>CM029516.1:13928831-14528831 GCA_017140615.1 Eucalyptus cladocalyx | reverse complement strand
TCGCGAATCTGTATCTACTGCTCTAGTAGGTGAAAATAGAGGAAGATCTGTAACACGTGTGGGTAATGGTAGTATTAATATGAATAGATGTAGTCAATCTAGGACTGCTAATGTTGTCTGTTGGAGCTGTGGCAAAAGGGGTATCTTAGAAGGGATTGTCTTAAGCTAAAGAATGAGAGGGGTAAGGGAATTATAGTTGATTCTGTAGATAATGTTGCAGCTGTAGCAGATAATGCCGATTATGTCTTGTCTGTCACTAATGATTCATCACTTGATGGATGGGTTATGGATTCTGGTTGTTCTTTTCATGTCACACCAAATAGAAACTGGTTTATCATAATCAGTGCACGGGTAGTGGTAAAATCCAGTTAGGGAACAACGTTGAGTGCGATGTTGTGGGTGTTGGTGATGTTAAAATCAGAATGTATGATGGTATCGTGAGGACATTGACTGGAGTGAGGCATGTTCCAGAATTGAAAAAGAACTTAATTTCCTTAGGTGCCCTAGATTCAGCTGGTTGTAGGTATTCTTCAAAAGGTGAAATTCTGAAGGTTGTTCGAGGTGCCCTGGTGATAATGAAAGGAATCAAGCACGATGGCCTGTATAAACTTCAAGGTGAGACAGTGATAAATTTCGCTGCAGAGACGTCGGATGCATCTATTCGAGAGTCTTTTGACTGCTCGAGGAACACTTGGGTGTTTGTGCCAAGGCACAAGTTTGATGCTGGTGTCAGAATCTCGTAGTCAAGAGCTTTGATCGAGACGGAGACTGATAAGTCGATCAAGCATGTGTGGACTAACAATAACGTGGAGTTTTGCTTGGAGCTGGCAAATAAATTTTGCATGAAAAAGAGCTTAGTGAAACACCGCACTAGTGCCAATAAATCACAATAATTTGCAGAATTGACGAGTAGAAAATTACTAGAGATGGCCCTAAAAATTATCTCTAATGCTAGTATGGCTAGGAGATTCTTAGTAGATGTGCTAAGCATGGTAAGCTACCTGGTGAATAGATCGCCATCAATTGCTATTGAATGGCAGACTCCTGAAGAAGTGTTGTCAGGTAACGTTGCTGATTATTCTATTCTTAGAATGTTTGGTTGCCCGTGTTATTTTCGAGTAAGTGATGGTAAGCTTGATTGGAGGGCAAGGTGCATATTCCATGGCTATGCACAAGGTGAGCGAGGTGATCTGTTGTGGTGCCCAGATATAAATTCATCTGTTAACAGCAGAGAAGTTACCCTTGATGAGTCTTTAGTACTTCTGACTAGAAGTGTTTGTGGCAGTACTAATATGAATCTAGACGGTGTTTAGCTTGAGTTGGAGTTGCAACCAGAAACTCCTGAGGTAGTGAGTACGAGTACTAGCAAAGTAATTGACACAGATGGTGCTCTAGCGAGGTGGAGCCTATAGAGCCAATGGTTGCTGTAACTGCTGAAATTAACAAGGTATGTATTCAATCTCCTGACAGATATGGATGCAACAATGGTTTTACTTTATCTGCGATTGAGGAGGTTGTGTCGGAAAATCCTTGCAGAGCAGTTAAAGGTACATGTAGAGTTGGTATTCTAATGAGATTCTCAGTTATGGCGAAGTTCAAGCGAGGCTTAGACTTTGATAATATCTGTGGCGGTTGAGCTCATTGGGGGCTATGGGAAAGTAGCAACAGAGTTTGAATTTTTTGCGAAGCGATTACGACTTGGCTCAAATGTCGAGCCAAGGTAGAGATTGTTATAATATGTCTCGAGTTTGAGTCTGTGAATGAAACGGAAGCCAAGATAAATTAAAGGAAAGTTGATATTTGGACTTCAAGTTGCTGATTTGTAGAGACCAAGCCATGAATTTATAGATTACGGAAATCAAATTTCGTATATACTCCACGTTCAAGATAACAAGAAAAAGAGGAAAGTCCAAGTTGGACTTGTTGACCGACGTGTCCAACTTTCCTATTTTGATTTGGAGTTGGCTGCCATGCATATCATATATATATGTTCTCTTTTTGCCGTAAGAGTGCGTGTGGTTGCCAAGGGGTTGTTGAAGCGAGCAAAGCAACGTGGCTTTCATGCCGTGGCAAACGTGAAGATCTCTTGAAGCACCGTTTTCTAAGCGAGTGCTTGACGTGGGTTTTGTTGTTATTTTTCGTTCGTGCAATTACACCCAAGAAGTTTAGTGTTTGTAGTCGATTAAATCTTGAGGTAAGATTTGCATGTAATTCCTTCGTGAGATTGAGAGATTATTTTCGAGGAATTTCGGGGCTAAACACTGGGTGCGTTATTGGGTGTAATTGGGGCTTAGGAAACAGCGAGAGAGTGTTTGAGTGACTAGAGTATGTAATCTCCTTGTATCGCTTGATTTATAATGAAATTCGCTTCTGCTCTCCCTGTGAATGTAGGTCTTTATGACTGAACCACGTAAATCTGGTGTCCGATTTATTTTTCTTCTTCCGTCTATATTTTGTTCGATCGCTCGCCTATCGCAACACGATCGACCCAGCGCCTCGGTTCCCTCCTCCGACGCTTCACGTCCCTCAAGTCCGTTGACCTCGGCTCGTTCCGCTGCGACCTGTCCTCCGTCGTCCTCTCGATCACATAGTTCCCGTTGCCCCTCGACCGCCTCGACCTCTCGAACCAGGTGTCCCTCCGCTTCGGTGGGTTGCGCGAGATGGGGTCCAAGTTCGTGGCTTTCAGGGTCTTGGTGCTGTACAATGTTGGGTTGCGGGAGGATGCCACCTTGGCTCCGATCGCGGAGTGCTTCCCTGCGCTGGAAGAGCTGGACATTAGCTATCCGAGGTGGGATCGTTCGGCTCGGGTCACGGATGACGGTATCTTGGCCCTGTCGCGGACGCTGCAGAGGCTGTCGCGGATCGACGTTTCGGGTAATCGGTTTCTCTCTGATAAGTCTCTTGTGGTTCAGTCGTTGAATTGCCCGTCTCTGAGGGAAGTTAGGTTTAGGGAATGTGCGTTAATTACTGGGAGAGTATTGCTTTTCTGATAGTGAACAGGCCTCACTTGGTCTTCTTGGCCCTGAATGATATGAAAGAGAAGGCAATTTTCTGTGAGGAGTTGGTGGATTCTTTTCGTCACGCGGGGGGTTTCAGTAGTCTAGATTTCTCGGGCTCATTTATCTGGGATGGGTTGTCGATGTCTGTCGCGGAGGCAAATATTCCGCTGAAGAGGCTTGTTCTTTCATGCGCCTCGGGGTTTTCGATCAACGGGATTTGGAAGATCATGCTAAAGCACTGGGGCATCGAGGAACTAGATTCGCAGGCACTACATTTCCTCACGAATCACAACATGAGCATGATTTGTAAAGATTTTCAGTCTGACCTCCATTGACATCAGTCACTGCACCAATTTCACAATGATGACATTGTATAACTTCATGAGACAATGTCCCTTCCTGAAGGCAATCGAAATGGGGAAGACGAACCTAAGGAAGGATGATGCCAGTGAAACTGATGTCATGGTGAATTCTCAAGTGAGGTCTCTTAGCATACCTACTAATGTAAATTTGACAGACGTATGCCTCCAGAAGATCAGGCGTATGTGCCCCAACTTGCGGTATCTTCATGTGGGCGATTGTTTGAAGATAACTGGGGACGGCATTTCAGGTGTGCTGAAGAGCTGCCCTGAAATCAGGTATTCGAAAATCCGTGGTTTAAAAAACTTTAGGAATCTATGCATCGACTTTGAACTCCCACAGTTAGAGGTCTTGCAAGCAGAAGACTTGAAACTCAGGGGTGAGCAACTAGCGGCATTTATAAATAGATGTTGCCATCTCAAGTATCTCGACTTAGTGCACTGCGTGCATCTGTTGACCGAAGGGGTAGAAAAGCTGGTGAAGAATTGCAGTACATTGAGGGAGATAAATCTAAGGAACTGCCATAATGTACGCAATGATGTCCTGTTTCTAGATTGGATGGTGTCTGTGAGGCCATCGTTGAGGAGAATAGTCCCACCTTGCAGATTAGTTTCATCCAAAATTCAAGACTTCTTCTTGCAGCATGGGTTGTGTTGACACTTAAATTTTGGCGATCTGGTCATTTATTTATTACATTAAAAAATTAGGGGTTAATTTTATCCCTGAAAAAATAATTAATTGTATAGCATATAGTTTTAGATGCATTTATTTTTTAATTTGCATTTACATTGGGTCAGTGACAAATGGGTTTAATTTAGTGGTTCTAAGCTTTAATTTGGCAAATCGGGTTAAGCCCACGAAGCAAGTAAATTGGCTCCTCGAGCCCGTTTTCTTTTAATGACAAAAATTACCTAAATAAAGATTTGAAATGATATTACGGTGGATTTTTGAAATCTAAGAAAATTGGATTGCAATCTTATCTTTAGGCGATAAAATCAGGAGATGTGGAAAATAAAAAAAATGATATTACATGCGAAAAAGAAATCTTTGCGATGTTAATTCTTCAGCCTATAAAAGGATTTTTCGCATAGGGTTTCGAGGAGGCCACGCACAAGAGAATACACAGCCATTGAGAGAGATACACATTGAGAAGAGAGAGTAGAAAAGGTTTTTCTGGAGGTCTTTCACGGCCTGAAGTCGGTGGAAGCACGGAGAAGAAGAAACCAAAAGAAAAAGAGAAAGTGAAGCTTTGAGACACCATTAGCGAGTGGAGATTTGTAGAGATTAAAATATGTGAATTGGGGGCATTATCTCTCGGCAATTCTCACATCTCGGAATGAGATTTGTAGAGATTAAAATATGTGAATTGGGGGCATTATCTCTCGGCAATTCTCACATCTCGGAAGTCACTTCTCCAAGACCAACATCCACAACACCGGTCCTCGCCCACTCCGCAGCTTTCCCATGTCTCATCCGGCGCATCCTGCTTCTACCGCATTGATTCCAGCAACACCACAGTGAGTCTCGACGGCCTGCCGCACTTCCGCTAAGACGACGTAGCCGCTGCTTCTCTTGACCCGTTGCCGGCCCTGCTAAAACAACAACGCTGCTGCCGTGTGACCACATGTCAATCTGTTGTCCAGCTGTTGCCTCGTTGACGCCGTCCCTGCCTTGCTGATCCGCTTCGAACCGAGAAGGCCCTGCACTGTTCGATCCAATCACGAGCCACCGCCATGATCCCATGAATCGCTTCAGATTCATGCCTCCAATTTGAGTTTTCTTTTTATTTATTTTCTCTTGACTACCCACTAACCAGGAAGAAAACTTTTAGGGGGGCCACACAATTCGATGGAGGGAACCTTGAGAGAAGAGATAGAGCGAAGGATGCAATGGAGAATAAAAACCGAAGTTCTTTTTGCTCTTTGGGTCCCAATTCTGAGATCGCTCCATCACCGCCTCCCGAGATCCACTAGCCATCATTGTTGCTGCTAGACATCCACGTTGTACTTGCACCGCGACGGCCCCCTCTTGGCCGAGTCTACACTGCAGCATCGCACTAGCTGCCCTTGAGTCGCTCTTTAAGCCGAGGCAAAGTCCGTCCCGCGTTGACGTTTCTAGATCATTACAAGGCTTCCACAGCTACGTCCTTGTCTCCGGTCAAATATTGCATGTCTTGATGGTGTGTCCAGTGGCGGCAACATCACATGCAATTGTGATATTTTCAAAGCAAGAGCTGTCCCAATTTTGGCCATGACAACGACAGGATTCTATTGGTTCTCTTTAATTTTCCTCGTGCATGTGTTCTGACTATTCCTCCTCATGCTTAGCAATTTTCCAGAGTACTTGGTAATTCACCAAGGAAGAACATGATACAGGCGAATATCGTGGAAATTCCGATCGCACTTGCATGAAGCCACCACGAGCGGCCGCTGCTATGAGACGATCTTCCTGAACGTTACCCGCGTGACATTGTGAATTAGGTAAAATTCTCGATTAATCTGATTTTCATACATGACACCGCCTAATTCGTAATATTGCAATATTTCTTTGAATGTTTGATCGATATTGTCATATCCAAGAGATCTCTGGATCCCTCATGAATTGGGAAATTTTTCTAATCTCATAACGTGCGTACGATTGACAGTCCGATTTCATGCTCGAAATGCGACTTGCAATCGCACGGAAAAATCGCCAATCCGATCTCACACTCAAGATACGATTCGCGATTTTATTTGAAATTGGCCAATCCGATCTCATGCGCGATATATGATTCGTCGATTTATTTCCAAAATTGGACATGGATGATATTTTGTTGGATTTGTTGATGTGCTGTTCTTGATGCCTTTATTTGTTTGCTCCCGTAAAAGAAAAATAAAATAAATATTTGAGTTAGATTAGATTTATGTTAAGATATTACTTGTTTTAGGGCTATTTTGCATGTCTAGAATAGGAAATTTATTTATTTCGAATTTCTTAAATAAAAATCCAAAAATTGCATTCATTTAGGACATTAGTTTTTAATTTAATTTAAATTGCATGTTTAATTATTCGCCAATTTTAATTTCGAAAAAGAAAAATCATCACGATTAAGGAAAATCAGAGTTAGAGCATTCTTTGCACGTCATTATTTATTAGGGTAAGATTGCATGTTCAATTTTATTTTCTAATTGATTATAGGTTTAAATAACTTCTCCTAGATAACTTGCATTTTAGGGTTACTTGGTTAAGATAATGTTCTAGTTTAAATTAGGATTTGGCTTAACCTAATTCCTAATACAAATTAGATAATATCTTAATTTAGGTAGATAATTTTCGCATTTTTCTAATTTCGAATTTCATGGAAAATACCAAAAATTACCTTAGAATAAATCAATTTCATTCATTAGGAGAGATTGCATTTTATTTACGTCATATAGCTAGGTCATGTTGCCATGTCATATCATTTCATGTTAAATTAGTAGCATGTATCGCATAAGGCATGATTCTCATTGAATAAGTGAAAGCCAAAGAAAAAAAAGAAGAAAAAATGCGTGTTAATTAGAAATCATATCTAGGACTGTTGATGTAAATTCTGATCTAACAACGCAGATGCTTTCGTTGCTATGAGGTAAGTCTTGCAATTTATTTATTGCTTTTCTTGGATGTTAAATTGGTGGTTTGTGCACTCGCATGATCGCCTCACATGTTAGGGAAATAGCTTAAAATTAATTCAAACTGCTTGCCAAACATTTTTCAAAATAAAAGAGAAAGGTACCGAAAGGGCGTTAGAGAAATCTAGTGTAACCAAGTCCCCGAACTCATAAATCTCTGGTTCATAGGAGTAAAGTAAATCTCTCCCATTACTTTACTTGGGTTTCTAATTGACCCTCCAAAAATAGATTAGTGGCGACTCCTAATTAAAAATCAATTACATGTTAAGAACTTAAACCTAATTCGCGAATTGGTATGGGCTTGGAAGAGCCTGAGTTAAGTCTAGGCTTAACCCTATGTGGTTCATACCCGAAAATTTGATCGCAACAGATTGTCTTGTTAGTGATGATTGACTTTAAAGGGACTATCGATGAGGTAATTGTCTACAAAGATGACAATGCCTGTGTATCTTTCTGTGGTAGAAAGGTGTGTCGTCGTAGCTTCTTCCAATGTGGACCTCATTTTTATAGGACTTGCCTCTGTAGATTGTTGTGTTACTTGATACTTTATCAACGGTTCAATAATCTCTTATTCACTGTCCTGTCTCTCTACTTTAGTTCTCCAGCAGAGTTTGATTGAATGTTTTCCGTATTGACCATTTCTTAAAGAGCCTTAAATGCAAAATTTAAAAGGTAAGACTTGCATTAATAACTTGTCAATTTTCTTGATTGTGGTGAATTATGATTTTGTCCATCTATGTTATTTGTTGATTATTGGGTATATCATATATTAGCACTGTTTTTGTCTTAGAATTTTTTTTTTTTTTAAATCAAAGTTTGAGGCTGAAATGGTCATCGGCTATGTTTGATTATAATAATTTAAATTAGGTGACGAGAGAACACTCTCAAAAATATAATTGTTTAGAAATCTACTATTACATTATTTGATGTTTGGCCAAGTATGCATATCTGTTTTTTATAATTCACATATATTTTTATTTCCTTTCGTTCTTCTTTTCCTTCCAAATAGAAGAAAATACAACAATACTCTTGATCTTTTCGAGTTTGTTTAACTTTTTTTGGGGCCACTTTTGTGATTTTGACTGTGGCTTCGTTTTCAACCTGTTTCCCTTTTTGAAAAAGAAAAAATAGCTTTTGCTACTTTGAGCTTTTAGTAGTTGCTATTCTTGTTTCCTTGGTACCTGTAGGTTCCTAGACCTGTCATTTTTCTTGGATTAATAATAGATTGTGTTCAGAACAAGAAATGAGCCTGAATGTTTAAAGCTAAAAGTGCAGGTTTGTTTGCCTCACTTTCTTCCTTCTATACAAGTACTTGATATGTGCTTCGGTGTTGGCGCTTTTGATAGATTGAATCCAAAAACCTTAAACTTCATACTTGGATGGCAAATCATCTTAAACTCTTATAATGGATTCGGAAGCTGAGGATTATGATTTGTTTTAGGGTACAGTGGCACCAGCAATGACACCACTAGATGGGCATTTCTACAAGGCATGCAGTTTAGATATCCACAAGTCCAGCTCGATATGTGTTCAGATAATTGACCTAATGGAAGCATATACTCATTCAAAATCAAAATGAATGGAATCAGCAACTCTACGGAAGAAATTCCTTGTCGGCCTGATTTGGTAGGCACAATCTTCACCAAGTCTGGAATGCTTTGCTATGTCTTTCTTATATATAAATATGGTTTCGCAATTATTTTGAGTGTAACTTCGATGCTTCAGATGTGAGCACCTTTTGTGTGTCATTGTGCAGAGAGCAAATTTTAATGTGATAATGTTGTGGATATTGCTTTGGTTGAATAGTAAAAGCGATGAATCTGCCTGATTTAATAACATGAACAATTTGATTATATATATGTATGCATGAATAGTTTGCAATTATGTTTTTAAGGTGAGCCTATGTGTAGCACAGTTACGTCACCTAGTATTTAAAGATAATCCCACGTTTCTAAATCCATAGGAGACATCTCTCTCTATACCTTGGACATGCTTGGCTTAATTGATTTGATCGTAAAATCTGTTTGCATTCTTTATCAATTTTTGACGTTTTTCGTTTTTCGTTTAAGAAGCGATGGCGAGCTTCCTGATTCTGTGGATTTGGGTGAGCAGGTAAGTAATCCCTGCTCTGGTCATCATCGTGCTTTGAGTGAATCGTTGAGTTTGGCCGATGAAGTTTTCAATCTTGCGACTCACTTCTGTTGGCTGCAATGAAAATATTTCCATGCATCCTATCAAAAACAGCTATTGAAGCTGCTGCTGCCTCGAATGAAACATTGACATTTGCTCATCCTTTGTTAGATGGTTAGGCACAACTTTAGGCTTGTCAAAGCCCGACCAAATGCGAACTTGACCATTTGAGCTCAAGTTCATATTTCTTGAAGGTGACGAGTGGGCTTGGGCATGGCCACTTAGGGCATTTCTCCGAGCCTAGCCTCACACTTCTTCTAATATAGGAATCTCTTGCGATCCTCCCTTGAGCTCGGCGTGGAAACTTCCTGTTCATCCTTTCATTCATTTAGTGAAGGATTATAATCCCCAAGTCTGTCCTGGAACTTGGTGTGAGTTGTGGCATTCCAAAATTTCATGACAACCTCTGGATATACCATGAACCATGATTAGGTAATGGAAGTGCCGTTTGATTTTGTATTAGCCATTAAGTTGACGAATTTCAATTAATTTGAGGCTGAGCATTGTAAAGGATGATTGCTTAGATGGAGATGTATCTTCAAGTGACCCAAGGATTTATTAAAGTGCAAATTGATATAGAAATCTTATCCTTGGTGGTGCACTTTATAAGTAGAATTTTATTGATTTAAATTATAAAGTTTTGTGGGCTTATAAGTTGAAATTAGAAGTTTATTTAAATAAGGGTTAAATGGAATAGGAATAGGAGAGGGTGGGCTGATTTTTTGGGCCCAAAAGCCCGTCCAACCAGCCCACGCCAGCCCCTTGGTCAACCGGCCCATGAAGGCCCAAGACCGGCCCAAACCTTGAAGCCCATAAGCCTTGCATGCGAGCTGCCAAGTGGCATGGAGGTTGCGCAAGGTGTGGCTACCCCCATTGGCCATCTTGGGTAAAGGAAAGGGAAATTAAGAGAGGGAGAGTGGCCGGTTTTGGTGAGTGAGAGAGAGAGAGAGCTGTTGAGAGAGTGAGAGAGGGAAATCGAGAGAGGAGGCCGTGCGAAGAAGAAGGAAGAGAGTTCGTCCGCCGTTCGTTGCTGCTTTGCCTCTGTTTGCTGTTGTTTTGTGCTTGAATCTAAGGCAAGTTGGGATCCATATTCTGCTCTTGCATGTGTGTTTGAAATGGTGATGAATCTCGGTCATTTAGGGTGTGAGAAACCGAAGCTTGAGTGTTTTGTTCTTGAAAATGTATTCTGTTCTCGACTATACCGCCTGACCCCGAACGTTGTAGAGGCTTGCATGTGGGTTTTGAGTCGGATTTTGGCTTTGAATTCTTTACAAATTTTGTAGAAAACATCTCAAAGTATAACATACTAAAATTTGAGATAAAATGGCTGATTTTTAAGGGGCGAAACCCTCCCTCTGCGAAAGCGCTAGATCTGGAACTGTTTTGTCGACCTCTTGGTGGTTTTGTGTGTTGCATGTCACTTTTTACTAAGAATTTCACTTCAAATTCTTCACAAAATTTGTGGATAACATCCTGATGATTAAAATAATAAAATTTGAGGGAAAAAGAACAAGTGTAGCCTAGTGAAACGATTTTCTTTTGAAGACGGAAGATCTGGAAGTATGGTACTGGACTCCCGAGACTTCGTGGACCAAAAGGTGACTTTTGTTTGAGAATCTCACCTAGATCCCTTAATTAAAGTTGTAGTGGACCTCTTGAGGCAATAAATATAAAAAATTAGAGGAAATGAAGGAAGATAAGTAGGCGAAACCTCGATTTTTTGGAGACAGCTAAACTGGACCGTTCAGTACTAGGAACCGGAGCTTCGACCGTCTATAGTAAATTATCTAGGACGAATATGGCCTTGATGTCTTCATGCAAAATATACCTCGGGGTCTTGAATATCACCTGGTAAAATTTCATAATTTTTGGAGGCCATTCGGGTATTTAAATTGAAATATTTCAAGAACTGCGCAATCTGATTGTATCCGAATGTTGCAAGCTGTGATGTGTGGGCTATATCTTTTTGCGTGAAGTTCTTTTGGGCGTGTGTTATTCATGGAGTTTCTGCCTTTATGTCTTGGCTATCACATGCTCAGATTTCATAATTTTTGAAGATCATGTGGGTATATAATTAATATGTTTTCCGAAATTGTACAAACTGGAATTTGGTAAATTTCAAAAAGTGATGATGTATGGATTATTCTATGTTGTATGGACCCCATGGATTGTATTGTCATAAGTGATTGGACCTTGCTGCATATATGATGATGATTGGAAATGCATATAAGAATCAAATGCTGAAAATGATCTTGTTTGCCATCATATCATATGCCATGTTGAAATTGAGCCATAATTGTAAATATGAACTATGATAAATGAGAAGGCTGTCGGAGGAGTGAGCCGACGATGCCCCGGGAGTGTCAGGATGCCTGGCTAGGGAGTGTATATGCCGAATGCCCGGTTGTGTCATGATACATGCTAGGAGGTTTGTGCCTGATGCCCGGTTGTATCACGATGCATGCCCAGAGTTTCCTCAGGAGTTTTGAGATGCCCGGTGGTATACGGTACGTAATTCCAGGAGGAAAGCCTGGTGGTATGGCGGTACGTAATTCCAGAAGCCTCGAAGGTGTGTGCTGGGGAGATTTCTCGTGATGCTAGTTGGGATACGAGATGCCCGGAGGTGTGTGCCGGATGCCCGGTTGTATTTTGAATACATGCCCGGAGGTTCCTCACGATGCCAGGTTGGGTGCGAGCGAAAAATGTGGGATGCAAATATTGGTCCCAGGAAAGAGAAATGTGGTGGCCCATAATGAAAGAATAAAATTGAGAAATTGGAATTGAATTATGCATGGTATGGCAACATGTATGCATGAGTGCATGATGATGAGTGCATGGATGTATGTGCACCTATGGCATGATGGTACATATGTTACATGATGATGGTGAGTGCATGGATGTATGTGCACCTATGGCATGATGGTAAATGTATGACATGATGGTGAAGGTTATATGAGGGTGTATGTACATGTGGTGTGATGACATATGCATGGCTTCAAGGTAAGTTATGCATGGATGCATGAATGACAAGTGTTATGCTATGATTGTTATGATTGTATTGTGTGATGCATTGAGTGGTTTATTGGGTCATTTACCTGCTGAGTGGCTGTACTCACTTCTTTAGGGACCAACATTTCAGACTAGATAAGATATCTCTGCTGTCACTGCCACTGCCACTGGTAGATGGATCGGGTGGTTGGATATGACCGTGAGGAGGAGGATAGCAAATGAAGGAACTTTTGGACGCCGACACTGATCGATGGACTTTAAGTATATGACAGTGGGAAGAGATGTCGGTCATCTTTTGAAGTGCAGCCAAGTATAGAAGACTACGACATTTTGATGTACCAATGAATGATGTCAATCTGGTTTAAGTAAATAAAAGTGTTTGGCTTTTACCTATAAATGTTTAGTTGGTGTGCATCGTTTTCTGAATATAGGGAAGGGAATTGTTGGATATGATTCATTTATATGAATTGCGCAAGGGACTGATCTAAAAGATATAAAACTCCCCGGTTGTATGGACCCGCTGCAATTGAAATGGTATCAGAGTGATATGTTATTAAGGAAAGTGAATGGAAATCGAACTGTGGCGACCCTAACGGATCAGGGGCCGTCGAGGGGTGCCGCATCGTACTATTCTACGGTTGCCTAAACGGGGATGTATTTTCTAGGACCCGTACCATTCTACGGTCGCTTGATAAATCTGGGAAAAATCTTTGGGGGGCAACTCCATCGAGTGCTAGTGCTTGAAAAGGAATACCTATACATTGACAAGTATCTAAGGTATGGATAGAGATATACTTACCTGGTAACATCTCTGTTCCTTGGGGATATGTCTCCAGCAAAACACAGTTGTAGGAGAGGCAATATGCATTCACAGACATGCATTAATTCAAGTAAGGTTCTTGCATGATGATTTCTATCATTCTTGCATTACCTAATTTTTATTGGGAAGAATTTCAAAAGGTATTCCAATTTGAACACATGAGTGTTATGGATGTATCAAATGAAGGATCTTTCGGTCTGAAGGGACTTTGCACTCATCCTCATTAAAAAGGGCCGTTTCATCCTAACCTTTGATGCAAGATTTTGACAATCAGTCTATCTCACTGGCATCATGCCAAACAAGGGTCTGTGCAATCTTGCAAGTGGTACAACCTTACCAATCTGAGAGGTCTTTAAGAGGGACCGTAATGTGGGCCTAGTCAATGGCTTAACAAAAGGGACTTTTTGAGTCGAGGCTATTGAAAGAATGAGTGATATTCTGTAATCATCTATGGGTTTACAAGTCAAGAACCTTGCAAAATGAGAAAGAAATAATCTTGCTTGCACTTCTTCGAGCGATGCTTAAAACATGTGAACCCCTAGGTTAATCCAAGTGCCTTAATCTGAAAAGACTTTGCAAGGGACATAATGTAGGCTTGGCTCATGGGTTGAGAAATGAAAAGATCATTAGGCTCAAAAAGTGTTTAGGGGAGGGTCAAAGTTGGTGATCATCTTGACATTTCCACTACTTTTCTTCTCCACTGTCGAAGATTTTTTTTTTTTTTTTCATATCGCAACTCCATTGATTGTAACAACATTAGAGTTTTTTAGTATCGCCTTGTTGAGGATACGACTCACTATATCAAGAGTTTAATTTTTTTTCTATTCTTGGCATTGGCCTTGCTTTTACCAGGCACGCTGCTTTTCATGCCCCATTATTTTTGCACTTATTATTATTTTTTTTTTGAACTCGCACAACCATCCTTTGTCAGCATTCTAAGCCATATTACTTGAATGGTTCCTTTTGCCTTGCCCTAGTGTGGGGGATGATCACCAACTGGGTTTAATATGAAATGAATTTATAGGCTCAAGTGGGCTATGCAATGGATGAAAGTGTATAGGATAAAGAAAGAATTGCTCTTCATCATCTTAAGGCACTTCAAATTACCGTACGAGTTACATTGCAAAAGCAATATTCGAAGATTGATGCAAGTGGGAGCAAGAAGATTCCTACCATTCATTTTAAATTTGCCCCAGTATGGGATAATCCTTAACAGGGGTAATTTTAAAAGAATCTCCATAAGTGTATGGGGCTCAAAGGGGTTGAGCAATGGATCACTTGTACTATTTGGGATAAAGAAAAGAATGCCTAGCATCACCTTGGTTGACGTACCTTTTGCGATATAGCCCTCTTCCTTGCGGGCATGGAATTTTTCACACAACTCACTGAGAATTAGTGTATGAAACAATGTATGGATTAAGGCTTGCCTTTCGTCATTCCAAAATACCCTATTTGACACATTCAATTCATCTCACACAATTCATCAGGGAAATATGCAAAATTTGCAACAAATTTGAACAATTCAACTCATTGAAACAATTTACTCATCATAGAAATGCTTGCAGTTCGAAACTTGACATGTCAAATTCTATCATGGATAATACTTCTTGACAACATTAGAATTAACTGGAGTAGAAAACTCATGACCATGCATTTCTGCCAAGATCAAGGCACCTTCAGAAAGTACCTTCTTTACCACATACGGGCCATTATAATTCGGAGCGAACTTGCCCCCAGGATCCGGAATTAGATTGGACCATTTCCACACCTTTACATGCTATAAGACTATCCCTGAAACAGAAAGTAGATGTGTCAAAAACACAAACAGGGTAAATCATATCTTTTTTTTTTTTAAAGCATTTGGAAAACCATTTTTTTTAACATTTTGACACGAGAAAACATGATGAAGTCCAAGCCTCAGAATTCTCCTTAGATTTTTCTTTTCTTTTATTGGTTGGATATCATCACCGGGCTAGTTTGATATACCTCATATGCCCTCAAAATAAAATTGTAATTTCATTGAAATTCATTAATCAATTACATTTATTGAATGGAAAAATGCAACACTCAATAATTAAAAGAAAAGGAAACTGAAAACATCTCTCAGAAAACAATAAAAATTCCCACGCCGGGGAATGTGCAAAAACAGTAAAAGAGTTACTCTTGTGGGCCAAGGCCCATCTCTTTAAGGGGTCCTTCATAAATGGCTCCTATGATGAGGTCATCGAATAAGCTTGCAACTCCTTCCAGCTCATCATCAGGGTTCTCCATTTTCGGGGGTGTTGGATCATCCATGCCACCCCATCTATTTGGGACTATCTCACTAGGATCAATGTAGTAGTTGGGAGGGGTCGAATACTTCACCAGGTAATCAAACTTGCCACTAGGCTGCCCCAGAGTGTCTATCACTTACGCTTCATCCTACATCATTCTTGGAGGATCGGGGAATGGTTCGTGAATGCTCGGGGGTAGTGGGTTTCGCCTCCCTTGCCTTTGGTTAAGTGGCGAGTTCCGCCTTTCCTATCTTCGTCCTTTAGAACTTCCCTCACCTCTTCCATGGTGCTCTAATTCAGTAGAACAGGACCTCCGAGGGGTTTCGATAGGGTTCCAAATGCCTTGACCTCTTCTTTTAAGGCCATATGATATCATCTTGAAACCCCAAAAGTGGAAATGAATGGTACGACGATTTTCCCTAAGGCATATAAGACAAGACGAATGACGAAACATTGTCATGGATTGACGAAAATTGCAACAAACTAAGTGAATTGCCAAGTGAGAGTCCATACAACTTACTTTCGATGTAGCTAGTATAAACACCTAGAGGGGGGTAAATAGGTGTAAAACAATTTCTCGAGATAAGGAAGCGATACTAGGCAAATGATAGAAAGGGAGTTCTCTTTTGGATAACAAAATGAAATATGATCAAAGTAAAGTAAAGAGTAGGGAAGAGAAAATTAAACACAAGGTTTATAGTGGTTCGGCTTATCCCAAGCCTACGTCCACTCTTTCGCACTGACAGCCTATCGGCTGGATTCCACTATGAACAAAAGAGATGTTACAGCACAGCTTATCCTTGATTCCATAGTGTAGATGTTCTACCACACTTCCTCAAGGTTTCTCACAAATATAAACTCTCTTTTGCGTACAAGATTTCGCTCAAATGAATTGACTAAACAACAAGGAGCTTCAGACTTTGGAATTATACTATTGCGCACTTCTTGAACAACTTGGAACGTCTTCCTTATATACTCCTTTACGCCATCATACCCGTTGGCACTTACCAAAGGAATTCCTCCAATCTACCCATTGGACGGAATCAATTAGGAAGATCATTCGAGCTATTAAAGGAACATGTCGATAGCCCATCAATCCTGTTCACCCATACAATCAGGATTTCGGTTTCCATAAGTAGAACCTTCCACGAATATTTCGCCAATCAACGGATCCTTAATCTTCAAATCAATCTTGATCAATTAAAAAGGATTATGTTATGTCAAGCCAAGAGATCTTCTCCAGTCGATAAGGTCATATCCTAGATAAAACATCAAGTTCTGGATAGCCTTTCTTCAACGGATTAGAAATTGTCAATGAGGATAGATTTTGAATTTTGAGTCTGGCTATCCGGAGGTCTTCAGACTTCAAACAGCAGAGTCTGCAAACCTTTAGACTAGACTGATGGAAACATTTTGTCAGCTTCAAAACATTTCAAGAAGATTTCTTCAAGAATCTCCCCCTTTTTGATGGTGACAAAACTTTCCTGCAGATTTGGATAACTTTGACCTGCAAAACATTTCTCAAACAAATATACATATTTTATGAAGATAAATGACTAAATGAATAACACTAGAATCTGCAACCACATAAAATAGGTTAGTCTTGAATATGATAAAGCCATCCATAAGATATCAAGAGCAGTCAATAGCAGTCAAATCCAAATTCAAATCCAGACACAAAAATAAAGTCAAACATCAATCCAAATCAAACAATCCAAACGATTAACAACTTAAAGATTGATTCAAATATGCACTTCTCCCCCTTTTTGTCAGCATTAAAAATGTTGAGATAAAAATGGAATAGAGTTAAGATTGCTTGGGAATGCAGACAAGCTGGAAATCTCCCATGGACTGAACGATCCCTTCCAGCCTTTTCAAGTCTTCCTTCAATTGAGCAACCTCCTCACCCTTAGCATTAGCTTGAATCTGAACAGAGAAGGCTTGGATATGATCTTTCAAGGAACCTGAAGAAACTTGACCTGCATTCTGCAAGTTTTGAACCTCGCATCCCAGAGCATAAATTTGACCGCGCATTTCCAAGAGAATATCTATAATTCTGCGAAAATCTGCTGAGCTGTCGGTCTGCGTACTGGCTTCGGCACGATATGTAGATGATAGCATATCAGTATAATCACGCAGATTTGGCGATGAAGCATCATGTTCTTCTTCAAGAAAATGAGAGGCATGAATGTCTTCTGGGTCGGCTGGAGAGCGGCTGACTCCCTCACTGGTAGCAATTGACATCCCTCTTTTCTCATTTTCTCCCCCTGTTTCTATGCCTTCAGGTGGAGAAGAGTGTTTTTCAGGCTCTCCTTCCTCTTGATTCATTCTCTCTTCTTCTTCTTCAAGTTTTTTCCTCATCTGCTTCTTTTTCGCCAACTTCTTTTTCTTCGTCTTCTTTCTCTTGTCCTTCTATTTCCTCTCCTTCTGTCTCATGTTGTTCCATTAACTCTGGAACAGTACGACTTAGCTTCTTCAAAGTTATGGCAGAAATGGTAAGGTCGTCATCATCTTCATCTTCCACGATGAGAGCTCTCTTTTTCTTTGATGGAGCAACCATGGGCTCCTTTCCTTTTCTCTTAGATGCAGAAGAGATTTGATGAGACTTTACATGAGTCTTCTCTTTAAATTTCTCCAACGCCTTGCTTAGCTCTTTCAGACGCATTTTAGTCACCATTTTTAGCCCTACCACCATATGATCACACGATCGAGCACAAAGAATTTGTGAAGGCTGAATGTTCAGATGTTTGAATAGCTTCGTCACAAGACTTGGATAAGGAAGTTGACCTCTGTCCTTCACCACGGCTCTATACATGTGGAACATTACAGTGTGAGGAAGAGAAAATTTTTTCCCAGTGATGATGGCATACATCAGCTTTGCCTCCGAGCTTGATTTCGGTCTGAGGCAATTGATCACAATCTTGTGAAGCAGAATGTTGAACGCACTCATCCTTGGATAGGAAATCTTTTCCTCTGTTCTCCTGTCCTTAACAAGTTCCAATGTAGCACGAGCAATAGAAACTTTGATCGGTTGATATCTTCCTCTCTCAACCCTTAACACATTTGCCAAAGATATCCATATCCACTACAAAGTCTTGATCTTTGACACGAAAGAGAATCTATTCGCATCCGTGAAACTAAGATTCAAATAGAAATAAGCAAGTTAATTCAAAGCATAAGCTTCGTGGTGTTAGAACAGAACTGCTCAAGTTGAAGAAAACTAAACTTTTCTCTCAAGTTGACATTTACAGCATCAAGGAAATTGAAATCCACACTCCTAGGGTTTATCACCCCACGCTTCAGCAATTTTGAGTATAGATCCTTCTGTTCCTTCGATCTAAACAACTCTCCCATTTTTCCTCGATTTTCCGCCGCAATACCCATCCTCGGTTGAAATTGGCTGTACAATTTATCATCGTCATTTCCATCTATCGGATTAAATCCCTAATCACGAGGATCACTTAGGATATTTGCAAGGGTTTCTTCTGCCACCCCTTTACGAGCAATTCCCAAACTTTCCATTTTCCGCAAAAAGATATATTTTCCACAAAAAGAAAATCATCGACGTAGTTCAATGGAGTACCAGTCCCTTTTAAAGCACGATAAAGCTTATAAATAAAAGAGGGCATTTGAACTCTTACAAGATCCGTGTCTTCAATGATTTATTTCTCTTGTTGATGACCAACATTCTGAGGACTAGATGGTGGAGAATGACGCTGCTGAGAATGTTGTGGACTTTGTTGCTGATTTGGAGCCTCTTCTTCCTCGGTGAGATCGAATTGAGTAGGCCCCTCACTCATTCGCCGTGGTCCCCTGCTTGCGATCCTCGAAGACTTTCTTGAAGACGACATCTTTCTCACTCTTTGAAAGATTCTTTGCTTGACTTTCCCAAGAAAGATGACAACTTTTTCGAAGATTAGGCAAGAGAAGAAAACATGAATGGAAGATCGGTTCTTTTTAGGGTTTTTGGAGAGTAAAGCGAAGAAGAAGCAACAATGCATAATTGGTTAAAAAGGGGCATACGGAACTTCATAAAAGTAAATAAAAAGATTCCTTTTCAAAAATAACTGCATTTTTCTGAGAAAATAGTCATTTCAAATATAACTCCTTTTTTGAAAAAGGAAATGATGCAATAATTACGTCGATTAAAGATATCAATAATAAAACACGGTTGATGATCTTACCTTTTCAAGATGAGATTCTAAAGAGAGAATAACTTACAGTCAAGGTCTTGTTTGTCTGAGTCTGAGAGTCTCTAGACTTTGATTTCCTCATACCTCAAAATGTTGAGTCTGGAACAGATGATTTCAAATTGATTTTTCTCCAAAGGCTTTGTGAATATATCCGCCAGTTGGTTCTTTGAATCAACAAACTGAATCGAAATTTCTCCATTTTGAACATGATCTCTAATGAAGTGATGTTGAATCTCTATATGCTTTGCTCTTGAGTGAAGAATTGGATTTTTGGTAAGATTAATTGCACTGGTTGTTGTCGCAGTTAATCTCCGTGCATGAATCTTCAATTCCAAAGTCTCTTAGCTATTGTTTTATCCACAGAATTTGTGAACAGCAACTTCCAAGAGCTACATACTCCGCTTTTGCTATAGAGAGAGCTATTGTACGCTGCTTTCTTGAAAACCAAGACACCGTCCTGCCTCCAAGTAGTTGACAGGTACCCGAGGTGCTCTTTCTATCAACTCGCATACTGACTAAGTTCTGCGCTCGAGTATCCAAGAAGAGTAAAGTCTTCTCTTTTAGGATACCATAGGCCGATGCTTGAAGTTGAAGCAATATATTTGATAATATGCTTTGCAGCATTTAAATGAGATTCTTTAGGATCTACTTGAAATCTTGCACAAATGCAAACACTAAACAAAATGTCAGATCTAGAGGCAGTAAGATAAAGAAGTGAGCCAATGATACTCCTGTATAGCTTCTAGTCGACTTTCTTTCCTCCTTCATCTTTGTCTATCTTCAAGGAACTTGACAATGGTATTTCAGCCTTCTTGCAATTGTTCAGACCAAACTTTTTGACGAGATCATTAGCATATTTTTCTTGATGAATAAAAGTTCCTTCCTTCAGTTGTTTTACTTGAAGCCTGAGAAAGAAGGTTAACTCACCCATCATGCTCATTTCAAATTCATTCTGCATAGTTTTAGAGAATTTCTTGTACAGACTTTCATTAGAGGATCCAAAAATAATGTCATCGACATATATTTGAACAAGTAGAAAAATTTTGCTTTCTCTTTTAATAAATAGAGTAGTGTCTACTTTACCTTTATCAAACCCATTTTGAATTAGAAACTTACTCAGCCTGTCGTACCAAGATCGAGGTGCTTGTTTTAAGCCATATAAGGCTTTTTGAGTCCGAATCGAGTCTGGTTTCCTTGGGTCTTCAAACCAGGTGGTTGTTCCACATAGACTTCCTCATGGATGAATCCATTTAGGAAAGCACTTTTGACATCCATTTGGAATAACATGAAATTTTTATGACAAGCAAATGCAAGTAATAAACGAATTGCTTCTAACCTTGCTACTGGTGCATAAGTATTGTAATAGTCTATCCCTTCTTCTTGCGTGTATCCCTTGGCCACGGGTCTTGCTTTGTTTCTTACGACCTTGCCTTTCTCGTTCATCTTGTTTCTGAAAACCCATTTAGCTCCAATAACAGATTTACATTTTGGTTTAGGAGTCAATTCCCAGACATCATTGATACTGAATTGCCTGAGCTCTTTTTGCATAGCTTCAATCCAGCTTTCATCAGATAAAGCTTTATCAATGCTTTTGGGTTCTATTTCAGAAATAAGAGTCACAGCACTAGACTCTTCGCGCCTTTTAGATCTTGTGCGAATTCCTTCATTAATGTCGCCAATAATAAGATCTTTGGGATGACTAGACTTATGCTTCCAGTTGCTGGTTAATTTTTCAGATTGATGGTCACTTCCTTCACTTGAATCTTCAACAATCACTTGATGTTGGTCCTTCAAAGTCTGAGCTGCTTCTTGAGATTTAGACTTTGTAAAGTCTGGAGTAGGTTCAGGTTCTTCAAGATGAGTCTGAATAGATTCATTTTGTATAGAATCATGGAATTTGACATTCATTGATTCTTCCACAGTTTGAGTCTTCTTGTTGTAGACTCTGTACGCTTTGCTTGTGGTTGAGTATCCAAGGAAGATGCCTTCATCTGACTTTTTATCAAACTTACCAACTCGATCATTTGCATTTTTTAGTATAAAACATTTGCATCCGAATACATGAAAATATGAAACAATAGGCTTCTTTTCTTTGAATAGTTCATAGGGGTTTTTTTCTAGAATAGGCCTTAGAAAAACTCTATTGATAATATAACATGCTGTAAAAATTGCTTCAGCCTAAAAACGTGAAGAGATGTTACTTTCAATTAAAAGAGTTCTAGCCTTTTCTTGAAGCAATCTATTCTTTCTTTCCACAACTCCATTTTATTCTGGAGTATATGGAGAGGAGAACAAATGCTGAAAACCAGATTCATCACAAAACTTTGTAAAATCTTGATTTTCAAATTCACCTCCATGATCTGTTCTTATACTTGAAATAACATATCCTTTTTTCGTTTTGAACATTTTTAGCAAATTTTTCAAAGTAAGAGAAAGTTTCAGACTTACTTGCTAGGAAATACACCCAAGTAAATCATGAGTAGTCATCCACAATTACTAGGCAATATTTCTTACCTCCAATGCTCTGTGTTCTGGTTGGTCCAAAACGATCCATATGCAGAAGCTACAGTACACGGTTAGTGGAAACTTGATTTATTGGTTTAAAGGAATTTCTTACCTGTTTTCCTAATATGCATGGTGTACACAGATCAGACTTTTGGTATGATAAATTGGCTAGACCACGAACAAGGTTCTTTGCTGAAATTTTAGCTATCTGCTTCATATTGATGTGCCCAAGCTTTATGTGCCATAAGCTTGCTTCATCTTAGATTGAGATTAGACATTGCGATTTATCTGGTTTCACATCCAAGAGGTAGATATTTCCATGTCTTCAACCCATGAATGACTGAGTAGAGTCTTTACTGGTTCCTGAACATATTTCCTCTTGAAAGTAGATTTTGAAACCGGTATCACATAGCCGATCGACACTGAGTAGATTGTAGTTGAGTCCTTCAACTAAAGAAACATTGCTTATTGTGAGGTTTTCAATCTTCACAGTTCCAAATCCCATAATTTTTCCTTTGCTGTTTCCTCCATATGAAACTTTTCCACCATTCACTTGAACAAGTTTTATGAAGCAATTTGAATCTCCTATCATATGTCTTGAGCATCCACTATCCAGATACCATTTTACTTTTTTCTTGATAGTGACCTACATTTAAAAAAGAAACTCAAACTTTCTTTGGTACCCATATTTTCTTGGGTTTATTCGTATTAGTATTATATGCGGTTTTTGCCCAAACTTTATTGACAGGTTTCCAAACCATAGGACATTCTTTTTCAAAATGATCTGCACAATTGCATTTTGAACATCTGAGAGCATTGCGACCTACTAGATTTACAAAGATTCTTTTAAAATGATCTTTATAGGCATCTCTTGAAGGTCTTTGCTTAATTCTTTCTTTCACTTTTGGAAAATCAATTAAGGGAATGGTTTCAGCAGTCATTCCCAAACCAGATTTACTGAAATAAGGTCTTTGAACAGAAATAATTTTTTCCAGTTTCTCAGAACCTATAGAAAATCTTTTAGAAATGCTTGAGATATCATTTTTCAAGAATGCATTTTCTTTTGAAAGATTATCTTCACTTTCTCTAAGAGAAGAAACATTCGTGTCTAAACATTTCACTTTGTCTTTCAAAACGTTTTCTTGTTGTTTTAGAGCAGAATTTTGCTTTTTGAGTTCGGAAATCTTTTTCAGAGAAGTTTTAAGACTAAAACACAACTCTTCAATGTATTTAGAAACTTTAAGAGGGATTTTAAAGTTGCTTACCTCCAATTCACTATCTGAATCTGATTCTGTCTCGGAGTTTGAATTTGAATTCGATTGTGCCATCAGACATATGTTGGCATCATCATCATCACTTTCTTCACATTCTGTATCACTCCAGGGTTTCGCTTTAAGAGCCTTTTGATACTTTTCAGCTTTTCCTTTCTTCTTCCTCGAAGAGGACAGTTGGGTCTGATGTGTCCATTTTTCTTACATTCAAAGCAGACTATATCTTTATTTGATTCATCATCCTCAATAGACTTAGTCTGTTGCTTTTGAAAACTTTGTTTCCTTGGATTGAATCTTCTTCCTTTTCTGTTCAGCTTTCTGAATCTTCTTATCATGAGAGCAAGCTCCTCATTGTCCATATCGTCTTCAGAATCTGCAACATCAGAATCATCATTGGATTTTAATGCAATGGATTTCTTACCTTTAGGGTCTTCGTCTTCATTGATTTGTTCCACTTCATAAGACTAAAGAGTTCCAACCAACTCATCAATAGATAGTGACATGATTCTTTGGGTCTCTCTAATTGAGGTCTTTATGTGATTCCAATCCTTGGAGAGTCCACGCAGTAGCTTGCTTACTTTCATGGGATCAAAAATTGGTTGACCTTGATTTTCAAGACCATTCGCAATATCTGTAAAACGACTAAACATGTCAGTTATAGATTCTTCTGATTTCATTTTGAAGGCTTCGTATTGACCGAGGAGAATGTTGATTCTAGTCTCTTTCACTCGATCGGTTCCTTCATAGGTAATATGTAATCTATCCTAGATTTCTTTAGCTGTAACACAAGAAGATATTCTGTTATATTCAGTAGGAGATAAAACACAATATAAAGAATAAATTGCTTTTGCATTAAGAGCTTGTCTCTTGATTATCTCTTCCTGAGTCATTTGACTAGACTCCACAGTATCTTTTCCTCTTTCTGAGACAGGTGCAGCTTTAGGAATGATTCCTCTTTCTACAACATCCCATTCTAGAGGATCCTTTGACCTTAGAAACGCCTTCATCTTTTTTCTTTTTTTTTTTCCATATGTTGTAATCCTTTCCATCAAAGTAAGGTGGTCTGGTATTGCTTTGCCCTTCTACCAGCCCTGGAGCCAACATACTAGCCATTGATCTTTAACTCTGAAGTAAAACACTTCAAACAAAGTGAGTACACGAGCTCTGATACCAATTGATGTAGCTAGTATAAACACCTAGAGGGGGGTGAATAGGTTGAAAATAATTTCTTGAGATAAGGAAGCGATACTAGGCAAATGATAGAAAGGGAGTTCTCTTTTGGTTAACAAAATGAAATACGATCAAAGTAAAGTAAAAAGTAGGGAAGAGAAAATTAAACACAAGGTTTATAGTGGTTCAGCTTATCCCAAGCCTACGTCCACTCTTCCACACTGATAGTCTATCGGCTGGATTCCACTATGAACAAAATAGATGTTACAACACAGCTTATCCTTGATTCCCCAGTGTAGATATTCTACCACACTTCCTCAAGGTTTCTCACAAATATAAACTCTCTTTTGCGTACAAGATTTCGCTCAAATGAATTGACTAAACAACAAGGAGCTTCAGACTTTGGAATTCTTCTATCGCGCACTTCTCGAACAACTTGGAACGTCTTCCTTATATACTCCTTTACGCCATCATACCCGTTGGCACTTACCAAAGGAATTCCTCCAATCTACCCGTTGGACGGAATCAATTCGGAAGATCATTCGAGCTATTAAAGGAACATGTCGATAGCCCATCAATCATGTTCGCCCATACAATCAGGATCTCGGTTTCTATAAGTAGAACCTTCCACGAATATTTCGCCAATCAACGGATCCTTAATCTTCGAATCAATCTTGATCAATTAAAAAGGATTCCGTTATGTTATATCCAGCCAAGAGATATTCTCCAGTCGATAAGGTCATATCCTTAATAAAACATTCAGTTTTGGATAGCCTTTCTTCAACGGATTATAAACTGTCAATGAGGATAGACTTTGAATCTTGAGTCTGGCTGTCCGGAGGTCTTCAGACTTTAAACAGCAGAGTCTGCAAACTTTCAGACTAGACCGATGGAAACGTTTTGTCAACTTCAAAACATTTCAAGAAGATTTCTCCAACAACTTTCACCGGAAATGGATGACAATCACATAAACACACGCATGAAGTGTGAGGCTCGATTTCTATCTAAACGGCTTAACAAAGTGGAGCTAAGAGGATGATCTAACCATTGCAGTCTCGCATTAACGTGTCAGGTCCTCCTAACCCTGGCTCAGTCGAATAGAATACCCAATAATCACGCAGTCTTGCAAATATTGACAAACACATTTGACACCATAAAAGAAATTTCGGGGAAGAGATGGTCAACCTTTACATAGCAGTCTTGCTTTGGAGGAAGTATCCTTCTCAACATCATCCTAGAAATCCTATCGCAACCCAGGTTCGACCATAGGTTGTGTGTGCAAAACAATAAAACATGCACAACAGTTTAAATGCAAACAATACTTCAAATCAGGGAAAAATAAATCATTAATCCCGACACCTCTCTGCAAGACAAAGGTTAGCATAGACTACTCCCCTTATACCTCCTATCTGCAAGAACATTTAAAACCTTAGAAATATTAGGGACGTACCTGAGATCCTCGCTGCCAAACAAAAACATTTTTAAAAGAAAAAGAAAAATTGGCCTAAGTTTACTAATTGTTTTAACACAATTCCCCAGCGGAGTTGCCAAGCTATTGCGACCTATTTTTCAGGTGGACCACCTAAAACTAGGTTAATGAATTACTAAGTCTTAAACTTAGCTCGGGTTCTCCCAAGCCTATACCAATTCGCGACTTAAAGTTCAAATATTTAACATGCAAAAGATTATTAACTGGGAGTCGCCACTAATCGGTTTATGGTGGGTCGATTAGATACTTAAGTAAAATAATGGGAGAATTATTTTACTCCTACGAACCAGAGACTAAGGGTACGGGGACTCGGTTACACTAAATTGCTCTAATACCCTTTCGGTACCATTTCCTCTTTTAATTTTCAATATATATATTTGCAGGCAGCTGATTTATTTTAACTTAAATTACTATCATGCAAATATGGTGACCATACGGGTGCTCATCCATTATTAAAAAATTCAAATAAAAATAATTAATAAATAAATTGCATCACACAAAGCAAGCAATCATTTTTATTTTTTTTGGTTTTCTTAAAATTGGAATTTTTTTGATAAAGCATGCATTTTAACTGCATGACTTAATCTTATTAATATGCAAATTCTAATTAATTGGGCCTATTATGCAAACTAGTTATTATGCATCTCATGACCTAACTTCACTAATGAGCAAATTCTGATTAAATGATCCTATTACGCGAACTAGTTAACATGCACCTAGTATTTTTTGTATTTTTTTAATTGAAATTCGGAATTAATAAAAACCCTAATTAAAATATCTAAAAATGAATAGTTTTCTAATTTATTTTAGGGAATAATTTGACTTAAACCCTATCCTATTTTAGAAACATATTCTTTTTAGAAAAATGAGATAATTAAAATGTGCGAACATTATCTAAAATATTAATTTAGGTCCAACCCTAACTTATTTCTAAAAATGCAACACTAAAAATGTAATCCTACGAAAATCCTAATTTATTAACCTACATGTTTAATTTACTAAACCTATATGCTCATGCAGAATTTTGATTTTTGATTTTTTGATTTTTTTAGTTTTTTTTTAAAGATAAGTAATTATTAAATAAATATTAAATCTAAGCTATCAACAAAATAAATAATTAAAATAATCGAAAAAATAGCATGTTGTCTTGCAGGTCAAATTAACGATTATTCTAACCTTAAACATCATGACAAAAAGTTCAAAATAATTAAAAATCTGATCCGAAGTCTTACGGATCAAATTAATAATTATAATGATTTAACAATTAAAATTTTACCAAAATGCCCAAAAAATTAATGTAACTAAAAAAATGATCCAATGTCTTATGGATCAAATTAATAATTACAATAATTTGGACAAAATCCCTGCATATAATGTGAGAATATGCATAAAATGAAAATCACATTTCTGTACAATAGTATTGAAAATAAAATAAAAACTAAAATAGCATGAAACAACTAGAAAAACAAATAACAAAAGCCACCTAAAGGGGACTTGGAAAGAGGGAGCAACGGTGCCGATCAGTGAGGGGTGGAGCATGGCGGAGGGCAGGCGGCGTCGGGCTCCGGCGACGGTGAAGCGGACGTTGGAGGAGTGCAATGGCGCGGCGAAGGTGGTGCAATGGTGCGGCGTCGACAAGGGCAGGGTCGCGGTTGTCGGGTGCGGAGGAGTTAGGCGCTGTTGTGTCGGCGACAAAGGAGGAAAACAACGAGTGGGCTGCTTCTCGGCAAAGCTCGAAGCTTCGGTGAGGAATAGTGGTAGCAAGCAATTTTAGGTGCAAGTTGCGTGCAGAGGACTGATCGCGGCGAAGCGAGTGTAGCAGGAGTAGCAAGCAGCAATGGCGGAGATGCAGGTTGATGGCATCGCGGTGGTGACCAGTAAGGGATGGGCTATGAGCAGCAGTACGGCTTCAAGCACCGAGCTCGCAGATCGTTGTGACTTCTGGTTCTAGTTCGCAGGCGGAGTGGAGCGGCAGTTGAGTAAAGGGGGCTCGTGAGGCGCCGGCAGAGCAACGGTGGTCGATGGCTCGGCTGTTGGCGTGGGCGATGCTGGCACAACACTCGCAGACGGAGGCCGCAGGGGGGCGAAGGAGACCCGTGCGCGAAGAAGACGATCTGCTTGCTGCTTTTCTTTTTTTCTTTTATTCTCATCTCCTCACACGACGTCTCTCTGCTATCCCTTTCTGTAGAAACCAAAACTCACTTTTTGTGGACTTTGACTCATGCAAAAAGGAAAAATGAAAAATAGAAAAGGACCCCTTTGTACGAATTCTCTCCCCTATTTTGCCTCACGAATTTTTCTTTGCTCTGAAAATTTTTCTCAATTTGCTCCTCCCTCGCATCCGTACAGATCGACTTATTTTATAGTGATTTCTAGACGGCTACTCTCCATGGCAATTTTCGAGTTTCTATCTTTTGTCGCATTAAATCACGGCTGCAAATCGAAGCATGATTTCGCAATCACCTTGATTTTGCACCGATTCCTTCTATTTTATCAAAATCCTTGCCCTTTGT
Organism: Eucalyptus cladocalyx; assembly: GCA_017140615.1. NCBI lineage: Eukaryota > Viridiplantae > Streptophyta > Magnoliopsida > Myrtales > Myrtaceae > Eucalyptus > Eucalyptus cladocalyx. The sequence continues at coordinate 14,500,389 of CM029516.1, read as the reverse complement.
TCACTTGATCTTTAATTGCTTCTGCATTTATCAAAATCTAAATATCCATTAGAATTTCAAATTTCCATTTTTTCATTTTATTTGTTCTAATGCTTTTTTTTTAGGGGTTAAAATTAATCACTAATTTTTATGTAAAAAATCAATAACTGGATTGCCAAAATTTAGGTGTCAACACTAAAACTGGTGAAATTAAAAATAATGCATAAAAACACAAGAGAAGGAAACATATTTCACAAAACACAATTAATGAGTTTTGACAAGTGCGTTGGGGTTTTCTTTAACATTTTCAAAAAGAAAAATCTCCCAGAAATTTTTAGTTAGATCAACATTAAAGACACTTTAATAACTTGGACAAGAACATTTCTCTTTGCTAATTTTTAAATGGACTTTGATAAACAAAACTGGGTTTTGGAATTGGAGGCCAAGGCTTATCAGTGGTGTCCTTTCCTGATTAATGTGTGACCAAATCCGATCTTTTCAAAAGGATTTACCCACGTTTTGCAATGCTTTTAAATTGTCAACAAGTATTCTATTATGTAACGCTCAAATCATATTTCATCGAATCAATGGTTAAGGAACTCTGGTGATTAAAATTGTAGGATACGCTCGGTGCAAATTGGAATTGCTGACACTATCGATTGTTTAACGGAGATCACATTGAATCCAAATTTCGGTGGATTTCATCTTTGATGCATCCAATTAGGTTAACGGGTGTTATTTCATGGGCTTGAAATTTGTACTCTAAAGATGAAAGTCCATCTCGTTCAGCCCACGCCAAGTCCGACCTTCGATGCCAAACGTCCAAATTTCAAAGACCATGCATAGCCTAGACAACCACAATATGGTAAATCCTAGCTAGGAAGAGAGCCACCAAGCCGAAGCAGCGCGTAACTAACGATGGCGGAGCAACCGCCGTGGGAAGACCTGCCCACATTGTGATGGGAGGCCGTCCTCTGCTGCTTGGTCTCTGCCGCTGACCTCGAGTCCGTCTCCTCCGTCTGCAAGCGATTGCTGCACATTTCCAACATCGTCCGCACCAGCCTCTCCATCACCAACCGACTGACCCTACGCTGCCTCGGCTCCCTCCTCTGGCGCTTCACATCCCTTAAGTCCATTGACCACAACTCATTCTGTAGCGATCTGTCCTCCGTCCTCCTCCAGATCGCACAGTTCCTGTTGCCCCTCAAACGCCTCGACCTCTCCAACCAGGAGTCCCCCGCTTCGGTGGGTTGCGAGAGATGGGGTCCAAGTTCGGGACTTCAAGGGTCTTGGTGCTGTCCTATATTGGGTTGCTAGGGATGCCGACTTGGTTTCGATCACGGAGTCCCGTGCTCGAAGAGCTTGGCATTAGCTATCCAAAGCAAAGTGATTCAGCTCGGGTCACGAACGACGGTATCTCGGACCTATCGCGGAAGTTGCAGAGGCTATCACGAATCAACCTTTCGGGTAATCCATGTGATAGCTTGATTTTCTGATTCTGTTTTCGATCGAATGAGTTGGGCTTTTCATCGACGCGCCTAAGGTCTTTTTTTTCTGAGTTGATCACTTACGAGATAAATAATTTATTAGGTGAAGCTGTTAAGGAATCTAAACGCAATAGACTTGAGAATTTGATCAGAAATTGATGGTTTGACCATGCTAATCTGCAAGGGTCAATACGGCATTGTCAAAATCGATCAGAGACCGGAGATAGGTCGTTGCGATAGAGGCATGTATTTAAAGTGTGGGTGATTCCACCTAATTGCAAAATTCTCGTTGAACAGCACTAAATTGATTTTTCTGTCATTTCTGTACCATGTGCTCGTATTAAAAACCTTTAGATTTTCATAACAACCGAGAGTCGCCAATGAGTCGAATATGTATAATATGGCTAAAAAATAATCGATCACGGGTCAAATGCGCTAAAAATTCATAAAAGCTACCTAGTAGGTCAAGTCACGCTAAAATTGCACCAGGTTGAAATTAATCGCGAAATTGAACCCGATTTCAGCAATTGAAAGTTTTGTCATATCACGTTTCACTTTAGGAACATTGAATCACCCTTCAGAGACTTTTCTGTAAACCCGAGTTTTTGGCGAAAAATCAATGTTAGGCATTTTTGGATCAGGAAAAATAGAGGGCCGTTTTTGGGTGAATTTTTGCCGTTCAAGATGGATCACTTGGCAAGGGAAAATCATGGAATGGATGTGGATACCTTGGCTGAATTTTTCGAGCATCAATGGGGTTGATTTGAGTTGGAATTAAATTGAAATTGGAGGGGAATGTTGCAAAATTCGTAGGTCCATGGGGCTGCAATATTTTGGACCCTTTGGATGGCTTCTTGTGAAGTTATGAGAGGGAAAGTGGTTGAGGATGAAGGCTGAAGATGGTGGGGACCTTGTGATGATGAAGGAAGATATTTCTTGAAGACTTTTATGCCAATTGTTCCCCCCAACCCAGCAGCTGTCCTTCTTTCTCTTCCTTGCTCTCCTTTCTCCATTATTGTCGTGTTTGTGAGCTGAAGAACTAGAGAGAAGACCTGCAGCCACCGTTGACTGCCCTTTGCTGCCAGTCGTGCATCGTTGCTGTTGTCCGAGCCCCGCTTGAGCGCTGTCCTCCTGCGCCTCTAGCTCGTGTTGTCCCTGCTAGAGCTGTTGCTTGAGCTCGCTTGGCCTCTTGTCGTCCGCGCCCTAGCCGCCACCGTCGCCGTTTTAGCCACCTTAAGCCATTGCCTAGTCCGCCGTTGTCGTCAACCTCCCGCCTACATCGACCAATTGCTGTTCTACCCTTGGTCCCCTTCGGTTTAGCCTTGGATAGAAGCAGAAGTTCCAGCAAGGGTTGAAACTTCATGGCCCATTTTAGGCTTCTTCCGGGCCTCGTTTGGTGTTGTCGCAGGCTTGTGTTCCACCCACCTTTGTGTTGCCATCGCCGTGAACTTACTGGCCTGCTAAATCGGTAAGTTTACTTGCTAAACTCTATTTAGAGAGTTAATTATGCTTAGTGGGTAATTAGATTAGGCTAAGTATGGTTTAGGTGATTAGTTAGTTTAAATTAGTGATTTAGTTAGTTAATTAAGTTAATTAGGTGGTTATATTAGACTAGTTAAGGGTTAATTAGGTTGCTTGATTTTTGTAGATAGGTACATTATTTTTCTAGGCCCGTTTAGGTGGTTAAATTAGTGTTTTAGGCCTAAGTTTGTATTTATTGATTTAATTTGTATATATTTAATTAATTTTTCTATTTATTTAATTATTTAATATTTTCCGGAAATTATACCGAGATAGCCGGTGACCAGAATTTCATGCGGATTGCCGTGGTATGCTTAGTTTATGTAATTGGATGGTTTCTATGAGGCCATCTTTGAGGAGAATAATCCCACCTCGCCGATTAGTTTCATCCGAAATCTAAGACTTCTTTTTGCAGCATGGATTGTCTTGTCGGGGATGATTGATTTCGAAAGGACAATCGACGAGGAAATTGTCTGCGAAGATGACAATGCCGGTGTGTCTTTCTGTGGTAGAATGGTGTGTTGTTGTAGCTTCTTTCAATGTGGACCTCATTTTTATAGGACTTGCAATTATTCTGTAGATTGATGTGGTTACTTGATACTTTATCAACGGTTCGATAATCTCTTATTCATTGTACGGTCCAATACTCTTGATCTTTTCGAGTTTGTATTCTACCCTTTTATTGTTTTTAACTATTTTTGGACAGCTTTTGTGATTTTGACTGTGGCTTTGTTTTCCACTTGTTTCACTTTTTGAAAAAGAAAAAAGAAGTTTTATTTGGGGTGACTTTAGCTATTGATGGAGCTTTGTTCTTGCTTCCTTGGTATCTCTAGCTTCCTAGACCTGTCACTTTCCTTGGGTCAATAACAGATTGTCTTCAGAACAAGAATGTGCCTGAATGTGTAAAGCTAAAAGTGTAGGTTTGTTTGCCTGAATACTTCCCAAACTCATATCAGCCAATTTACGAACAAAAATGATGTTTAAAAATGATGTTTTTAGTTACATCTCATTTTTGCCCAATGTTGGAGGAAGCAAATTCAAAAGCATAATTCGTATAAAAATTGTCAGGTTAATGTTCGACACCTGCATCTCTCTTAAACTACTCATAACTGTATCACACCATGTTGTTTTCAGTTATTTTTCACTTTCTTCCTTCTATACATGTACTTGATACGTGCTTTGGTATTGGCGGTTTTGATAGATTAAATCCAAGAGCCTTCAACTTCATACTTGGATGGCAGATCATCATAAACTGTTATAATGGATTGGGAAGCTGAGGATTATGATTTTTGTTTTAGTGTACAGTGGCACCAGCAATGACACCACTAGATGGGCATTTCTGCAAAGCATGAAGTTTGGATATCCACAAGTTTAACCCAATGTGTTCAGATAGTTCATCTACTGGAGGCATATACCCATTCAAAATCAAAACGAATGGAATCGGCAACTCCATGGAAGAAATTCATTGTCTGTGTAATTTGGTAGGTGCAATCCTCAGCAAGTTTGGAATGCTTTGCTATGTCTTTCGTATATGTAAACATGGCTTTGCAATTATTTCAAATGTAATCTGGATGCTTCAAATGTAAGCACCTTTTGTGCGTCATTGTGCAGAGAGCAAATTCGAATGTGGTAGTGTTGTGATATTGCTTTGGTTGAATAGTAAAAGTAATGAATCTTGTAGGTAATGAGTGGGCTTGGGCATGGCCGGTCAGGGCATTTTGCCCAGCCTCACACTTCGAGCATAGAAATTTCATTTGATTCTGCCTTGAGCTGGGCGTAGAAACTTCATGTTCATCCTTTCATTCATTTAGGGAAGAATTCAAATCCCCGCACGTCTGTCCTGGATCTATCTTAGTGCGAGTTCTGGTCCACACGCATATCCAAATGTTATTGCCCCACACGAGTGAACTTATGAATTACAAGTTTTCAGCAAGGCAAAAAGTTGAGTAAGTCTGAAGCTATTCAACTTTATATAGGTTGTCCATTAAAAAGATATATTTCTAAAGGAAGTCTGCATTTGGCCGCATAGCCCACTTTAATTTGATATTTTAATTTGACATAACTATAGACTATTTAAGAAATCATGCGCGCATATCAAATTTGACTATATGAAACTTAGAAAATAGATATAGGAATAAACGGAGCAAACTTATATAAAAGGAAAACAAAATCTCACAGCAGATAGGATTGTTGTATAACGGGTTGCACCTAGAGTCTTGATCATGGCTTTATTGTTTATATCTGATGGTTTTATGAGATGTGCTTAAGGCCCGTCCGCCCATGTTGGGCCTAAAAGCCCGGCCCACAGGATAAGGGCCCGTGGATAGGGGAACGTATATACAGGGAGGAGACAGAGGGAGGACACACCCTTTGGCCATTCTAATGTACGCTCTTCACTCTCTCTTTCCCTCCAAACGCTTAAGGCGACGCCGTCTTCCCTTCAAGGCCAATCGATGTCATCGGATCGAACGGGATCATAATTTCTTCCTCAATCTTCAGCATTGGTGTTTAATCTGTGGCTAACAAGGTACGCTCGAATCCGTGGTGTGCTTTAGGATCGGTGATACATGTTTTTCTCGGGTGTCGCTTCCGCATTCGATTTAGGGGTTTGATTAAGTGTCGAATCCGATTTTCGGGAATCCATTAATCCCTACATTGGTATCAGAGCCCTAGTTCATGTTTTCCCGACCTGTTTGATGTTTTTTGATTGATTTTTCGCGAAAGTAATTCGGTCGTACGGATCAGGGCGAGAAATCCCGACACCCGAGTGCTGTTCGCCCAATTTTCTGAGTTTTCGTAAGTTGAAATCGAATTCTGAAGGCATTGTGTGAAAAAGGTCGTCGAGACAAGTCCAGCGACAAGTCGTGCGCCGCCGGGAGACGCCGCATGCACCCACACGCGTGGCTAGAAGCCGCTGCGCGTGGGCGCCACGTGCCTGAAGCGCTGGCATCGGCCAGCGCGTGCGCCGCACACGCTGGTTGGTGAACCAGCACGTGCGCGCCGCCGGCGGTGAACCGGCACGCGCCGGTCGGCGGACCAACGCATGCTGACGTCACGCGCTGATGTCATCATGACGTCACCCAACAGTTGGTAACCGCTGGGATGATGTCATCGATGACATCATCGCCAACGACCGTTGGCCGGTCGGTCATCGGCCGGCGACCCAACCCGGCCCGGCGACCGACCGACCCGACCCGACCCGCGCGGAGGCCTGGCACGCACGCGGCACGTGCCAGCGGATGTCTGCGTGACGTCGGCTCGCGCACGCGCGCGGCACGTGCCGGTCGGTCGGTCCGACCTGGCTTGTCCGGCTCGACCGGTCCGACCGATCCGACCGATCCAACTGGTCCGATGACCCGCTGCTTGTGGACCCGTTGACCGTTGACCGATCGTTGACCGTTGATCGTTGACCGTTGACCCGAAAAAAAGAAAAAAAAAAGAAAAAAAAAGGGAGTTTGTTTCTTTTTCAATCATGCCTATGTGGTTTATGAGTAATCCATTTTTAATTCTACATTTGTTACATGAATCATGGAAATTTATGTATTTTCCCTTATATTTATTATGGATTATAAGTGATCCATTTTTTGTTCTGCATTTGTTACAGGAACTATGATGCGTAATGCAAGGATACCTGCAATCCCGAGAACATACGAGGGAAATGCAAGACTTAAAAGGCTGTTGACAGAGTTAGCTAATTATCGGTGGCATGACGGTGATTTAGTATCACATGTGGTCAGGGTCAATCAGATGATACATGAAATCATCTGGAATGGTTATCTTATGCCGGACTTTGAGAAGGTGCCGGCTTTGATAAACACTCTTCCACCTGAATGGCAAGCAGTGTTTGATCGGCTATGGGAGGTCAACGTGGTCCCGGGTTATAGGAAGCTAGTGGAAGCTTTTGTAAGAGAGTACTATAGGATTGAGTTAACCAAAACTTCAACCCTTAGATTGAGCGCCTCATGGCGCCGAGTGAATGCGCCTTGGAGGCGACATGTCAGCTCTCCAAAAGTTTTTCCATGGTTGGCAAATGTGCCTTCAAATTTCTCTAATATTTTGACTGATAGATTATAAGGGACATTCCCTACTTATTCCTTAGATTAGTTTGAGATGTTTTTGGGTATGAATATCTCTTTCTATGTTGATATTTTTATCTGTATATATTGCTGAGTGTAATGTATAGTTGTATTATGTGAAAGCATTGTTATTCTATTGGATGTTAGATTTTATTTGATTTCTGTTATTGTTGACTGCTGTGGGTAATTGATAGAAGTTTTTATAACTTCATAGAATTTATTTTGCATAAAACAATTATATTAATAATAATTTCGAGTTAGGATTTTAGAGGATGATTGGAAACATAGTGACATTTTAATTCTGAAACCTTACTTGAAATTGTTCATTGATATGATAGGTCTATGCAAAGTGGATGCATAAATGATAGGCATTAATTATTCGTGCATGTATGTCTGATGTGTTCAGATCGATGGTTTCAGCAACTAAGAACATAATTGTTGATATGAACGGCAACAATTGTGAAAATTGAATATGAAGATTCAATATGTGCTGGAAAAGCAAGAAGCACTAGAAGTTCTTGACCATGTTATGGAAGATCTTGAGGGTGCTGTGCGCCGCCTTGAGCTAGTAGAGGACTGTCTAATGTCATTTGAGCAGAAAATGGATATTTGCAATGCTGGTTCTAGCTTAGAAAGGGCTTTGTGCTCTAAGCGCAAGCGTATTGATTCGTTCAATATGTGGGAATGCAAAGGATCAAGTCCTTGTTGCAAGAAATCAAGAGTTGACCAACACAAGAGAGGAAAACGTCCTCAAGTGAAGAAAATGTCAAGGGTGAGATGTTACAATTGTGACGAGAGAGGTCACCATGCTCGCAACTGTTGTGAGCCGAAAAAGGTAAACACCTCTTGTACATTTGAGAACTTTGTTTATGTGTCAAGTTCTGTATTATTGGTTGAATCCAATCATTTGTGGACTGTAGATTCAGGAACGACAAACTATATAACGAATGATAAAGAATCCTTCGTGGAATTTCGATGATACCAACTAGAACTAAGTGGATCTATGAGGGAAATAACTCCAGAGCTGAAGTTAAAAGGATTGACACCAGCCAATTGAACATGCATGGTGAATGCATCTTGATGTTCTATATGCTCTGGAGATTCATCGAAATTTGAGTGTCTGTTTTGGTGTTGGTTAAGCTTGGTTTTAGTGTGAACTTCCGTAATAGCAGTGGAGATTTGTATTTGGATACAAACTACTATGATTGTGGTCACTTTCTGAATGGTTTTATTGTACTTAATGTTGACTATGGTGATGTCAATATTTGTTATTCCCTTGTTTCACGTCTTCTATTTCATATGATAATGATGTGAATGAGTGGCATGCTAGACTTGGTCATATTGGCCAATAATGTATGAATAGACTAGCCAAAGAGGGCTTGTTGGGCAGCATTGAAAACGTCGATTTGCCCATATGTGAGCATTGCTTAGTAGGGAAAACGACAAGGAAACCATTTAGAAAAAGATAAAAGAGCTGAATTTCCTCTGCATTTAATCCATTCTAACGTCTGTGGTCCAATGAATGTGAGAGGAAGGCATGGGGTTGTTTATTTCATCACTTTTATAGATGATTATACTCGATTCGGATATGTCTATTTGATTTCTCATAAATCTGAAGCAATAAGTTGTTTCAAAAGATTTATGAACTTGATAGAAAATCAATTAGACAAGAAAATAAAAGCATTGAGATCCAATCGAGGTCGAGAATATTTATCTGATGAGTTCAGAAAATTATGTGATGAAAAAGGAATAGAAAGACAGTTGTCTATTCCATATACTCATCAACAAAATGGTGTTGTGGAGAGAAAAAACAGAACCCTACTGGAAATGGTTAGGTCCATGATGGCGCATGCTAACTTACCTATCACTGTTCGGAGTGATGCGTTGTTAACTGCTGCCTATATACTTAACCGGGTGCCTTCCAAATCAGTTACTTCCACTCCATATTAGTTATGGACAGGTAGAAAACTGAACTTAAGTTTTCTTAAGCCATGGGGTTGTGCTACCTATACACATGAGTTCTCTCACAAATTTGGGAAATTGGGTCCCAAAGGAAATAAGAGTATTTTCATGAGATACTCTGAACACTTAAAAGGGTATGTGTTCATAGGTGAGCAGGAAAGTGGGAGTATAACTGAATTTGAATCATGAGATGTCACATCTTTAGAGGATGAATTTCCTAAGAATGGCGAAATAGGTGAAGATTATTCCCTATTTGAAACCTTAGATTAAGATAATGATATTAGTGAAGTTCGTCCAAGTGGGAGTAAGATGAGAAGTGAAGAATCTAATTCAACTCATTCTTAATTACAACCACATGATGAAATGATATCGTCATTATCTAATCCAAGTGGGAGCATAATGGGGAATGATGTGCTAAGTGTACAATCTCCCATACGGCGAACGAGTCGCCAAAGTATTCCCCGTCGACGTTTTGACATTGAAGGGGAAACTTTTATGGTTGCTCCATAAGATGAGGATGAGCCAAGAAATATTAATGAGGCTCCAAATTGCCCTAGTAAGGAAAAATGGATTCATGCAATGGAAGAGGAAATGGAGTCAATGAAGTCAAACCATGTTTGGGAACTGGTTGATCTTCCAAAAGGACACAAAGCTATTGGGAACAAGTGGGTTCTCAAAATAAAGCGAAAGGCTGATGGTTCGATAGAAAAGCATAAGGCCCGCCTTGTGGCGAAGGAGTATAATCAACATGAAGGAATTGATTATGAAGATACATTTTCTCCTGTAGTGAGATTTACCTCGATTCGCATTATTCTGGCAATAATAGCTAGTCTGGATCTTGAGTTACATCAAATGGATGTAAAGACCGCTTTCCTCAATAGAGAATTATAGGAAGAAATATATATGGAACAACCTGCTGGTTTCATAGTGAAAGGCCAATAAGAAAAGGTATGTCGACTTTTGAAGTCGATATATGGCCTTAAGCAGTCATCAAGACAATGGTATATACGTTTGCATAATGCCATAATGGCATATGAGTTTACAATGATTGACGAGGATCATTGTGTATATATCAAAAGATCTAATGATCAATTTGTGATCATATCATTATATGTTGATGATATACTGATTGCTGGAAGCAATATGGAGTTGGTTAGTACCGTCAAGAGTTGGTTGTCGTCCAACTTTGAGATGAAGGATATGGGTGAAGCTGCATACATTCTTGGAGTTAAGATTTCAAGAGATCGTTCGAAGAGATCGTTGTCTCTTTCGCAAGGAACATATATAAATAAAGTTCTTGAATGATTTCGTATGCAAGATTGTAAACACATAGGCACTCCTATTGCAAAAGGTGAATGATTGAGCCATAGACTGTGTCCAAGGACCCCACAAGAGAAGGAACAAACGAAACATGTTCCTTATGCTAGTGCTATTGAGAGCTTGATGTACACTATGATGTGTACAAGACTTGGCATATATTTTGCAGTTGGAATGGTGAGTAGATACCAATCCAATCCAGGTCAAGCACATTGGAAAGCCGTTAAGAGAATACTGAGGTATCTAAAAGGGACTGCTGATTATATACTGAGTTATTAAGGAAATGATCTGCAACTCTAAGGCTATTCTGATGTTGATTATGGAGGAGATTTAAATGAAAGGAAATCTACCTCTGGCTTTGTTTTCTTACCGAATAATGGCACCATATGTTTGAGCAGTAAGAAACAAAAGTGTATAGCCTTGTCCACGATGTAAGTTGTGTTCGTGGCATTATCAGCAATAGTATAAGAAGATGTTTGGCTTTAGAGATTTTTAGATCATTTAGGTGTTATTGGAAGTGCTGCAGATTCATTGTTGGTTAACTGTGATAGCCAAGTAGTAATAGTGTACACCAAAGATCCAAAATATCATGGCAAGACCAAACCTATAGATACCAAGTATAACTTTTGTCAAGGATATGATTGCACGAAAAAAATATGAACTTAGAGTACATATTACGCATAGAATGGTAGCAGATCCTATGAAAAAGCCAATATCTAGAGATGTGCTTTATGGCCATATGAAATCTTTAGGATTGCGTAGAGGCTGATGTACTGAATATTGTATTTTCCCTAAGTGTTCACATTTGATGAATTTGTGTTTTCATCATTAATGCCTATGAATCTTTGTTTGATCTTTATGCATCTTAATGCTCAGTGCATTACTTTAAGTTGAGAAAATATGTCGAACAGATATAAGATTAGCCCACTCACGCGGGTAATCACCTCTATTTTATGTGTGATAAATAGAGATGAGATTGTTTTTAAGCTTATTATCTAGGTGATAATCGAGAGCTCAAGCTTAAAACACGTATGTCGCCTTAACTGGGTATTAAGATGAGGACATGATACTTACTATGTCCGATAGTAAAATACCCCACATATTTTACTTTATCTGTCTATGATGCCAGATGTGAGTTCTGATGAATTTTGTGAATGAGTAGATATGTGAACTCAAGTTAGACATTAGGTATGTTTGAACTATCATCTGTACGGTATTGAAAGTGTAGACATACACTTCATGGGAAATGAGTTAATACTGTAATACGTATTTCATATTACGTATGCATAAGACAACCAATAAGAGTGACAAAAGTTTGATCTCAACTTTTATGTTGTGTGAGACTCTTGAGGAAAGGAGTTCCTCAATTTTAGTCCCCTTATGACTCTTTCTTATTCTCAAGATTTCTATTTAGTGTTTGCTATCTTAGGATGTTGCCAATGGTCATGAGTTTGATTCGATCTAATGGGGCATTTCTAGAAAAGCAAGCTAGACTGAAATTGAGAGTTTGAAGGAAAGAGGAAGATCGAATTTGGAGAATCACATTATAGTTTTGTATTCACCGGTTAACCAATTATGACTGTCTTTGGGATAATCATAATTGTGAATACTATATATATATCATTGTTTGAAAGAGATCAAGAGAGATATAAATGTGATCGATCGATCTAGGGTACTGCATACTAAATTTACTCAGGATGTGATGCCCATTATGAGCTGCTATATATTCCTAACAGATGTATGGCAATGAGCTCTCAAAGTATGCTGGTCACACGGATTATTCACCGGTATGAATGTTGAAGAGAGGTAAAGAGAATCCTGTTCGGCCCACCATCTGCGAGTGGGAGATAATGGTTTTATGAGATAGGCTTAAGGCTCGTCCGCCCATGTTGGGCCTAAAAGCCCGGCCCACGGGATAAGGGCCCGTGGATAGGGGAACGTATATAAAGGGAGGAGAGAGAGGGAGGACGCACCCTTTGGCCATTCTAACGTACGCTCTTCACTCTCTCTTTCCCTCCAAATGCTTAAGGCGACGCCGTCTTCCCTTCAAGGCCAATCGATGTCATCAGATCGAACGGGATCAGAATTTCTTCCTCAATCTTCAGCATTGGTGTTTAATCTGTGGCTAACAAAGTACGCTCGAATCCGTGGTGTGCTTTAGGATCGGTGATACATGTTTTTCCCGGGCTTCGCTTCCGCATTCGATTTAGGGGTTCGATTTAGTGTCGAATCCGGTTTTCGGGGATCCATTAATCCCTACAATATCCGTGATTGTTGTTCTTAGCAAAATACCGGGATGACACATTGATTATTGTCAAACAAAGTTGATCATATATGCTGCCTTATTTAAGGGATTCTATATAGGTTGGTGACTACATTGACTTCCAAAAGATGTGGAAAGCCGATACAATGAGGTAATGGCTGAAGCACTTCTAGGAAATCCAAGATGGACAATGTGTAGCGGAAAGATGCTAATTGATGTGCCAATCAAAGCACAAGTAGCAAAGAATGAAAGCAAAATTGAAATCACACGAGACGCAAAATATATGTGGAAACCCAAAACTGGAAAAACCACGGGAAGAGAGGGGTTTCACTATTTTTAACAAAGAGTATGGAAGTACAATCCAAAAGCTCTAAAAAATCACCTGGTGAGCCGCAAGATCTAAAGATATAACAAGAAGATAGGAAAAACAAAAAAGGGAAATTGTATGTGGAGGCTGGGGTTAGAGATGTGTTATTAAACACATTCCTTTTATAGTCTTCCTTCAAAAAACCCTAAAACAAAAGTGCATGATCTAAAATACCTTTATCTCTAATTTGAAAGTCAAAATTCAACAAATCTCGACCTTGACTTCAAATCTCCAAAAGAGCATTATACTGAATGCCATAAGACTTCTCTCCTTTACCACCAAATTTAACCATACAAGGTCACCCCCAAAACAACGGAATCGATGATGCACACCCCTAAGCCTTTGTGAGCGTACTCGGTGTAAGAAACAAGGGATGAAATGCTAGCAACTCCGCCTAGGCAACTCAAATTATGGAAACGCCAATCAAGTCTAGGCAATGCTTGAACTTGGTCAAAGGAACTTGTTTGGTCAACATATCTACCGTATTATCCATTGTAGATACTTTCTTCGTCATAATCGTACTCTTAGCAACCTCATCATGTATAAAGTGATACCGTATGTCGATATGTTTTTTCCTCACGTGATACATTGCATTCTTAGTCAACTAAATTGCATTTTGGTTATCGCAAAAGATAATGGAGGCTTCCTTCTACTTCACTCTAAGTTCTATAACCAAAGGTTTCAACCAAAGTGCTTCCTTTACTGATTCCGTTGTTGCCATGTTGTCATGCCCCGAACCCGCGAGCACGTGAACATCCCACAACGGTCGATAAATTTGTGATGTCACATAATGCATTGCTGACCCATTCTTTTCATCTTTCAATTAAACAAAAGTGGAAGCATTTGATATAAACAACACCCAATCAGTCATAACAAATATAACATGGATAGCACGGAAAACACCACAATATCAAACCAAACACTTTGTAATCAAATTTATTGTTAACCCTAGGAAATTAAGTGATTACAAGCCCTTACACCGATAGCTTCCAACCAACCAATAAAAACCTACAGTGGGTCAGGGTTAACCTAAATTTCACTAACGCCAGGCCAATCTCTCGTCCAAAGGGAGCTTGAATCGAGCATGACGGTTTTCCATACTACGAGCTTGAAAAATATTAAACAACAAGGGGGTGAGACATAAATATCTTAGCGAGTTAACGACCTAAGCCTCAACTAGGATGTTAATTCGTCTCGAAGGTAGCCTAAACATGCAACATTATATCGATGGTAGATCAATAGCAAAGCAATCCTTGCTTTGCCTTAACTATAAACATGGTCCAGCAATCGACCCCAAAGACAAATATTAAAACCGTAAAATAACTCGCAAGCATCCTTACCTCGCCTTGGTACATCCTTGCTTATAACAATTCACATATGCCTCATGCAACTCATATATATATCCATGGCAAGTCATAACATCACTCTCAGACTATGCATTAGCATTCATGCATTTTGCACACGCGGCATCTCAAGAATATCATGGCATCCCATACTACAATGCTATTCTTGAGACTATGATTCCAGATTATTACGACCCCTTGGGCCATAGCCACCACAAGGGTTGGCATCTTCCGATATGACTGGACATCGTCTCGCCTCATCAGGCACAGCAACGTCTATAACCCCCGCCTTGATGGCATACCATAAAGGAGCATTGGTCTGGCCTCAACCGCGAATGGACATCGGAACCCCCAAACTCCCATTGGGTGATGAATTCAATTAAGTGACCACTCAAGCTAATTTTATCTATCATCAATTAACCTAGTGTAAAAGAACTAGTGCTCAAATAACAAATCTTGGAAAATCTTTACAATTTAAATTCCGGTAAAATAATCACATGTGGTCATGTACTTAAAATCAACCTGCCAAACTTTACACGCTTTAATTTTAAAACCCCATTGCCCCATTTAGCACATAAAACATCGCGTCCAAACATGACACCTCAAAGTTTGCTATTTTCTTGCAAGTAAAACCTTCTTTGAAAATAACATTTAAAACTTATGATTTGGGCAATCAACATCATGGCATAATAAGCTCAAACAATATGAATTATGCATAAATTCATCCAATAAATCAAGTACAAAACACATAAAAATCATCATTTATCGCCCTATTGTGATAGCCTATCAACCTTAAACCAATACTTATCGCCTATTTAGCGATAGCTTATCACTTACTTCCCGATAGCTTATCATCCCTTCGGTGATAGCTTATCATCAATTTCTCGATAGCTTATCATCCCTTCAGTGATAACTTATCACCTATTCTTGATAACCTATCAAGTCCACTTATCACCTATCACGATAACCTGTCAAATAAACCATACTAATTACCATTAGCCTTAATCTAAACCACCCATATACGCAATTAATAGCCTAATCAAGATTAGGAAGTTAACTCACTATTTTACGATGACGGCAGGGCGACACGAGAATGTGGAGCTCATAGTTTGAATGGCGGCACCACGGCAGTAGCTTGAGCTCACCACCAAGGAAGCTTGGTGGCTTGGTGGTGATCCAGCGATGATGGTGGCTCGTGGCTTAAGGGATGACGAATGGTAAGGCGGCCCAGCACAGTGACATAGGGCAGCAAACTGAGAGAGAAAGAAAGAGGAATGGGTATGAAATGAGAGAGAGGGATGAAGGAAAATTCGTCCAAATGGAGTGGTAGAGAGAGAAAGTGAGAGAAATGAGGGGAAAAAGAGGAAAACTTGAGGAAGAAGTTGGCATATTAATACTCATTGACTTGAAGTCCTAACTTGGGGAGTAAGAGCACATCTTGGCCCTCCATTCCAACTTGGGGAGCAAGGGTAGATCTCAACCACACCATTGCCTAAACTTAAGAAGAAAGAGGCAATCTTGGCCATCTAATAGTCTAAGCTTGGGGAAGCAAGGGTTGATCTCAACCATGCAATTGCCTAGGCAAGCATTGTGATTCTGCGGAATCACCTGCAATCTGACTACATACCTCTGTTGAAATGATTTATATCCGTTCACTAATTGACTTGTAATAGTGTAGTATTGTCCATTGTTGATCCTTATGGTTGAGTAGTCTATCACTGATTGAATTCTCTAGTCATTCACGTTTTGATCATTTGTGGCCTCTTACAATAGATTAGTTAACTCATGAGTGATCAGTTCAGAGTAAATTTTACTATCAGTGGATTGATGAAATAACCATTTCATATATCTTGAGATGTGGCACCCCTTGATGGCCCCCGATCCGATTGGGGTCGCCACAATTCGCTTTCCATTCACTTGACCTGATAACATGACACTCTGATACAATTTCAATTGTAGCGGGTCCATGCAACCCGAGGGTTTACATCTTTTAGATTGGTCCCTTGCGCAATTCATGTAACGAAAGCATATCCAACAACTCCCTTCCCTATGTTCAGAAAACGATGCACACCAACTAAACATTTATAGGTAAAAGCCATACACTTTTATTTACTTAAATCAGATGGACATCATTCATCGGTACATCAAAATGCCATGGTTTTTTATACTTTGCTATACTTCAAAAGATGACCGACATCTCCTTCAACAGTCGTATACTTAAAGTCCACGTCCAAAAGTTCCTTCCTTTGCTATCCTCCTCCTCGCGGTCATATCCAACCACTTGATCCATCTATTGGTGGCAGTGGCAGTAGAGGTATCTTATCTAGTCTGAAATGTTAATCCCCAAAAGGGGTGAGTACAACCACTCAGCAGTAAAGATCCACCAAACTACTCATTGCATCACACAGAACAATCAAGGCATCATAACAAAGCACGTATCATTCATGCATTCAAGCATAACTTACCTTGCAGCCATGTATACATTATCATGCCATATGTGCACATACCACCATGCACTCATCATCAAGTATTCATGCATATATCACCATGCCATTTGTGCATATACCACCATGCACTAATCATCAAGCATTCATGCATATCCATGCCATATGTGCATATACCACCATGATTCATATCATCCGTGCTATCAAGCATACATCACCATGAGATCCATTCATGCTCGCATTTTCAATATCAAATAGCATTAATTTACTTTCATAAGCAGATCATGCATCATGCCATATGCATACACCCATACACATGATTCATTTTCAATTCTCATCTTTCACAAGGATCTCATCAGTTTTTCTTTCCAAGGACCAATGTTTGCATCCTACAATTTATCGCTCGCATCCAACCAGGCATCACGAGGAACCTCCGGCATTCAGCCATTTAAGGCCACCGGGCATCCGGCACACACCTCCGGGCATCTTGTGTCCCAACTAGCATCACGAGGCATCCCCTTGGGCACAAACCTCTAGGGCTTCCGGAATTACGTACCGACATACCACCAGGATTGCCCCCCTCTGGAATTACATACCGTATACCACCGAGCATCTTGAAACTCTCGAGGACCCTCCGGCATTCAGCCATTTAAGGCTACCAGGCATCTGACATTTACACTCCCTGGCCGGGCATCCCGACACTCCCGGGGCATCGTCGGCTCACACCTCCGACGGCCTTCTCATTTATCATAGTTCACATTCACAATTATTGCTCAATTTCAACATGGCATATGATATGATGGCAAACAAGATCATTTCAGCATTTGATTCTTATATGTAGTTCCAATCATCATCATATATGCAGCAAGATCCAATCACTTATGACAATACAATCCATGGGGTCCATGTAACTTAAAATAATCCATACATCATGACTTTTTGAAATTTACCAAATTCCAGCTTGCACAATTTCGGAAAGCATATAAATTAAATATCCATATGATCTTCAAAAATTATAAAATTAGAACATGTGATAGGCAAGACATGAAGGTAGCAACTCCATAAAGAACACATGCCCAGAAGAACTTCACAAAAAAAGATATAGCTCACACATTACAGCTTGCAAAATTCGGATAAAATCAGGTTGCACAGTTCTTGAAATATTTCAATTTAAATACCCGAATGGCCTCCAAAAATTATGAAATTTTACCAGGTGATAGTAAAGACCCCAAGGTAGATTTTTGCATGAAGACATCTAGGCCAGATTCGTCCTAGATAAATAATTTCGGACGGTTGAAGCCCCTGTTTCTAGTACCGAACAGTCCAGTTTAGCTGTCTCCGAAAAATCAAGGTTTCACCTACTTATCTTCCTTCATTTCATCTTAATTTTTGATATGTTTTGGCTCAAGAGGTAATATACAACTTTCATTTAGGGATCTAGGTGAGATTCTCAACAGATAGTCACTTTATAGTTCACGAAGTCGCTGGAGTCCAGTACAACACTTCCAGATCTGCCGTCTTGGAAGGAAAATCGTTTCACTAGGCTACGCTTCTTAGTTTTAATTTAAATTTGATTATGTTAGTCTTCAGGATGTTCTCTACAACGTTTGTGAAGAACTCAAAGTGAAATTCTCTGTAAAAAGTGACATGCAACACACAAAACCACCAAGAGGTCGACAAAACAGTTTCAGATGTAGCGTTTTCATAGAGGAAGGGTTTCACTCCTTAAAACTCAGCCATTGTGTCTCAAATTTTAGTATGTTATACTTTGAGATGTGGTCTGTAACTTTCGTCCGGAAGTCGAAGCCAAAATCTGACTTGAAATCCGCATACAAGCCTCTACAACATTCTGGGTCAAGCGGTATACTCGAAAACAGAATGCTATTTCAAAAACAACACACTCAAGCTTCGGTTTCTCACACCCTAAAGGTCCGAGATTCATCATCATTCCATCACACATGCAATATAAAACATGCAAGAGTAGAATATGGATCTCAACTTGCTTTTGTACCGAGCTACAACGAGCACGACGGTGGACGACGGACGCACGGCGACGAGTGATGGACGAGCGGACGGACGGACACATGGCTTCTTCCTCCTCTCTCTCGGTTCCTCACTCTCTGGGCAACTCCCTCTCTCTCTCTCTCACTCTCTCAAAACCGGCCACTCCCTCTCTCTCTTTCTTTTTGGTTGTTTAAGTACTTGCGTGCTTCCCTTTTTGCATGGAGGGACACTTGTCCCCAAGAAGGAGACAAGTGTTTCCCTTGTTGAAGACACTTGGAGGAGGCCATGCGGCTCCTCCTCCCCCCTCCATGCGTCGACAGCCTAATGGGCTTCATGAGCCGGCCTTTTGGCCCACTTTAGGCTCAACATTCTTGGGCCTAAAGTCCAAACTTAAGTGGCCCAAAATTTTCTTAAATAAGTCCTTTTTTTTTTATTTACTTTTAATAATTTACCTTAAATCCCCACTTATATAAATACTAAATTACAATTTCATATGGCTATAAAACTTGAAATCATAAATCCATAAATTCCAATTTATAAAACACATGGCCAATGATAGGACTTTCTTTCCTATCAAATAATTATCCATTAAAAGCTTGGCCATAAATCTCATTGCAAATTATGGATCAAATGGCTACAATACATCTTGATGGTACTTCCATCACCTATTCATAGACCTTAATGTATCTGGAGGTTGCCATGAATTTTGGATGCCACATGCGAATGGTCGAATTTTAGGATATCACACACGTAATCTACTTTAGTGGTAGACAAAGCAACTATGTCCCGCAAAATTGCTCTATAACTAATCATAGAAACATCAAGCATAAAAATATAACCTCTCAAAGATCTCATTTTGTTGAGATCACTTGCATAGTCAGAATCACTGAAGCCAACAATCGAATGTCCTATACCACAACTTCTATTAATGACCAAACCTATATCTAAGTTACTTTGGACGTACTGAAGAATCAATTACATGATTATTAGTGAGCTTTACCTAGATGTGCCTATACCTACTCACAACACTAGCAGCCTATGAAGTATATGGACGAGTGCAAATCATAGCATACATGAGACTACCTATAATACTAGTGATGTAGCTAGTATAAGCACCTAGAGAGGGGTGAATAGGTGTATAAACAATTTCTCGGGATACCACAGAAATACTAAGCAAATGATAGAACGGAAATACGCTTTTACTTAATCAAAATGAGTTACGATTAAAGTAAAGTAAAGAGAAGGGAAGAGAAGATTAAACACAAGGTTTATAGTGGTTCGGCTTATCCTAAGCCTACGCCCACTCTTCCGCACTAACAGCTAATCGGCTGGATTTCACTATGAACAAAAGAGATGATACAGCACAGTCCTTCCTTGATTCCACAGTGTAGATATTCTATCACACTTCCTCAAGGTTTCTCACAAGTATAAACTCTTTTTTGAGTACAAGATTTTCGCTCAAGTGAATTAACAAAACAACAAGAGGCTTCAGACTTTGGAATTCTTTTATTGCGCACTTCCTTGAACAGCTTTAGAACGTCTTCTTTTTATACTCCTTTATGCCATTATACCCGTTGGCACTTTCCAAAAGAATTCCTCCAATCTACCCGTTGGACGGAATCAATTAAGAAGATTATTCGAACTATTAAGGGAATATGTCGATAGCCCATCAATCTTGTTCGCCCATACAATCAGGATCTCGGTTTCCATAAGTAGAACCTTCCATGAATATTTCGCCAATCAACGGATTCTTGACCATCGAATCAATCTCGATCAATTTAAAGGGATTCCGATAAGTCATATCCAGCCAAGAGATCCTCTCCTGTCGATAAGGTCATATCCTTAATAAAACATCCAATTCTGGATACCCTTTCTTCAACGGATTAGAAACTGTCAATGAGGATAGACTTTGAATCTTGAGTCTGGCTGTCCAGAGGTCTTCAGACTTTAAACAACAGAGTCTGCAAGCTTTCAGACCGGACTGATGGAAACGATTTGTCAGCTTCAAAATACTTCAATAAAATTTCTCCAACAATCACCCCATTTTTTATGGTGACAAAACTTTCCTGCAGATTTGGACAACTTTGACCTGCAAAACATTTCTCAAACACATATGCATATCTTATAGAGATAAATGGCTAAATGAATAACACTAGAATTTGCAACCACAGAAAATAGGTTAGTCTTGAATAAGATAAAGCCATAAAGCCAACCATAAGATATCAATATCAATAGCAGTCAAATCCAAATCCAAATCCAGACACAAAATTAAAGTCAAACATTAATCCAAATTAAACAATCCAAACAATTAAAAATTCAAAGTTTGATTCAAATCTTGCACTTCTCCCCCTTTTTGTCAGCATTAAAAAATGTTAAAATGAAAATGGAGTGAAGTCAAGATTGCTTGGGAACGCGGACAAGCTGGAAATCTCCCATGGATTGTACGATCCCTTCCAGCCTTTTCAAGTCTTCGTTCAGTTGTGCAATCTCCTCACCCTTGGCATTGGCCTGAATCTTAATAGAGAGGGCTTGGATCTGATCTTGTAATGACACTTAAGAAACTTGACCAGCATTCTACAAGCTTTGAACCTCGCATCCCAGAGCATAGATTTGTCCACGCATCTCCAAGAGAATATCCATAATTTTGCGAAAATCGGTTGAGCTGTCGGTCTGCGTACTTGCTTCAGCACGTTCTGCGAGATGATGGCATATCGAATAATCTTGCAAGTTTGGCGATGAAACTTCATGACCTTCTTCTGGAAATTGAGATGCATAAACGTCCTCTGGGTCTGCAGGTGAGCGACTGACTCCTTCACTTGTATCGGGATATGAGGACTTCCCTCCTTTCTCTTTTTCTCCCCCTGTTTCTGTGCCTACAGGTGGAGAAGAGTGTCTTTCAGGTTCTCCTTCTTCTCTTCTTTCTTCTTCAAGTCTTTCTTGCTCTGCTTCCTTTTCGCCACCTGCTCTTTCTTCTTCTTCTTTTTCTTCTTCTTCTCTCGCCTCTTTTTCTTTTTCTTCTCTTGCTTCTTTTTCTTTCTCTTGTCCTTGTCTTTCCTCTCCTTCTGTCTCATGATGTTCCATGGATTCTGGAACAGAGCGACTTAGCTTCTTCAAAGCTATGGCCGAAATGGTAAGGTCGTCATCCTCTTCATCTTCCATGATGAGAGCTCTTCTTTTCTTGGTTGGAGCAACCATGGGCTCCTTCCCTTTCCTTTTTGAAGCAGAAGAGAATTGATGAGACTTTACAGTCTTTTCCTTAAATTTCTCTAACTCCTTGCTTAGTTCCTTCAGACGCATCTTGGTCACCATTTTCAGTCCTATCACCATATGATCGCACGATCGAACACCAAAGATTTGTGGAGGCTGAATATTCAGATGTCTGAATAACTTCATTACAAGGCTTGGGTAAGGAAGTTGACCTCTGTTCTTCATCACCACTCTATACATGTGAAACATGATAGTATGAGGAAGAGAAAACATTTTCCCAGTAAGGATGGCGTACATCAGCATTGCCTCTGAACTTGAGAAGCAAGATGTTGAACGCACTCATCCTTAAGTAGTGATCTTTTCGTCTATTCTACTGTCTTTCACCAGTTCCATTATAGCCCGAGCAGTAGAAACTTTGATTGGTTGATATCTTCCTCTCTCAACTCCTAACACATCCGCCAGCATATTCATGTCCACAACAAAATCTTGATCTTTGACATTGAAGGAGAATCTATTCGCATCCAAAACGCTAAGATTTGAATAGAAATATGCGGTTAGTTCAGCATAGGCCTCTGTAGTGTAGGAGCAGAACTTTTCAAGTTGAAGATGAGAGAAATTTTCTCTTATGTTCACATTCACAGCATCCAGAAAGTCAAAATCTACACTCCTAGGGTTTATCACCCCACGCTTCAGCAGTTTTGAGTATAGACTCTTATGTTCTTTCGATCTAAACATCTCTCCTCTTTTTCCTCTGATTTCCGCTACAATACCCATCCTTGGTTGAAATTGCATGAACAATTTGTCATCATCATTCCCCTCTCTCAGATTAAATCCCCAATCACGAGGATCACTTGGGATAATATCAAGGGATTCTTTAGCCACCCATTTCCGAGCAATTCCTAAACTTTCCATTTTCTGCAAAAAGATATACTCATTCCCATATCCTTTGTCTTTTAGAAAATCATCGACATAGTTCAGAGGAGTATGAGTTCCTTTTAAAGCACAATACAACTTATAAATAAAGGCGGGTTTTTGAACTCTTGCAGGATCTGCATCCTCAACGATTTCTTTCTCTTATTGATGATCAACGCCTTGAGGACTATGTGGAGGAGAATGACGCGGTTGAGAATGTTGTGGGCTATGTTGCTAATCTAGAGACACTTCTTCTTTCGTGAGATCGAAGTGCGTAGGCCCCTCATTCATCCGCCGTAGTTCCCTGCTTGCGATCCTTGATGACTTTCTTGAAGAAGACATTTTTCTCGCATTTTGAGAGATTCCTTGCTTGACTTCCCCAAAGAAAAACGACAACCTTTTCGAAGGTTAGGCAGGAGATAAAAACAGGAATGGAGGATCGGTGCTTTTTAGAGTTTTTTAGAGTGAAGAGAGGAGGAAGCAACAGTATACGATCGGTTAAAGAGAGGTATACGAATCATCAGAAATAAAAAGATGCCTTTTAAAAAATAATTGTGCTTTTTCTGCGAAAATAGTCATTTCAAAAAATAACTTCTTTTTCGATAAAAGGAAACGATGCAGTAATTACGCTGATTAAAGATAGCAATAAAAAGACACGGTTCCACGATCGTACCTTTTCAAGATAATATTAGAGAGAGAGAGACTAACTTACAGTCAAGGTCTTGTTTGTCTGAGTCTGAGAGTCTCAAGACTTTAACTTCTTCAAACCTTAATATGTTGAGTTTGGAGCGAATAATTTCAAATTGATTTTTCTCCAACGGCTTTGTGAATATATCCGCTAGTTGATTCTTTGAATCAACATACTGAATCGAAACTTCTCCATTCTGAACATGGTCTCTGATAAAGTGATGTTGAATCTCTATATGCTTTGCTCTTGAGTGAAGAATTGGATTTTTGGTGAGATTGATAGGGCTAGTGTTGTCGCAATTAATCTCTGTGCATGAGTCTTCAATTCCAAAGTCTCTTAGCTGTTGCTTTATTCATAGAATTTGTGAACAGCAACTTCCAAGAGCTACATACTCTGCTTCTGCTGTAGAGAGAGCTACTGTACTTTGTTTTCTTGAAAACCAAGACACCGTCCTGCCTCCAAGTAGTTAACAGGTACCCGATGTGCTCAACTCTGTAACTGGCTAGATCTGCGTCTGAGTATCCAAGAAGAGTAAAGTCTCCCCTTTTAGGATACCATAGGCTGATGCTTGAAGTTGAAGCAATGTATTTGATAATACGCTTTGCAGCACTTAAATGAGATTCTTTAGGGTCTGCTTGAAATCTAGCACAAATGCAAACACTAAACAAAATGTCAGGTCTAAAAGCAGTAAGATAAAGAAGTGAGCCAATGATACTCCTATACAGCTTCTGATCGACTTTCTTTCCTTCTTCATCTTTGTCTATCTTCAAGGCACTTGACATTCGAATGTTAGTCTTTTTGCAATTGTCCAGTCCAAACTTTTTGACAAGATCATTAGCATATTTTTCTTGACGAATAAAAGTTCATTCCTTTAGTTGTTTCACTTGAAGTCCAAGGAAGAAGGTTAACTCACCCATCATGCTCATTTCAAATTCATCCTGCATAGTCTTAGAGAATTTCTTACGCAGACTTTCATTAGGAGATCCGAACATGATATCATCGACATATATTTGAACTAGTATAAAAATTTTGCTTTCCTTTTTGATAAATAGAGTAGTGTCTACTTTACCTTTCACGAAACCGTTTTGAATTAAAAACTTACGCAGCATGTCATACCAAGCTCGAGGTGCTTGTTTCAAGCCATATGAGGCCTTTTTGAATTTGAATACTGAGTCTGGTTTCTTTGGGTCTTCAAACCCAGGTAGTTGTTCCACATAAACTTCCTCATGGATGGATCCATTTAGAAAAACGCTTTTGACGTCCATTTGGAATAACCTAAAATTTTTGTGACAAGCAAATGCAAGTAATAAACGAATTGCTTCTAACCTTGCTACTAGTGCGTAAGTCTCGTCATAGTCGATCCCTTCTTCTTGCGTGTAACCCTTGGCCACGAGTCTTGCTTTGTTTCTTACGACTTTGCCTTTCTCGTCCATCTTGTTTCTGAAAACCCATTTAGCTCCAATAACATATTTACCTTTAGGTTTTGGAGACAATTCCCAGACATCATTGATACTGAATTGCCTGAGTTCTTCTTGCATAGCTTCAATCTAGCTTTTATCAGATAAAGCTTCTTCTATGCTCTTGGGTTCTATTTCAGAAATAAGAGCCACAGCACTAGATTATTCGCGCCTTTTGGATCTTGTGCGAATTCCTTCATTGATGTCGCCAATCATAAGATCTTTGGGATGACTCGACTTATGCTTTCAGTTGCTGGATAATTTGTCAGATTGATGATCACTTCCTTCACTTGATTCTTCGACAGTCACTTGCTGCTGTTCCTTCAAAGTCTGAGCTGCTTCTTGAGATTTAGACTTTGTAGAGTCTGGAGCAGGTTCAAATTCTTCAAGATGAGTCTGAATAGATTCATTTTGAATGGAATCTTGGAATTTGACATTCATTGATTATTCCACTGTTTGAGTCTTCTTGTTGTAGACTTTGTACGTTTTGCTAGAGGTTGAATATCCAAGGAAGATGCCTTCATCTGACTTTTCTTCAAACTTACCAACTCGATCATTTGCATTTTTTAGTATAAAACATTTGCATCCGAATACATGAAAATATGAAACGATGGGCTTCTTTTCTTTGAATAATTCATAAGGGGTTTTTTCTAGAATAGGCCTTAGAAAAACTCTATTAATAATGTAACATGCTGTAAAGACTGCTTCGGCCTAAAAACGTGAAGAGATGTTGCTTTCAATTAAGAGAGTTCTTGCCATTTCTTGAAGCGATCTATTCTTTCTTTCCACAACTCCATTTTGCTCTAGAGTATATGGAGAAGAGAACATATGTTGAAAACCAGATTTATCACAAAACTTTGCAAAATCTTGATTTTCAAATTCACCTCCATGATCTGTTCTAATACTTGAAATAGCATATTCCTTTTCGTTTTGAACCTTTTTAGCAAAATTTTCAAAGTAAGAGAAACAGACTTACTTGCCAGGAAATATACCCAAGTAAATCGTGAGTAGTCATCCACAATTACTAGGCAATATTTCTTACCTCCAATGCTTTGAGTTCTGGTTGGTCCAAAGAGATCCATATGCAGAAGCTGTAATACACGGTTAGTGGAAACTTGATTTATTGGTTTGAAGGAATTTCTTACCTGTTTTCCCAATATGCATGGTGTACATAGATCAGACTTTTGGTATGATAAATTGGGTAGACCACGAACAAGCTTCTTGGCTAAAATTTTGGCTATCTGCTTCATATTGATGTGTCCAAGCTTTCTGTGCCATAAACTTGCTTCATCTTGTATTGAGAATAAACACTGTGATTCATCTGGTTTTACATCCAAGAGGTAGATATTTCCATGTCTTTGACCCATAAATGACTGAGTAGAGTCTTTACTAGTTCCAAAACATATTCTCTCTTGAAAGTAGATTTTGAAACCGGTATCACAAAGCTGGCTGACATTGAGCAAATTGTAGTTGAGTCCTTCAACTCAAATTCACTATCTGAGTCTGTCTCGGAGTTTGAATCTGAATCCGATTGTGCCATTAGACATATGTTGGCATAATCATCATCACTTTCTTCACATTCTGTATCACTCCAGGTTTATGCTTTAAGAGCCTTTCGATACTTTTTCAATTTTTCCTTTCTTCTTCCTCAGAAGAGGACAGTTGGGTCTGATGTGTCATTTTTTCTTGCATTCAAAGCAAACTACATCTTTGTTGGATTCATCATCCTCAACAAACTTAGCCTGTTGCTTTTGAAAACCTTGCTTCCTTGGATTGAATCTTCTTCCTTTTCTGTTTAGCTTTCTGAATCTTCTTATCATGAGAGCAAGCTCCTCATCGTCCATATCGTCTTCAGAATCTACAACATCAGAATCATCATTGGATTTCAATGTAATGGATTTCTTACCTTTAGGGTCTTCGTCTTCATTGATTCATTCTACTTCATAAGATTGAAGAGTTCCAACCAACTCATCAACAGATAGTGGCATGATTCTTTGAGTCTCTCTGATTGAGGTCTTTATGTGATTCCAATTCTTGGAGAGTCCTCGCAGTAGCTTATTTACTTTCATGGGATCAGAAATTGGTTGACCTTGATTTTTAAGACCATTCACGATATCTGTAAAACGACTAAATATGTCAGTTATAGATTCTCCCAATTTCATCCTGAAGGCTTCGTATTGATCGAGGAGTATATTAACTCTGGTCTCTTTCACTCGATCGGTTCCTTCATAAGTAATATGTAATCTATCCCAAACTTCTTTGGCTGTATCATAAGAAGATATTCTGTTATTTTCAATAGGTGATAAAGCACAATATAAAGAATAAATTGCTTTTGCATCAAGAGCTTGTCTCTCTTCCTGACTCATTTCGCTAGACTCAACAGTGTCTTTTCCTCTTTCTGAGACAGATGCAGCTTTAGGAATGATTCCTTTTTCTACAACGTCTCATTCCAGAGGATCCTTTGATCTTAAGAACGCCTTCATCTTGTTTTTCCATATGTTGTAGTCCTTTCCATCAAAGTAAGGCGGTTTAGTGTTGCTTTGCCCTTCTACCAGCCCTAGAGCCAACATACTAGCCATGGATCTTTAACTCTGAAGTAAAACACTTCAAACAAAGTGAGTACACAACCTCTGATACCAATTGATGTAGCTAGTATAAGCACCTAGAGGGGGTGAATAAGTGTATAAACAATTTCTCGGGATACCATAGAAATACTAAGCAAATGATAGAACAGAAATATGCTTTTGCTTAATCAAAATGAGTTACGATTAAAGTAAAGTAAAGAGAAGGGAAGAGAAGATTAAACACAATGTTTATAGTGGTTCGGCTTATCCTAAGCCTACGTCCACTCTTCCGCACTAACAGCCAATCGGCTGGATTTCACTATGAACAAAAGAGATGTTATAGCACAGTCCTTCATTGATTCCACAATGTAGATATTCTATCACACTTCCTCAAGGTTTCTCACAAGTATAAACTCTTTTTTGAGTACAAGATTTTCGCTCAAATGAATTAACAAAACAACAAGAGGCTTCAGACTTTGGAATTCTTCTATCGCGCACTTCCTTGAACAGCTTTAGAACGTCTTCTTTTTATACTCCTTTATGCCATTATACCCGTTGGCACTTTTCAAAGGAATTCCTCCAATCTACCCGTTGGACGGAATTAATTAAGAAGATTATTCGAACTATTAAGGGAATATGTCGATAGCCCATCAATCTTGTTCGCCCATACAATCAGGATCTCGGTTTCCATAAGTAGAACCTTCCACGAATATTTCGCCAATCAACGGATTCTTGACCATCGAATCAATCTCAATCAATTTAAAGGGATTCCGATAAGTCATATCCAGCCAAGAGATCCTCTCCAGTCGATAAGGTCATATCCTTAATAAAACATCCAGTTCTGGATACCCTTTCTTCAACAGATTATAAACTGTCAATGAGGATAGACTTTGAATCTTGAGTCTGGCTGTCCGGAGGTCTTCAGACTTTAAGCAGAGTACGCAAGCCTTCGAGACTGCATCGATGGAAACGATTTGTCAGCTTCAAAACACTTCAAGAAGATTTCTCTAACAACTAGAATATGAAACTCGAGACATTTCATCTTCCTTTTTTTTAGTTTTAGGCAACAAAGAAGTTGAAAGCCTGAAATGGGATGCCAAATGAGTACTTAATGGTTTAGCATTCTTCATGCCAAAACACTTAAGCACTTTCTCAATATACTTCTTCTGCAAGAGGTATAACTTGCCAACCTATCTATCTTTATGAATTTTCATATCTAGAATTTTCTTGGCAACTCCAAGATCTTTCATCTTAAATTCCCTGCTAAGTTGCCTCTTTAAATTTTGTATCTCTAATATGTTCTTCATTATAATAAGCATGTCATCCACATATAATAGAAAATAAATAAAAGAACTATTATGCAATTTCTTGTAGTATATACAACTGTCATTTGCACTTTACGAGTAGCCACGACTTAACATAAAGCGATTAAACCTCTCGTATGAGTACTGTAGAGATTGCTTGAGATAATACAAAGAGCCTTTCAACCTACAAACATGATTTTCTTTACTCTCAACAACAAATCCCTCGGGTTGAGACATATGATTGTCTCCTTGTCACTTTTTGACTGAATAGGAACATTTTCAAATGTTCTCTATGGATGCTCTCATGAAGCTCCACCTTTTCTAACATTTTCCTCCTGGATACCTATAGACTCAGTAATAACCTTTCTTTTTTCAAGCATGGACTTTGCATCAAAAGTAACATTCATACCAATTATAAACTTTAATAACTGAAGGTCAGAATACCATAACCTATATCCTTTAACCCCATCTGCATAACCAATAAAAATACACTTCTTGGCCATAGGTTCAAGTTTACCCTCTTTTACATGAAAATAAGTAGGACATCTAAATATTTTTAAACTAGAATAATTAGAAGGTTTATTTGACTATACCTCATTAGGAGTCTTACATTCACTTGCGGTTAAAGGAGAACAATTCAACAAATAACATGCCGTGTTCATGGCTTCAGCCTAGAAATTTTTCTTAAGTCCAACATTAGAGAGCATATACATAATTCTCTCTAAAAGTGTCCGATTCCTGTGCTACGCCACCCCATTCTGTTGAGGCGTGTACTTGACTGTTCGATTCCTTGAATCTTCACATTAGTTATTGAAATCACCTCAGCAAAACTCAAGACCATTGTCCGTTCTAAGGCGCTTTATCTTTTTCCTAGTTTGATTTTCTATCAACATCTTTCACTTCTTCAATGTATCAAAAATGTCACTCTTACACTTCAAGAAATAAACCTAGACTTTCCTAGAAAATTTTTCAATAAATATCAAAAATGAACTGCACCACTTTTAAATGTTACATGTGCTGGTCCTCACAAATCAAAGTGAATATAGTCAACTGTGCCCTTCGTCGAGTGCAACCCAGCACTAAAACTAACTTTGCATTGCTTTTCGAAAACACAATGTTCGCAAAAGTCAAGTGAGACCGTATCATCCCCACAGGGTAAATCATGTTTACTCAAGATAGTCAATCCTCTTTTGCTCGTTGGGCCCAACCGCATATGACACAATATTGATTTTTCAGAATCTGAAGAGGATGATATATTTAAAGAATCCACAATAGTTTTTCCCTATAAAACGTAAAACTTATCCTTTGTTTACCTTTCATCACAATCAAGGAGCCTTTTGAAATTTTCAAAACTCCACTTCCACTCATGTACATGCACCAAATGGAATCTAAACTACTCAATGAAATAAGGTTCTTCTTCAAATTTGGGATGTGTCTAACGTTTGTCAAAATTCTTACTACATTGTCATGATATTTAATTTGCATCGTATCAATACTCACAATCCTGCCAAATGCATTGTTACCCATCAAAACTAAACCATCATTGACTTTTTTATATGTGTGGAATTAATTTTTTTGTCGACACATGTGGTATGAACATGCTGAATCTTAAGTGGTTTGCAGTGCTCTCTAATCGGCAACTGGTTCACTATTTCTGTGGTTTCTCGTGTGGCTGTTTCCGGGCTTGTTGACCATTCGTTGGAGCTGGTTTTTGGTGCGAAGTGGTGCCTCCTACCCCTCTCTAAAAGCCCCATAAGCGAAGCCTGGTACGTCTTCCTTTTAAGCTTCGAATGGCTGAAGTAGGTTAGGGTTTTTTGCTTGTCTGGTCTGCTGCTTCGGTTGTTGGTTGCTGCGATGGACCCTGAGCTACGACGGGCCCAAGATGGGGATGAGGGGACTAGTTCTTGTGGACTCTCTCCCGTTATGAGTGGTAAAGCTCCTTTAAGTGGCTCACCCATAGACGAACAGGGCCGTAGCTCTTTCCCCGCTGACCTAACTAAGGATTTGCACCTTCCCCGTGCGTCTGCTGGTACAAGTTATGTTAGAAGGGGTTGGTCGCGGTCGAAGTGCCCTCAAGGCAGAGATGTTTAAAAAAACCCAGCTAGGCATACTTGGGTTGTTGTTGCAAAAACAGTTACCAAAGGCTATGACCTTGTGTATACACCGCCGACCTTTGTCAACAATAAACCTGTGATTGATTGACAAATCAAGATATGGAAGCTGCTGATCCTAAGCTTCATGATTGTCTATTGGGGTACTTCCTTGGTTGACGATTGTTGTTAAGGTCACTGAAGAAGCGGTGAAGAAAGCATGAGGCTCGAACTTATTCGAAGTTATGTCTAATGGAAAAGGCTTATTTCTGTTTCACATTCCTAATAGAGACTATCGTAGGAAGCTTCTTGAAGGCGGGCAAATAACTGTTGCCAAAGTTCCGCTCATTCTCCAACAATGGATGCCAGGCCTTGAACTGAGAAAGGAGACTCACCTTTCGGTTCCGGTGTGGGTGAGGCTGTCAAACTTACCATTTTCCATTTGGTTTGCCCAATCTATTGGCAAGGTTGCCAGTGCATTGGGGAAGCCTTTATATGTAGATCAGCGAACAGAACAATTGAAAATCTTGTCCTTTACTTGCATCTGTGTTAAGATAACAGCCAATCATCCTGCCTGTGAAGTGATCGAGATGGTGCATAATGGCAAAACGTGTGAGATTGGAGTAGATTTTGAATGCAAACCTGTTACTTGTGTTGGATGTGGCATCTTTGGTCACAATTGTAATCCCCCTACTGCAAGGCCTTCTACAAGGCCTTCTGCAGCTCGTGTTGCTGCAGTACCTCCTGTTGCAGAGGCTGTTCCTCAAGCCCAGGTTGAAGGTGATTGCCTTGCTCGGTGAGTCACTTTGGATCGTCAATTGCCTACCTGTGAGGATGTCTCGAACAAGTCTCATTCAAAGAATAATCAGCCTCTGCTTCTGGAAGGAATCTCGCTGGTCCCTGAACCTGCTATCCAACAGCTTGCTGCGACTATGACCGATGATCCCTCGGTGTCAGCTGATAAAGGCATCTCTGCTGGTATCTCTCCAACTTGTATCTTTGAGACAAAGGAAGGCCATCAGGCAGGTTCGACCTCTCCCTTTTCTCAAGTTGATCCCGTTCTTACTGATTTGGGGTGGAAGAAAGAAAAGGGGAAGAAAAAGAAATAGCTGGCAGTCGCCGATGTTGACTCGTTTGGTTGGACCTCACCAAGCGAAGCAGGGAAAATTCTCAAACTCAAGACTGTTGTGCCATCTGAGCCCCTCCTTGTGTAGCCCTCTAAGCCCCCCAAAGGCCCCTTAAAGCCTACTTAAAAGGGTGGCATTGTTCATCCATCCCAAGGAGTCAAGAAAGCGGATATGCCTCCAGTCCAACCTCTTGAAAGCTCGAATGATGAGATCGGCTTTAGTAGATTTGCTTCGTCTAGTGATGAAGACGTGCCTTCATCTGTCCCCCTGACTCAAAAAGCCCCTACTGTTTTTGTTGGTGCTGGCTCCATCCAAGACCAACTCCTGCAGCTTCGGCTAGAACCCCCCTGGACCATCTTTATCGGTTATTCCAAAAGCAACTTCAACTAGTCGCAAGCCCCCCAAGCGGAGGTAACTCTCCTTCCCTTTTTTTAGTGATTATATTTTTTGGCTTTTGGAATATAAGAGGCATGATGGACCCTATCAGAAGGGCTGAGATCAGGAAGTGTGTGGCTTCAAATAAGTTATGCCTTATTGGCCTTTTTGATACAAAGGTACGAGAGCCTTTGTTTGAGTCTATCTCTTCTACCCTTATTAGAGGCTGGAATTAGCTAGCTAATTATGAATCTTCTCAGCGTGGTAGAATTTGGATTGGGTGGAACCCTGACTCTGTTACGTTTGATCTGATCTCTCTCAATGATCAAGCTATTCATGGCTATCTAAAACTAACTTCTTCTAACATCACTTGCTGTATTTTTTTCGGTTTATGGGGAGCACACTTTTGTGTGCCGAAGGCCTCTTTGGACAGACCTCCTTCACTGTGATGAATTATTCCAGGATTTCGCTTGGCTTGTTGCGGGTGATTTTAACACAATCAAGTATCCTTCGGATCGCTTTAGGGGTTCCAATACTTGGATTCCCTACTTTGACGAGTTCAGGTATTGCCTTGCTCAATCGGAACTAGTGGATCTTAGATATACAGTGTTGGAGAAATTTTTCTAGAATATTTTGAAGCTGATAAAACGTTTCCATCAGTCTAGTCTGAAGATTTGCAGACTCTACTATTTAAAGTCTGAAGACCTCCGGACTGCCAGACTCAAGACTCAAAATCTATTCTCATTGACAGTTTCTAATCCATTGAAGAAAGGCTGTCCAGAACTGAGTGTTTCATTAAGGATTTGACCATATCGAATGGAGAAGATCTCTTGGCTAGATATGATATAACGGATTCCTTTATTCGAATCAAGATTGATTAAGGATCCGATGATTGGCGAAGTATACTTGGAAGGTTCTACTTATGGAAATGGAGATCTTGATTGTATGGGCGAGCAGGATTGGTGGGCTATTGACATGTTCCTTAAATAGCTCGAATGATCTTCCTAAGTGATTCTGTCCAATGGGAATGTTTGAAGAATTCCTTTGGTAAGTGCCAACGGGTATGATGGCATAAAGGAGTATATAAGGAAGACGTTCCAGTTGTTCGAGTGAGTGCACGATAGAAGAATTCCAAAGTCTAAAGCTCTTTATTCTTAGTCAATTCATTTACTGAGCGAAATCTTGTACGCAAAAGAGAGTCTATATTTTGAGAAACCTTGAGAAAGTGTGGTAGAGTATCTACACTGTAGAATCAAGGGAAAGCATTACTGTAACATCTCTTTTGTTCATAGTGAAATCCAGCCGGTGGGCTGTTAGTGCGGAAGAGTGGACGTAGGCTTGGAATAAGCCGAACCACTATAAACCTTTTGTTCAATTTTCTCTTCCCTACTCTTTGCTTTACTTTGATCATAATTCGTTTTGTTAACTAAAGGAGAACTTCATTTCTATTGTCTGCTTAGTATTGCTCTCTTATCTCGAGAAATTATCTTTACACCTATTCATTCCCCCTCTAGGTGCTTATACTAGCTATCGCAATTGGTATCAGAGCCTGTGTACTCACTTTTTTTGAAGTATTTTACTTCAGAGTTAAAGATCCTTAACTAGTATGTTAGCTCCAAGGCTGGTAGAAGGGCAAAGCAATACTAGACCACCTTATTTTGATGGAAATGATTACAATATATGGAAAAACAAGATGAAGGCGTTCTTAATATCAAAGGATCCTCTGGAATGGGACGTTGTAGAAAAATGAATCATTCATAAAGCTGCACTTGTCTCAAAGAGAGGAAAAGAACCTATTGAGTCTAGTGAAATGACTTAGCAAGAGATAATCAAGAGACAAGCTCTTGATGCAAAAGCAATTTATTCTTTATATTGTGCTTTGTCACCTACTGGATATAACAGAATATATTCTTGTGTTACAGCAAAAGAAGTCTGGGATAGATTACATATTACCTATGAAGGAACCGATCGAGTGAAAGAGACTAGAATCAACATTCTCCTCGGTTAATACGAAGCCTTTAAAATGAAATCAGGAGAATCTATAACTGGCATGTTTAGTCGTTTTACAGAAATCGTGAATGGTCTTGAAAATCAATGTCAACCAATTTCTGATCCCATGAAGGTAAACAAGCTACTGCGTGAACTCTCCAAGGATTGGAATAAAATAAAGACCTCAATAAGAGAGACACAAAGAATCATGCCACTATTTGTCGATGAGTTGGTTGGGCTCTTCAGTCTTATGAAGTGGAACGAATCAATGAAGACGAAGATCCTAAAGGTAAGAAATCCATTGCATTAAAATCCAATGATGATGCTGATGTTACAGATTCTGAAGACGATATGGATGATGAGGAGCTTGCTCTCATGATAAGAAGATTAAGAAAGCTGAATAGAAAAGGAAGAAGATTCAATCTAAAGAAACAGAGTTTTCAAAAGCAACAGACTAAGTCTGTTGAGGATGATGAATCAAACAAAGATGTAGTCTGCTTGGTAAGAAAAAGGGACACATCAGACCCAACTGTCCTCTTCTGAGGAAGAAGAAAGGAAAAGCTGAAAAGTATCGAAAGGCTTTTAAAGCAGAAACCTAGAGTGATACATAGAGTGAAGAAAGTGATGATGATTATGCCAATATATGTCTGATGGCACAATCAGATTCAGATTCAAACTCCGGACAGACTCGGATTCAGATAGTGAATTTGTGGTGAGTAACTTTAAAATCCTTATTAAAGTTTCTAAATACATTGATGAGTTGTGTTTTAGTCTTAAAACTTCTCTTAAAAGGATTTCCAAACTTAAAAAGGAAAACTTTGCACCGAAAACAATAGGAAAATGTTTTGAAAGAAAAGATGAAATGTTTAGACATGAATGTTTCTTCTCTTAAAGAAAGCAAATATAATCTTTTAAAAGAAAATGTATTTTTAAAAAATGACATATCAAATATTTCAAAAAGATTTTCAATAGGATCTCGAGAAACTTGAGAAAATTCTTTCAAAGACAAAGACCTTATTTCAATAAATCTGATTTGGGAATGACTGTGGAAACCATTCCTTTAATTGATTTTCCTAAAGTGAAGGAAAGAATTAAGTAAAGACCCACAAGAGACACTTACAAAAATCATTTTAAAAAGATCTTTGTAAAACTAGTAGGTCGCAATGCTCTCAGATGTTCAAAATGCAATAGTGCAGATCATTTTGAAAAAGGATGTCCTATGGTTTGGAAACCTGTTAAGAAAGTATGGGCAAAAACCGCATATCATACTAACACCAATGGACCCAAGAAAATATGGGTACCAAAGAAAGTTTGAGTCTCTTTTTTAAATGCAGGTCACTATTAAGAAAAAGGTAAAATGGTATCTGGATAGTGGATGCTCAAGACATATGACAGGAGATTCAAATTGCTTCATAAAGCTCGTTCAAGTAAATGGTGGAAAAGTCTCATTTGGAGGAAACAACAAAGGAAGAATTGTGGGATTTGGAACTGTAAAGATTGGAAACCTCACAATAAGTAGTGTTTCCTTAGTGGAAGGACTTAACTACAATCTGCTCAGTATCAGTCAGCTGTGTGATACCGGTTTCAAAATCAACTTTCAAGAGGGAATATGTTCAAGAACCAGTAAAGATTCTACTCAGTCATTCATGGGTTGAAGACATGGAAATATCTATCTCTTGTATGTGAAACCAGATGAATCGCAATGTCTAATCTCAATTCAAGATGAAGCGAACTTCTGGCACAAAAAGCTTGGGCACATCAATATGAAGCAGATAGCTAAAATTTCAGCAAAGAAGCTTGTTCGTAGTCTACCCAATCTATCATACCAAAAGTCTAATCTATGTACACCATGTGTATTGGGAAAGCAGGTAAGAAATTCCTTTAAACCAATAAATCAAGTTTTCACTAATCGTGTACTACAGCTTCTGCATATGGATCTCTTTAGACCAACCAGAACTCAGAGCATTGGAGGTAAGAACTATTACCTAGTAATTGTGGATGACTACTCACGATTTACTTGGATATATTTCCTGGCAAGTAAGTCTGAAACCTTCTCTTACTTTGAAAAGTTTACTAAAAATGTTCAAAATGAAAAGAGGATATGTTATTTCAAGTATAAGAACAGACCATGGAAGTGAATTTGAAAATCATGATTTTACAAAATTTTGTGATGAATCTGGTTTTCAGAATGTGTTCTCCTCTCCATATACTCCATAGCAAAACGGAGTTGTGGAAAGAAAGAATAGGTCACTTCAAAAAATGGCTAGAACTCTTTTAATTGAAAGTAACATCTCTTCACGATTTTTGGCTGAAGCAGTTTCAACAGCATGTTATATTATTAATAGAATTTTTCTAAGGCCTATTCTGGAAAAAATCCCCTAT
This sequence comes from Eucalyptus cladocalyx, assembly GCA_017140615.1. NCBI lineage: Eukaryota > Viridiplantae > Streptophyta > Magnoliopsida > Myrtales > Myrtaceae > Eucalyptus > Eucalyptus cladocalyx. The sequence goes on along the minus strand of CM029516.1, from coordinate 14,463,531 downwards.
GAGTTATTCAAAGAAAAGAAGCCTATTGTTTCATACTTTCATGTGTTTGGATGTAAATGCTTTATATTGAAAAATGCAAATGATCGAGTTGGCAAGTTTGAAGAAAAATCAGACGAAGGCATCTTCCTTGGATATTCTACCTCAAGCAAAGCCTACAGAGTCTATAACAAGAAGACTCAATCTATGGAGGAATCAATGAATGTTAAATTCCAAGATTCTATGCAAAATGAATCTATTCAGACTCATCTTGAAGAATCTGAACCTGCTCCAGACTCTACAAAGTCTAAATCTTGAGAAGCAGCTCGAGACTTTGAAAGACCAAGCAACAAGTGGTTATTGAAGATTCAAATGAAGGAAGTGATCATCAACTCGACAAATCAACCAAGAATCGGAAGCATAAGTCCGGTCATCCCAAAGATCTCAAGATTTGCGACATTAATGAAGGAATTCGCACAAGATCTAAAAGGTACGAAGAGTCTAGTGCTGTGCCTCTTATTTCTAAAATAGAACCCAAAAGCATAGAAGAAGCTTTATCTGATGAAAGATGGATTGAAGTTATACAAGAAGAACTCAGGCAATTCAGCATTAATGATGTTTGGGAGTTGACTCCTAAACTGAAAGGTAAATCTATTATTGGAGCTAAATGGGTTTTCAGGAACAAGATGGACGAGAAAGGAAAGGTCATAAGAAACAAAGCAAGACTCGTGGCCAAGGGATATACGCAAGAAGAAGGGATAGACTATGACGAGACTTACGCACCAGTAGCAATGTTAGAAGTAATTCGATTATTACTTGCTTTTGCTTGTTATAAGAATTTCAGGTTATTCCAAATGGACGTCAAAAGTGCTTTCCTGAATGCATTTATCCATGAGGAAGTCTATGTGGAACAACCACCTGGGTTTTAAGACCTAAGGAAACCAGACTCAGTATTCAGACTGAAAAATGCCTTATATGGTTTAAAGCAAACACCTCGAGCTTGGTACGACAAGCTGAGTAAGTCTCTAATTCAAAACGGCTTTGTCAAAGGTAAAGTAGACACTACTCTATTTATCAAAAGAGAAAACAAAAGTTTTCTGCTTGTTCAAATATATGTTGATGATATTATTTTTGGATCCTCTAATGAAAGTTTATGCAAGAAATTCTCTAAGTCTATGCAGGATGAATTTGAAATGAGCATGATGGGTGAACTAACCTTCTTTCTTGGACTTCAAGTGAAACAATTGAAGGAAGAGACTTTTATTCATCAAGAAAAATATACTAATGATCTTGTCAAAAAGTTTAGACTGGAAAATTGCAAAAAGATTGATATACCAATGTCAAGTTCTTTGAAGATAGAAAAAGATGAAGGAGGAAAGAAAGTTGACCAGAAGCTATACGGGAGTATCATTGGTTCACTTCTTTATCTTACTGCTTCTAGACTTGAAATTTTGTTTAGTGTTTGCATTTGTGCTAGATTTCAAGCAGACCCTAAAGAATCTCATCTAAGTGCTGCAAAGTGTATTATCAAATACATTACATCAACTTCAAGCCTCGGTCTTTAGTATCCTAAAAAGGGAGACTTTAGTCTTCTTGGATACTCAGACGCAGATCTAGCCGATTGCAGAGTTGATAGAAAGAGCACTTCGGGTACCTGTCAACTACTTGGAAGCAAGACAGTGTCTTGGTTTTCAAGGAAGCAAAATACAGTAGCTCTTTCTATAGCAGAAGCAGAGTATGTAGCTCTTGGAAGTTGTTGTTCACAAATTCTATGGATAAAACAGCAGCTAAGAGACTTTGAAATTGAAGATTCATGCACAGAGATTAACTGTGATAACACCAGCGTAATCAATCTCGCAAAAAATCCAATTCTTCACTCAAGAGCAAAGCATATAGAGATTCGACATCACTTCATTAGAGATCATGTTTAAAACGGAGAAGTTTTGATTCAGTTTGTTGACTCAAAGAACTAACTGGCGGATATATTTACAAAGCCTTTGGAGAAAAATCAATTTGAAATCATCCGTTCCAGACTCACCATCTTGAAGTTTGAAGAAGTTAAGGTCTAGAGACTCTCAGACTCGGACAAACAAGATTCTTGACTGTAAGTTATTTTATTCTCTCTCATATTAAACTTGGAAATGTACGATCATCTATCTATAATTGATTTTTGCTACCTTCAATTTCCGTGATAAGTGCAACATTTCCTTTTCAAAAGAAGTTAATTTTTAAAATGGCGTTATCTATTTTTGAAAAAGACAGTTATTTTTTTTTTTAAAAGTCATATTTTTACTTTCTATTACGACGTTTTGTATGCCTCTCTTCGACTGACCTATATATAGTCGGTTCCTCTTCATTTAACTCCAAAAACCCTAAAAAGCATTGATCTTCCACTCCTGTCTTCTTCTCTTGTTTAATCTTCAAAAAGTTGTTATCTTTCTTGGGAAAGTCAAGTTCAGAATCTTTCAAAGACTGTGAAAGATGTCGTCTTCAAGGAAGTCTTCGAGGATCGCAAACAGGGGACCGCAACAAATGTGTGAGGGGCCTACGCACTTTGATCTCACCAAGGAAGAAGAGTCTCCTAGTTAGCAGCAGAGCCCACAACATTCTCAGCAGCGTCCATCTCCTCCATCTAGTCCACAGGATGTTGCTCATCGAGAAAATGAAGAAATCATTGATGGCGCAGATCCTGTAAGAATTCATAAGCCCTCTTTTACTTATAAGCTTTACCGTGCTTTAAAGAGGATCGATACTCCATTGAACTACATCGATGAGTTTCTTAAGGACAAAGGGTATGGTAATGAGTATATCTTCTTACGAAATATGGAACGTTTGGGAATTGCCCATGCGGGGTTGGCAGAAGAAACCCTTGCTAATATCCCAAGTGATCCGCGTGTTGGAGGGCTGAATCAGATAGATGGGAATGATGATGATAAGTTGTACAGTCAGTTTCAACCGAGAATGGGTGTTGCGGCAAAAATTCAGGGAAAAAAGACAGACTTGTTTTGATTGGAGGAACAAAAGCATCTATACTCTAAGTTGTTGAAGCGTGGGATGATAAACTCTAGGAGTGTGGATTTTGATTTCCTTGATGCTGTGAACATTAATTTGAGGGAAAAGTTCAGTCTTCTTCAACTTGAACAGTTCTGTTCTGACTCTACAGAAGCCTATGCTGAACTCACTACATATTTCTATTCGAATCTTAGTTTCTTGGATGCGAATAGATTCTCTTTTAGTGTCCGAGATCAAGACTATGTGGCAGATGTAGATATGTTGGCTGATGTGATTGGGGTTAAGAGAGGGAGATATCAACCTATCAATGTCTCTATTGCTCGTACTACGTTGGAACTTATTAAGGATAGAAGGACAGAGGGAAATGTTTCCTACTCAAGGATGAGTGCATTCAATATTCTGCTTCACAAGATTGTGATTAATTGCCTCAGACCAAAATCTACTTCAAAGACTGATGTTTCAAATTCAGAGGCAAAGCTGACATATGCCATCAATGCTGGGAAATTTTTTTCTCTTCCTCACACTATTATGTTCCACATGTATAGAGCAGTGGTGAAGGACAATGGTCAACTTCCTTATCCAACTCTTATGTCAAAGTTATTCAGACATTTGAATGTTCAGCCTCCACGAATTCTCTGTGTTCGATCTTGTGATCAAATGGTGGTGGGACTGAAAATGGTGTCTAAAATGTGTCTGAAGAAACTCAACAAGGTGTTGGAGAAATTCAAGGAGAAAACCCCTGTCAAAACTCATCAAGTCTCTTCGGCAGCAAAAAGAAAAAGGAAGGAGCCCATAGTTGCTCCATCCAAGAAGAGAAGAGCTCTCATCGTTGAGGAAGAAGATGATGAGGAAGACATCATCATTTTTGCTATGGCATTGAAGAACTTGAGTCGTTTTGTTCCAGAATCAATAGAACGACAAGAGAAAGACACAAAACAAATGACTGGAGAAAGAGAAGATTTGGAAGCAGTAGAGAAAGAAGCAGAGGAGAAAGAAATAGAGGAGAGAGAAGCTGAAGAAAGAGATGCAGAGGAGGAAAGATTTGAAGAAGAAGAAGAAAAGGAAAGAGGAAATCAAGAGGAAGGAGAGCATGAGGAACACTCTTCTCCACTTGAAGGCATGGAAATAGGGGGAGATCGTAAGAAAAGAGGAGTGTCCTCATATCCTGCTACCAGTGAAGGAGTCAGCCGCTCTCCAGCAGATCTAGAGGACATCTATGCCTCTCAATTTCCTGAGGAGGGACATGATGTTTCACCGCCCAATCTGCGTGACTATGCTGATTTGTCATCGTCTGCCTTTACTCCATATGATCGTGTAGAAGCCAGTACGCAGACTGATAATTCAGTAGATTTTCGCAGAATTCTTGATGTTCTCTTGGAAATGCGGGGTCAAATATATGCTCTGGGATGCAAAGTTTAGAATTTGCAGACTGCAGGTTAAGCTTCTTTAGTTTCTTTGAATGATCAAATCCAAGCCCTTGCTCTTCAGATTCAAGCAAATGCTAAGGGTGAAGAGGTGGCTCAACTGAAGGAAGAGTTGAAAAAGCTGGAAAGCATTGTCCAGTCAATGGGAGATTTCCCACTTGTTCGTGTTCCCAAGCATTCTTGATTCCATTCTCTTTCCATCTTAACCTTTTTTATGATGACAAAAAGGGGGAGAGATGCAAGATTTGAAAACTTTGAACTTGAACTTTTGATTTTGATGTTTGACTTGACTTTTGTGTTTGGATGTGGACTGTATTTGGGATTTGGGTTTGACTGCTTATATTAAGTACTATTGATATCTTATGAATGGCTTTACTCACATGCAAGACTAACCTATTTTCTGTGGTTGCAGATTCTAGTGTTATCATTAAGTCATTTATCTTTATGAGATATCCATATTTGCTTGAGTAATGTTTTGCAGGTCAAAGTCATCCAAATCTGCATGAAAGTTTTGTCATCATAAAAAATGGGGAGATTGTTGGAGAAATCTTTCTGGAATATTTTGAAGCTGATAAAATGTTTCCATCAGTCTAGTCTGAAGATTTGCAGACTCTACTACTTAAAGTCTAAAGACCTCCGAACTGCCAGACTCAAGACTCAAAGTCTATTCTCATTGATAGTTTCTAATCCGTTGAAGAAAGGCTGTCCAGAATTGAGTGTTTCATTAAGGATTTGACCTTATCGACTGGAGAATATCTCTTGGCTGGACATAACATAATGGATTCCTTTATTTGAATCAAGATTGATTAAGGATTCGATGATTGGCGAAGTATACTTAGAAGGTTCTACTTATGGAAACCGAGATCCTGATTGTATGGGCGAGCAGGATTGATGGGCTATTGACATGTTCTTTAAATAGCTTGAATGATCTTCCTAATTGATTCTGTCTAACAGGAATGTTGGAAGAATTCCTTTGGTAAGTGCCAACGGGTATGATGGCATAAAGGAGTATATAAGGAAGACATTCCAGTTGTTCAAGTGAGTGCACGATAGAAGAATTTCAAATTCTGAAGCTCTTTGTTCTTAGTCAATTCATTTACTGAGCGAAATCTTGTACGCAAAAGAGAGTCTATATTTTGAGAAACCTTGAGGAAGTGTGGTAGAGTATCTACACTGTGGAATCAAGGGAAATCATTGCTGTAACATCTCTTTTGTTCATAGTAAAATCCAACCGGTGGGCTGTTAGTGCGGAAGAGTGGACATAGGTTTGGAATAAGCCGAACCACTATAAACCTTGTGTTCAATTTTCTCTTCCCTACTCTTTGCATTACTTTGATCATAATTCGTTTTGTTAACTAAATGAAAACTTCATTTCTATTGTCTGCTTAGTATTGCTCTCTTATCTCAAGAAATGATCTTTACACCTATTCACCCCCCTCTAGGTGCTTATACTAGCTATCTCATACGGGACTCCGTTTTACCTGGTCCACCTCTTCTAGCTCAACCAGGAAGATGAGGAAAATTGATCGTGTGCTAGTTAACACCAAATGGAATGTGGATTTCTCCTATTCGGAAGCCTCTTTTCTCAACCTTGGGATTTTAGATCACACTCCTATGGTTGTTAGGGTTGTTAATCCAATCTCAAGGAGGAAGCCTTTTAATTTTTTTTATTTTTGGGCTGAACATCCAAACTTTCGTGATATTGTACAATAGGCGTGGAATAGCTCGGTGAGAGGGGTTCCCATGTTCAGGCTTGTCTCCAAGTTGAAGATCTTGAAAGCTCGCCTCAAAGCTCTTAATTAGGAAGCTTTTTTCAAAGATCTCCTTGAGGACTTTGGAAGCAAGAGAAGCCCTGTGGTCTACCCAGGTTGGCCTTTAATTTGATCCCAACAATATTTATCTTGCTGAGTTTGAAAAAGGCCAACGCCGCATATTTGTTGATCTTCGTGGTCAAGAGGAATCATTCTACAGGCAGAAATCTAGAGTAAGGTGGTTAAAAGAAGGTGATCGCAACACAAAATTCTTCCATAATTTTGTTAATTCTAGACATCTTATCAATCGGGTTCTCTCTATCAAAGACCAATTGGGTTCGGTTATTACGGATCCTAGCCAAGTGCTGCATGTTTTTATGTCATTTTTCTCAGATCTCCTTGCTCCGCATACTGGCCCGTCCAAGCCTTCGCTACAAGACTTGTCTATACTTATTCGGAAGCCCCTTTCGAATGGCCAAGTATGTTCTCTCGCCTTATCGGTCTCTGATTCTAAGATCAAGAATACTATTTTTTCATTAGCTAAGGGCAAAGCCCCAGGTCCGGATGGGTTTACAACTAAGTTCTTTAAGAACAATTGGGATATAGTCGGCTCTTTAGTCCTAGAGGCTGTCAATGATTTCTTCTCTTCGGGCTACCTCCTTAAGGAAGTTCATGCTAAGATTTTGGCTTTAGTTCCCAAAGTGCCCAATGTTTGTGCGGTGAATGATTTTAGACCTATTGCTTACTGTAATACTGTTTTCAAGATCATCATGAAGATCCTAGCCAACTATATTGCTCCGGTTTTAAATGATCTAGTAAATCTGTCTCAGAACGCCTTTGTCGAAGGAAGAAGAATTAAAGATAACATCCTACTTGCCCAGGAGTTGTTTGTTGGGTTCCACCTTGACCCATACCTTTCAAAATGTGCGGTCAAAGTGGACTTTCGCAAGGCTTATGACACGATCGATTGGGATTTTTTGGAACTCACTCTCTTAGCCTTTCGGTTTCTTGAGTGGATCATCCATCTAATTATGGTCTGTGTTCATACACCAAGGTACTCTATTTCTATCAACGGTGAGCTTCACGGCTTCTTCCCAGGTGGTTGAGGCCTTCGGTAGGGTGACCCGATGTCACCTTATCTGTTTACTCTAGTTATGGAAACATTCTCGGGAATCTTGAACCTCAGGACTTCGGTCAAGGTATTCAAGTAACTAAGCTCTCTCATTTGTAGGTGTAAAGCAACTAAGCTCTCTCATTTGTTTTTTGTCGATGATGTTTTCCTATTTTGCCAGGCTGACTGGAATTCTACTGTGATTCTTAAAAGACGCTTGGAGATTTTCTCCTCTTGGAGTGGATTAATTCCTCATAAGAGTAAGAGTGACATCTTTCTCTTGAGTGGGCTACCTTCTCTTTGGAACAATATCCTGTTGGCATTCGGGTTTCAAGAAGGTAAGCTCCTGGTTTGCTAACTTTGGGTACCTATTATCTCATCAAGGCTAGGGAAGGCCGACTGCTTATAATTGATCGACCGCATAACTGCAAGAGTCCAATCTTGGACGCATAGAATTCTATCATTTGCAGGGAGACACCAGCTCATCAGGTTAGTGCTTCACTCAATACAAGCATTTTGGGCAAGTGTTTTCACCTTGCCATCCTTGGTTATTTTGGGTATCGAACGTATCCTTAGACAATTCTTATGGAAAGGCACTTCCCTTGGTAGGGGGTGCCAAGGTCTTGTGGGTAGATGTTTGCCTACCTAAGGAGGAAGGTGGTTTGGGTATCCGTTGTTTAAAGGATTGTAATAGAGCCTCCATGCTCAAATATATATGGATCATCTTCACAAATAAGGAATCCCTATGGTGCCGTTGGATTCACTCCAATTTTTTTAAAAAAGACAACTTCTGGGTTTCCTCTCAACCTTCAGTTTGCTCTCGGGCTTGGAAAAAGATCCTCCAGCTTAGAAGTTTCTTCAGACAATCGTTCGATTGGGAAGTTGGTAACGGCCATTTGATTTCTATATGGTTTGACAACTGGCTTCAATGCGGTCCATTACACTCTCTGGTTCCCACCTCCCTTATGCATGACTCTGGCCTCCCCGTTCATGCGGTTGTGTCTGATCTTTTCTCCTATGCTGGTAACTTGATCAAGTCTCAGCTGGAAGACTAGGGTCTCTCCTTTCCATCCTTGTCCCCCGTGAAGGACCGCTTTTTATGGCGTGGGGTGTCTTCTGGATCGTTCACAGTTGCCTCAGCTTGGAATCTTATTAGAGCAAGAAAAGAATGTGTTCCTTGGGCTCCTCTCATATGGGATGGTGCCATTACTCCTCGGTTCCAATTTATCTTATGGCTTATTATGAAGAATCGGTTGCCAACACAAATGCTCCTCCTCTCGTATGGTAGGATTGAACATACGGTATGTATTTTTTGTAATGCCTAGCTGGACTTTATTGACCATCTCTTCTTCGAGTGTAATTCCTCAACCACAATGATTTACTTCTGGGCTTCCAGATATAACCTACCTTGGAGAAACAACACTTGGGCCGACAACCTTTTCTAGGCAATGAAGTTCCTTTTTGGTAAGGACTTCTTTCACAGCATTGCTCGTTTCTCTTTTGGAGCATTGTATTACCTTATCTAGAAGAAAATGAATTGTATGATCTTTCGAGGTGAATCCTTAGCAATTCCAGCTCTCAAGTATCACTTGATCAAGGTTGTTAAGGACAAAACGATCACATACAAGAACGTCCCTGCTTCTTCAAGGAACCGTAGACTTCAAAGAGGTTAGGGCTTCGACCCTTTCGTGTTTATCTAACAGCCTCGGGTTGGTGCTTTTTGTTGAGTCGCTCCTTCCTTTGCCTCTTGCCTCATCAGCGGTCTTCTCCTTGGTGTGTGTAGAGATTCGGTTGGACCGCTCCTTGTTGTTCCTTGTGCTTTGTTGTTGCGTAGTCTAGCTTTGCTCATTGTATTGCCCTTCATGGCTTCTCCTCGGCTCCTCTCCACTCTTCCTGTATTTATAGCTAGAGTGTAAGTTTTTGGCGCCGTTTTGTGTACATTTGTCCTAAGCTCAATATAATTTCTTACCTTTACCAATAAATAAAAAAAAACATGTTGAATCTAAAATTCATTTGTCATCTATATGACGATCTAAAGACAAAATAGTAAGAACATCGTATGCATTAGCTGGCTTGTTAATTTTCACCAGACAAGCCAAATTGGAACTCTCTGTCAACTTCTTCCCCTTAGCTTTGAGCACTAGACACTCACTTTTGTAGTGCCTGAATTTGTGACAATAGTAACACTCCACATTGCTCTTATCTTTGTTTGATCTAGACTTCGAACGCCCTTTACTATTACTGCGTCTACCACGGTGATTCAACCTTTCTCTAACAACTAAGACATCAGCTTTATCACCACTATTACTCAATTCAAGTCCGTATACATCTACTCGAAATTCAATGAGGCTTTCACATCCTTAAGAATTATGTATTCCCTTGCATATAGCATAGAATCCATAAAATTCTCATACAAGCTCGGTAGTGAGCATAATACAATTAGGGCCTCATTTCATTATCTAACTTCAAATTTAGATTTTTAATATCCATAACAATCTTATTAAATTTATCTAAATGTTCTTGGATAGTAGTACTTTTGTGCATCTTTAGTGTACAAAGACGCTGCTTTAAGAATAATCATGTCGTAAGAGAATTCTTCATGTAAAGGCTCTCAAGCTTATTCCACAATCCCAAAGCCATTTTTTCATCCTTGACTTCACGAAGCACCTTATCGGATAACGACAATTGGATGGTGCTATGAGCTTTCTTTTCCATCTCCTTGATCTCAACCGTAGTCATATCATCGGGATAATTCTTGTCCAAGGCTCTAATTGAACCTTCCCGACACAATAATGCCTTCATCTTGATCCTCCATCGCCGGAAATTGTTTTGGCCATCGAAGGGTGCCACTTCAAACTTGATAGATGCCATCTTGAACAAAATGACCGAAATTCCTTCACTTTGATTCCAATTTCTTGCGGAGAAATGCCAATCTATACACCAATCGAAGCACAAGTAGTAAAGGATGAAAGTAAAATTGAAATCACACAAGACACAAGATATACGTGGAAACCCAAAACAAGAAAAACCATGGGGAGAGAGATAAGTTTCACTACTTCAACAAAGAGTAAGGGAGTACAATTCAAAAGCTCTAGAAAACCATTTGGTGAGTTGCAAGATCTAAAGATCTAACAAGAAGATAGGAAAAACAAAAAAGGGAAATTATGTGTAGAGGCTAGGGTTAGAGATATGTTATTAAACACATTCTTTTTATAATCTCCCTTAAAAAAAATCTTAAAACAAAAGCGCATGGTATAAAATACCCTTATCTCTAATTTGAAAGTTAAAACTCAACAAAATGGCTAGATAATCTAATTGCAACACTCTAAAGACAATTAGTTACCTGAACTTGGGATTCTTACCTAACTCGAGCATTTTCTATAGTATTTGGGCTTCAGAAGATCTGCTAGTGGTCGGTTTGCTTAAGTTACTTGGATCTTGAAAGCTGCACTTCTCTAAGAGTTGTTGCCTATGTCCCTTTCTCTATTGGAGTTGCTTTTGAATCTCAATTGCAAGCCATAGGTGAGGGTCAGTGAGGGCATCCTCACCAACCATCGTGGCCTCTAGCAAGGGCACCCCTCACCTGGGCCGCAAGGGTTGAGCCCTTGTAGGTCGTCGGCCAAAGGCTAAAGGGAGAGCAAAGGAAAAAAAAAAGAAAGTAAACAAATTTTTAAATAATACAAAAATTTGCAATGTCAGTGTTAGCTATGCCATATAGGATGTGAGGCCAACTGTTGTCTACGTCATTGATTTCCAACAAAATTGACCAAATTGTCAAATTGTTAAAAAGTTCCAAATTGGCAAATCACCAAAATGTTAGAGACTAAATTGGTACAATTGAAATATTTATAACTAAATTAGCAAGTTGTCAAAGGTTTAGGACTAAATTAGCACGATTGAAAGGTTTATGACTGAATTAACATCTATACAATAGCTTTAGGCTTTTTTGGAGAATTATCACATCATCAATGTATGCTGATTTTTGATAATGTGTGGCATAACTTAAAAAACGTTGCCCGATATGATGAAATATTGGTTTTTGATGAAACGTGACATTTCGAGTCTTGTTTGTATTGATTTATTTGTATTCATATTGTGTCGATCACAATGCTATAAGTGTTGAACTAATGTTTCTTGTCTTATCAGTAATTGCTTACTCTAATTGAATGGAAATAAAATTATTCTTCATTGACTGAATGGCTTGTTTGTTTGTTTTTTTTTTAGTTCGAAAAAGGTAATTAAGCATTAACTGGCAACATAATTACAAGAGTTTAAAGCTTCAGAACCGATGAGATCGAACAAGAAGGGAGGGGCGGTTTCAGCCCAATTAGAAGGTAAAAAGATGAAGCATGTTGGCTTTAGCGGCCCAGTCTGTGACAAAGTTGGTTTCTCGACAACAGTAATGCACAGCTAGGTTAGGGAAGAAACGTAGTAGAGCAGCCGCTTCTGCAAAGAGTGCCCTGTTTTCCCAAGGAGTGCGATCAGGGTTTTGAAGTGTCAACACCATCTCCAAGCAGTCAGATTCTAAAATAAGATGATCTTGAGTTCGTCCTTTGTGTTGCAAAAAATGGAGCGATAAGTTGAGGACTTGTATTTCTATTTGCACGGCAGAGGTAGAGGCGGTTTGACTAGAGAATCCATCTATCAGCCGCCCTGAGGAGTCGCGACAGACACAAGTGACAGATCCTTCGTGAGAGCCCATAGGAAAGGAGCCATCAATATTTACCTTCAGCACACCCGGATCAGGAGGACGCCAGTGTTGAATCAAAGATCGAGGACATGGACGGCGATTCTACGGCGATCTAGAACAGGATCGAGTAGATCCATTAAAGGTAAGGGTCCTTGAAGAAGTTTGGTTTAGATCTGATCCCTGATTGTTAAGTGAATGAGGCATATGTGATCTCGGATGTAGCGACGTCAACAGGCAATTTTGATATGAACGGGCATAGGCGATGGCAACAAGAAAAACCTGGTCAGGGTTGGGGGTTCTTCGATGGAATAGAAATTCATTCCTGGCTTTCCATATATGCCACAAAACATAGGTTATAAGCGCAAGATCTGGTAAGAGATCTTTTTTCTATGATATTTGTAGCAACCATGCATCAAATCAATGAATTTGATATTTCTGAATATTAAGTCGGAGCTGTGGATAAGACCAAACTGCAGTTGTCCATGGGCAATGTAAAAATATGTGTTCTGTGGACTCTGAGGCTAGGTGAATGTTGCTGTTTTTACATAAACTGCATATAGGGTCTAGTATAACATGACGATAGGAAAGATTTTCACCCGTTGCTAGTGCATTCTGACATAAAGACCATAAAAAGATATGCAGTTTGAGATTGGTCTGCACTGTCCAGATTGTATTCCAGAGTTGTCGTAGAGGATGATATGAAGATAACACCTGATTTTGACGTTGCTTGTTCTCACCTCCCGTGATAAGATTATATTCGCTTTTAACAGTGTAAAGCCCATTAGCTCGCCCCATCTAGATTGGTTGATCTCCTGTGTACTGCGATCTGATTTGTATTTTGAGAATTTCATCTATTATCCTATCATCAAAACTACCCCAAAGTAAGGGCAGATTCCATGATTGTTGCTCCGAACATATAAAGCCAGCAACCATTGTAGGTTCATTCCGAGGTGCAGGTCCACTGATGATGCCGGTGGAGAGCCATATATATTCCCTGACTCGAATCTTCTTACCATTGCCTACTGACCATCGTAGCTTGTTTGAAATAGACTCTCGGCCGAGCAATATGCTTTGCCATCCCCAAGAGGGTTTGGCGCCTCTTTCTGCATGCCATAATTCTTTTGAAGGAAAGTAAAGCCCTTTAAAGATTCTACTCCATAAAGACTCCGGTTGTTGGAATAAACGCCAAGCCTATTTGGCTAATAGTGCTTTATTAAAAGCAATAAGATCTCAAAAACCAAGACCTCCAGCGTCTTTGTGATTCTTTAGGATTTCCCAGCTTTTCCAACGTATTCTAGATCTATTACCCTGTGATTGCCACCAAAATGTAGCTATCTTCCACTCGATAGATTTACAAAGTGAAATAGATATCTTGAAGATAGACATAACGTATTGAGGAATTGCCTGAACAACTACTTTGATCAAAACTTCCTTACCTCCCTTGGAAAATAAGTTTTCTTTCCATCCCTCTAGTTTGGAGTTTACTTTTGCCAAATTCCAAGAAAACATATCTTTTCTAGATTTTCTCCAGTCCGAAGGTATGCCAAGGTATTTCCTTGTCTTTTTCATCACTTGGACACGCAATTCCCTAGCTAGACTCTCCTGTAGATTATCAGGACAAGCAATACTGAAAAAAATTCCAGATTTATTTTGATTGACAGCTTGTCCTGTTGCTAGACAGTATTGGTTTAAAATATTAGCTAGGTTCTAGCATTCTAGCAAGGTTCCTTTGAGAAAGAAAATGGCGTCATCTGCAAAAAATAGGTGTGAGAGAGTAGGACACCTCAGATTGAGTTTTATACCTTTGATGTTACCCATGTCCACTGCTTGATGTATGAGAGTTGAAAGAACATTTGCTACCGGGATGAATAAGTAAGGGGAGAGTGGGTCGCCCTGTCGAAGACCTCTCGTCATAAGGAAAGGCTGAAGTGGTTCGCCATTGAATTTGATACTTAGAGACGCGGTAGTCACATACTGCATCACCCTTCGGACCCAAATTGTGTGAAAACCCAGCCTAAGAAGATAATCTCGAAGAAAATCCCATTCAACACGATCATAGGCTTTCTGCATATCTAGCTTAAGGACGGCGTGGAATTTTTGCTTCCATTTTCGAATTCTGATTTGATGTAGAACTTTCTACACCACTAGAATATTATCTTGGATCTGACACCCACTAACAAAAGCACCCTGTTCCGTAGAGATGAGTGCGGGCAGCCATGGTTTTAATTGATTAGCTAGGACCTTTGAGATGATTTTGTAAATGAAGTTGCAGAGACTATCGGTATCAAAGTAATAAGAGTCATATTAATCTCAGGATCCATGATGCTAGTAATAAAGAAATTTCTTACCGAGCTGATAATGTCTTCCTTTAAAATGTCCCAATGAGCTTGATAAAACTGACCGTTTAATCCGTCTGGTCTAGGTGCTTTTGAAGCTCCAAGTTGAAAAGTTGCCCATTGGACTTCCTCGGGAGTCACCTCAGCTATAAGAGTGTTGTTGATATCATCTGTCACCACAATTGGACATTGAGCCAAAATGGGACCATAATCTCATTGTCCCACCGAGGAGTATAGGCTTTGGTTGAAATCCCGAGTCATATCCTGTAATGAATTGTGTTCTTGGACCCATTGGTTTTCTTCATTTTGCAACATGCTGATTTTGTTACATTGACGGTGCTGGATAGTAGTTGCATGAAAATACCTAGAATTCTTGTCTCTCCACTTCAGCCAATTTACTCGAGAACGAATGGCCCAGTATTGTTCTTCTTGTTGCCATAAACGTTGGATTTTGTTTTTGAGGTCTTCTATCCTTATCGGACTGAGAGTTTTTTTCTGTTGAGTAGGTGTTGGAGCTGATGCTACATTTCCTGTATTTGCCAATGACTATTTGAAAATCTGGACTTACTCCAACTAGAAAGGGCAGTCGAAATCATTGTCAACTTCTGAGGTAAGGATAAGTTTTGTTCTTGAGTAGACTTCAAAGCGCCTGAAATTACTAAGCGACACTCTTGATCTTGAAGCCAAAAGGATTCGAAAGTAAAGACTCTTCTTCTCCGAGGTTTGGTTGCTGAGGTTTGCAAAAGCAGTGAGCTGTGGTTTGATCCGATGGCGGGTAAAGCGAAAACTTTAGCAGCTAGAAAGGTTATTCTCCATTCCAAATTACAAAGGGCTCTATCCAGCCTTTCTTTTACCCTATCCTCCCCTTCTCTGTTGTTACACCATGTAAAAAAGCAGCCCTTGCTTTCTAAGTCTAAAAGTAAGCAGTCATTCAAGAGTTCTCGAAAAGAATGCATGCGCTGGGTGTTGGCTAGATGCTTACCCTCTTTTTCCCAAAGATACATAATTTCATTGAAATCGCTAATGCATTGCCAAGGGAAAGGTATTATGGTTGCTGATGATTTTCAAATTTTCCTAGAAAAGCTGTCAAATTTGGAACATAGAGGGCGCATAGAGACAAGTCAGACATATAGTAGTGCCACTGTCCCTTTCATGCACAAACCAGTTCGATGAAGTTTGAGGTCTGTTGCTCCACTGTCAGGTAAATCTGCTCTTGCCAGAAAATTGCGAGACCTCCAGCTAGTCCTGTTCGATGTTCCAAAATACTGTGAGGATACTTAAGTCATTTTTGTAATCCACGAAGTACCAAATCCTATTTTTTGTTTCCATCAAAAAGTTAACATCAGGCTTTTCTCGGCTACCAACGCCCTCAAGGCTTGAACTGTCAGGGGATTGCCCAAACCCTGACAGTTCCAACTAATTAGCCTAATTTGTTTGTTGGTGGCTTATTAGGGCTAGCCACCAAAGCCCAACAAGCAGAATATTCTGCCTCGAAAATGGGAGTTTCCAATAGATGGGATTCATCGATCCCCTTTCTCAATGGGTTGGAATGTCTAATTTTCTTGATCGGTCCTGCCTTTGTACTCAACCTGGAGTTTCTAGCTTTTTTTGCTGTGATGGAGCTGGCTGACCCCTCTACTACTGGATTGATTTTACTTGCAGGAGGGTGAAAAAGCTGAGCCTATTGATATATCTACCTTGCTGGTTGTGGTCGCCAACTAATGGGCTCAGCTTCAATAAAGAGTGGGCGAACCTCAGTAGGCTATAAAGGTGCTTTTCCTTTATTCAGGGGGGGGGGGAGGATCTGTTTGGAGGTTCAGAAGTAGGCATCATTGGGGTCTCGGGGACAGATTCATTAACCTCTAGAAGTGTTGGAGGTGGGGTGTAATAGGTAAGCCAGAAAGGGCTAAATTCCCGAACCTCTGCCCTTAGCCATTGTCCATAATATAAGTGTTCCCTGCTGTCAAATTTCTCTTCATCATAGGCAAATTCTTTGCAAGACATGGCATAATGTCCAAGCTTACCACACGAATAGCAGAAATGTGGTAGGCATTCATACCTAAAGTCTAACCAGATGTTTTTGCCTTCTATTATGAGGAGTTAGCCTGGTCTGAGAGGCTCTTGTAAATTTATTTCAACACGTGCTCTGCCGGTTCGAAAAGATGTACCATCCTTACCATCAATTTTAACTTCTATAACTTTGCTGACATGACCGACCACTTTACTGATCATTTTCTCTGTGCAGCATTCCAAAGGAAGACCAAAAACCTGACTCTAGAAGGCACGAGTGGAAAAGTTATAGCAGTGAAAAGGTGTGTTTGGTTTCCAGGTTTCAGGATTACTAGATTACTTGAAAAAAGCCAAGGTCCAATATCAAGAACTCGTTATTTCTTTATTTCAGATCTGAATTTGATGACATATAAGCCACCTTCATGCAATGAAATATCTACCTAGTTAGTCTTCCAAGCCCTCCTCATGGTGTTTTGAAAAGCTGTGAAATTGATTGAAGAATTTGATATAATCTTACCGATGAGACTGAGCTTACATTCTTCCATTTTTTCGGCCGGGGGCGCATCCTCCCACACCTCAATGCTCTGTTCAGGCCAGAGGTGACCCAAACGATTACACAGAGCAACAAGGCGAGCGTCTTCGTGGGGGTCAGAATCGTGTTGGGGGTACTCCATTGAAGAGACCCACTTAAGATCGAAGCTATCCGAGCAAAAGGGGAAATTCAAAAAGATGATACCTAGATAAAGTAGCAAGGGCTGTAATCAACCCAATTGCAAGTGATATAGAAAGGAATCCATCGCATGTAGAAGCTTGGGAAGGGCAAAACCAGACTCAACGAAGCATCAGTGGCATCTCAGGGAGAAGAGATTGGTAAGGGTAAGTCCGATGTAGAAAGTGAAACGAGAAAAATGGATGGCTCAGCGGACGGAATTGAGTTTGCGGAGGTGGGAAATGTGGTTGGAACAGGAGTGAGGTGGAAGAGGGATCAATTTAGGGTTTGGGAATAGAAACTGTAGCTACCATGGCGGATAGAGAGAAACTCGACAAAATGAGAGTGGGAATGGTCAAGCAATGGCTTGTTTGTTTGAGCACTAGTTCCTTAACTTGTGGCATTTATGGCAGCATTACCCGATGGGGGCGATTCTAGTGATGTCACTTGATACATAGTTGAAACATACGAAAAGGTCCTTCTTAATAAGTTTCCTAAGAATACTAGTTCAGACTACTAAAGTTAGTAATAATGCATATCAAGAAATCTTGAAAATGAAAATGAACATTATTAAAGAGAAAAAGTCACATATATTAAATAGAAATGTTGATATTTCCAAAGCTTAATTAATCATCTTTAATGAGTACCCCTAAGGCACTCGTTAATATTTTCCAAAAGAAAACTCTCCGAAGCATATTAGTTTGATCAACATCAAACCCGTATTAGTAGCTTTAAGAAAAACATATTTTTTTGTTAATTTCTCAATGGACGTGTTAAATGTAAAAGTAGTTACAAGTAAGCTCGAATTAACCCATATAAGTATTTTGAAGAAAAACGTTTCTTTTTGTCAATTTCTCAAGGGACGTGTTAAATGTACTTTGGGGAAATGCCTTTGGCCAAATGTAAATATATTTGGGGTAAAGGGGTTTTTGAGAATGCTTGAACGTTTGGCAAATTATAATTTAAAGGGCATTGGAAAGTGGCTTTGGTGTAAATACTGTTTGGTAAACCTAACATTTGCAAATGGCTTTTATTATTTAAAAAAAATAAAAATAAAATCTAATGAAACTCTGTCGCTGATCAACGGCGAGCCAACCACTGGTGACTAGATCGGCCATCGCCGAGGCTGGCTGAGGTTGCATGAACCAAGATTTGGCCGCTGGCGAGGCTGCCCGAGGTTGCGCGACCTCGCCGCCAGCGCCGCACTGGGCCTCGCCGGTGGCCAGATCGGGTTTACGCTGCCCGGGCGGCGTTGCCTGGGTCGCGCAAACCTAGGTGACGCTTGCCAAGGTTGCACACCACACAACCTCAGGCAGCCTAGCCGACGGTTGGAGAAGATGCTCGATTTAAAAAAAAAAAAAAAAAAAGAAGTCAATGGATGAACATTAGAGTGGACTTGCATTTCAAAGGCAAGCATCTGGCCAATGAAACCTCCAAATGCTGAACCAAACACCTAGTATTTTTCCCAATGGGCTTTGGGGACCCAAAACCCATTGGGAATGCTAAACCAAACGGGGCCTAAAAGTAGTTCCAAGTAAGCTCAAATTCGAGAAAAAAGGGTCACAAGCAGGGTTAACAGATTGTATTCTCTTTGAAATCATCAGTAAAAGAAGATGCATGCGGGTCGATTACATTGATTGAATGGACAATACAAAGTTCATATTCCAACTGTCGCAAGAAGTAAAATTGATAGATTTGTAAGTAGAGGAAAATTGTAATGAGCCATGCTTTTTTCCGTATACTGATGTAGATAGGGAACCTGTTTGAGAAGTTCAAGCGCACAAAACGACCCAAAATTGGAAAAGCAGTTCAGGAAAATACGTGGAGGGAAATTCACCATCAAATGGAAATAAGGCTATGAAATAGCAACTCCAAAGAGAGGGTGATTCACGTAGAGGACACATGTACAACGAGAAGAATCAGAGGATAGGTATCCAAATCAAAGAAAGCTTAGGCCATTTCATATTCATCTACCAACGTCATTAATCCCATTTTGTTAAACAGTGATAGAAGAGCTGGTGTGATTTCTAAAGATATCGTGGGATTTTGATTTTACTAAATACGGTTTATTTTGCTTCCGTTGCAAAGTTGAAAGGAATCAACTGAAAAGGAACAAAGATATATGTTTGGTTGGGATTAAATAAATAAAAAATAACTTCAACAATTTCGAAGTTGAAATTAAGGCTGCTATGGCTGTAATATTTACTTGACTAATTGAGTTTGTTTTGCGACAAATGAATGATTCAAAAAACTTTTTTTTCTTGAAAATAATCATTTATGGAGATGAATTAATGAAAGATATTCTTAATAATAATGATTTTTTTAATCGACTCTTGTTGATAAAACAATATTTTCCATTGATTAATTTTTCTAAATAACATAAACAACTAATTTTTGAAATTATTTTCCAAATCATTAATCATTGGATTTGTAAGAGAAAACCACCTTAATGTAGACACCTCTCTTTTGAAAGAATGAAACTACTGTCACGCTCCAATCTTCGAGCGCGCGCCCATCCCTCACTTGGTCGATTTAATAGTGACGTCCCAGGATGCATCGTTGACTCTTTCATTTTAATATGCAAGTCAGAAGCATATAAATAGTCCCCAGACAATAAAACAATGGGATAGGAAAGTAGGACTAAAAACTCGAATCTGAAAAACAAACACACTTATATACATATATAACAACTAAGTCATATATACATTTACAAGCCAAACTATTATGGTTAGGTTCTACTTAAACAGGTTCAACAACAACAAGGTCAGTAGACGGAGGTGGGGGTCTCAGTCTTCATTTGGGTCATACTCCGGATCCTCCCCGGGGTCCTCCTCCGGTTCCTCTTTAGGTTCTTCTTCAGGGTCCTCCTCTTCCCATTCCTCCTTAGGTTCTTCCTCTTGTTCTTCCTCCGGCTCAACGATCTATCCTTCCTCTTCGCTCCAGCTAGAGCCCATGGTTGAGTACACAGGAGTGTTGGAATCGCCTTCCAACTTAGGATCTTTTGCGTCAATCACTGATCCACCCGTGGGATCCGCAGTTCCCTTCCCAAACGCCACTTCTAGCATGTACAGAGGCACATCACATTTCGGTATAGGAGCCTCCCTTTGCCCATCATTGTAATGGTGATACCACAATCGATACTTATGTGGCACATGATGGGATGTCCCGACATCAACCCAAACGGTAGATTTCACTAAAACGTACTCCAGTCCCTCAAGATGATGGTCGATCGGAATGTGATCTATCTCAGTGATCTTCTCGGGTATGCCAAAATGTATGGGAGGTGGTGTGGGTGCTGCCATCTATGGACCTGAAATGTTATCCCACAACGGGGTGAGACGACGTTTTAGCAAGTTCTACCCCCTAAGACTTGATTAGAAAGTCAATACACCATAAGGGCTGCCTATGCATAACACGGGTCAGAGGACTTACCTTGGCCTCAGATTTCACCTGCATTTTAACACAGTTCAAATATGCACCCAATTATTCACCACAGATCGGAACATCGATCAATCAACCTAGTCGATTATATATCAATCAAATCATTTCCTAGTCATTCCATTCAATATTGTCCATGCTCCAAGATAACATATCAAGTTATCGAGCCAGTATATTAATCGTTCTCCAAACTGACATGTCTAGTCATCAAGCCGTTATTGCATACCGTCCCTTGTGAAATCATGATTTTTCAGGTTCTGATTTTGATTGGATACATTGGGTTTTTCATTGATGTGCCTATAGTTCTTTTCTCTAAGTTGGCCACTCAGGTGAAGCCGTTAAGGAATCTAAACGCAATAGACTTGAGAACTCGACCATGAATCGACTGCTCCACCGTGTTAATCTGCAAGGGTCATTATGGCACAGTTAAAAATCGATTAGAGACCGGAGATAGGTCGATTCGACAAAGGTAAATGATTAATGTGTGGGTGATTCCACCTAATTGCAAAATTCTTGTTAATCGGACTAATTTTTCTATCGTTTTGGTATCCTATGTCCGCATTTGAAACCTCAAGATTTTCATGACAACCAAGAGTCTCCAATGTGTCGAAGATGTATGTTGTGGCTTGGAAATAATCAACCACGGGTTAAATGCGCTAAAAATTCCTAAAAGCTACCTAGTAGGTTAGGTCACACAAAAATCGCGTCAGATTGAAATTAACCGTGAAGTTTAACCCGATTTCAAAAATTGGAAGTTATGTCATGTCACAAATCATTTTAGGTATGTCAACTCATCCTCTGAAGATTTTTTTGCAAACTGAGATTTTCGATGAAAAATCCAAAGTTAGGTTGTTTTGGACCGGGAACTTTGAGGGACCGTTTTTGGTCGCATCTTTGGTCGTCAAGTGAGATCTATAGGCAAGGGAAAATGTGGATTTAAGTGTGGACACATCAAATAAAATTACGGGCTTCAATTGGGATTGATTGCATGAGAAATTGAATGAGATTGAAGGAGAATTGATGGATTTGAGGGGAATGTGTACAAATTTGTAGCTAAGGGTAGGGTGCAACATTTGGGGAGTCAACTAAGGCTTGTTGGGGAAGTTTTGTAAGGGAAAAGAGACAGAGGATAGGGCTGAGTGGTGGGGACAAGTGTGATGAGTGTTTGGGGATGAGATTGTGGACTTTGAAGGCAAATGGTGGTCCCCCTTTAGCAGCCACCTTCTTCTCCCTCCTTGGACTTGCTTTCCCCATTGTAGAGGCCTTGAGAAAGTTGGAGAAACTAGAGAACACAGAGTAGCAGCCCCCCCTTGCTGATCGCTCACCCGCCCAAGCCACCGGACCTCTTTCCTCCTCTGTTTTCTCCTCGTTCCAGTTTTTGCTCTAGCTGACCCTCCGCCAAAGATAAGAGTTAAAAGTGGTCTTCCCAAATGAATTAGCCTTCGTGCCACCCATCGTTGTGCTCAGCACATCCAAACCATTTAAAAGAGCCTGACCTTGCACCGAACGGAGTCGCCGGCCATCCTGTACACTGGTGAAAAGAAACCGGTCGCCGGACCATCTAGAAGCCACCCACCTACACTATTTCGCCTGTTTCGCAACTTTCAGCCGTTTTCTCCCCATTTCGACCCTACCTCCACCCATACTAACCACTAACAAGTCCCTCTTGACCCTCGGGAGCCACCAATTGCCAACCACCTGCTCGTCGAAGCTCCAATTAGCCCATTCCTTCACTGTTTCAACCACCAGTTTGGCCTCTATAGTCCAAGAACAGAAGCTGAAGTTCCAGTAAGCTGTGAGGTCTTCATGGCCCATTTCTGAGCCCTTCCTGGCCTTGCTTGGTATCACCACAAGCTTGGTTGTCACTCGCCTCGCCGTTGGCATCGTTGTAGACTCATCGAATCACAAAACCGGTGAGTTTACTCACTAAACCTTACTTATGAGGTTAATTATGCTTAAGGGTTGTTTATATTAGCTTAAGAATGGATTAGTGATAATTTATAATTGTTAGATTAGCCTTAGAATGGTTTAGTATAAATTTAATTAGTGAACTTAGCACCATTGATAATGGATTAGTCGAATCCAGTGGAATTTCTGCAGCTCGGATTCTTGGACCCTCGCCGTTTACCATTTTTGTAGATCAAAATAGGTTACAAATTTGAATTTGATGTCTCCTTGAGAAATGTTTTAGACATCTTCATATATAACATATATATTACTCAAGAGTTTTAGAGATTTAAAAGATGGAGATATCAGCTCCATTATTTGCAAATAAAATCTCGGACTTTTGTTGAAACTGGTGACCTTTTGGGATTCGAGGGATTTTTATCAACTCTTAGGATTTAAATTTCAAAATGGTTTCTTCACAAAAGTGTTTTTCACATCTTCTAGTTTAACATAGTCAAATTTCAAATCAAATGGATAAGTTTTGGAACTCAAACCAAACCGATTTAGGAAAATAGACTTTCTAGAAATGGATCCAGTTTTGGTACTGGATTGAGCGATTTACTGAGCCGAATCTAGAAGGATTTGGGTTAAGGTGTCTACATAATTTTTTTTTTATGTGTCATTTACAACATATTCAAATGTGGGAATTTTTCGAACTCGTTTGATTATATTTTTGGATTTAAACTCAGTGATACGCGAGTGGACCGTTCTACCATTAGGACTGATTATAGTTTTATGATGATTCTTGATGCTTTGCTTGCTGGAAATTGCACATTTGGTGATGTAGTTGTTTTGTATTATGGCTGGAGGTTATGTGTGATGAGGCGCGAACAATTATGCCATGGTTGTAGTGTTATTGGTGCAATGTTTGCTGGTTTGTGCCTATTTGTGCCTATTTGTGTCTATTTGATGATATGATTGGTTTGTGACATGCCTAGATCTTATACTTGATGATCAAGTGATGGTTTAGTGTTATGGCAAGGTGAATATTGAATGTTGAGGTGACATAGGGTGTGTTGAGGAAACCTAATGGGTTGTGAGCTGGTAAAGAATTAAGTGTTACATGGTGAATTAAGTCACATGGGAGTCACCTCTAGAAACCTTATAGTATTGTCATGCATAGTATATGGACTAAATGATATACGATAGAGAGACTTTGTGAGTTACCTCTAGAACTTTATATTATTGCTTTTCGTGGCTAAGAACTAAGTGCTACATGATAATGGAATTCGTGGGAGCCACCTCTAGTAACTTGGGTTATCGCTTCTTATAGTCAAGAATTAAATGCTACACGGTAATGGAATTTGTGGGAGCCACCTCTAGTAACTTGGGCTATTGTTTCTTATAGTCAAGAACTAAGTGTTACACGATAATGGAATTTGTGGAAGCCACCTCTAGTACCTTGAGCTATTGCTTAGTATAGTCGAGGACTAAGTGCTTCAAGGCAGTATGAATTTGTGGGAGCCACCTTTAATACCTCGTACTATGACTGATTGTGGTTAAGGACTAAGTGCCACGCGATATTAAAATGTCATGGGGAGAGGGCACCTCTAGAACCTTGAGCCTGGTATTGAGTATTGAGTTGGACTATTGAGTGGGGGAGTCTAGTTGAATTGGGAATTTTATTATTGAGAGTAAATATCGGGTGGGGATTGAACCACCGATATGAGTTACTTGTGTCTAATTATGGGATGAAATTATGTGGCACGAAATGTGACGTGTCATAACGATTTGGTCTTATAATCGGGATTCCTATATTTCATTGGTTTGAAAGTGAGTTGTTTCAATTGTTGTATGCATTAATTATGTGCATTTGTGATATGAACTGTGCTGACATGCAGGAAGGAACTGAGGCGAGGTAAGTCCTATGTTCAAATTGTGTGATTGTGTGGCTAGAGCGCCCTGTGGTGTATTTTCTTCCTAATAAGGGTTTAAGAGGTGGACTTGTTGAGACATTATCTTTCTGGTTATTGTATCACCATTTTTAGGTCCTTAAATGGTGGTCATGGAAGACCGAAGCCCCGGAATCTGTGGAGGTGGAGTCCGAAGGATCGGCATATGTGTCCGACTAGTATGTTGTAAGACAGTTTCTTTTTTCAGAGCCGGTCTTTTGTAGACTTTTGACCATACTCGTTTTGTACCTAAACCTTATCATTTATAATAGTGTGCTTTTGTGAAATATTGCCCTACTTTCCTATCTCATGCTATTTGTTGTCAGGGGTTATTGTTTTGCTTTCGCATGTGCATTAAAAATAGAAAGGGTCGGTGACTCGTCTTGGGAAGTCCCAAATTTGTATCAACCACAGAGGGATGTGTGCGTGCTCGAGGGTCGGGATGTGATATCCTTTCTCCAAGATGACATATAGAGTCACCAAGCTGATATTGCATACTGTCCTTTCTCCAAGACGACATATCAAGTTATCGAGCCGGTATAGTATACTATTCATTCTCCAAGATGACATATAGAGTCACCGAGCATATATAGCATAACGTCCTTTCTCCAAGATGGCATTTCAAGTCACCGAGCCGTTATGGCATACCGTCCTTTCTCCAAGATGACATATAGAGTTACCAAGCCGGTATAGTATATTATTCCGATCGTACAATCAATTTGTCATTTTTATTACACTTGATAAAAATATACGTGGAAGTTGGGACACCTGGAGTGCCATAACTTGGCATGGAGGGACACTTAAGTGCCATAAATTTAAAATGGTACACTTAAGTGCCATTATTGGAGTAAAATGGAACACTTAAGTGCCAATCCGGCCAAAAACCAGCCAAAATGCAGACGTGACATTTTCCGGCGACATGCTTAACCGATGTGGCAATTTTTTTTTTTTAAAAGCACACATGGAGGAGGAAAACGATGTCGCCCCATCCACTGTGCATTTGGCAAACTAAACGACGTCGTTTTTCCTTAGTGTTAAACGACGTCATTTGGTTTATTTGGACTTTAACCTTTCATCAGTTCATACCAGGTCTGACGTCATCTCCATCCATCGCCGTTCACAGCTCGCCGTTCGCAGGTGATCGCTCGCCGTCGTTGCTCGCCGTCGTCAATTTGCTCAGGTTTTTTCTCTTCTTGCTCTCCCCTGTGGTGAAATTAGGGCTCCAACTCGTTTATTAAGGCTTGGACTTGAAATTTGGGGGTCAGCTGGGAAAGCTCAGACTTGGTGTGAGATTTATGGCTCAGATGTGGTGCTACAATCCTATTGGGGGGTTCGAATTGACAGTTTAGGAGCGGCCTTGAAATGTAGGCTCGGTGTAGGGCTCGACGTCGCCTCATCCACTGTGATGTGTTATTCATTCAAGGTGTTGAATTGTGATGTGCGAAAGTAATTTGTAGTGGTCATATGTGAAATGTGCGATGGTGATTGGTGATTGTTAGGGTTCAGAGTATTGGACTTTGGACATGTTCAAATCGAAGGTTGTGGGGATGGGGACTCCTGGATATTTTTTTAATAAATTGCATTGTTGAGAACCCATGCTGAGGAATCTCTCCATACTTTAAAGGAATGTGACGGCATAATCAAAGCAGTTGTCGGGTCCCATCTTTATTTGTATTTGTCCTTGTTCTGAGGCCTCTTGTTTTCAAGCTGCAGCTGTTGTCTGACTGCATCTTCCCTCTCTCTTTCTTCTTTTCTTTTCTTTAATAAAGAGTGTAGGGACCTCCACTTGCAATTGTTTGTCCTTTGTGAATGTGGTCCCAAAAGTTAATTGTATATTTGTCATCTTTTGTTGTAGAAATGGCGCATAAAGACTATGTTGCTGTCATCGTTTACTACGGTGGAGATTTTGTGATTGGGGAGAATGAGTGGGAGTATGATAAGGGGAATGAGGGTACTATCTTTGTAGATATAAAGAAGGCATCTTATATTGGATTTGTTAGGAATATAGTGACATTTTTTCCTTGTAGAGTACAAAAGTTACTGTACTGTGTTCTTAGGAAAGGCTTGAGAGATGGTTTGAGAGTTTGGGAAGATGATAATGGTTTTAGGGATGTCTTATATCATTATCTTCATGGCGAAGAGGCGAAAGTGTTTGTTGAAAACAATAGTGATAGTGAGGATGAAGATGATGACAGAGATAACACCCAAGTAGGAGAAGGAGGAGATGGTATTCAAGCTAGTACTAAGGTTAGGGATGAAGTAGGGCATGATGGACAAGGATGGGGAGGAGAGGGGTGCAGATGCTGTTCACCAGAGCGATTGTGACATGGGTGATGTCACCATCACTGAATTAGATTGGGAAGTAGCTAAATCCAGTGACGGTGATGATGACGATGACAATGAAGGGTTGGTTGCTGAAGCTGAAAATTTATTAATCTTAAGTGACACCGACGATGAGGAGCTTACACAGTCAAGGAAAAAACAAAGGGACTTTTTGTCAAATAGATTTGCTACTTTGCATGTAGCTGATGAACATCCAAACAGAGACGAAGGCCCTGCAGATGTTGGTGTTGCTGGCCAGGTCCTGGAGACAGATTATGAAGAAAGCATCGACACCGCAACTTCCCAAGATGAAGTTGAAGAAGATCAACGAGCTGTGCGTAGAAGGAAAAGTAAGTTTCCTTCCTATGATCCATCTGTTGCCTCTCCTACTTTGTCAAGAGGTATGAAATTCCATGATGCGATACAATTTAGGGAAGGTATACTGAAGAACTCCATTGCTGCACAAAGAAATATTGTTTTCATTAGAAATACCAAGAAATTTGTAAGAGCTAAGTGTTCGCAGCAAAACTGTTCATGAAAGATTTACGGTGCGTTTGTTAAGAAGAGTGGGTCTTTCCAGATTAGAGCCTACCAAGAGGAACACACTTGTTCCATTAATTTTCAAAACAAAAGGGTAACAAGTCCATGGTTGTCCAAGCACTTCTTCGATCTGATCAAGGTGATGACCGAGATGAAAATTACTAACTTTAGAATGCTGGTGAAGGAGCGTGTGGGCATCAATGTATTTAGTAATCAGTGCAAAAGAGCAAAGCAAAATGTGATAAAGATACTTATTGGTTAGTATGCTAAGGAATATTGGCAGGTGTGGGAGTATGCTTGGGAGTGTAGGCTACAAAACCCTACAAGTCGAGTGTATGTAGAGGTGATTGAGAGACCGCTTCCTAATCATGGGACCAAGTTCGATAAGTTCTATGTGTGCTTTGATGCATGCAGACGAGGATTTTTAGCTGGTTGTAGACGGATTATAGAATTGGACGGCTGTTTC
Source organism: Eucalyptus cladocalyx (assembly GCA_017140615.1). Taxonomy (NCBI): domain Eukaryota; kingdom Viridiplantae; phylum Streptophyta; class Magnoliopsida; order Myrtales; family Myrtaceae; genus Eucalyptus; species Eucalyptus cladocalyx. The sequence continues at coordinate 14,435,907 of CM029516.1, read as the reverse complement.
TTGAAGGGCTTGTGCAAGGGAGAATTGTTGGCATCGACTGGAAGAGATGCGAATAACCAAATGTTCCCACTAGCTTGGGCTATTGTAAAGATTGAGAACAATGACAATTGGTCCTGGTTCTTGAAAAATCTGATGGCTGACTTGGAGATAACAAACGGAGAAGGGTGGGCATTCATGAGCGACCAACAAAAGGTAATGCTTGCTTTTTGAAAAATTTAGTCAATAGTTTGCTTTGTAATATGAACATGTAATTTGCTATAGTATTTCTTACTTTGAATTATTGCAGGGATTGGTTCCAGCAGTAGCCGAGTTGTTGCCCCATGCTGAACATCGAATGTGTGCGCGGCACGTATACGGAAATTGGCAAAGACTTATAAAGGGGATAAGTTGCAATTGCAATTTTAGCAATTAGCAAAGAGTGCAAACATGGCTGACTTTAGAATAGCTAAAGAATGACTGCTTCAGTTGACAAAGGAAGGTTGTGCTACCCTATTTCAACTAGAACCGGAGCATTGGTGCAGGGCATTCTTCAATGAAGAGTTCAAGTGCGATAACGTCGACAACAACATTTGTGAAGTATTTAATTCGAAGATAATAGATGCCAGATGCAAACCAGTCATCTCAATGCTTGAAGATATACGAGTTGCGGTTATGACTGGGCTACAGAAACAAAGAGATGAGGTTGCAAAGTGGACAAGACAATATGGTCCTAGGATTGCCAAGAAATTGGATGAAAACTTGGCTGCAAGTAGGCATTGTCATACCATTTGGAATGGAGATGACGGATATGAGATAATGAAGGGTGCAGATAAGTATGTTGTCAATCTAGGAAGTAGGAAGTGTTCATGTAGAGCATGGCAAGTAAGTGGAATTCCATGTGCACATGCCATATGTGCCATCCAGTTAAAGGGCGACAATACAGATGATTACATTGATGATTGGTACCATAAATCAAAATATCTTGCTTCCTATCAGTTCATGATGTAGCCAATTAGAAGTAGCAAGTTTTGGGAGCCCACGGATCATGAAGCACCTCAACCTTTGCCACTGAAGAAGAAAATTGGAAGGACAAAACGAAGACGAAGAATGGCGGAGGGAGAGGTCTCGGGTCAGCAAAGAATAAGCAGGCATGGTGCAAAGATAACGTGCTCTTATTGTCGCCTAGCAGGCCACAATATTAAAGGTTGTCAATTGAGGAAGCAACAACAACCATTGAGGCAAGGTGAAGGGCCTAGTGAAGAGACAGTGGGAGAAATGCACACAGCAGAGCCAAGTGAGTCGACTGTTCTTCAGTCAAGAAGTAGAACCCTGGTAAGTTATGAAATTTATTTTATGTTTATGTTGCTTTCTTGTCGTTTATCATAAAAATGTACATAATATCCTATTTGGCCTTGTATGTAATGTGTTTGTTAGGTCACAAGAAGAACCTCAGTAAGTCATGAAACTGAACAGCCTGTTCGAAGAAGGCAAGGTAGAAGACAGCTAGATGAAGGATTGGCCCAAGCAACATCACGGCCAGCTGAAGGATTGACCCAAGAAGCATCAGGGCCTGCTGAAGGATTAGCCTAAGCAGCATCACGGCCAGTGCAGTTGACTATTCTTCAGCAGCAAAAGAAATACCCAGTGGTAAATTCAACCATTTGTATTCAGTTTTTCATTTTCTTTATATTATTATATGTCTCGATTTTATATTTATGGTATCTTTTGGCCTCTTTCTCAGGTTCGAAGAAAGCAAGTTGGAACTTAACTGCCAACTTGAGGGCCATCACAAGAGCCACCTCAAGGATCATCACAGGGGCCACCAGAAGAATCACTGTAAAGGGCACCACAAGTACCACCACCAGTACTACCAGAAGGCCCAACAGAAGGAGGTGTCACTAAAGTTGAAGGGCTACACATAAGGACAACTAGAACAAGGCAAGGTGAATGGGTAACTACACATAGGCCATCTAGAAGAAGACGCCCAGCTAAAGAATTGGTCGAAGAAGCCCCGGCTGTAGCTGAAGGGCCCAAGAAAGCAGAAAAAAGGGGCAATAAATCACAAGTTCCTGAAAGTGACTCCCCTATTCAAACAAGAGGGGCACTTGGGAAGAGGTTAAGACAATATGGCTATGGCCTTTATACAGATGAGCGTACTGGAATAGTTATTCTCAATGTAAGTTTTATTGGCTGCATTTAATTTAATTTATGCTGTAGATAAGCTACAATTTATTGTTTTTTTGTAGCCTGGGAGAAGTTCAGAGGTTCTTATCTCAGGCCCAATTCAAGAATCAACGGCTGCACCAACAAAAAGAAAACATCAACTGTACCAACAAAAAAGAAGAGAAAGAACCCAGCTCCAGCTCCTTTTGATTCAATTCGACCTAGGACATTTGCAGCTCCATCTGAGTCAGTGGATACTGAGAAGGTTGAAGAAGAAGTTGCACGTTCAGTTAGAAAGAGTGCCAGAATTATGAATCAAGTGGAAGGCTCATCGAAAGGAGCACGAACAGGGGATGTCGTGCATATTGATTGATGAGATGAGATGTGATAGGATTTGTGGAGCTTATGAGTCAAAACAGTTATGTAAACATTGATGTTGTCAGACTTGCTATGGATGGTTATCTTTTTTTTTTCTTTAGTTTGTCATTCATTGATGTTGTCAGACTTAATTTCAATATCAATGAAATGATCTTGCGCTGCTTGTCAATTTATGTTGTTGTTTATCATTGATTCTGCTTTTACTTGTTGCTGCTGCTATTGGTGTTCTGTGGTGATAGCTGGAGTGCTGTTGTATCTAGTGATGGTGGATGGTGATGTTTGGTGGTAGTTAGTTTGTTGTTTGGGTGCTAATGTGGTGGCTGGGGTGCTGGTGTGGCTAGTGGTGATGCCTGGTGATTATGGGTTTGTGGTTGGGGTTATAGGCTTAAGTAGCTGCACCTACACCTAGTATAAGTGTGCAGTTTGCACATCTTACACCATGTGTACTGGTGCAAGCTAGTGCAAGGCTCAGCTTGCACTAGTACCTTGTGCAGCAACACCACCAGCATGGTGGTGGCTGGAGCGCCTAGTATGTAGTGTGTGGCTAGTGGTGATGGTTGGTGGTGCAGCCGGTTCTGGTAGCTAGCGCAATTTTTAGAGAAAACCCACAAAAAAATTGGCACTTAACTGATCATATTCTAAAAAACTTGGCATTTAACTGTTCACTTTTAACTACAAGTGACACTTAACTGATCACTTTAATAATAACTTGACACTTAAGTGATCATTTTTTCATCGTGATTACTAAATACAACTTATGGCACTCGGGTAATCACTCATATTTGTCTTGTGTATATGTTGGTCTGCATCAAAATAGAGAAGATGATTCTACATCAAAACAGAGAAGATGATGGTAAACTTATGGCAACTCCATACGACAGCACAAATAACAACAAAGCCACAATGATCTTGTGGAACAACACAAACTTCTTCGCATCTTTCGAAAAGAAAAAACCTTACGTTTAATCCAAAACAACACCATTTTTAACTATGGCAGTCGGAGAAACTTTTTCTAATTTTCAAGTACTTTACATTTCATCATAAAGTACAATAGACAACAAAACAACACCATAATACACGCTTGGTAACACTTTCGTTCAATTTTCATCATTGAAACTTCATTCTTGAAAGGTTTATTGAAGATGCTTGAGTGTGCATTAAGACTTCATTCTTGAAAAGTTTAACTGAAGACGCTTGAGCTTGCATTGAGTCAACATCGTCCAAGTCGTCCATGAACACAGTTGGAGATTACTGTCTTTTATGAAGTAGATCAAATATCACCTCTGTGGCTCAGTCAAAGAATTTCACATCGATCCATTTGAAGTATTTGCACTTCGACGCTTCTTTATATCGGGCGCATCCATAAAATCTTCTCCCATGATTGATTTGAGTCCACGATGTTCTTCTTGGACTCGGTAACCCACAAAAACAGAAACGTTGGCCTTCTCCTTCGCTTCGGTGAGAGGAAATTGAGGCACTGCTGTGAGTCCCGCTCTCCATTTCCAAGATTCAACGAAGGAATTTTGGGCAAATGAAAATTAGGGTTCGAGACTTGAATTCGAGCACTTCAATAGGGATTTTGGCCAATTTAGGGTTTTAGATTTGGGGCATTTGAGGAGACGACGTCGTTTTTGGAAGATTTTGGGCTTTTATTATGCAGACAACGTCGTTTCCGGTGAGTTAGAGCCGACTCAGCTCTCCAGCGAGCCACGTAGGCAAAAAATAAAAATAAAAATATTGCCACGTAGGATTTCCGGCAAGGGTCGCCAGAGGTGGCACTTAAGTGTCCCACTAGAAAAAAAAAAGTGGCACTTAAGTATACCATTTTGAAGTTATGGCACCTAAGTGTCCCCTCGTGCCAAGTTATGGCACTTGGGCTGTACTTCTGCCGATATACGTGTGTGGGTACATGGCCGGCTTTAGCCATAATACAAGATTTTCTCTTTTGAATCTCTCACTATTTTCAACAGTCCCAAAAATAGAGCTTTGGCGCTATAGACCAACGCTCGGTAATTTTCCAATTACTTACCAAAATTGTCCAAATTTTGGAATAAAATACCCACTAACACTAATTTCACTCAATTTGCACAATAAAGTACTCAATTAAATAAACAGAGAATACCATTGTAATCAGCACCAAATTCTAGTAACTAGCTATCTCGGTCTAATTTCCGGAAAATAAATAAATAAATAAATAATTATGGAAAATATTAAATAATTGTCAATAAATCCAACTTAGGTTCGTAATGCCTAATTGGAAGCCGAAATGGACCCAGAAAAATTCTAAGGTTCGTTAAATAAATACTAGAACCTATTTACTTACTAATTACAATAACTAATCACCTAACATGCATAGGTAAATCAATAAATTAATTATTCTAATATAATATATCCACCTAATCACACTTAATTAAATATAATCAATTCCTAAGCATCATTAACCTATTAAGCATGGATTAGTGAGTTAAACTCACTTGTTCAGCAAGCCAGTCGGTTCAAATCGGCGGGGACGCAACGGGAGACAACTTCCTTCAAAGTGGACCAAGCAACCGAGGTCTAAAACCACCATAAAACAGGCTCGAAAGTTGCTGGAAAACCCACACGTTTCTGCATTGATCTTGGGTGAAACAAAGGGGAACAAAGCTGGTTTAGAACGGAAATTGATCGAGGAAGGTTGCAAGGGCTAAACCGGGGCTTGACGGGCACTCATGGGGGTCGGAGGCGGGCCAACCAACTCCGGCTGAGCTTCACATGGCACAAGACTGCAGATGGGATGCAGGGACAGGCAAGAGGGCGTCGGGCTGGGTGGTGGTGCGTGCGGCACGCGGACAGGGGCGGAAACGGCAAACGGCGGAGGCGGTGGCATTCCGGCGTGTGACGATGGCTTCAACGGCGTGAGGGGCTGCTCCTAGCTTGCTACTGGTTGCTGGGTTCCGAAAATGCACAATGAAGAAGGAGATGAGGGGTTCAGCCAGCTAAGGAAGAAAGAGGGGAGACAAGGGGCCTACCATGGCCATTTCTTCTCCTCACTTGTCCCCTTGACCATCCTCGGCCACCAACATCTCCTTGGCTACAATTCAGCCACCAAGACTCATCCTACAACCTTTGAAATGGTCCAAAACCATGGGCATAGGGGGGAGCTACGAATTTTAAGTGGGTTGGCTTCAATTGGACACAATTTCCTTCTTGAATCAATCGAATTTTTCCCTCAAAAATTCAATTAATACCTCAATGATCAAATTGATATTTTCTCTCACCAATGGATCCCACTTGCTTCCCAATTGCGCGATCAAAAATGGTCCCTGACTTTTTTCTGGACAAAAACGACCCTAGGACGATTTTTTTCCAAAAAGTCTTGGGTTGCAGAAAAATCTTCTGAGATTGAGTTGACGCTCTGAGAATTTATTGTGACATAACATAACTTTCAATTTCTAAAATCAAACTCAAATTCGCGGTTAATTTCAATTTAGCGTGTTTTTATCTTGACTTAGGCTACCGGGTAATTTTCAAAAAACAATTTAGTGTAAATGACATGTGGTCGATTTTCATCAAACCACAATAAATCCACTCGACACATTGGCGACTCTCGGTTGTCGTGAAAATCTCGATGATTCAAATACAGACACAGGGTACCAAAACAATAAAAAAATCAGTTTAGTGTCGGCCAACAAGAATTTTCCAATTTAGTGGTGTCACCCACGATTAGCCACACATCTCAATCGAACAAACCTATTTTTGATCTCAGATTGATTTTTAACTGTACCGTAATGGCCTCTAAAGATGGACACGGTCAAGAAGCCAATTCCTGGTCGAATTCTCCAGTCTATTACCATAAAATTCCTTAATACTTTCATCAGATAGTCTAGTTATCTTGAGAGTGATCAGCTCTTAAAACAACCATATATGCACGTCAATGAAATGCCCGATTTAGTCAATAGAAAATAAGATCGAAAATCTAGGATGTCACAACTACATTGGGCCAAAAACTAAACAAGTACATAAAAGCTTTTTATGCGATCAAATAAATATAGTTGTAGCCCTAACTTAAGAAATATCAATGGACTCAAATCATTGGAGTTTCCCACCTTTTGTAGGCCCACTCAACCCATCATTTCTGTTCCCATTAATTTGTGCACCTTCAAAATCCCTATCGGTCCATGCACTAGTGACTAAGCAATGGAGGCCGGAGACCATGACGCTTAAATCAAGCAAAAGGGTCCGATAACTTCCAACTTAAAGAGGGGTGAGACGATCTTAATTCATATATAAAATTTTGAAATTATCTAAGATTTCAAATTAATGAATAGAGGAAAGTAAACTAGAAGATGAATTGATCAAATGAACAATCAATTGTCTCAATCGAAAATGACTTCTTATATCTTGGGGTGCAAGAGGGGACAAAGTTTCTTAAGAAAATGACGAGAGGAGCATGAGAACCAAACACTTGGAAAGCCCACGGGCTCCTTTTGTTAGTATATCATCTTTGGATATACTATTAAGCCATCTCGTTGGATCCAGTCCCATTGTATTGCGATTAGGAGTGGCGATTGCTTCTCCTAATTGCGTGGAAAACAACTTATTCTTCACTGACTCAATGGCTTGTTTGTTTGAACACTAGTCCCTTAACTTGTGTCATTTATGGCGGCATTACCCAGTAGCGGTTAAAAGGTTCTCGTCAACGAATGCCTCGAGGGCACTAGTTAAAAAATATTAAAATTAATAATAACGCATATCAAAACATCTTAGAAATTGAAAAAGGAACATAATCCAAAAAAGTGAAATGCTTCAAATATATATATATATATATATATATATATATATATATATATTTATTTATTTATATATGTTCAAACCTCAGTTATTTTAAAAAGGGCGGTAGAAACACCCTTTAATATTTTCCCGAAAGGAAAAATCTCCCAAAAAGTAGTAACAGTTTGAAGAGCAATTCTTTTTGTTAATTTTCCAATGGACTGTGCTAGATAAAACTGTATACTGGGGCAGGAGGCCGAGGCCCGACACTCCTACCGAGGCCCATCAGTGACTGAATCCGATCTGGGCATCGCTGGCAATTGCGTTGGCATTCATCGGAAGCATTCATGCAAACAAGTCAGACTCCACATAAAGAAGTTCTAGTTGATGATTGGAAACTTGTAAATAAGAAAAAAGAATATTCGGCTTCTCATCGTGAGACGCTAACCAATCAATTGAACGGATTGTGCCACGGAAAGTTAGACTTTCGAGATATTGATGTAATTGTGTTTTGTATTTTATTTTGCGGCGACCTTTAAGTAACATTGAAAATAAGTCATCAATGATTGCTAAATAATTGCAAGTAGGCTTCCTTATTTGATACAGTGCATCATCATACCGGGTTTGAAAAATGAGTGGCTACTGCCCCGGAAAAACTATTGCATATGGATTTCTAAATAGCCATGAGATCGTGACAGAAGGGCAAAAAAGAAGAATAGTCAAATATTGTCTGAAATTTTTTTATTGGTCGACAACTATTGACTTTTCAACGTTAATAGCGGGAGAAGTTATTAGAGCCAATAAGATTTTTCCAACAAACTAGTTTATTGATGAATTCATCAAGACACATGTAGATCTCTCTAGATTTGAAATCTTCCTCCACATGGCTTAGTTTTAAAATTTTAATGACACATGTAGATCTTGGATTTACATATAGAAGTGCTTGACAATAACTTCTAAGCATATCATGTTACTCTTCCTCATTCCCTGTGATCACATTCATTGGCATTCATGGTGGTATCATCTGGTGGCTGTTAAAAGGTTCTTGATAACAAATGCCTCAAGGACACTGGTAAAAATTATTAAAACTAGTAATAACGCATGTCAAAATATCTTGGAAATCGACGAAGACATGTATTCAAAAAAAGGGGAATGCTTCAAATAGAAATATTTATATGTTCAAATCACATTTAGTGACTTTTAACAAGTGCTATAAGAACACTCTTCAATATTTTTCCGAAAATAAAAAATCTCCCAAAAGTATTAACAATTTGAAGAAGAACTACTCTTTTTGTTAATTTTCCGATGGACTTTGCTAGATGAAACTGGATTTTGGAATAGGAGGCCGAGGTCCATCAATGTCGTTCGCTGGCAATTGAATTGGCATTCATCGGAAGCATTCATGCAAACAAGTCAGACTACGCCTGAAGAAGTTCTAGTTGATGATTGGAAACTTGCAAATAAGAAAAAAGAATATCCGGCTTCTCATCGTGAGACGTCAATTGAACGTATTGTGCGGCGGAAAGTCAGACTTTTGAGATGTTGATGTAATTGTATTTTGTATTTTATTTTGCGGCAATCTTATTGTGATTAAGTAAGATTGAAAATAAGTCATCGTGGATTGCTAATTCATTGCAAGTAGGCTTCTTTATTTGATTTAGTACATTGACATATAAGGTTGATAAATGAATGGCTACCGCCCGGAAAAACAATTGTATATGAATTTTAAATAGCCATGAGATCGTGACAAAGGGGCAAACAAGAAGAATAGTCAAATATTGTCTTGGAAAAGTTCTACTGGTCGACAACCATTGACTTTTCAAAGTTAATTGCAGAAAAAGTTATTAGAGCCAACTAAACTATTCCAACCAACTAGTTATCCCTCAATTCATCAAGAAATATGTACATCCCTCTACACTTGAAATCCTCCTCCACATGGCTAAGCTATAATGACAAGTGCAAATCTTGAATCTACATCTAAAAGTGTTATAAATTTCAACATCTTGGTTTTAAAGAAATAAGTACTCCATTTGATTTCAGTATTAAATTAAATTATAATATTGGTAGAGCGGTAACACAACTAAAATATGCAAGTGCTATAGGGTCTTTAATGTATGCGATGGATTGTACTAGACCTGATATTGCTTATTCTGTATGCAAGTTGAGTAGGTATACTAGTAATCCAACTACAGAACATTGGAGAGCTATTACTAGAATTTTTTGTTATCTTAAGAGAACTAAAAATTTAGGATTGTTCTACAATAATTATCCGACTGTATTAGAAAGATACACTGATGCTAGTTGGATTACAAGTGTGGGAGATGAGTGTTCCACTTTTGGATGGATCTTCACACTAGCCGAAGGTGCTGTATCTTGGGTGAGTAAGAAACAGGCATGTAAAACTCACTCAACAATAGAATTTGAATTTATTGCTTTGGCGGCAGCTAGGAAAAAGGCTGAATGGATTAGAAATTTGTTGTTAGATATCAAATTATGGTCTAGTCCTATGCCTCCTATTTCTATCCACTGTGATAGTCAGGCCACTTTGGCAAGAGCCTATAGTAGCACCTATAATGGTAAGTCTAGACACATTAATCTAAGACATGAATATGTGAGACAATTGATTAAAGATGGTACCATAACAATTGTCTATGTGAGGTCAAGTAAAAATCTTGCCAATCCTTTGACGAAGGCTTTACCAAGACATATGGTAATAACGACCTCACAAGAAATGGGGTTGAAACCCTTTAATTAAAATCACCAATAATGGTAACCCGACATTTTTCTAAAACATCACTAGTTATAAGGTTTAATGGGTAAAAACAAGTTATTGAATGTGATTGTTTGATACTAGCATAGCTCTGATATGAGAAGTCAGTATCGTCTGTTACGTTTTATAGGCTGAATTGAATTCTTAATGAAGTATGATACAAGTTTGTAGTGTGTTAATAGTAACAGAAACACATGATAGATATTTCACCTATATGAGCTTAGAAGTGGTGCCGCTTCTTACGAAAGTTAGGGTTGCTTTCTAGAGAGCTCATGAAATAGGATCAAGCACAAGACCATAAGAGTGCGGAGTAATATAGAACTTCTCACTAAAACAAGAGGTTAGTGTATGTGTGGTATGTCCGGTTCTATTACATAAAAGTACAAGTTTAAAGCCGAGCTACTTGTCACTTTGATGGAGCTTTGATATACTTGCACTAAGTAAATGTTTAACTCGAAAGAGACCTTTATGTATGTATATTAATCTTACTGAAATTTTGGCTGTACGGTTTTTTTTTTTTTTTAATTTTGAAATCTTTGTTTTTACAAACAAAGTGGGGGATTGTTGGAGGTTTGTTTGTCAAAACAAACTGAGTGTTTTTTCCTTGTCCCACATAGGAAAAGTGGGAGGAAGTGGCGCAATTTATAAGTGAAGGGTTCCCTTGTGTATCTCAAGGAGTGATTGGGTGAGGCTAGACCCCACCATACTCACGTGCGTGTGTGCGATTTTGGCGCGATTAGCACTCCACGCCCGTGGATTAATTAGTACTAATCCCTTTATTATTTATTTATTTTATTTATTTTATTATTATTATTTATTTTAGTCAATTTAAAGGTTGCCTTTTATTTTGAGAATTTTCGGAAATGAAATATAAAAATGAAAATTCAAAAATTTATTTATTTTAAAAAAATTAAATATTATTCCGAATTTATTTTGTGTCTTTTCAAGACAACCTTTGCAAAAATTACTTATTCGGTTTTGCAACTTTTCCCAAAGGGTTGCAATTGTTCAGTTTTTTCGACTTTTTCCGAAGAGTCGTATTTGTTTATCCGAACAATTTTCTAAATGACGTGTTTGCTCATTCTTTGGCAATTTTTCACGAAGAGTTGCAAGATTGTTTCATATATATACTTGTCAATTTTCAGAAGGAAAAAAAGTGGTCATTTTTCAAGTCTTCTTTCTAAAAAACTGTAGCTAATTTTTTTATAGTTTCCTAGAGAGACCCTAGAGAAATACTAAAATTGTTATCTAGTATTCTCATCTGAGACTTTATTGTATCCTGAAAGATTTTTGCCAGTAACTATTAGCAACGTTGTAGGGCAAATAAATCATTAAAGATAGTGATATCATGCCTCAAAGTCCGAGTTGTTTTACTCGATCTGATTTCATTATTCAACCCATTTCGAAGCCATATTTTTCCAACACATAATTGTGACGGCCAAAACATCACTCGTGACACATGTTTTTAATAATATTATTCTCTTTTAGCATGCGGAATCGCAATCAAACGCTTTCAAAAATCCATTTACAAAGAAAGTCGAATGAGTAAAGTTAATGTCCTTATACTTATTTTATTTATACCACATTTTAAGGTCACAACTTTACTACAATACGAGCAAAATACAAAAGCATGGGTAGGGGCTGGGAGACCTATCTCCATACTACATTTTTAAAAGTCTGCATGTACAAACATCCATTTTGAAGTCATGGATCGATAAGTTCTCCCTTTGCTGCGTCACCGCCATCATCAAGGTCGAAGCCCCTCAATGGACCAACCAACTTGCCATCCAAATTCTGATACCAGGTGACGAATTTTTGAAGAACCCACTCCATGAAACCTTCTACATCAACCCACAGAGTAGAACTAGACTTGGTAAATACTATTCCAGACTCAGGTTCAATCACACTTTCATAAAGACCTTCATAGTGCATAAGAACCCCATAGCGCAAAAGTTGAGGGGTGTCTAGCCTAAATGTTTGAAAAATAAAGGAATGAGCCGAAACCCAGTAAATGAATCTAGTTTTAAGTTAGAATGATCATCTTACCACTTTTCCTAGTACAAGCATAGTAAATGCATAATAATCCAGTAAGTGTGATAAAAAAAACATGAGTAGACTTTACTTTTCCTATTTTTATTTACCATAGTAATCGTTATCCAACAATATTTCCATCTAGACTCATGCATATGGCATACCATGTTTTACACAAATAATCAATTTAAATAATGTTTTGTTTTACATATGGTCATGCATTATATTCATTATTACTTCTATCTTTGGAACTCTCTCAAGACATCCCACCTATGGGGTATCTCAACTCTGGGGTATCTCGTAAACTCCACCACGGGGCATCCCAACCCATGAGGCATCTTGAAATGCTCCCCGAAGCATCCCAACTGATGGGGCATTTCAACACATGGGGTATTGTCACACTTCACTATATGAGTACGGAATCACATTAATCTCATTCAAGTCATGATGTATGCATATTTGTAAGCAAATCACATATTTCTAACATCAATTTAATGCATCAATCAAGCAATCAAGTATGAAATAACCTTTCGTTACATTCTAATCGTTGAAGTCTAAACAGTTAATGGGTACATTATGAGTTTGAACAATAAGCATATTCTGCTCATTAAAGTTTGGACAATCAAGTGGGAACAATTAGACTTTGCAAAAGTTGATATAACAAAAGAACAAGTTCAACAAAAAAAATCAGATTTTGACTTAGTAAAATCTAGTAGAACGAACCACCCGTGGTGGCGGCGTAGTGGTTGGGCGGTGGTTCCTTTCGCGAGAGGTCTAGAGTTCGAATCCCTGCGTCGTCTACCTTGTTGGAAAGGAACCCATGACTTATCCGGGAAGCAAAGGTGGTGGTAAACCCGGGTCACCAAAAAAAAAAAATATATATATATATATATATATTAGAATGAATGAATAGATTTTGACTCCAAATTCTAGTAGAACAAATAGATTATGACTCTACTAGTAGAATGAATAAACAAATTCTGACTCTAAATTTTGATAGAATGAAGCAAAACGAGCATGTAAGAGATCATCAAGACAAATATGGCAGAACGAATAGATTTTGACTAATTAAATTCTAGCTAAACAAAATAGAATGAGCATGCAACAAGTCATCAAGGCAATTATGGTAGAATGAACAAATTCTGACTAGTTAAATTCTAGCAGAATAAGGTAGAACAAACAAATTCTAACTAATTAAATTTGGATAGAACGAACATATTCTAACTAGATACTTATGGCAGAACAAAGTAAAACAAACATGCAAGAGGTCATCAGGGTAAATATGATAGAACGAATAGATTCTGACTATTTATATTCTAGCAGAATGAGGCGAAACAAATAGATTCTAACTAGTTAAATTATGGCAGAACAAAATGAACAGATTCTGACTAGATAAATTCTAGCAAAATGAAGCAAGATGAACATGCAAGTTGTCATTGAGGCAAAGATGGCAAAATGAACGTATTCTAACTAGTTAAATTGTAGTAGTACGAATAGATTCTGACTAAATAATTCTGGCAAAATGAAATAGAACGAACACATTTAACAAATAAGTAGATTCATCATTTTCAAATGAGTAGAAAGTGATCTTCACTAACAATAATTGAATCTAAAAATGCAATATAATTCTTTCAGATTTAAACTCAACATTTTCATTTACCAATTTCAATACAGATTAAGAAAATTGTTTACGCCCCCTTAAAACATACACGAGATAATCAAGGCTATTTGGCAGTCACCATACCCATAACATGCACATCAAAGTTTCACATCTCAATTAACCAATCAAGTTAAAGTGCTTAGTAGCTTGAATCAATTTATTGCCTAGAAACTTCACTTACCTTGAACGAGCACCAACAAGCAAGGACTGTAACCACCTTCCAGCTCAAGAAAATCTACTTCTCTACTTCTAGGATTAAAACATGAGAATAACACATGAAAATTCCTTTGGAAAGATGAAAGAGGGTTCTATGGCCAAAGTAGAAGAAGTTATAATTATAAATTAATAAGATAAAATGATGTTTGCAATGCTAGGTGGAGCTATGCATGCCTATTATAAATTTATTGTGGCACAGTTACAATGCATAATCTAGTATGTGGCCATAGAAGATACAAGAGGGAATGACTCATTTTGAATGACTTAATTTAGGTGTCAAAATTAATTATAATACTTCATCTTGAGAGGACACTTGGCTATACACGAAATAATGCAAGAACAAGTGCCAAGTGCATGACTTAATGTGAGAAGCTTAAGGACAATTAGGAAAATGAACAAAATCCTTCTTCCCTTGACGCCAATAGTGATTAATTATCCATAAATACAAATTTTGACTATATTTTAAACAAATCCTATTACCCATTAACAACTATGTTGATATTAATCAATTAATCCATTCTACTATTAACACACATCGGCAATTATCAATCCGATTCAACTTGTTAGACTTGGAATGATTACATTTACGAAAAATCATCCTCCGTGTCTCACGAAATTCACGATTCGACTAAAATTTCTTGGTATTCATCGGAATTCTAAGGTAAATTATACTTACCTTAATAATATAAGTATCATCGTTGAATATAGAACTTTCCAAATATCACAAAATAACAAAAACCAAAATTCTGGATGTCACAATAATAAAATTGTTTTGCAAAACAAAGTAAAATTTAACCTGAGATACCAACGAGGGGATTTTATTTATATTGCGTTAAGAAGTCATTATCGGATTGTGGATATATTGTTGGTTGTTCCCGTTTCTCCCGTTGCTGTTCTGGCTGACAAGGAACAAGACTCGCAACATAATAAAAAGACCGAGGCAAGCAATAGGCGACTGGAGAAGCGGGCCTTTTTTTTTTTTTTCTATATTTTCTTTTCATTTCCTGGCCAACGCAGGCTTTTGGGGTTGTTCTCCGCCAAGGTCAAGATAGAAACAAAGCCCCGCAGAAATTAATTGCATGATCAATATTTAAGTTAGTCTTGCTCCCACAACCCACTTTTTTTTTTCCTTATTGATAGGTTTGTTCCCACAACCAACTCGAAAAAGTCAACTTTATTGATAGGTTTGTTCTCACAACCAACTCGAAAAAGTCAAAAGTTGTCCACCAATCAAAAGGTATCGAAGAGGCAAATATTTTATTATTCTTCTCGTTGTGGTTATTCACAAATCCCGCATGGAATCTTCTCCCGGTAGAAATCATGTGTGTCAAAGCTGTACAATAGACTTCATTAAATCAAGAAGACCTATAGAAATCAATTAAATCAGGAAAAACAAATAAATCTAACACCCCAGACTCAACGTAGGACCTCGCCCGTTACTAGTGAGGGCCTTAGTAGACCACTATGAGAGGATCGCCGCCATTCGCCATCACCAGGGATGGCAATTGGTGATGAGGAAACTCTTGGTGAAAAGGTTCCGTAGATCAAGATTAAAGCCACGTCGATAGTTTTTTGAACGTTGAAAATTGTCTTCCAGAATTCATGGAGGGAAACTTTTGTAGCAAAATACCAGGATGGAATGGGGCCAAGGCCCAACCAAGGCCAAGGCTCATCAATATGGTCCATTCTTTGTTTTGTCCATTACATTTTCTTTGTTTTTCCTAATCAGTGACTCGTGGAATTCCACATAACGTCTGCCACATAAGTAAATCCATTCACGAGATGGAATTCGAGGGGCAAGCCACAAATGACCTACTCTTTCATATACTCTCTTTTAAAATATTTATAGTGAAGAGAGATCGACATGAGAAAGAAAGCAAGTTTATTGGCACACTTCTTCATGTTCACCATTAAAAAAAAAAACAAGAATAGAATATATCGGGATTTGGACACAAAATTAATTTATAAATTGATATGGCAATTTTCAAGTAGGTATTTAACTAATCGAGTAGATTCAAGCGCATGGCAATTTTTTATTTTCATTTCCTCAACCCTGTACCCAACTCTCATGCCCTGCATCCGAGGTAGCGGCATGATGACCGGAAATTGCTCCGTACAAAAACTTTAAGAATTCGACTCGAGTAATTTACAGATTAGAAGCATGTTGCCATACTGATCTTCTTGAAATATCTCAAATCTGCAAAATTAAATGCACCATGTGATGGAGAATTTGCCTTTCCCAAACTCAATGCATTGTATTTGACTAGGCTTCTTAATTTGATACAGCACATCCGCACTAAAGGTTGAAAAATCAATGGCTACTGCCTTGGAAATAAAATTGCACAGGTATTTTTAAATAGCCATGAGATTGTGACGGAAGGACAAACAATAAGAACGATTAAATATCTGCGCCTTCGATTTGTTTCATTGGTCGACATCCATTGACTTTTTAACATTAGTTGCACGAAGAGTTCTTAGAGCTAACCGGACTATTTCTTGAACCATAAATGGGGTTTTTTTTTTTGCCTGGCCGGTGACAATTAAAACTTGTTGGACTTTCATTTTATATCAATCTAGGTCGACGATAATTAATAAGTCTGACGTAAGATTGTGACGGAAGGACAAACAACAAGAACGATTAAATATCTGCGCCTTCGATTTGTTTCATTGGTCGACATCCATTGACTTTTTAACATTAGTTGCACGAAGAGTTCTTAGAGCTAACCGGACTATTTCTTGAACCATAAATGGGTTTTTTTTTTTTTGCCTGGCCGGTGACAATTAAAACTTGTTGGACTTTCATTTTATATCAATCTAGGTCGACGATAATTAATAAGTCTGACGTGGCTGAGAAAAGAAAAAGTAGTAATTTGGCCCACCAGCGTCTAATTACCATCAAGTTACATATACACACACGAAGTTATTATAATTGGTCAAATTCGTCTTCTTTCCACCATGAACGGTTCGATAAGTGAATTACTAAAAGACATCGTGTTTGCTAATTATTCACAATTAACTTAGTAGGCACAGTGGGCCAAATCAACAGATAGTGACCTAAGTCCGAAACGTGGTCGGGAATGGGATCAGTTAGTTCTTGTGTCTTGAAAATGTTTTATCTGTCGGCAATCAATGACTTTTAAACAAACACGAGAAAAATTATTGAAGCTAATTAGGTTATTTTGTTAATGAATTCTAAAGGACACTAAATAGCGGTTTATGTTTTTGCTGCCATATCGTAATTAAATTTTGTTGGACAATCATTTTATATCGATCTAGATCTATAACAATTAATAAGTTTAATTTGTCCTCATCTTTTATTGTGGTATAAGGCTTTGTCATTGTTATATCTGCCAGCTAAGTAACGTGGACGGAACCTTAGCTAAACGAAAAATAATTGGTGAGGTTTAGAATCGACAATTGGCTTATAAATATTGGTTGTAGGTGATGATGGAGAAATTGGCTATTAAATAAATAAATTACTGCATCGTGAAAGCACAAAATTACAATATTATTTCAATTGCAAAAACGGAATTAAGTAGGAAGACAACTTTTGGTTAAGGATGTACTTTCACAATACAATCATCAGATTATTATTATTATTATTATTATTATTATTATTATTATTATTATTATTATTATTATTATTATTAATTATTCTAATCTTGCTGAGCAGGTTTTATGTTTCTCGATATTTTCAAGTGTGTATCACGAGATGCAGCTAACCTTTGAATGACCATGGAAACTTCTTGCAATTGTGACAGAAGGGCAAACAACAAGAATAATTAAATATTTGCATTTTGAAAATGTTTTATGGTACGGCAATTATTGACTTTTCTATTTAGTTGTGTAGTTTGCTGGCCGACCACAAGTGGAGTTTTTTTTTTCGCTGGCAGATCAAAATTTAATTTTGCTGGACATCCATTGTATATCGATCTAGGCCGATGATAACTAATAAGTTTGATCTGGCCCCAAAAGAAAAACTAGTAAGTTTGCCTTACTAATGCTAATTATTTGTCTTGTTATTTTATCATGGTATCAGTCTTGGCCATTATTCACTTCAACTGGTGTAAGTGATTTGACTGGCGTGCACCGCTTACCTCTCTATTTTTCATTATAACATTTATTTTTCAGCAAAACAAAATAAAGTTTAATCCGAAACACCGACGAGGAGATCTTTTTTTGTTCTTTTAGGCAGTGAAGAGTCGTTAACGGATGATGAAATATTGTTGGTTGTTCATGCTTTTCCCATTGCTGTTCTAACTAACAAGGAACAAGACTTGCGACATGACAAGACCAAGACAAGCAATAAGCGATCGGAGACGTAGACTTCTTTTTTCTTCTTCTTTTTTTTTTTGGCCAACGCAGACTTTCGTAGTTGTCCTCGGCCAAGATCGAGATAAAATCAAAGCTCCACAGAAATTAATTGTATGATCAATATTTAAGTTAGTCTTTCATCTCAAAACACCACTATTTTTCCCCTTTTTTTGGATAGGTTTGTTCCACGATCAATTCAAAAAAATCAAAGTTTGTGGACCAATCAAAAGGTTCTAATAGGCAAAGGAGTTATTATTCTTCATGTCGTGGCTATTCAGAAATATGCTATACAATCTCTTCCTGGTAGTGATCATTGGGGTGTCAAATCTGTATGACGAACTTCTTTAGATCAAGAAGACTAGTAGGAATCAATTAGTAATTATTCAGGAGAAAATGATAAATCGAATGCCCAAGCTCAAAGCTGCAATAATGGCTTCATTGACCTCACCTGTGATTGGTGAGGGCCGCAGTAGACCACTGTGCAAGGGTCGCCACCCACCTCATCGGTGAGGAGGTGATGGTGGTGAGGGCAATTGGTGATGAGAAAACTCTTGGAGAAAAGCTTCTGTAGATCAAGATCAAAGCCACGTCAATAGTTTATTGAACAATGAAAAATTTTATTTTGAATTCATGGAGGGAAACTTTGCTCGCAAAATACTTGGATGGAATGGGGCCAAGGCCCATCAATGATGTCAATTCTTTGTTTTATCCATTAAAATTTGTTCGTTTTTCCTAATCGGTGAGTCGTGGAATTCCACACAAGGTCTCCCACATAAGTGTATCCATTCCCAAGATGGAATCCGAGGAGCCAGCCACAATTAATTTAAAACGAAAAAACGAAAAAACGAAAAGGATATATCAGGATTTGGACACACAATTAATTTAAAAATTACCATATCAATTTTTAAATAAGTATTTAACTAATAAAGTAGATTCAAGCACAAGATAAATTTTTTTTCCATTTCCTCAACCCCGTACCCACCCTACTCTCATATAAAAAATTTCAATAATTCGACTCGAGTAATTTACAGATTAGAAGCATGTTGCGATTCTGATCTTCATGGAATATCTTAAATCTACAAAATTAAAGGCACCATGTGATGGAGAATTTGCCTTTCCCAAAGTCGATGCAATTGCGTTAGACTAGACTTCTTAATTTGATAGAGTACCACATCATAATAAAAAGTTTGAAAAACGATTGGCTACTGCCCAGAAAACAAAATTGCATAGCTATTTTTAACTAGCCATTAAATCGTGACAGAAAAGCAAACAAGAAGAACAATTAATTATTCGAGTCTTCGAAATGTTTTATTAGTCGACAACATCATTGACTTTTCAAGGTTAGTTGTGTGAAGGGTTATCAGAGTCAACTAAACTATTTCTTAGACCATAAATGGGATTCGTATTTTTGCTGGCTGATCACAATTACATTTTGTTTTTCTTGTCATATCAATCTATGCAGAAGACAACTAACAAGTCTGCCTCAAGAGTCACTAATTATCTTTCTTGATCTTTTATTATGTTATAAATGTTGATCCTTGTTAACTTCAACTGGCGTTGCCAGCGTCCACCTCTAGCCCCTCTATTTTCATAATAACATTTTCTTGGCAAAACAAAATAAAATTTAATCTAAGATACCAATGATATATATATATATATATATATATTACATAGAATTCGCTATCAAATTCTGAAAACATCAGTGGTTGTTCAAGTTTATCCCATTGGTGTTCCAACTAACAAGAAACAAGACTTGCAAAATAATTAAAAGGGATAAATGTTCTAGAAATCTTAAAACTTATTTTGAAAGTGTGATTGAGTCTTTAAACTTTCAAAAACTGTAATGAAATCCTAAAGTTTGTTAAATTTGTGAAATCAAGTCATTTTGTTAATGCTGTTGTTTTGGCTAATGGAACATGTTGATGTGGGTTTTTTTTTTTTTTTAATTATTTTTGAAAATAAAAGAAAGAACGGCTAGGCCCTTGCCAGAGGGGCAGCGTCGCAGCCCATCACCTGAAAAATGCTGAAAATTTATCTAAATGAAAAAAATTAATTTTTTTAGATGTTACCCTTTTTATTTTTTAAATCTAATTTAAGTAAGATTTGAAGAATAATTAAAAAAAAAAAAAACCCAAGTAGGAGGAGAAAATAAAAAAAATGTCACGTTAGCATTTGTTGTCAACCAAATTTACGGTGTTAACAAAATGACTTAATTGTACAAATTTGAAAAATTTTACCATGCCAAACATCGAAAATATAAAAGCCATTTGATGTGGAATTCCACCAAATTAGGGGAACATCCCCTATAGGCCTAAATTACCAATGGAAACTGGATTGTTGTTTCCGCCTAAGGGGCAAGACGGTCAAGGATATTGACAGATGATTGAACAAACTTATAGCAACATACAGGAGTTGACAAAACAATTGTCAAGCCTGCTTATAGAAAATCACATTTGGATTGGGTCGATGTGCTGTTCCTTATATAAGAGGGTTTACAATACCTGGTTTCACTCTTATACATGCAAAGATGACTATTCGACCGTCGAACAAGTTATTTTGATTTTTGTCTCTAAGTGTTGAGGGAGGTACAAATGATTGTTTAAGACTTGGGTTGTTTCCTTTGTCTTGATCAAAAACCTCTTTCACTTGGTATATTTATCTGCCGGCCAACTCGATCTATAATTGGGATGAGATGGAAAGGAAATTTCATTCTCAATGTTATAGATCGATATTTGAAGTAATGGTGTAAGATTTGGCTAGAATAAGCCAATACAATAATTATTCGGTAAAAATCTCTATGGAATTTTGATGGTTTCAAAACTGTGTTTGGTACTAATATCTACTATGATAAGTGTGGATGATAAATTAGTTTTGCATATGTTAATGATTCCTTTGTATTGACAAATATGAGAGACTAGGCTATGACAATTAGGTCAACAAGCATCAATGTGAATGGTCTCTCATGTTGATTTGGAAGTACCTGGGTCAAGTTAGTGTTCATGGAGGTCTTTGGGTATTGATAAAGGGAAAGGATGATTGATCCCGTCATCATGTGTCATTTCATAGGTATCATCACTGAAGATTGTCAATCAACTCACTTATGATATTTACGTGTTGATAACGAGCTTCAGATCATGCTGATGAAGAGTTATCACTGACAATGGTGAGATGTGCATTTCAAGATGATTGTCAATGGTACAAAAAAGATCCGTCACAAGACCGGGTTCTGTCACTGAAAATCCGAGAAAAATATTAGAAAAATAGTTGACAGGTTACTGCTTCAATGAAATGACAGTTCCAACAGACTCCATTTGGGGAAACCTGCGAAAGTTAGAAGAAGCTATTGTATGGGCAATCTTGATTTTGGCATGAACCTCCGCCTACTCTTAAATGGCTAGCTGGGTCTCATTGGAGATCTCCAATGGTTGGACCACAGACTTCTATAAATAAGGATAAGCGAAGCTTGGAAGAGGTCGGATACAAGACAGATTGGAGTTGTGCTTTGAACTAGTAATTATGTTTGTTCTGTATTTGATCTCTCTTGTAAAGGTTTAATGCTATAATAGCACATAGTTAAGTGTACAAGTGTAAGTGCAGTTGTTGTGTCTTGATAGTGTGATCTATCTTGTAAAAGGAACAAGACCTACCATTTGTGACTTACGGTGCTAATTACTAATGGAATCCAGTAGTTGTTAAGGCTATTAGCTGGAGAGTGAATATAAGCAGGATAAGTACATTATCAGTACCAAAACTTGTGTACGGCACTCACTTTGATGCTAAAAGTTTCCATCGGATCACTTAAATGCCAAATCAGAAAAAAAAAAAATCACTTTGGTACCACCAGCGAAAGATTCCAGCCAAAATGATTGTGTGGCTTTATAAAAAAAAAAAAAAATTTGACAGGCCTTTAAACGACGTCGTTTTCATTCGTCCTTAAGAAAACAACGTCATTTTGCCGTTCTACATCGATGGCCTCACAGAAACGACGCCATTTAGCTCATATGGGGATTGAAATTAGGGTTTCCGCCGCTCGGCCACCGTAATTCGCCCGCTGTCGCTCAACCACCATCGCTAGGCCACCATCGCTCGACCATCGTCGCTCGGCCACCATCGCTCAACCACCATTGTAGTTGCTGACCAGGTGAGCAAGGAGAGATTGAGATTGCTGCTCAAGCAATAAGTGGCAGGAAAAATCGGAGGTGAGGGTGGAGGAGGAGGAGGAAGAAGATGGGTCGAAGGTGCCGTTGGTGCGCTGCTGCTACTGCTACGTTGTTGGTGTCGCTGCTGGTGTGCTGCCAGTGCTATTGCTGGTGCCATGCTAGTGCCGTTGCTGGTGTGGGTCTTCGAGGAAGAAGAAGACGAAGACGAGTCTTCCCTCTCTCTCAATTTGGGGATTAGGGTTTCTAAGTTGGGGGAAAGATGCCAAACGGCATCGTTTTGGTGTTTGGATGCTGACTCAACTCTCCGACAAGCCACGTTGGCTTCAAAAATTAATAAAAAAAAAGGCAACGTCGGATTTCCGGCCAATTTCATCGGCGTTGGCACTGAAATGATCATTTTTTGGCACTTAAGTGATTCGACGGAAACTTTTGGCACCAAAGTGAGCGCCGTACACAACTTTTGGCACTGATAGTGTACTTATCCTGAATATAAGTTTAGGTATAAAATCAAACCACTAGAAATCATTTTGTGATTAATCTTCGTTGTTCATTATCATTACACACGTTGATCAGCACCTCACATAATCTGTTTTGCCGATTGTTGTGTCATTCCTTGAAAGAGTTTTAGTATCCTCACTCGACGCAATCAACCCACCTTCTAGGTTGTATCATTAGCTTCAACAATTGGTATTAAAGTCTTGTTGCTTGTTATCCAAAGTGCTTTACTTCTAAGCATGAAGATCTGTTTGCATGGCTAATCTTGGCAGCTTTCTTGCTCCTGATTTTCATGCTCCTAACAAGCCTCTATATTTCGATGGAACCAACTGCGGATAATGAAACAACGCATGCAAGTAAACATTGAAGCTATTGATTTACTAATGTGGGAAGTCATTGTCAATGAACTTACCATACTAGCTAGAGCTCTTGCTCAACAAGAAGGCGAAAACCAACAAACAGCTGTAGTTACTGCCACCGCAGCGACCGCCGCTGCCACAGCTTAACTAGAGGAATCTCAGAGAAGACAAGCTTACTATACTAAACAATGCTAAAGGAAAGCATTTGCTATACTGCTTTCTCTCTCCATCTGAATTTAACGGGATTTCTTCTTGTGTTACGGTTAAAGAAATATGGGATGGATTTCAAGTCATATTTAAAGGAACAGATCGAGTTTGAGAAATCAAGATGAACATCTTTCTTGGAAACTACGAAATAAAAATGATGTATATCGATTTCATAAATTCCAGTTCTTCAAATGTTTTATTGGCGATATGAGATGGGACACAATTAATAAGATTTTCATAAATCTTACACATAGTACATTAAATTAATACGTAGGTGTATTGACCATGACCCTTAATTACACGTAACCTAAGACTACATAACCTTATGGAAGCAATATTGCGTGTCAAGAGGCGGCAACTTCCATGGGAGTGGAAGAGCAAGTAATTCGGTTCCCCAGCAATAGTTACGTGATCAATAGCAAATTGTCCCTCTTTCAAACGTGATGAGGCTATCTTGCTTGCATTCTCTAACTAAATCAAAACAACGAGTATTATTATGATGAATCTATGCCTTGCTAACAAATCTCAGCAATCTTTTTTTTTTTTTTCTTTTTTCTTTGCATCTTTCAAATAACTTTGTTCCTGATTTTTGTTAGGTTAGTGGCGTCAATTGACAACTCACCACTCCTCACCATGACAGTTCAATCATTTCGTACGGGCATATTAGGCCATGTTTGGTAACGTTTTTGTTTCTCTATTTTTCTGTTCTTTTGTTCCCTGGAACAGATATAAAAAAAAAAAAAAAAGTCTATTTGGTAATGTCAACTAATTTCTCTATTCCCCATAACAGATTAGTAGTCTGGGAATAGATTTGGAATAGAAACAAGAAGTTAAAAAACACTTACCTCTTTAGAAAAAAGTTACTTATTTGTTCCCAAGAATAAAAAGAGAAATAATGTCATTTTAGAATAACAAGCTCAACATAACCTAATGCTTGTCTTTACACAATTGACATAAAGTCCAATCTCTTGGCCCGATCTGAGTCCCCCTTTTTTGGAATCAAAAAATAAAAAATATAGGAAAAAATTAGAAATTATATTTTTAGTAGTTTTACTAGAATTTAATGTTAATTCTAGTCTTAATTAGTTTAGCATAAAAAATGTGAAAATGTATTAATGAAAATTGGATTCCAAATTGAATAAGCTTTTAGGGCTTTACTACATGGGTTTTTTAAAGCCATTTTTCTAGGTTGCAAAAGCTTAGTGACTCCAAGCAATGTTCACTCTTCTTCTCAAAAGATCTATACACCTGTTTATTGTAATGCTCAAAGATTTACTATTAACCTCCTCATATTTTGAGTTATAAATTAATGAGACTCTTTGTTGCTATTTCGAGTCATCCATCTTTGACTAACTGTTATGTTGGATTTTATTTGGTCAATTTAGAATATCTTAGTCAATTAAATTATTACAAAAGTCTAGCTTTATCCAAACATGAAATGTTAAAATGTTAAGTCTCTTTATAATTAAATAAAAAAAATGGGAATAGAAAGTTTTAAGGTCGTACCAAATATATTTTTGTTCTTTTTTTATTATGAGAATATAAATTTTGTCCAATCATCAGGCGTGTTCTTCTGCTTAGAAACCTGTCTAGAGAATAGAAATATAAAAAATTATTTCTGAATATAAATTGTTATCGGGAATAGAAATGTTACCAAACACACCCTTAATTACCAAATCACACCATATCTTACATTTGTATTAGCCTAAAAATGCGTTTACACTTTAGCAAACTGGATTGTTTCTCAAACGATTTTTCATCAAGAAAAAAAATAGAAAAGGCCGATTTCAAAAGACATTCGCTTTTGATCTTGAATATACCGGGTCCATTCGTTGCTCGACTCTTTGAGAAAAACCTGCTGATTAGATTTTCTAGTTACCCATTGCAAAACCAAACGAGGTGAAGTCATTTACTTGGCAATGACGGTGTCGAAATCGTGGCATTTTCCTTTTGATTTTGCACTTTCCCCTTCCTAGATGTCTATGTTCACAATAATATTGCGCGGGAAGCATGTGCAACAATTTACGAGATTCACAAGCATTACGATGATTCTTCTCGCATATTTGCAAAAAAAAAAAAAAGGTCGGGAGTATTCGTTTACTCTCTAACTATGTAATCCGCAAAGATACTTGAATATGAAGCTCTTACTCAGACACTTATCACGGACACATTCTTTTTTACTAGATTTTTCATTTTTATAATGTCTTTTATGTACCTCTCGTAAAGGTTTTCAAAAGAGTGAAGCACCATCTTTCGTGTCTTTGTGATTTATAAATTTTTCAATGTTTTCCTTGTAATACATGATATAAAAATTTTCTGTTAGATTTTTCTTTTTTTTTTAGTATGAAAATCAGGTAGTGTGGGTGGGAAAGGATCAGTGAAAGACGCTCAGGAAAATAAGATGGAGACATGAGGCACTAATAAAGGGGCCACATGTCACTTTGTCATCCTCCCATGAAGCATCATTTTTTGAAGTATAAAGGGTGGGGAGGATTTACGAGGGACGATATCATCTGCCACATAAGCCATATGCGCTTCCCTATGGGGGCCAAGTTATTATAAAACTTTAATCCATTTTTTTTCCTTTTGGCTAAGCATCAACCTTTGCTCTAATCAGTTATAAGTTTTAAAACTAATCTGTCTCACATGGATTAACGGTCGATATAATTGAAGCGTCGAAAGGGAGTAGCAACGAGAGTAGAAGATCACTATTCGTGAGACCAGTTGCAGTAACACTTTTAAACATTCTCATCAGGGTTCTACAGCTATTAGGAATGTTTAGATAGATTTATAACTACTCTACATCACTTAAAATCCAAATATTTGATTGTTTGCGTATCCATCACCATAGCCCCATTGTGCGACCAATGTAGCGCCGCCTTACTATAACAGTAATAAGGAAACATTATTGTGGTGATTTTGAGATCATCTAAAGTTTGGCGTCACACATCCAATCTAACCAAGTCCGCCCCCTGCATCGTGACTTCCAATGTGCCTTGGAGACCTTGATTTGAATTTTGATGATAGAGAACTTAGTTAATAATCGACCCTTAATCGGTCAAATTTGATGGCGTTATCCCTAAACCCTAGCTGGTTGACCAAACTTGGCAAGAGCGCACCCACAACAGCTTGATTCTGGATCTCTAGATCAGTGTTTGATTCATCGAAAATTCCAACGAAATATCTTTTCGAATATGCATGGATCGATAAGAATCGACAACGGTTGCAAAGGGCTTTTTCTTTTTCTTTTTTTTATAAGGAAATAAATGATAAGAAATTAAAAGGTATAAATACTGAAAACAATCGTTGTTAGCAATGTAAATTGCAAAAGAAAATAAACTCTAGGAAAGTAAAGCTAGAAAATTAATTTTGCATAATAACGTTGAGTTTTGTAATTGATGTGGGGGAGGGGGATCCTTACAAAAATACACTTAGGGTATTTATAACCCACTATTGACGGTTACACAAATGGCTACCATAAATCAAACAAGCTTTACGTGACTTTGGACTATTCAGTAACATGTATCAACAAACGGTTGCATCCAAGATTCTCAACTCCATTGCCTCGATGGTTACATCGACTCTACTACCTTGATGGCTGCATCGACTCCACTACTTTGGCAATAACATTTTGGTGTCGATGATCGGTTAATGCTCTTGTTGATAACTTGTGATTTCTGCTATTGATGACTTGACAAATGGTCGATTCCATTCAAGTTTTAATTGTTCGTTTTATTGATGACTCTTGTAATGACTAAATTCTGCTTTCATCGATTAAATCTATTATTTGTCCATAATAACCAAAAATTAGTCTATTTGGGTGTCAACTTATACCCCTTTTAAAAGAATGGAATGATTCATTGATCACTGGATTGTGTTTTTAAATTGCATAATCAAAAGCCATTAGCAAAATTGATTTTTTTTGGTCGAATCACTTGAATAGTTTTCCTAAAAACAATACAATTAACCGTGTTCTGACTCCACAAATGGTGCCACTTGCAATATCTTTTGCTTACCAAATCTTCTTTACTTGGAATTAGTTGGCTCGAAGTAAATTTACTTAGGCCATCTTTCAAAAGTAAGTCGAAGATTTTGTTCAATTTATTAATAACGAAAGAGTAAACCGAAGTGTTTGTTCAATTTATTAATAATGAAAGAGTAAACTGAAGTGTCTTTAGTCCTAACCATTGTAATTTTTTTTTAGCAGGCTTTAGAATGGATAAATGTTACCCTTGTCGATTATTATTTTGCTATAGCTATTTTGATATTTTCATCTTGATCAGACTTATCCTTTGACTCATATCTTTCCATTAAAGTGACATTTTACGTAATTTCAGCATGTGGCCTTTTATCTATTTCTTTAAGTAGGTACTCATACTTAGACATTCCCGTTGCCAATTGAAATAAATTGGCGAAGTCTTCTTACCTTCAAATCTTTCTCTCAAATTGAATTTTAATTCATTGAACGCCAAATTTACGGATAAAAACACTAAAAGTGCCAAAAGTTATGTAAGATACTCGCTTTGGTGCCAAAAGTGCTTGCTTGCTCACTTAAGTACCAAATCCGAGAAAAAAATATAACATAGTGCTACCAATGAGAGATTTCGGCCAAATTGATTACGTGGCTTTTATAATTAAAAAAATTGACATGGCAAATTTTTTTAAACACAATCCACGTGGATGTTATAAACGACGTCATTTTGCCGTCCTTTGTAAGAAACAACATTGTTTTTCCATTCTACGTGGACTACACAAAAGAGACGACATCGCATAACCTCTTTTGGTCAAAACGATGTCATAGAAGGTGGATGAAAATTGTGGTTGTCAATCTCTTGTTACTACATACAATGTATGCTCACTCAACCACTGTCGCTCACTCACTGTTGTAGTTTCACCGTCATTTTTCGGCCGTTTTTCTAACTTTCACTCATTCAGGTTTGTCATCTTCTCTCCCCTACTCAATGGGTAAAAATGGAGCTTGGCTTGGATGGAAAATGGGTTCTTGATACTATAGTAGTAATCGCCAAATTGTGATGGGGGACTTCACTTTGTTTAATTAATTTAGGTGCTTGAGGGCATCGAATTGGGACCAAATTAAATAAATCAGCTTCATTTGTTTCTTTCCACAAAACAACAAAGTGGAGTGAATTCTTCAATCAATTACTTGCACTTGTGGAGATTTCCATGTGAAGTTGTTGATGATTCTGTTATGTGGTCCTAAAAGCTAATGAATTTTTTTTCCTCCTTAGGTGTAGCATCAGAATGGAGGAGAATACTGTAGCCGTCATTGTTTACTATGGTGGAAAGTTTGTTATTGGCACTAAGGAGTGGGAATATCCAGTGGAAATGAAGGTACTCTCTACACCAATGTTAGGAAGCCATTATATATTGATTTCATGAGGGATTTAGTGTATAATTTTGTGCAAAAATTGCATTAGTATTCTTGGGAAGGATTGAAGGATGGTTTGAAATACTTTACTGATTATAATGGTATTAAGGATATCGTTTACCATTATCTTCATAGCGAGGAAGTTAAGATGTATGTTGCGTATTATAGTGATGATGAGGATGATGAGAGCACTGCAATAAGAGAAGTAAGAGATCTTAGTCAAGTGAGTAATCAAGTTGTGGATGAGTCTATATTAGATGGAGGGTAACATGAGAGGCAAGTGAGGGAGGAGAGGGAGACAAGTCATATAGAGAGAGATCAACAAATAAGGAGATGTCTCGAAGTCTCTGGTGAAGACGTTGGTGATGAAGACATAATTGGATTAAAATGGTAAGTTGCTCTATTGAGTGAATCGGAAGATGAAACTTTAGCAAATGTAAATTTCCCAAGTGATGAAGATGATGATGAACTTATATAGTCAACACAAAAGCAGTGGGAATTTGTGAGAAATAAATTTGTAATTTTTGGAGAAAGGCATGAATCCAAGCTAGTAAATAAGGATGAAGGAGCTCTAATTGGACGTAATGAAAGGAATATGAATAAAGCGTGGCAATGAGAGTGCTAGTTCGAAGAATGAACTTGAGGATGATCAAGTACCTTTGCCCAAAAGGAAAAATAAGTACCATTATTACGATTCGACTATTGCCAAACCTATTGTGTCCATAGGCATGAAATTTGATGATGCCAAACAATCTAAAGAAGCTATTGTCAAGAGCTCCATTGCTAAAGAGATGAGCATTGAATTAATTAGAAATACAAAGGAATTTGTGAGAACTAAGTGTTCATAACCCAATTATTTGTGGAAGATCTATGGCGTACTAATTAGGAATGGGTTATTCTAGATTAACGTCCTTCTAGGAGGAATATACTTATTCCACTATATTTGATAATAAAAGGGTAACAAGTGTGTAAATGTCGAAGCACTTCTTCAACACTATTAAGTCGATGCCTGAAATCAAGAGTCCTTAGTTTTAGCCTAAGTAGCACCATCAAAACATGCGACACGAGACATGACACGATACAACACAACACACTGACACATCGATTCTAAAAAAAATAGAGAATTTTGACATGTTGGGACACGTTATGAAATATATATACATGATAAATTATCATTTTTATGAATTTGATTAAATTCACAAATAAATAAATAATAATAAAGAGCATAGTATAAATTTACACTAAAAATATTAATCCACCATTTATTAATATCATTCATTGTTTCAATTTGACAAATTCAACTACATTCCAATATTCCATAAAACTTAGAGTAAAAAAAAAAGAAGCAATCCACATTTTGGACTTGCGTGTTAGAGTGTGTCGGAAAATAAGAGAAAAAACAAACTGGGGGTGAATTGTGGGAAGTAATAGTCAGAAGAGAAGAGAATACTATGTTTTTCTTATTTCTCCATTTATTTATTTATTTATTTATTTTACATATTTACATTATGATCCCACAATTATTGATCATTTTTAAAATTGACCCAATTCGTGTTGGAATCTAGTGTTGGAATTTCGAATTTGAATGTCGAAGAGTGTTGGGAGACTTAACCACTTGTTGATCCAATGTCAAAGTATCATACATGACATGAAGGCTCTCGAAGCTTCATAGGTTGCAACAGCTAGTGAAGGAGAGGTAGGGGTTAATGTGTCGATGAATCAATGCAAGAGAGTTGAGTAAAGAATTATAAAAACACTGATGGGTCGGTACAAGGAAGAGTATGCCCAAGGATGGGATTATGCTTGCGAATGTATGTTTCATAACCCTATTAGTAGAGTATATACAGAGGTTGTGGAGAGGCCACTACCTAACTGTGGGCCTAAGTTTAATTGATTTTATGATTGTTTTGATGCATGCAAACATGGTTTTTTTGGCTAGTTATAGGATTGGATGGATGTTTTTTTGAAGGTTTTATGCAAGTGGGAGTTGTTAGCTGATGTGGAGAGAGATGCTAATAACGAAATGTTTCTGATAGCTTGGGTAGTTGTTAAGATAGAGAATAAGGACACTTGGCCCTAATTCCCAAAAAATTTAATGGCTAAACTTGAGATAACCGATGGGGAATGATGGGCATTCATAAGCAACCAACAAAAGGTAATGCCACTGTCAATTATTGCCCTTTTAATATTAATTACTAGCATACTTTTTCTGATTTGTATTTGTTGGTTTGAATTTTTACAAGGATTTTTTCTTGCATTGGTTGAGTTGATGTCATATGCTAAGCATAAAGTGTGCACAGGGACTATATAAGCAAACTAGACAAAGAACTACAAAGGAGATAGGCTGTAGAAGCAGTTTTGGTAGACAGCAACAAGTACTAACATAATTGATTTCAGATTAGTCAAATAGGGGTTGTTGCAGCTGACAAAGGAAGGTGTTGAAAAACTATTCCAAACAGAAACTAAGCATCGATGTAGGGCCTTCTTCAGTGAAGATATAAATGCAATATCACTGGCAAGAACCTTAGTGAAGCTTTCAATGGTAGAATAATAGAGACTATATGTAACCAATCATAAACATGGTTGATGATGTCAGTGTTAAGGTCATGACTAGGTTGCATAGACAAAGAGATGGGGCTACAAAGAGGACTAGAGAATGTGATCCTAGGATTGCAAAGAGATTGGATGAGAACATAGTTGCTAATAGGTTCTGCCATCTAGTTTTGAATGGAGATAATGGATGAGATTATGAACAATGATGATAAATGTCGTCAACTTAGATAGTGTTCATGTTGAGCCTAGGAAATAATGGAAATTTCTTGTACTCATGCCATTTGTGCCACTCAAATGAAGCAATAAAACCCAGAGCCTAGATGATTGGTACAAGAAAAGCTCATACCTCGCTTCGTACCAATTCATGATGCAGCTTATTAGAAGTAGCAACTTCTGGAAGCCAACAAATTGTATAGACCTTATACCTTTGCCACTAAAGAAGCAAATAGGAAAATAAAATAGAAACGAAGAATGAAAGAGGGAGAGACGTCAAGTCAGAGGATGAGCAAGACCAGGGCAACGATGAAATGTTCCTATTGCCATAAGGAAGAGAACAATAAGAAATGTTGTGAGTTGAAGATGCAATACTAAGAACAATAAGTTGCTACAAGGACTAGTGTAAGGCCAGATGTAAGGCCAGTTGAAGGGGCAATAGAAGGCCCTGCTGTAGGGCTTTTGAAGGGCCAACCAAAGGCCCTGCTGTAAGCCCGAGTGCAAGAACTGGAACAAACAAGATAACAACAACAACAACAACAACTGAGTTGATTGTTAAATAGACGAGAAAAAATATACAGTAAGTTGTGCATCGCTGTGTTTGCTTTGTGTTCCTTTATAGGCTTAAATTTAATTTTGTTATGTCTTTCTCAGGTGATAGGACAACTAATTGCATAGGTTGCTCCCCTACAGGTTGCTGAAAGTGATGCACCATAGCGAACAAGAAGGGTTCTTAGAAAAAGGATAAAACAAGATGGTTATGGTCTTTACACAGACAAATGTATTGAAATGACTGTTTCAAATGTAAGATTTGTAGGACTCATACATTTATTATATGGCATTTCAATTTCATTTGGTTGACAATATGGTTATATTGTTGTAGCCTAGAAAAAGTTCAAAGATGTTATCTCTCAAGGTGGGCTAACTGGAGAGTAAAGGGCTACGCCAAAGACAGATGATCAAAAGAAAAGTGCTCCAAAGAAGAGTGTTCCAAAGAAGAAGACATCGTGTACAACTCCAAAATAGACATAAACAAAGAACCCATCTTAAGTTCCATCTCAACCAACTGATCATGAGACCAACAGTGACCCTACGGAGAGCTCCCGACACATACATGTGCTATAGAGAAAATGGCTGATGCTAAGAACAAGGTATATGGGATAGAAAGGCCAATTAAAAAACCCACATGTATAATTAGAAAGAGTGCAATGACTATGAATCAAGTTAAAAATCCAAAAGGAAAAGGAACTAGGGATGTCGTGCATATTGACTGATGGAATGGTGCTGGATATCGTATTTTTATTTATTTTTTGGATGAGAAGCTTCATTGATGGGGGTTTTTGTCATTGTGTTTGTATGTATTGGTTTTGACATATTAGGTGGGAAGGGAACCTTGAGTGATGGAAGAGTAAAGTGAGACATTTGTTTTTGTTTTGTTTTGTTTTTTTTTTTTTTTTTTTTCTTTGGTAAAAAATCAATTCAATGGCAATGGCAATGATTTCTTTTTGTTATTTTCTTGTCTTGGTTTCAGCTGGTGAAGCGAATGGGGTTGTTCTACTAGTGCAACGTTATTATGAGGCTGATGTTGCTTTTGGAAGTGATGGATTGTTATATCGTTGCCGGTGGAAGTTGTGGATGCTAGTGGTTTATGGGTGCTGGTTGTATGTGCTGGTGTAAGCACAAAATACACTAGCACATTTGGTGTAGTTTTGGGTGTTGGTGCATCTTGTTGCAGTAGTACCTGATGTGTTGGAGCAAGAACAAGATGCACTAGCACGTCTTGAAACACAATATTGGGTGCTAGTGCAACAAGATGCACTACCTATGTGGGTGTTGGTGCAAGCCTAGTGAAACAAAATAAAAATAAAAATTGAAACCAACGTGTCCATTCTTTAAAACTCATGCAGCACAAGTGATCTCTTTTTAACCACGACTGGCATTTAAATGATCACTTTAGAAAAACTTGGCACTCAAATGATCACTATTTATAACTTTTGTCATTGAAATAATCGCCACTTAATTTGGCCATGGTTTGCAGCGATAGTTATAGCAACCCATTAAACCATTACCAAGCGAAAAATGTGGCAAACCATTACATTTGAAGCAAACCAAATACCTACAGCAAAAAACTAAGCAAACCAAAATTGACAATACACAACTAAGCAAGAAAAATTTTAAGTGCTCACAACTAATGAATTCCAGCATTCCATTTCTAAATTGCAATAAACCTTTTGTTCCATACAAAATGGTAGCAAACCAACAACATAACTTTAATTACAAATAACCTAATACAAGTACATATCATTTTCAACTATGGTAGACATACAAACTTCTTCTCATTACTCACTTCACATTTGACCATAAAATAGACTACAGAAGAGAACAACAACAGAACGCTTGATAAAAGTTTCTTTCAATTTTTAGTCTTGAAACTTTCTTTTTCAAATGGTTGGCTAGAGATGTTAAAGCCTTCACTTGAGCTTGTATTGAGTCGACATCCTCCCACTTGTTCATTAATGTAGGTGGATGTTGATGTCATCCTTCAAGTAGCTCAAAGATCACCTTTGTAGCTCGATCATAGAGTTTCGTATCAACCCATTTGAAATATTTACACTTTGAGCCTTCTCTATATTGGTTGTATCCATGAAATCTTCTCTTGGGTTCAACCAAATCCAAGATGTCCTTCTTGGACTTGATAACTCACAATAACAATAACATTCACCATCTAATTTGCTTTTTAAGAATGAATGTGAGCTTCCACTAAAGCTTTTGCCCTCCACTTGCAAGATTGAGTTGATAATCTTAGGGACAAACTAAAATAGGTGCTCAAATTGGCTTGTTAGGGTTTTAAATTTGGGGTTCTCTTTTAATTTGGGGATTTAGGGTTCTTATTTGAGGGAAAGATGCCAAATGGCGTCATTTTATTTGTTTACATGTTAATTGTACCCTCAAGCAACCCACATTGGCTTAAAAAAATTAATAAAAAAAAATGCCATGTTGGATTTTTGGCCAATCAAATCGGAGTTGGCATTGAAAAAATTGTTTTTTCAAAAAAATTTGCACTTAAGTAATCCAAAATAAACTTTTGGCACCATACTGAGGGCCGTATACTACTTTTGGCACTTTTGGTAATATGGTCTCTCTATTTGATAAGTTTGACAACCATTGTTTAGCAGTGAACAATTTTACCGCTAGAGAAGAGAACATTGTTGATTATGTTCATTTTGCATCGACAGACATGAGGAAAATTGTGAAGCCATTAGGTGCGATCAATTTGAATAAAGCCCTGGAACCGGAATGCAAGTATTGGGAGATAAGTTGAATTGTCAACTGTCTTAGCTTTTAGATTTTCTAGTGCGACATGTACATGCACACAATTGAATTTCAAATCACTGGCCAACAACCTCAATGGTGAATGCTAATCAACTAAAGGACCTAGTCGTGCTAGTTAAAAGTGTTGGAGAAACATCTTTAATATAATATTTACTATGGAATGTGTAGATGTTCGTAACAAAGGACTAAGCAATATCCATAGTGTGATCTAGTGGATAAAAGATTGCAATGCGTCATGAAACATATTTTCTATAAACAGCACAAATGGACCTAAAAGATTAGCTTTTTGTCTATGTCTATGTCGATGTTGTGAATATTGGGTCATTGGTGCTATAGCAACAAGGTTCATTTGATGATGTTCATTGGTTCAGCAAACTAGCCATTGTGGCAATGGATATGCAGCATCAAAATTTGAATGATGACAGTAATCGAGAAGCTAGGTTGTTTGACAAGTCTGTTAGAAATTGCAGAGAAGGGACAGCAGCTGATGCTATTTTTAGGTGGCCTACAAATGTTCAGGAAAAAGACTGTATGGACAGTTCTATCTTTGGACAATAGCATCAATGGTAACTCTAACAGCCATGCTTCTTCAATCCACCTTCAACGGATAGATTGAAGATGGTTATAAAAGAGAAGATCTTAAAAGCTAAATGTTAGAGAGCATAACATAATAAAGTTTGAAAATTTACTACATGTTGTGTTCTAAGTGAAACGCTTTCCTTCGACTGTTTCTGTGATAGCCCAAGGAAGGGGAAGGGGTTCTCTCTAGTCCCACATCGCTTAAGGGGAATTCCTGGCCTAGTTTATAAGGCTTGGGGTCCATTTAATCTGTGTGACGCGTTTTAAAGCCGTGAGGACTTAGTGTCCAAAGCGGACAATATTACACAGTAAGGCTCGGGTCATTATAAATGATATCAGAGCCGACTCCTGACCGCGTGTAAGGCCACTGTGAGGATGCCGTGCTCTTAAGGGGTGGAAAGTGTGACAGCCTAGGGAAGAGAAAGGGGTCATCTCTAGTCCCACATCACTTAGGAGGGGATTCCGGACCTAGTTTATAAGGCTTGGGGTCCCTTTAATTTGTGTGATACGTTTTAAAGCCGTGAGAACTTAGTGTTCAAAGCGGACAATATTACACAGTGGGGCCCAGGTCATTATAAATGGTATCAGAGCCGACTCTTGACCGCGTGTGAGGCCACACCGAGGACGTTGTGCTCTTAAGGGGTGGAGAGTGTGACAGCCCAGGGAAGAGGAAGGGGTCATCTCTAGTCCCACATCGCTTAAGGGGGATTCCTGGCCTAGTTTATAAGGCTTGGGGTCCCTTTAATTTGTGTGACGCATTTTAAAGCCGTGAGTAGACAATATTACACAGTGGGGCCCGGGTCGTTATGGTTTCTCTAAGTATTGTATTCATGTTGTCAAAGTGATCATGTTAAGGATTAAGTGTACAAGAGTAAAAGCAACAGTTGAGTCTTGATAGTGTGATCTATCATGCGATAGGATTAGTACTTGCCGATTGTAACTTTCTAATCAAATTATTAGTACAATTTAGCCCAATTTTTGGCTATTAGTTTGAAGAGTGGATGTGAGCTTGAGGATAAAGTTTAACCACTATACATCGTCATGTGCTACTTTTTTACTCTTATTATTTTCACAAACAATTACTATACTCAAGTTATGAAACATTACATTGACCACTTGGCGTTAGCTATTTTCCTTGAAAAATTGTCAAGTTTTCTAAAACAACCTATTCAACCCTTTTGGTTGTATTGTTAGTTCGCAACAAAAGGGTTAATAATCAAACGGCAGTAGCAAAAATAAAATAAAATCGTGAGGACGAAATTCAAGATTATCCTTCATAAGGGAGGAAAAGAAAAAAGAAGGAACACCTCAAATCGCTTCTTAGAGAGGCGCCACTTCCCACAAGAGAGATGGCCTATTCCCTCCAAAATTAGGATAAAGGGAGCTTCCTGGTGGGCCGAAGACGCTCCCTCACCCATATGCAACCGTCATTCTAAATATCTTCTGTATCTTCCAACGTGAACTCATTCAATCAGTCCCACACCTCACCTCGCTCTCTCTTGTCCGAATACAAAAATTAATAAACTAACCCTTCTCTTTCCGTGAGCAACAGATCTCCATATCCGGCAACCACCTCCGATCAGGCATGGAGTATTTCAATGCCCAGGCGGGGCGCCTACGGAAGGTCCACGACTGGAACCTTGTCACGAAGGACGGTGAGGAGACTGTCAGCCATGTCACCAAGGGTGACAAGGAGAGAGTCACCCTTCGCAACGAGGAGACTGTCACAGGTGAGGATGAGACCGTCGACCTGAGCAACAGGGTCTCTAGGCAACGGCTTCTTAGTCGCCCTTGGCAATGGTCTGTTGGTCCGTTTTGGCAACTACTCCCTAGTCGTGAAGGGCGACGTTCTCCCACTCACGAAGGATCTGCTTCTGATATTGACAATAAAGCATCGAAAGAGGGATCTGCCACCAAAAGGCACTGCGAAACGGGGGAAGGAAATTGTGTCATCAAAAGTCCTCCGGGGGATTCAGGTCTGACCCAAGGAGGTGATCTGGTCGGATTGGACGGTCATAAGGAGCAGCTGATCAAGTTGCTTCTTAAAGACAACTCTGAAACGACAGATGTGTTGGTAAGGGGAGGGTCGGGGCTGACGGCCTTGGTCAGGAAGGTGTGTGACGATGTCCATGCGGGGGAGCATTTTGATACCATCAGCTGGATTACCGTTCCACAAAAACATGATTCCAAGTTGATCTGTGAAGAAATACTTCTGCTCCTTCTTTTCGAGAGCGCCTCCTTCCTCGATGACTTTGACGAGGATCATCGGGAGGACATGTACTTTACAAACTCTTCAGAGTATAATAAAAGATGCCTCATTGTGGTTGATAATTTAGTTGATCCGAAAACTCAAAAAACTTTCGAAGAAGTCTTGCGTTTTGTCAAGACATACAAAGTGATCTTTATGGTCAGGCGCGATATGGGTCCACAGTACAGCCCAATCAACAAGGATGGCCGTCGATGTGAAACTTACGAACTGGAGGATCTCTCTTTAGAAGAGCCATGGGCGCATTTCCGTATGAAGAAATCCTGGGAAGGGGATTTTCATTCTCTATTGATGGAAGTCTGCCAACTAGTTCTTAGGAAGTTTGAGAGTCTGCCTGGAGCAATCGTTCTCCACCTGCGCAACAGGAAAGAAAGAAATGATGAATGGGTGCCGATGATCCTCCCCTCAGATCATCTCCCCTCATCGAACCTCCGCTCATTCAACCTTATCCGACAAGTATTGGAGATCTTTTCCAATGACGACCGTCTATTATGCCTTTTGTACTTGAGCATTTTCCCCAAGAATAGCCAGATCAGTTGCAAGAGAGTTTCTCGTTTATGGGCTGCAGAAGGATTTCTACCTGCTCTGGGAGAGGCAGAGGGATTTTTCAATGATCTTCTTGATAGAAAGTGCATTCATCCGGCAGATAGAAGAAGTGATGGAGAGCTCTCAACATTCCGAGTGGACAACCATGTGCAAGAGATTATTGTTTCCTTTTCCCATCATTTGGGCCTATTGAGGATAAGTAGTGAGGGCAGCACCAACTGGCCTGAAAGCATAAGATACCTATCCGTTCAGGGAACAATCAGGGGTTTGAATAAGGAGAAACTCCATCAACTTGATTCCTTATTCGTGTTTGATGTCTCCTCCAGTAAGGATGAGACAACAACGTCGGAAGCTTTGCCATTGGGGACTTCCGAGAATCCATTAGATCCACTAAATTTTAAGCTTCTCAAAGTGTTGGATCAGACAGCTGCACCTCTGCAAATCGATCCAGATGCATTGTTTGAGCTAATCCTTCTCAGGTACTTGAGCTTAAGGAATACCTCAATAGAAGTAATCCCAGGTTCAATTGGAAGGCTTACGAATCTAGAATTTTTGGATCTTAAACATAGCTTGGTCACTGAATTGCCTAAGGAGGTTGAAGGACTCCAAAGAATTCGTCACATCCTGATTTATCATCACGAGAAAGACCCCATGATGGAAAGTTACAAACTAATTGGCTTCAAGCCATTATGTAATGTCGGAGGGTTCAAGTGCCTAGAAAAGCTCTGTTTCGTGGAAGCAGACAAAGGAACATTAGTTGATCTTGGGAATTTGACAAAATTAAGGCGGTTGGGAATCACCAAGTTCAGGGAGGAACATGGTGAGTTATTCTGCTCTTCCCTTGAGAAGCTGGAGCAGCTAGAGTCCCTCAATCTACATGCATTTGACGAGGATGAGATAATTGATCTCCATTACTTATCTTCACCTCCCATTTCTCTTAAACGTCTGTACTTGCATGGCCGTTTAAATAAGTTACCGAATTGGATGTCCTCGCTTATTCATCTGACAAAGATCGTATTAAGATGGAGTCATCTAGAGGCAGCAACCCAGCAGGAGGAAGATCTCCTCGCAACACTTGGAAAATTACCGAAACTAGCAGAGCTGGAATTGCGTCGGGCTTACAACGGAAGACAATTGGATTTTAAGAATGGGCAGTTTCCGAAGCTCAAGATTTTGCTACTTGATGAATTAGGGAGGCTTAGATCAATGAGTTTGGTTAAGGGAACAATGCCGTGTCTTGAAGACCTAACCATCAGTCGCTGTCAATGGTTGGAAAGGATACCCACTGGCATCGAAGACATTCCTACACTCCAAACGCTCGAGTTTTTTGACATGTCTCGTGAATTCTATGAGATGCTACCAGATGATTATGGAAATTCAAAGGGCAAACCAGAAGTCTATCTTACACAATGGAGTCCTGGCCACTGGGAAACCAATCCTTTGGTATAGACGAGTGTGATGAAGGCTTCACAGGTGAACACTAAATGACATCAGCCGCTGTCAATGGTTGGAAAGTATACCCACTGGCATCGAACACATCCCCATGCTTTAAGAGCTCGAGGTTTTTTTCGTCTCATGAATTCTACGAGATATTACCAGATGATTATCGAAATTCAAAGGGCAAACCTGAAGTCTATTCTACACAATGGAGGCTCGGCCTCTGGGAAATCATTCCTTTGTGTTAGATGCACATGTGAGTTATGTTAGAGAAATTCTATATGGGTGAGTTGGTGTGGTGTAGAGTAGTTAATGTATCATAATTTGCCCAAAACTAATTGTCTTGATACTTAAACTTTTGAGTGAATGCGAGTCCAATTGGATATATTAATAGGCTCGGAATTGGGCTCCTTCTTGGTGATCTCCAACATCTTCTCATGTTTCAGAATGGTTGCACAAATGTTGAAATAAAAATGCTGTGTGACCAGGATTTTGTGTCGCTATTGAGTGTGCTGCCAGTTTCTAAATCTTATTCATGAGTTTCGTTTTTCTAATTTTCCCATTGTCGCTTCCTTTCTACACCTGAAGAGCATTTTCATGCTCATGAATCAAGATTGTGCATGCCTGTTCCTCTTCTGTTCAGTGTTCACCCTTTTTATACTAGTTATGGAAAATCGATCTCTAAAATCTACCGACCATTCGAGCAACTGTCTTCAATCATCTCTGTTTGTGACATCCTGATTTTCGATCTTGTTTCAATTATATAAAATGGGTTTTTCATCAACACGCTTATAGTATTTTTCTCTGAGCTGATTACTCACAAGATAACTAATCTATATGGGTAAGCCATTAAGGGATATAAACACAACCGACTTGAGAATTCGTCCAGAAATCAACTGCTCAACCAAGTTTAAATTTTTTAGGCCCTAATATTAACTAGCCTTTTCTGTCATGTGTGCTTCGAGGTGCCTGTGGATCAAGACAACCAAGTGACCCCTACCCAATCGAGGGGACTAACGTGGTGTACGAGAAGTATGTGACCACTACTTGGGTGGATGAGGGGCTGACTAATCTAATGCCCCATCGGTTCGTAGCATGGTACGTTTGGTTCGGAGGGGAGCTCTTTGACCCTTTCCAGGGCTTTGAAGGGCCACCAAGCGAGGGACTTAGGGGTGTCATTTGGGACCCCATGGTCATGGACACCCTCAACGATGCCATCACTAACCCCAAGACGAACCTGGATCTGAAATCCGACCTCGACCCCAAGCCCAAGCCATGGTGCTATGATGTGGACGCATACTAGGCGCTTAGGGATACCACTTTTTGAGGTCGCCCTTGTTGGGGCTAACACTACAACCTAAAGGGAGGTGAATAGGTTGTTTTCAAACTTTAATGAT
The DNA here is from genome assembly GCA_017140615.1 of Eucalyptus cladocalyx. Taxonomy (NCBI): domain Eukaryota; kingdom Viridiplantae; phylum Streptophyta; class Magnoliopsida; order Myrtales; family Myrtaceae; genus Eucalyptus; species Eucalyptus cladocalyx. The sequence continues at coordinate 14,394,713 of CM029516.1, read as the reverse complement.
ATTTTGCGGAAATTAGCTAATCGCTAAGTGAAGCTTACCTCGACCTAATGTTTAAGCAAATGACTACTAATTGTATGCTAAAGTATATAAGCAAATAAGAAATAGTAGGACATAGAGAGTTATAGTGGTTTGGCTTTAATCTTAAGCCTACGTCCACTCTTCAAACTAACAGCCTCAAGACGGGCTAGATTCTACTAACAATCTACTTGGAAAGTTACAATAGGCTAGCACTGATCTTTTACGTGATAGATCACACTATCCGAATTCAATAACTGCTCTTACACTTGTATACTTAATCCTTAGCACAATTGTTAAACAACATGACAATCAAAATAGTGAAACATAAAGCTTTCAACTAGAAACAATACTATGTAAGCTACTTGATCTTTTATTTGTCGCTCTCTCTTTTTTATCTTCAAAGCTTTCTCTTTTATACTCTTCCTCAAACTATATGTTGAGGTTGATTTAGAAAGGTAGATGACCGTTGGAGAGGTTTCTGTTGAGCTGCTATCTAGGAAGGTACTGCCCCTACAGTTTCTTTCTTGGGACTTCTGCAGATTAATCGAAAATAGCAACTGCTGATATCTTCTCACTACAGTCTTTAACTGACCTATCAAACACTCTAGCTAATTTGCCACATGCTTTATTTCAATTATGCTACTATACGAATCTAGATCTTTTAACGGCTCTTTAGTTGACCCAACGAACGTCAACCAATGTACTTGATTGTTACATCACCATCAACCCAATATTTACTATTTCGACATAAGTATCATCAGTTCCTGATCTTTTTAATTGACTAGTGCTGTCTATTGTAACAGGTTTTTTGTAAAACTTCTTGTTGGTTTTTTTGAAAAAAAAAAAAACGGAGGAGGAGTTGACAGCAAAAGCTATGCATCATATTCAGAAAAACTAAAAAAAGAAAAATGTTCAAAATACATACTAGAACATAACCGTAAACCCACGTTGCCCACTAAGGTCCACAAAACCAACAACAAACCAGAATAGCTAAAATACGTGCAGCTAACTGCTCCTACAAGATAAGATTGACCAAGTAAAACAACAATTAACCAACTCCTAAAAAACAAGACACCGACAAACTGACTAAACAAAACAAAGAAGAAAAAAAACAGAACATGCAGTCTTGATACATCAACACTCTCCTCCTGGATCAAGTACTACACACTCCTAGCTTTGCCCTGAGAAGTTCAAATCGACCAACATGAAATGACTTCGTGAATATATTTTCAATATGGCTTTTTGAACTGCAGTACACCAGTTTCACCTCTTCAGCCTTTTGCACTTCTCTCAAGAAGTAAAACTTGACCTTAAAATGCGTTGTTCTTCCATGAAATACTAGATTCCATGAAATGGCCAAAGTAGCTTGATTATCCACAAACACTTCTATGTCTTCTTCTTGCTGCATATGCAAATCATCCATCAGCTTCTTTAACCATAATGCTTGATTCACAGCTGCAGTAGCTGCAATGAACTCAGCTTTTGCAGTTGATTGAGCCACTATTTCCTGCTTCTTTGAACACCAGGAAAAACATGCCGAGCCAAATGTAAAGCAATAACCTGAAGTGCTCCTCATATCATCCATTGATCCTACCTAGTCACTGTCAGAATACCCCTGCAATTTAAACTCCTGAACTCTACAAAACTTAATCCCATATGAAAGAGTACCTCTTAAGTACCTCAACACCCTCTTTGCAGCTACCATATGCAACTCACTTGCATAATTGAGAAATCTAGATAAGACACTTACAAGAAACATGATGTCTGGCCTAGTTGCAGTGAGATACATAAGACAACTAATCAAACTTCGATAAACTTTTTCATCTGTAGGTACTGATCCATCCTTTTTTTGAAGCTTTTCCTTATAACCCATTGGTGTACTCACACTCTTGCACTCCTCCATGTTGAATCTCCTTAGGATCTCCTTCAAATACTTCTTTTGATAGATAAAAACTTCATTCTGAGTTTGCCTAACCTCCATTCCTAGAAAATATGACACCTCACCAAGATCAATCATTTCGAACATCTTCATCATCTCTTGCTTAAATGTAGTAATCTGAGCACTATTACTCCCTGTCACCAACATATCATCCACATAAAGAAACACCACCACTAAGTCAGATACTAACTTCTTGACATATAAAGTGGATTCACTGAGGCCTTTTTTGAAATATAAACCCAACAAATGCTCATCCATCTTACTGTACCATGCTTTGGGAGCTTGCCTCAAGCCATAGAGAGCCTTTCTCAGCAAATAAAATTTCTCCTCCTAGCCTAGTGTGACAAAGCCTTCTGGCTACTCAACATAAATCTCCTCCTGCAACACTCCATTCAAAAATGCAGATTTCAAGTCTTGCCAAGGGAGCAAAGGTTTTTGAGAAATCAACTCCCCAAATCTGTGCATATCCCTTCACCACCAACCTGGCCTTATTTTTATTCATTGAGCCATCAAGATTAAATTTGGTCTTGAAAATCCATTTTACTCTAATCACCTTCCTATCTTCAGGCCTCTCCACTAGCTCCCATGTTTGATTTTTTTTTTTTTTTAATCATAGTCAACTCTTCCTTCATTGCTTGCCTCATAACTCGCAGGTTCCAAAACAACCACAGGTTCCAAAACAGCCACACTACACCTTTGATATATATCAGTCAAAGATCCGATACCTCTAACTGGAGCATCATCCACCAGTTCGTTAGGTTCCAATGAGACCTCTTTGTGCTTGCCTTATGACTCATTTGTCCAATCTCATTTCTCATCTTCTAGAAACTGAACATCCCTACTAGTGATCACCTTTCCCGTCGTGGTTGATAGATCCGTAAGCTTTTGACACTAAAGCGTAGCCAATAAAGATCCTGTGGTCAGACTTTCTCTCCCAACTTGTCTCTCTTAACCTGTGGAATATGAGAAAAACACAAATAGCCAAGCACCTTCAAATTTCTTAGAATTGGCTTGACATCAAACCAATCTTCAAAGGGTGTCTTCATCTCCAATACCCTCATAGGTAATCTATTCAGCAAAAGAACTGATGTGTTTGATGCTTCTGCCCAAAACTCTTTTGGTAGATTTTTCTCATACAACAGACACCTAGTCATCTCCATAATAGTTCTATTCTTCCTCTCACTAACTCCATTTTGTTGTGGAGAGTAAGGAGCAGTAAGCTAATGCTCAATTCCAACCTCTTCACAGAAAGAGTTAAACCTCTGTGAAGTGTATTATGTTCCATTATCAGATCTAATGACTTGAATCTTGCAGCCACTTTGGTTCTCAACCCTTTTCTTAAACTTTAGAAATACCCCAGCAACTTCTGGCTTTTGCTTCATAAAGTAAATCCAGTACATTCTAGTATAATCATCAATGAAAATAATGAAATGCCTACTGCCATTTAGTGAATGAGTCACTTGTGGACCACATAGATCTGTATGAATCAGTTGTAGCTTCTTTGTAGCTCTCCAAGTGGATTCCTTAAAGGGAAGTCTTGTCTGCTTACCCAACAAACAAGTTTTGCACCCAATGATCTGCTCCTCTAGGCTTGGTAACCTAGTTGCCATTTCATTCCTCTGCATGAGCAGCATGCCTTTATGATGAAAGTGCCCCAACCTCTTTTGCCATATTTTTGAATCATTAGCCTAACACTTGAATGCCATCTGCTCCTTCTCAAGAGGATTCAAAGAAAAACTCTTCTGTTGCATCTTTATCTTGAACAACTCCTAACCATTGGAGTCAAAGATCAAACACTTCTCCTCTTCAAATATCACCTTAAGTCCCTTTTCTACCAACTGCCCCACACTTAGCAAATTCTGATCTGTTTTAGGCACGTACATCACATCAGAAATCAGCTTAGTTCCAGCACAACTCTCCATTACTACAGTCCCTTTACCTTTCACTTCTAAGTACTCCCCATTCCCAATCCTCACTCTTGACTTCAACCACTTGTCAAGATTTATAAACAATGTTTCATCACTTAACCACTATCAACAAGCCAACTGTCACATAGAATACTAGAGGAGAAACAAGAGGCAACAAACAGTTGATCTTCCTCTTGCTGAATTGTAGCATGTGCCTCACCCTACTGCCGATCTCTCTTCTCTTTGCAGAACTTCTCAATGTGTCCAAGCTTTTGACACTTTCTGCACCTGACATCTGGCCTCTTCCAACACCTAAAGTGTGGATGATTCTTTTTTCCACAGTGCTGACATGAGGAATATCTTCCCCAATTGTTCTTGGAGTTGCCTGCACTATTCTCTCATGTAGCAACTTTTGAACCACTACTACCATTTCCTTTCTTCCCTTTCCATTCTTGACTTTTCCTCCTACATTCTGCTGTTCTTTGGCCAGCAGAGCTCCTTCTGTACTTCCTTCCAGCCTCATTAACCTCCTTTGCTCTTGTGCTTGCAGAGCACTTACCAATTCTGTCAACTTGATCTGAGACAAATCCTTGGTAATCTCCAAAGAGGCAATGGTTGTCTCAAACCTTTCAGGCAAGGAGACAAGAATTTTCTGCACTAGCCTATTATTAGAGAGGTCAGTGCCTAGAAATTTTGCCTAATTTGCAATGCTTATCAACTTATTAGAATACTCCTTCATTGTCTCAGATTCCTTCATCTGCAGTCTCTCAAATTCTGTGATCAAGTTTAGCCCCTTCATGCTTCTGATCCTCTCATCTCCTTGATACTCAGCTTTGAGGAAGTCCCAAATAGCTTTGGCTAATTCACAAGCCATAATTATGTTGAAAATGGCAGGTGAGACAGCAGCATATAAACAAGACTTTGCGTTTTCTTTCCTTGTTGTCCTCTCCTTGTGAAACTTGATTTGATTGATGGTTGGATTGTCGGGAAGGGAAGCAACTTCATAATCTTGTTCCACAGCTTCCCAAAAATCACAACCCTCTAGATAGGCTCGCATTCTCACTGCCCAGGCTTGATAATTTTCTCCATCAAACGTTGGTGGAGCCATTGCTGAAAAACCACTTGATTTTGCCTCCATCTTGCTTTTAACTTCTATGGATGCAGACACACCTCTCAATCAATCTCACAAGTCACTCACAACCCCTTAAGATTAAGAAGGCTCTGATACCAGTGTTGTTTTTCTTTTTCTTTTTTGAAAAAAAAAAAATAGAGGAGGAGTTGACAGCAAAAGCTATGCGTCGTATTCAGAAAAACTGAAAAAAAAAATGTTCAAAATACATACTAGAACGTAACTGTAAACCCACGTTGCCCACTAAGGTCCACAAAACCAACAACAAACTAGAATAGCTAAAATACGTGCAGCTAACTGCTCCTACAAGATAAGATTGACCAAGTAAAACAACAATTAACCAACTCTTAAAAATCAGGACACCAACAAACTGACTAAACGAAACAAAGAAGAAAAAAATAGACCATGCAGTCTTGATACATCAACACTTCTTTTCAATGGATCACTTTATGGATAGGTCCAAACATCTACACAAAACGTAGTACATAATATACTAAGGATAGTTTGGGCATCATCAAAATTATTTAAAGATGCTTTCTCCAACAATCTCCCCATTTTTTATGATGACAACACTATCCAATAGATGTGAATGAATAGTAAGGTTTTGTTTGAAAATATTTGCAAAAATTAAAATAGGATCTCCTTAGGATGCTTTGCTATATTGCTTTGGAGATATATATTCAGATGATCTTTAGAGAGATGGGATGTGATTGCACAAAAGATCTTCATAGTGTGTGTCATCAACTAATTTGGGGATTTAGGAATAAAGGTTGATTGCTCCCTCTGGCTTGATGATGCACTCATATGCTCCCCCTTTCATGGTGAACAATAAGTCAGCAAAACATTGTGAGATGAGCATATTCAATCACTTTTAACAACAAATGTTTGGGTAATATTCAATCATTATTAGCAACAAATGTTTGAGCGATAACATACTTTTTCACATCAAATAACTCTCCTCCTTTTTGTCATCAATCAAAGGGAATAAAAAGAGCGTTAAGAGTCAAACGAGCATATTCATTAATGGCATGAGATAGTGTGATACAAAAATTCAAACCTAAACACCGGACTGAAAAAGATAAAGCAGCAAGAGCAAAACAAGAGTGTTTGCGTTGTTGAGACGAAGTGGGTTTTTCAAGTTCGATGGTTTCTGGTTCAAGGTGCATCAGGTTGTAGCAATCTAGGCTGAGGATGATACGCTTGATTTTGACCATGTATCGAGTTAGTGAAAGGAGGATGTTCTTGATCTCCTTAACATCTGCTTGCAGTTGATTATTATGGCAGGAGAGGCAGGTGCGTCCATAGCTGGTGAAGGTGATCTTTCTAGACGAGGTGGACGAGGGGTCTTGATTGGTGCCGAAGCCTTAGCATGTTTGCACTTTTCTGGTTTAGATTGCTCAACAAGTTGTTCTTTGAGCTTTGCCATGGTCCTGTCATGGTCACCATGACCAACGGGGATGATCTTTCCCTTGTAATTGACCCATCCTTCAGGCGTCATCTTGAGCATCATTTTTCTAGCATCTTCTTCCCAATCTCCACATTTGGCATGAAAATAGGTGAAGCTTCAAAGTAATCAATCTTGAGATATTTGAAGATGTGGTGATCAAAGTGATGGGAGAACGGTAATAATTCGAACAATATCGAATCAACGCAGCGGAATAAAATAATCTCCCCTCTTGTGTAAACCTAATAGGAATCGATATAGTAGAGTAAAATAAATACCAAGCACGTGAACACAAGACGATTTTTTTACGTGGAAAACCTCCTCAATGTGAGGAGATAAAAAACCACGGGACCGGAGTCCACCTGAAAATCTTCACTATCAATAAAATTATTCTTCTCTAGTAAATACTAGAGGTACATAGCAGCAAACACCTCAAGAACATAATTATTGGCAATACACATGAACTTCACAAGAGATCAAGGATAAATCGACCAAAAAACGCGAGTTTTGATCAATCCACGAAAAACCTGATGTAGGGAGCTTCAAACGAAAATCAAACCGTTCAGATTCGATAAAATTGCGCCACGAACATGCTGACAAAATTTCAGCTCAATCGGACTGCGAATCGACCTCCGACGCCAGCTTGATGTAAATCAGATATTGCCCAAAACCCCAGATTTTCTTATTTCTCTTTTTCTCTTTATTTCTTGTTTCCTTTTCTGCTTGCTACCTCTTTTTATATAAATAGTGAGAAACCATATTTCCTCATATAACTTATTATATGGGCTCAAGCCCTTTTTGGGCTTGCAACTCATTGGGCTTCCTCCACATAGGAGTGAACCCGCTAACAAATCTCCCCTCACGACAATGTGAAGGGATTCACCATCCTGCTATCAAACGGCAATGTTCAAGCTTCTCTCTTGGTAGAGTCTTCGTCATCATATCGGAGCCATTATGATCCGTATGAATTTTCTCAAGTTCCAACAACTTTTCATCTAGAACATCCCTTATCCAATGATATCTAACATCAATATGTTTCGATCTAGAATGAAAAGATGAATTCTTACCAAGATGAATTGCGCTTTGATTATCACAAAATAGCACATACCTCTTTTGCTTGAACCCAAGTTCTTCTAAGAACTTCTTCATCCATAGCATCTCTTTACTAGCTTCAGTCCCGCAATAAATTCAGCTTCGGTTGTAGAAAGTGCAACACACTTCGCAATCTTGACTTCCATGACACGACTCCACCCGCAAAAGAAATCAAATAACAGAAGTAGATTTACGAGTATCAATATCTCCTACCAAGTCGGAATCTGTGTATCCAACTAACTCAAGTTTCCCGGTCCCGAAACTGAGTTTCAAATTTGAAGTTCCCCGAAGATACCTCATAATCCTTTTCACTGCATTCCAGTGCTCTGCTGGATTTGACAAATAGCGACTAACAACGCCATTCGCATGCGCCAAGTCGGGCGTGTACATACCATCGCATACATTAAGCTTCCTACTGAAGCATATGGAACACTTTCCATATCTTTCTTTTCTTTATCGTTGTAGGACTTTGCATCATATTTAACTTAAAGTGGGTAGCAAGAGGAGTACTAACCACTTTAGCCTTGTCCATGTAAAATTTCTGAAGGATCTTCTCGATATATTTCTCTTGCGATAAAAATAAATTTTTAGCATCTCTGTCTCGGGTAATTCTAATGCCAAGAATCTGCTTCGCCGAGCCCAAGTCTTTCATGGCAAAAGACTTGCTCAATTGTTTCTTCAATAACTCAATTCTTAAAGCATTCCCGCCAACAATCAGCATATCATCAACATAAAGCAAGAGAATAATAAAGTCACCATCAGAAAATTTTTGGACAAACACACGGTTATCCGAGGAAGTCTTCTTATAGCCTGTTCTGTCATAAGCGCGCAAATTTCTTATACCTTTGTCTCGGTGCTTGTTTTAGGCCATAGAGACTTTTCTTCAATTTGCACACATAATTCTCTTTCCCTTTCACTTTGAAACCCTCGGGTTGTTCCATGTATATCTCTTCCTCCAAGTCACCATGTAGGAAGGCTGTTTTAACATCCATTTGCTCAATTTCTAAATCTAGGCTAGCTGCCAAGCCTAGTACCACACGGATAGAAGACATTTTTACTACCGGAGAAAATATATCATCAAAATCAATACCCTTTCTCGACCGAATCCCTTAACAACCAATCTAGCTTTGTACCGTGGTTGTAAAGTATGTTCATCTTGCTTCAACCTATATACCCACTTGTTCTTCAAAGCTCTTTTACCTTTAGGTAACTTCACCAATTCAAAAGTATGATTATCATAAAGTGACTGCATCTCATCTTGCATAGCATCGAACCAATTGTTTTTGTACTCATCTTCTATTGCTTCTGCATAGCACTGGTTCTGCATCAGTCAATAATACATACTCATCTTGAATACACGGTGGAAGGTCGTCGGTCTCTAATGGATCTCATTTTGGAACATCCAATGGAACATCTAATTGAGCCTCGGTTCAGGAATAGTATTATCTATCTCAACATGTTCGGGAACATGTGCATTATTTGGAACATTGACTTCTGCTGCTCTTCATCAACTTGTGTAGGGATATTTGTAAGAGGAACTGGATCTAAATCAACCAGATTATCACTAACTTTGTGGTGCTGAAATCATCTTTGATTTCTCAATATCCTCTATTGTTTGATCTTCCATAAACACAACGTCTCTGCTTCTTACAATTTTCTTTTCAAGTGGATCATAAAATTTGTAGCCAAGCATATCTGTCCATAACCAATAAATATGCACTTTGTCGTGTTTTCACATCAAGTTTAGACCTCTCATCTTTGGGAACATGCACAAATGCTTTGCACCCAAATACACGCAAATAATCATAAGAAACTTCTTTGCCTGTCCAAACTCTATTAGGAACATCAAACTCTAAAGGAACGCATGGAGTAAGATTTAATATATGCATTTGTACTTAAAGCCTCACCCCAAAAGGATCGAGATAGCTTTGACTTGTGAAAGTAAGCATCTTACCCTTTCAACCAATGTTCTGTTCATTCTCTCGGCTAAGCCATTTAAGCGAGGCGTCTTGGGAGGTGTCTTTTGATGTCGAATACCTTGTTGTCTGCAGTATTCATCAAAAGGTCCAATATACTCTCCCCGTTATCGGTTCGATACATTTCAATTTCTTTCGTCTGTCTCTCAATCAAGCCCGAAATTGCTTAAAAGCATCTAACACTTGATTTTTAGTTTTCAAGGTATAAATCCAAATTTTCCTTGAAAAATCATCTGTGAAGGTAACAAAATAAAGAGAGCCACCAAGTGATTTTGTTTTCATAGGACCGCAAACATCGAATGCACTAAATCTAGTATACCGACTTTCTTGAAGGAGGAGCTTTTAAATGCAACTCGTTTACGTTTTCCGCTAAACGGTGAGCACACTTCTTTAGCGCTGAACTTTTCAATCGAAAGGAGCTTCTTTTTGGCCAATATTGACAAACCCTTCTCCGATGTGACTGAGCCTCTTATGCCATAACTCAGCAACATCTTCGCTATCTATCTTTGCATTAATTTTGTCGTAGACAACTTTGCCCGCATAATGTATAACGAAGAATATTTTTCACCTCTAGCCACAACAAGAGAACCTTTGGTAAGTTTCCATTGACCATCGAAGGTGCTTTGCAATACCCCTCATCATCCAACTTGCCTGTAGAAATCAAATTCAAGCGGATATCAGGTATATGTTTAACATTATTCAATACTAACCTCGTGCCATTGCTGGTTTCTAGGCACACATCACCGATGCCTACAGCTTGAGCTAGTCCATTGTTTCCCATCTTCACAGATCCGAAGTCACGACTGTATGATGTAAAGAAATCCCTACGAGACGTAGCATGAACGGATGCACCACTATCAATTACCCAACTGGTCTCATGAGAAACAAAATTCACCACATCACCATCAAAAATAGTGAGAAAGTCTTCTTTAAGTGCAGCAACACGATTGTCATCTTTGTCATCATCACTTTTCTTTTCTTTACCTTTCTCCTTTTGTTTGTCCCTTTTTAAGCGGTGACAAAACCTCTGAATATGTCCCTTCTGATGGCAATAATGGCACTCAACATTAGCAAATTTATTATACTTACCTCTGCTTTTGTCTCGACTTTTATCTCTATTTCTCGGACCTCGAGACTCACTTCTCCCCCTTTTCTCAACAACCAAGGCATCAGAATGTGAAGATGATGATCCATGTGTCTTCCTTCTCATCTCTTCATTCAAAATACTACTCTTGGCTAAATCCATGGTAATTGTACCATGCGGGCGAAATTAGACAAAGATGTTCGAAACGTCTCCCATGAGTCCGGCAAAGTACCAAGCAACCATAGTGCTTGTATCTCATCATCAAACTTGATTCCCATCACAGCCAACTGATTTATAATTCCTTGAAAAGAATTTAAATGATCATCAAACGAGTACCATCATGATATCTCAAAGCCATCATCTTGCTTTATCAAAAATAACTTATTATTCCCAGTCTTTCGAGCATATAACTGTTCGAGCTTATCCCATAAACTGCGTGCATGTGTTTCCTCAATAATATGGTTCAAAACATTATCATTTACCCACTGCCTGATATAACCACACACTTGACGATGAAATATAGACCATTCAACATCAGTTTTATTCTCGGTTTCTCCTCGCAAATACAGGCAAATAAAAATCTTTCACATATAAAAGATCTTCCATCTTCCCTTTCCAAATATGATAATTTGAACCATTCAGTGTAACCATTCTACTCATATTCGTTTCCATTGTTTAACACAAGGCAGAAAAATCAAGCAATAACCCGATGCTCGATACCACTACGATGGGAGAACGGTAATAATTCGAACAATATCGAATCAACGCAGCGGAATAAAATAATCTCCCCTCTTGTGTAAACCTAATAGGAATCGATATAGTAGAGTAAAATAAATACCAAGCACGTGAACACAAGACGATTTTTACGTGGAAAACCTCCTCAATGTGAGGAGATAAAAAATCACGGGACCGGAGTCCACCTGAAAATCTTCACTATCAATAAAATTATTCTTCTCTAGTAAATACTAGAGGTACATAGCAGCAAACACCTCAAGAACATAATTATTGGCAATACACATGAACTTCACAAGAGATCAAGGATAAATCTGACCAAAAACGCGAGTTTTGATCAATCCACGAAAAACCTGATGTAGGGAGCTTCAAACGAAAATCAAACCGTTCAGATTCGATAAAATTGCGCCACGAACATGCTGACAAAATTTCAGCTCAATCGGACTACGAATCGACCTCCGACGCCAGCTTGATGTAAATCGAGATATTCGCCCCAAACCCCAGATTTTCTTATTTCTCTTTTTCTCATTCTTGTTTCCTTTTCTCTTTGCTACCTCTTTTATATAAATAGTGAGAAACCATATTTCCTCATATAACTTATTATATGGGCTCAAGCCCTTTTTGGGCTTGCAACTCATTGGGCTTCCTCCACATAGGAGTGAACCCAGCTAACACAAAGCACCATAGGGTAGCTTTCCTGTCTTTCTCTTAGCCATGTGGTACATGTGGATAAAGATCATGTGGGGAAAAGAGAACTATTGAAGCTTATTTAGGATTGCCTAGATCACTCTTACCTTATATCGAGAGACATCATTTGTAGAAGAGGTTTTTGGACGAAGGCAGAGAGTGAAGATCTTTTGAATAAAGTTCATTTTCAAAGGGAGGAGGCTCGGCAAAATAATTTCTCTAGAAGTGCAAGCAAAGTTGTGTGTTTCTAGAACAAAACTATAGGCCTCATCAAGCTCTAGGGGAATGCCCTTGAAAATAGTGTACTTTGTTTGAATAATTTCAGCCGATTCATCCCAAGTTACAACATAATTTTGTCCACGAAAAATAAAGACAAAAGAGTCCCGGTTTCGAAATTGCAGATTTGAGTAAAATAGGACCATGTGTTTTAGGGTGGACATCCTCTTTCATAGAGCAAAAGCATTTGAGGAGAAGAGCATCAAAGAGTTTAGATAGAAAAATCCCATGATACTCTAAGAAATCAAAATCAATATAATGATAAGAAATAATGCCTCAATCGTAGAGCTGATGCTTCGCACGTTCATGCTTTAGTGAAAGAAAGAAATTGAATTCAAATTTGGGATCATTTTCAAAACCAAGAGTGGGTTTGAAATTTTGAAATACCCGATCATCATCATCTTCACAACATCTGTCTCCCGGGGCTTCTCCTGTTTATTTTGTGACTTCGCTTCCTTCGGGCTGTGAGACAATTAACTTAGGAATGACTTCTTCTACTTCGACAATTTGCTTCCCTTGTCCTTGGGATCAACAAGTTCAAAGGTACCTTCCTCTTTTATTGAGTATTTTTTAGGAGAGGGTTCAAAGGGCTAAGATGGTTGAGCAGCTAAATGCGATGGTTCAGTGGCTAGTTGGTCTTGAGTGGTCAGCGCTTGATCAAGCTGTAGGGTTTATGATCTTGTAGCTTCGAACTTGAGGAGCTTCTCTAGCTCCGATCCATGGGTCTCTATAAGAACTACAAGACCTTTCAATAGATCTCCTAGGAGTGATTGGGCAGGAGCTGATGGAGATGGAGTAGCTGTAACAAGTGGTGCCTTGGGTGGTATAGCGCCTATGTCTTTCTCTATAAACAGTCGCGATTCAAGGATTTTTCCAACAGGGGTTTCTTTTTCTGTAGTTGCGGGCAGTGGAGTGCTGGCAGTGGTTGATCCACCAGCTTGGGCCACACTCTGATATTGAGTGGTTTCCAGTGATCCCTCATGTTGGGTTATCTCCTCCTTAGAGGTTTTGGACATTCGGTAGGAGGTTCATGAGGATTTCTTCATGATCTTGGAAGACGGGCGAGCTTTGGGTGTCATAAGTTCAAGTAAAAAAGGTAAAAAAAAAGTGTTTGTGTGTAGAAGAGATGAGAGGTTTGAGTAGATATTATAAACTAAGTATGAGAGAGTAGGTATGAGCAGTGAGTAAAAAAGGCAGATACTTATCCTTTATAAATAGGAGCAAAAAATTTCACAAAGAAAGAAAAATACTAGCCGTTGTATCTTCAACGGTATTTTTTCTTATCCGTGAAATTTTGTATTCAAATTTTAAGAATTGAATGAGCAGGAAAAAAAAATTGAATGTACAAATTCTGTTGTAACAGTCGAATCAACTCTAGAGAGGGTATAGATAGTTAGAACGGTAACAATTGAAGTATTTGTAATAGTAACTTTTTGAATAATACAGTAGGTACGTACTTGTTTTTATCGTACATGTATTTTCAACACAATTGATACATTACTTTTGAGTGTTGTTATTCCAGAGCATTGCATATTCCTAATTCACCATGTATATACTTGAAGGCTGGTTTGTCCAATGGTTTGGTGAAAATATCGGCTAGCTATTATTTTGATTCTTCAAACTATATACGGATATCACCATTACTAACATGATCTCTAACAAAATGATGTCTTACCTCAACATGTTTTACTTGTGAATGTAGGATTGGATATAGATTTATGGCACTAGTGTTCTCACACATGATGGGAATACTTTCTCATCTTTTCCAAAATCACTTAATTGTTGCTTCATCCATAAAAGTTGAGTACAACAGCTTCCGAGAACAATATTTTCAGCCTCAGTGGTTGAGAGAACAATTTAATTTTGTTTCTTCGTAAACTAAGAGATCAACATGTTTCTAAGCAATTGACAAGTACCCGATGTGCTTTTTCTGTCTACTTTATAACCTAAAAAGTCAGTATCCGAATATCCAAGAAATAAAAAATATTCATCACTTTCTTCATCATTTGAGGATATTTTTCCACTTGTGTCATCATGGTTAGTTTTAATCGCAATGACTTTCTTACCTTTGGAGTTGCTTTCTTCATTTTGAAGTTCAACTTCATAGGACATGAATGTTTTTATAAGTCCATTGTTGCGATTGGTTAGATTCTCATGATTTCTCTTAGTGATGTTTTGACGATACTCCATTCCTTTAGAAGTGCTCGTAATAGCTTGCTCGCTTTCTCAACGTCTGTATAGATCTTTCCTTGAAGAGCAAGTTCATTCACTATTTTAGTGAATTGTGTGAACATTTGAGTTACTGTTTCGTCGGATTTCATCTTGAACAACTCATAGTGTCCAAGCAGGATATTTAGTTTTGTTTCTTGGCTCTTTATGTTCCTTCAAACGTCAGCATGATGTGAATCCAGATTTCCTTCACTGTATCACAAGAAGAAATTTCATTAAACTCATAAGGTGACAATGCATAATGCAGGAGGTGTTTTGCTTTGGCATTGAGAGTGGCCCTCTTTCGAGATTCTTCTATATTGTTGGCAGATGTGGCTTCCTGATTGTCTTGTCAAATAGCAGCCGGTGCTTTAAGACCATTTGTGTCACACCCTGAACCTTAGGCACTCGCACATCCCTTAGTGGTCGACTAAATTGCGACGTTCCCAAGACGTGTCGCCGACCCAATCGGTTCATGCACATGCAGAAGCGAAATAAACAATCCCAATACAATAAACAAACATGGGATAGAAAAGCAAGACAACCGATTTAAACAAAACACACTTTATAAACACATCCGGTGTCATGCCCCGATCCTCGAGGAAGCGCCCATCCTTCTCTAAGGTCGATTATTAAAGTGCGATATCCCAGGACTAATTATTGCCGACCCTTTTATTTATTTCGCATGCAGAAGAAATTATAATTCCCCAGACAATAAAACAATGGGATAGAAAAGCAGGCCATATTTTTCATATTGAAATTCACAACCACACTTTTATTAACAGCACAACTTATAGTATATTTACAATACTATTTACAGCATAGAAGTCTCACACCTATCTACACTAAGACAGGGTTCACAAAAGGCATGGGATCTCGATCCGCATCCGGGTTGTACTCAAGATCCCTCTCTGGATCATCTTCTTCTTCTTCAAAAATATTTCTCTTCCTTAGGTTCCTCCTCCTCGGCTCCTTCTCGCGGTCCGAAATGGTTATTCAATAATCAGTAGACCACGCGTCTCGTGATTCTACCCCTTAAGACCCGATTAGTAAAAATACGCCCTGAGGGCTGCCTAAGCACATCATGGGTCAGAAGACTTACCTTGGCCTCAGTTTCCTTCCTGCAAGTCAGTTCAAATAATAAATACTGACAATCATAGCATCCAACCAATCAAATCGACTTAACGATCAATTGACTCAATCGATTACATGTCATCAAAATCATTACATGGTCATCCCATCTCTTCATTCTTGACTCTGAATCACGACCCTATAGGCATAATTTATTTTTAGTGAAATCACGGCCCCACTCGACAAATTTTCTAGACTTGGTGGCATCACGGCCCCACCTGGCAAATGTTCTCAACTTGGTGGCATCACGGCCCCACCTGGCAATTTTACTCAATCTGGTGGCATCACGGCCCCACCTGGCAATCTTTAATCCAACTCACAACCTCACACAGTTACTTTCCTTTCAAGTACCGACATTTTCCCAATTTTGGGATACATTCTCATATTCACCAATTTCACTAAAATTTCATAATCTGATGCTCGAATAAATAAACAGAAAGTACCATTGGAATCAAGACAAAATTTCGTTATTTGGTTTATCCTAGCCTAACTTCAGGAAAATAAATAATTAATTAAATAATTACGAAAAATATTAAATAAATGCAATAAATCCAACTTAGGCCCGTTATAGCCTAATTGGAAGCTGATACGAACCCGGAAAATTACCGAGACTCGTTCCATAAATAACATGGCATGCCTACTTGCTAATGTCTATTTTTAACCACCTAACATGCATAATTAAGTCTCTAATTTAATTGATCTAAACTAATCTAACCACCTAATTGCATTTAATTAAATCTAACCAACCCCTAAGCGTAATTAGCAAACTAATGGAGCATTAGTGAGAAAAACTCACTTGATATGAGCAAAGACCGGATCATCATGACGGTGGCAGCGACGGACAGCGGCCGAAATCGGACTTTCGACAACACCTGCGGACTTGGACCGGGCTTAAGACTTGGCCCTACAAACTTTAGCAAGGCTGGGCTTTACTGAAATTCTTGGGCTGAGTTGATCAGGGCTGAACTTGATGGATCCTTGGGCTTTGCTGGAAATTGAGCTTGCAACTTGCTGGACTTGAAATTAAATTGAAAATGGGCTACTCTCTTTGGGCTGAAATAAGCCAAATTCGTTGGGCTTCAATTGAGATGGGCTTCCAGTTCGCTGGAACTGCTGCTGGGCTCACTGGTTTGCGTGGGCTGGTGCACCGGATAGAAGCAGCAAAGGCCACTCGAGCGTGAATTGAAGACACGCCATGGATGGACGAAGACGCTGTAATCCGTGGCCACTGGAGTTTCGGTGGATGCTGCTAGTCAACGAAGCCTTCGTTGGGTGGGAATTTGACCAAGATGGGGCATGCTGGCGACAGATCCGCTGGTTTTCTCGGTAAAGGCAGCAACTTCAAGAAGAAATCGTGGCAGGTAGCTTCCGTCAACAAACCGAAGCTTGTTGCTGGAGTTTGACCAACGGAGCTTCTATGGCTTGTTGTTGACCAAAGGGACAATTTATAGTGGAGATGTCCGCTTGAACTTCTAGCCGCGTGGAGAGGAGGACACCGTTTGTTGGCTTACGGCCAAATGGCAGCGACAAAGAAGAAACTGCTTCGGTGGAGTTTCGGTCTTCAAGGCTTCGTGAATGTCGCCAGTCAACTACCAAGGCCAGCGAGAGGAGTTTTGATCGAAGGAGACCAACGGTAGTGGGGGCTGGCGTGAACTTCAATTTTCGAAGAGAAGAGCTGCAGGTTCTCAACCGAAGAAAAATGAAAGCGGAACGGCAGAGAGTCAGAAATCGAGCGGAAGCTGAAACCGCCGAGTCCAAATGAAAAGGAGCCGTGTGTGAGGAAGAAGATAAGAGAGGGTGGGCCATCCTTGCCAATTTTCCACAAGAAATATCTTCAACAATCAATCTAGGCCAAAGATTAAACCCGCTTCGTTTGCAGCCACACCAACAACTCTTACAACTTTTCAATTGGTCAATTTTGGGCTAGGGAGAGGGGAGTTACGAATTTTAAAAATCTCAGCTTCAATTGGACATTCATCCCATCCAAATTTCATCTCAATTGGCCCTCATAAAATCAATAGGTCCTCCATCAATTACCCCTGGCATTTTTCCTCACTCAAGTATCATTCATGCTTCTCAATTTCACAATCGAAAACCATTTTCGACATTTTCTGCACTAAAACAACCCGGCGACGACTTTTTCCTAAAAAGTGTCAGTTGCCAGAAAAATCTTCTGAGACTGAGTCGATGCTCGTAAAATTTATTGTGACATGGCCAAAGCTTCAATTTTTGAAATCGGACTCAAATTGGCAGTTAATTTTCATTCGACGCGTTTTTAGCGTGACCTAGACTATCTGGTAGTTTTCAGAACTTTTTAAGGCAAATGACCCGTGGTCGATTTTCTTCGAGCCACTATGAACCCACTCGACTCAATGGCAACTCTTGATTGTTGTGAAAATCTCGAAGATTCAATTACGGACACGAAGTACCAAAACAATAAGAAAATCGATCTAGTGTTGGCCGACAATAATTTTCTAATTGGTGGTGTCACCCACGATTAGTCACATATCTCTATCGATCCAGTTTATCTCGATTTCAAATTGATTTTTAATCGTAGTAGTGACCTCTAAAGATGAACACGGTCAACAATGTGGGTCGATTCCTCGATCGAGTTCTCAAATCTATTACCTTAAAATTCCTTAATAATTTAAAAATTTGATCTAAGCTATCTCGAGAGTAATCGGCTCTGAGAATAACCCTAAAGACGCGTCAATGAAATGCCCGATTTATTCAGTAGAAGATAGGGTTGAAAAATCTGGATGTCACATCCGGTTTATACACAGAAGGTCTGACTCAAAAAGAAAACTCTAGGCCATCTACACTGTAGACCCTTCACCCTTGGGCTCTAGATCCTCCACGCTACGGCCTTGAAATTGGTAACCCACGACAGGATGAGATAAAAATCTCAAAGAGTCTATACCTTAAACCCCGATTAGGAAAATAACACCTAGAGACAACCTATACACACATCATAGAGGACTTACCTCGCCTCAGTTCCTCCCTGTACGTTAGCACAATTCGTATAACATATGCATACATCGAATGTATTCGATAATTGAAACACCTCACTTTTAATAAATCAATCAATCATAGGGGTCCCGATTATAAGGCCAAATTGTTATGACACGTCTCATTCCGTGCTATACAATTTTGTCCCATAATCAAGCGTGGTCATCTCAATCATTCAAGCGTTCCAATTAGTTACGGCCCCTCGGGCATGGCCGACTCAATAGTCAGCAGTCTTCCAGCATAACCGGGTATCGTCTCACCCCATCGAGCACGGCAATGTCTATCTCTAGACGACATTCCACATAAGAGCATCAGTCCAACCTCCGTTGTCAAGGGCATTCCACATAAGAGCATCACCCGACGTAAATGCTCGTGACGGATTCCCATAACAATCACACGCATAACCAACCTCGGCCAAGGATATCGTGCCTTCCACTCAAATGCATCAATTTAAATAATGAGCTTTGCCTATTTTCTTCATTTTAAAAACACTCGGTAAAAGAGGTGTGCGTGGACACACGATCAAATCAAACCATAAAGCGCGATATTCTCTCTTTTAAAAATCCCATTATTTTATATAGTACTAAAAACATTTTCGCATAAAAAACTAACACCCAGTATTTTTCTAATTAAATACCAAAATTTCAAATTTTTGAAATAATAATTCAAAATTAATACTCGCCATCAAATTGCACAAATTAACACTCAATTGCACAAACTAATTACACCACAATGATTAGCAGGAAATTCTAACAACTGGCTATCTCGGTATAATTTTCGAAAATAATTAATTAATTAAATAAATTACAAAATAATTAAAAATATGCAAAATAATTAAATAAATGACTAATTAAGCTATATACACTAATCTAACCACATAATTGGACTTCATTAAATACTCTACTAAGATAACCATATCACATAATCTAATTAACCTCTAATTAAACTAATCTAACCACCTAATTAGCCTAACTAATTAATCTAATTAACTAACAAGCTAAATAATTAACCTTAAGCTAATCTAAACCTCCCCTAAGCATAATTAACCTCCTAAGCAAAGTTTAAAGAGTAAACTCACCGGTTTAACGAGCAGACCAGTTCACGGCGACGGCGACGCGAAGGCGAGTGAGACTTGAGCCTACGGTGACACCAAGAGAGGTCAAGAAGGGCCTGGAAAAGGCCCACAAAGCTTCAGCTCTAAGTTGGAACTTCGGTTCTATTGAGGGCTAAAAGGGTTGGTTGAAGGAGCTAGGATGACTCGAGAATGGGCTAGGCAACAACGATAGGCCAAGCGGACAGGCGAAGGTGGGCTAGCGGCTCGGGGGCTTCAAGACGACAGCTCGAGTAGTGGGCTTGGGCGCGGGGAGCTCGGATGTAGGTGGTGCAGCGGCTGGTAAAACAATTGACCAAGACGACCTGTGGCGATCGACAAGCATGCAAGCTACTTGGGTAGGCTAGCGTGAGGCCTGGTGATGAAGGCTGGCTGGTTTGCTGGTTCTCTACTCTTGTTTTAGCAACAATGGAAAGGAATTACTGAAGAAGAAAAGGAAGAAGCTACTGTAGCTTAAAGAGGGAACAAGAGGCCACCAAAGTCCCCATAAATATCCTAAACACTTGAGTGATGGCCCCAACAGCCTTCAGCCTCATCCACAACCAACTTTGCCTCTCCAAATCTTCCTAAGCAAGCCAAAATGATGCTGAAATGTTGCAGCTCCCCCCCCCCCCCCATGGCCTACGAATTTCATGAATTCCCTCACTAATTTCACACCAAATTCACTCCAATTTAATCCAATTCAATGGCCAATAATGCCAAGGTCTGAGTCCACACCAATTTCTTGCATTCCCATCACCATTTGATCCAACTTGGAAGCCAAAATTGCACCAAAAAATGGCACTCCGAATTTCCCGGTCCAAAATCGCCCAATATTGAATTTTCGCCAAAAATTTGGACTCGATGAAAATTCTTCAAACAATAAGTCAGCGTTCCTCAAATAAATCGTGATATGCTGGAACTTTTGGTTCCTTAAACTGGGTTTAATTTCGTGGTTAATTTCAACTGGACACAATTTTAGCGTAACCTAACTTATCTGGTAGCTTTTAGGAATTTTTAGTGCAATTGACCCGTGGTCGATTATTTTCAATCCACATTGTGCATTTTCAACTCATAGGCGACTCTCGATTGTCGTAAAAATCTCGAGATTTCAAATACAAACAAAGAGTAAAGAAATGACAGAAAAATCGATTTAGTATCCTTCGACGTGAATGTTGCAATTAGGTGGAATCACCCATAATTTAATAACATGCGTCTGTTGAATCGACCTATCTCCAGTCTCTAATAGATTTTAATGGTACCGTATTAACCCTTGCAAATTAGCACAGTAGAGCAATCGATTTCTGATAGAATTCTCAAGTTGGTCGCATTTAGATTCCTTTACGACTTCACCTGATAGATTAGTTATCTCGTGAGTGATTAGCTCAGAGAAAAGATTATAGGCATATCGATGAAAAGCCCATTTCATTTAATCAAAAGTAAGGTTAAAAATCAGGATGTCACAACTCTTCCTCTCTTATAAAAATTCATCTTTGAAATTTAAATTATTACAAATCTTAGACAAAAAGGTGGGGATATTGTCGTCTCATAGAGTCTTCACTTTCCCAGGTTGTTTCTTCTGTCCTGTGGTGTTGCTAGACCACTTTGACTAACGAGATCGTCTTGGTGCGCAGAACCTGTTCCTTTCGATCTACAATTTGAACTGGTCTCTCCACATACGACACTCTGTCGTCCATGTCTAATTCTTTGAAATTTAGCACGTGAGTCAGGTCAGGCTCATACTTTCTCAACATCGACATGGGGAATATATCATGCACTTGCACCAGTCTTGACGGCAAAGTAAGACGATACACCAAAGTTCCTATTCTCTCTAGAATCTCAAAAGGACCGACATACCTCAAACTCAGTTTTCCTTTCTTGCTGAAGCACGAAGTACCTCTCATCGGTGACACCTTCAGAAAGACGTGCTCACCAACTTGAAATTCCAATGGTCTTCGACGCTTATCTGCATAGCTTTTCTGACGACTCTAAATAATCTTCAATCTTTCCTAGATAACTGCAATTGCATCTACTAATTGTTGAACTAACTCTGGATCGGTGATCTTCCGTTCTTCGACTTCATCCCAACACACTGAAGTTCTGCATGCTTAACCATACAACACTTCAAACGGTGCCATTTGAATATTCTACTGATAATTGTTGTTGCAGGCGAACTCAACTAGATGAAGTTGTTCCTCCCAACTTCCTTTGAAATCTAGTACACAAGCTTTCGACATGTCCTGGAGGGTTTGAATCGTCCTCTCAAATTGGCCATCCGTCTGAGGATGATAGGCCGTACTATACTACAGCTTCGTTCCCAAGGCAATCTGTAGACTTTTCCAGAAGGCTTTTGTAAACTTCAGGTCTCGATCAAACGTAATCGTTACTGGCACTCCATGCAGACAAACTATCTGACACACGTACAACTCACCATATCTTTCCAATGCAAAGTCCTTTCGTACGATGATAAAGTGAGCTGACTTTGTCAACCTGTCAACCACAACCCATATGGAATCATTACCTTGCCGACTCATCGATAAGCCCATCACAAAGTTCATTGTGATATGTTCCCACTTCCACTTAGGAATCTCAAGAAGTTGCAGAAGTCCTCTCGGTTTACAGTGTTATGCCTTCACTTGTTGACACGTCAGACACTTGGCGACATACTTGGCGATGTTTGCCTTCATACCGGTCCACCAATAGTGTTGACGCAGATTCTTATACATCTTCGTACTGCCTAGATGAATGCTGTTACTGCTATGATGAGCTTCTGATAAGATATCCTCCTTAAGCTCTGCATCGTTAGGTACACACAATCATCCACAAAACCTTAGTATTTCGTCTTCAAAAATCTAAAAATTAGCCTTTCTCTTTTCTGTATCTTCTTGTAGAATCTTTTGAATTCCAGGATTTGTCAATTGCAGCGTGTTAATTCTGATCTGCACTTCTAATTTAATTCTGAGGGTGACCATAAGATTTGAAAGGTGGCCTACCTCTAATTTGAAAATTGAATCTCGAGCTCTTTCGAGTAAGATCCACTCCTGAATCACCATCTGCACAATTGAAGACTTCTGACTCAATGCATCTGCGACCTTGTTAGCTTTTCCAAGATGGTACAGGATGTCGTAATCATAGTCCTTAAGAAGTTCCATCCAACGATGATGTCTCATATTCAACTACTTCAGAGAAAATAAATACTTGAGACTTTGATAGTCTGTAAAGATCTGGAATCTTTCTCCGCACAAATAGTGTCTCCAAATCTTCATAATGAAAATAATCACAGCGAGTTCTAAGTCATGCCTTGGGTAATTCAACTCATGAGGCCTTAACTGACGGGACACGTATGCAACAACTCTGCCATACTGCATTAACACGCAACTCATTCCTCTAAACGACACATCATTATATATCTCATATCCTCCAGGACCAGACTGAATTATTAGCACTGGTGCGATAGTCAGCTTCTGCTTAAGCTGTTGGAAACTACGCTCGCACTTATCTGTCCACACAAACTTTTCGTCTTTCTTCAATAGTCATGTCATCGGTATGGCTATTGCTGAAAATCCCTCCATGAACCGTCTATAGTAACCTGTCAATCCTAAAAAGCTTTTGATCTCTATCACTATCATTGGTCTTGGTCAGTTGATTACAGCTTCAATCTTGGTTAGGTCCATGGAGATTCTTTCACCTGAAATCACGTGACCTAGGAAAGCTACATGAGTCAACCAAAACTCACACTTGCTGAACTTAGCGTATGGTCCATGATTCCACAGAGTCTGAAGCACTGTCCTCAACTATCTTTCGTGCTCCTCAAGACTTCTCGAGTACACCAGGATATCGTTGATAAACACAATCACAAACTGATGCAGATACTCCTTGAATACACAATTCATTATATCCATGAAAGCAACTGGGGCATTAGTCAAACCAAACGGCATTACAGTGAACTCATAGTGACTGTAACGTGTACGAAATGCCGTCTTTGGTATACCTTCCTTTCTAATCCTCATCTAATGACACCTTGTTCTCAGGTTGATCTTAGAAAGTATCAACGCTCCCTACAACTGGTCAAATAATTCGTCGATCCTCGGTAGCGGGTACTTGTTCTTGATCGTCACTTGGTTGAGTTGCCGGTAGTTGATGCAAAAACGCAACGAACCATCTTTCTTCTTCACGAACAAGACTGGTGCTCCCCAAGGTGATGTACTGGGATGTATGAATCCTTTATTCAACAACTCCTACATCTGCACCTTCAGTTTCTTCAATTCTGACAACGCCATCTGGTAAGGATCCTTAGAGATTGGCGCCATCTCGGGGCCAACTCGATCACGAACTCAATCTCCCTTTCTCAGGGCAAACCAGGCAATTCTTTCGGAAACACATCTGGAAACTCTTGTACCACTGTAATGTCTTCCATCTTTGGCTCCTCAACTATCATATCCACGACAATCATCAAGCAACCTTAGCAACCTACTTCTAATAAACGGGTTACCTCAAATAACGAGATTAAGGTAATCGAGGGTCCTCCTCGACGTCCAATGAACTCGAAAATTTCACCTGCTAACGGGTTAAACTAGAATATTTCACAATAACAATCTATTATAGCAAGATGCTCCTTGAGCCAATTCTTTTCATAAATGACATCAAAGTTATACATAAGCAAAATAGTTAAGTACAAATTTAGCTAGTAATTCTCCTTTCTACGACTTTATTCCAATAAACTAAAGTTCTACAAGCTTAACCAAAATTCTGATGTGCCACTCTGATAAAATTTTCCCAGAAACATTCTTCTCCCGATCGATGCATAACTCGGTTCATTCCTGTCTCTTCGCCATCTTAGTAGTGCCCTATATGCAGTAGTGGTGCCTGTGCTCCCCTAGACTTATGCGGACAGTCCTTCACTTAGAGGTCGTGTTAGCGACACCCGTAGCAAACTCTTGTCCTAGGAAAACACGAGGCTAACCCATGTCTTCTCCCACAGAATTGACATGCACCATTCGAGTTAGGTGCCGACTTTCCTATCTCGCATTTTTGGTTGGGAGGGATGGAATACCTCCCTCTCGTTATCAACCTCCTCCCGAACCAATCGTTGTCTCTGTTGGGCCTGAACCGTGACACAGATGTGGCGGCTCGTTCGTTCAAGTTTCTCTCAAATAGCTGAGCTCGCTCATATAAGTCGTTGTAGTCCTTCAGATTGAACAGCACTAATGGATCCTTCAGCTCTGATATGAGGCCATTCCTGAATCTTCTAGCTCTGTCATCTGGATCTTCTACCAATCTCGGGGCATACTACAACAGCTCGGCAAACTTTGCCTCATACTGGTCTACAGACATTAGACCCTAACAAAGGCGCTGGAATTCCTCCATATTCTATTCCCTAGCACTGTCAAAGAAGTACTTGTCATTGAAAGTTTCAACAAAGGCATTCCACACCGGAACCACGCTTTTTGGGAACACTCTACCTCTAGTGGCCCTCCACCAAGTACTTGTGTTTCCGTACAACTGGTAGACTGCAAGGATTACTTTCTCTTCCTTTGTGCATCTCAGCAGTGCAAAGGCATTCTCCAACTCCTGGACCTAGAGGGTTGCAGCCTCAAGATCTTCGACTCCTATGAACCTTAGCGGGTTCAACTTCAAAAACTGCTCTACCAGCTTGTGCATCGGTCTCTCCCTGACCACAACTCCAGGTTGGACTTCAATAGGTGTGGCTGCGATAGCGATAATAGCATCGGCAGCAGCAATAGCAGCAGCTTGATTCTGGGCCTAGTACCTCATCAGAGTTCCAAGGGTCTTGAGCACCTGTATGATCCCATCGATTCTCGAATCACCAGGTGCTGCTATACCAACACCACCCAGGGGCAATGCTATTCCACTAGCGCTGGCCTAAGCCCGCGCTCTTCCTCAGGCCCTGACCCTTATCGGTGTCCTATCCCGAGTAACAGCTAGGGGTGTCAACGGTTCGGTTTAGCTCGGTTTTTTTGAAAAATCGAACCAAACCGAACTGAACAGTTAGAAAAATATTTCGAACCAAATTGAAAATTTCGGTTCGATTTTTCGGTTTTTGGTTTTCCGCTTTCGATTTTCGGGTTTCAGTTTTTTCTTTTCTTTTCAACTCAGATCCTAAGCTTTTAACTAGCAAGAAAGGTTTGTTCCATCCTAGCCAAATTGCTACATAAGAAGATGACTCAGTGTGGCACCCCGAACCACCTAAGGTCGCCACAAATACCTATCTCTCCATCTAATAAACACTAATTGCATCCCTTAGTAGAAGCATCACAGTAGGCATATTATTATTATTATTATTATTATTATTATTATTATTATTATTATTATTATTATTATTATTATTATTATTATTATTATTATTATTATTATTATTATTATTATTATTTTGAAAACGTTCTAGCGCAACGTATTAGTGGAAGCAGAATTCAATATCGCCATCACTCCCTCCAACAATCATGATACAATGCACACCACTAAGTACCATAGGAAAAGATAAAGCCGAGCCAATTTTATTTACATATTTTCATGATGGATTTTCTCGGGTCGATACAACAAAAGAAAGCCAAGGTTTTTAGCTACACTTGGCCACATCCTAAAAGGATATTTCGACCCCTATAGCGATCACGTGTCATCCTCTATCTATCAGTGTCGGCTACTCCCAAAAAGAAACAGCAGCTCTCTACCCCTCACGCGGCCATCACACCCATCCTGGTGCGTCGGGCGGTGGTGGCGGCAACATCCCCCTAAACACTCCATCTCGGCGGACATGAACTGATAGAAACTCCTGAATGACAGGGCCCCTAACTAGGCCCACATCGTACATAACCAGCACTCGCACTCGCACAAATGTCAGTCTAGGGACGGTAATTGAGTCGATCTCCGTACACTCTACCTCTACATCCAATGGGAGGCCATAGAAGGTGCCTCACGTAACGGTAGGGAACGACATCTTTCTAATTTGAAATGTTGGTCCCCGAAGGGGTGAGTACAACCACTCAGCAGGTAAAAGATCCAACAAACCACTCAATGCATCACACAATACAATCATAACAATCATAGCATAGTACATAACATTCATGCATCCAAGCATAACTTACCTTGCAGCCATGCATATGTCATCATACCATATGTACATACATCCTCATGTACTCATCACTATCATGTCATATATGTATCATTATACCATAGGTGATCATCATCATGTCACACACATATCATCATACCATGGGTATGGGTGATCATCATCATGTCATGCACATATCATCATGCCATGGGTGATCATCATCATGTCACGCACATATCATCATGCCATGGGTGATCATCATCATGTCACGCACATATCATCATGCCATGGGTGATCATCATCATGTCACGCACATATCATCATGCCATGGGTGATCATCATCATGTCACACACATCCATACATATGTCATCACATCATATGTGCATGATTCAATTTCCACTTTTATCTTTCAATTTGATCACCACATCTCTCTTTCTCAGGATCAGTATTTGCATCCAACACTTTATCACTTGCACCCCAACCTAGCATCGCGAGAAAAACCTCCGGCACACACCACCAGGCATCCGGCACCCCCACATTCCGGGCATCTCGCATCCCAACTAGTATCACGTGGCATCCCCCCGGACACAAACCTCCGAGGCTTCCGGCACCCAACCATTCCGGGCATCTCGAAACTCCCGAGGACATCCGGGCATGTATCTCAATACAATCCGAGCATCCGGCACCCCCCATCCCGGGTATCCTAACACTCCCAGGGCATTATCGGCCGCCTCCAACAGTTTCCTCATTCATCATAATTCATGTTCACCAATTTATGTCTCAATATTCAGCATGGCACATGATGTAATGGCAACAAAAACTAATTCAACATTACATTCTATATGCAATGCCAATTATCATCACATGCTCAGAAATATTCAATCACCTTAATCAATATGATTAATAGGGCTCATCCAAAGCAAAATAATCACAATTTCCAGCATTTGAAATTTGTATAATCCATGCTTGCACAATTTTAGAAAATATTTCCATTAAATGCCCAAATGGTCTTTAAAGATTATGAAATTTGAACATGTGCTAATCAAGACATAATGGAAGATATTTCATGAAGGACACAGCATCGAAAGAGCCTCACACAATTTCATATAGCTCACGCAATCATAGCATTTCTATTCTATCAACACAGCTTGCACAGATTTTGAAATATTTTTGGTTAAATAGGTATATGAACTTCAAAAATTATGAAATTTTAATATTTCATCGGGAGGACATAACTAAAGATACATCGTGAAGAACACTTTGCCAAAAGAGTTTCATATAAAATGATATAACCCATGCATTGAAACTGACTAAATCGAACGCGACAGATTACTCGGTTTTGGGAATAATTCCGATTAAATACTCTAATGACCTTTAAAAATTATGCAATTTTACCAGCTGATAGAAAAGACCCTAATATATATTTTTCATGAATACATCAAGGCCGGATTAATCCTAGATAATTAACTATGGACGGTCGAAGCACCTGTTCCTAGTACCGAACAGTCCAGTTTAGCTGTCTCCGAAAAATCAAGGTTTCACCTACTAATCTTCCTTCATTTCCTCTTAAATTTTGATATGTTTTGTCTCAAGAGGTCCAATACAACTTTCATTAAGGGATCTAGGTTATATTCTCAAAGGATAGTCACTTTATAGTTCACGAAGTCGCTGGAGTCCAGTACAACACTTCCAGATCTATTGTCTTCAAAGGAAAAATCGTTTCACTAGGCTTCACTTGTTCGTTTTACTTCAAATTTTAGTATGTTAGTCTTCAGGATGTTCCCTACAGCTTTCATCAAGAAGTCGAAGTGAAATTCTAAGTAAAAAGTGACATGCAACACACAAAACCACCAAGAGGTCGACAAAACAGTTTCAGATCTAGCGTTTTCGTAGAGGAAGGGTTTTACCCCTTAAAACTCAGCAAATTTGTCCCAAATTTTAGTATGTTATACTTTGAGATGTTATATACAACTTTCGTGAAGAAGTCAAAGTCAAAATCTGACTCAAAACCCGCATGAAAGCCTCTACAACATTCTGGATCAGGCGGTATACACGAAAACAGAATGCTATTTCAAAAACAACACATTCGAGCTTTAGTTTCTCACACCCTAAACGTCCGAGATTCACCACATTCAAACACATATGCAATATACAACATGCAAGAGAAGAATATAGATCCCAACTTGCCTTTGTACCGAGCAAACAACGGCACACGGACGGCGACGGACACACGGACGAACGGTCGACGGACGAGCGGACGGGCAGCTCTTCCTCGCGTGATCTCTTCTTCCTCTCTCTCAATGCCTCACTCTCTCTCTCTCCCTCTCACCTTGGACGAAGCCCTCTCTCTCCCTCTCTTTCTCGCTTAAACCGGCCTCTATCCCCCTAATGTTCTTCCCTTCCATCATTAGCAATGATTACTAATTGCATGGCCTACACTTGGCAGCTAAGAGGAGACACATGGCCTTCTTCATGCAAGATGGGCCTCCATCTCTCGGTTGGGCTTGGGCTAGCAATGGGCCGGCGATTCCTCCTCTTCTTGGGCTTCGCGGCTAGGCCCAAATGGCCGAAAATGAGGTGAGTTCATGGGCTGGTTTTAAGCAAATACTTTGGCCCATATCTCATCCTATTAATTTACCTAATCCTTAATTATATAAATACCTAATTGAAATTTATAAATCACAAAACTTTGTGACCTATCTTAATAAATTCCAAATCCATAATCCTTCATGGCCAAAATAGAAATTTTCATCAAATAATTATTCACCATAGGCTTGGCCAAAGTCTTAATGCAAGACATTAATTTGAGCACCCCTAATGACTGGCAAGGAATTTTTAGGATGCCACACTCGGATTTTATGACCAATTATATTCATAGCTCTCTCTCTCTCTCTCACTCTCTCTCTCTCTCTCTCTCTCTCTCTCTCTCTCTCTCTCTCTCTCCATTTCCAAGAGCACATGCACTAACATTAAAAGCATCTCCAAAGATCATGTCAAGTGCTGCCAACAAAAGACAACTGAGAGATGACAAATCCGCATTATGAACCCTCATCTCACTTAGAATCAAATTGTTATTGACAACCAGAAACTTCAACCCACAATCCCTCAACATTCCAAACTGAGCACTGCTAATATCACTAAGCCCAAGTAGCAAGAAAGAATCGGAAAGAGCTTGCTATCATCGAGGAATGCTGCTGACAAGCTTAGCACCAACCAAAGTATCCAAGTACATGGAATGCACATTATCCACAAAGGGGGTAAACCACCAAAGAAATTACTACAAGTTGTTTGGCCTTACATCTTCATCAATGTATGACTGCAGCACGGCTATTACTCCCCCTTCGAGACACTGATAAACAGTAACCTGGAAGGAAAAAAGAAAATAACAGATCAAGTAAAACACTTTTTTGCTCCACGTTGATCTTATAAACTAAAAAAAAAAAAAAAAACACGATTTTCCTATCCAAATTGTACTGACCAAGTGAAAATAAAGAATGCTACGAACAACCCAGTTCAGTTAAATAGCTGCAGATGCTCGAGAAGAGGCAAAAACCCCTAAAGCTAAGAACTTAGGGAGTACTTGGTTGCCGCCGACAGTGGCAAAGACGTTGAAGTACCGAAGTCAATGAAGTTGAAGATGATGGCGTAGAGGGGACGCTTCCCCTCCTAGAGCCTGTTGGTGACCCTAAGTAGCAAGCACCAACAGTAGCACCGTTAGAGATCGCATTTTCGCACCAGACTCGCACACAATTGCAAAGTAGGACAACCGATTTAAACAAAACACACTTTATAAACACATTCGGTTTATACACAAAAGGTCTGACTCAAAAAGAAACCTCTAGGCCCCCTACACTCTAGACCCTTCGGCTCAGGCTTTGGATCCTCCACGTTACAACCCTGAAATTGGTAACCCACGATGGGGTGAGATAAAAATCTTAGAGAGTCTACACTCTAAACCTTGATTAGGAATATAATACACCTAGAGACAGCCTATATACACATCATAAAGGACTTACCTCGTCTTAATTCTTCCCTGCATGTGAGCACAGTTCATATAACATATGTTATAAAACCAAATCATTATGACAGGTCCCATTCCATGCCACACAATTTTGTTTCATAATCAGTCGTGATCATCTCAATCATTCAGGCGTTCCAATAGTTACGGCCCCACGGGCATGGCCGACTCAACAATCAGCGGTCTTCCAGCGTAATCGGGTATTGTCTCGCCCTATCGAGCATGCCAACGTCCACCTCTAGACAACATTCCACATAGGAGCATCGGTCCAACCTCCACTGCAACCAGCATTCATTGTTAGAGGCATTCCACATAGGAGCATCGCCCGGCGTAAACGCTCACGATGGATTCTCATAGCGATCACACATGCAACCAACCTTGGCCAAGAACATCATGCCTTGCACTCAAATGCCTCAATTTAAATAATGAGCTTGGCCTATTTTCTTCATATTAAAAACACCCGGTAAAATAAGTGTGCATGAACACATGGTCAAATTGAACTATAAAGCGCGGTATCATCTCTTTTAAAATCCTACAATTTTATATAGTACTAAAAACATTTTCGGCGTAAAAACCAACACCGGTATTTTTGTAATTAAATACCAAAATTCCAAATTTTTGAAACAATAATTCAAAATTAATACTCAGCATCAAATTGCACAAATTAGCACTCAATTACACAAACTAATTACACCACGATGATCAACACGAAATTCTAATAACAGGCTATCTCGGTATAATTTTCGAAAATAAATAAATAATTAAATAAATTATAAAATAATTAAATAATTGACTAGTTAAGCTATACACATTAATCTAACCACGTAATTGGACTTAATTAAATAGTCTACTAAGCTAACTAAATCACATAATCTAATTAATCTCTAATTAAACTAATCTAACCACCTAATTAGCCTAACTAACTAATCTAATTAACTAACAAGCTAAATAAATACACTAATCTCACTTAAGCTAATCTAAACCTCCCCTAAGCATAATTAAGCTCCTAAGCAAGTAAACTCACTGGTTTAACGAGCCGATGAGTTCACGGTGACGGTGATGCAAAGGTGAGCGAGACTTGGGCCTACGACGACATCAAGAGAGATTCGGAAGGGCCTGGAAAAGGCCCATGAAGCCTCAGCTCAAGCTGGAACTTCGATTCTGTTGAGGGTTGACAGGGCTGGTTGAAGGAGCTAGGATGGCGCAGGAACGGGCTAAGGCGGCAACGGCGGGGCCAAGCGAATAGACGAAGGTGGGTTGGCGGCTCGGGGGCTTTAGGATGGCAGCCCAAGCAGCGGGCTCGAGCATGGGGAGCTCGGACGTAGGCAGTGTAGCGGTTGGCTTGACGAACGACCAAGATGACATGCGTCAGTCATCGGGCGTGCGGGCTGCTTGGGCTGGCTGGCGTGAGGCCTGGCGGTGAAGGCTAGCTGGTTTGCTAGTTCTATGCTCTTGTTTCAGCAACAATGGAGAGGAATTGCTTAAGAAGAAGAGGAAGAAGCTGCTGTAGGTTAAAGAGGGAACAAAAGGCCACCAAAGTCCCCACAAATATCCCAAACACTTGAGTGATGGCCCCACCAGCCTTCAGCCTCATCCACAACCACCTTTGCCTCTCCAAATCTTCCTAAGCAAGCCACGATGATGCTAAAATGTTGCACCCCCCCCCATGGCCTACGAATTTCATTAATTCCCTCACCAATTTCACACCAAATTCACTCCAATTCAATCCAATTCAATGGCCAATAATGCCAAGGTATGAGCCCACACCAATTTCTTGCATTCCCATCACCATTTGATCCAACTTGGAAGCTAAAATTGCACACAAAAATGGCCCTGCGAATTTCCCAGTCCAAAATCGCCCAATTTTGAATTTTTGCCAAAAATCCGAACTCGCCGAAAATTCTTCGAAGGATGAGTCAACATTCCTAAAATAAATCGTGATATGCTGGAACTTTCGATTCCTGAAATCGTATTCAATTTCGTGGTTAATTTCAACCGAACACAATTTAAGCGTGACCTAACCTACTGGGTAGTTTTTAGAAATTTTTAGCACAATTGACTCGTGGTCGATTAATTTCAATCCACATTGTGCATCTTCGACTCATAGGCGACTCTCCATTGTCGTAAAAATATCAAGATTTCAAATACGGGCACAGGATACAGAAACAACAGAAAAATCGATTTAGTGCCGTTCGATGCAAATTTTATAATTAGGTGAAATCACCCACAATTTAATTACATGCCTCTGTCGAATCGACATATCTCTGGTCTCTAATCGATTTTAATAGTGTCGTATTGACCCTTGCAAATTAGCACGATCAAATAGTCGATTTTTGATCGAATTCTCAAGTCAATCGTGTTTAGATTCCTTAACGGCTTCACCTGATAGATTAGTTATCTCGTGAGTGGTCAACTCAGAGAAAAAGACTATAGGCGCATCGATGAAAAACCCATTTCTTTTAGTCGAAAGCAAGGTTGTAAATTAGGATGTCACAATTTGCAACTACATCCCACATATCCAAATCTGCAACTTCAATATATGACTTCATTCTTTGCTTCCAATAGCCATAGTTGCTTCCCTCGAAGTATGGTGGCTTGTTAGGAGCTTGAGCATCATTGGTAAAAAAATTGTCAAAGTTAGCCATAATATATTATCTTTGTATTCAAAAGAAGAACACTTCAGATAATGAGTAACAAACCTCTGATACCAATTGTTGAGACTAACAATACAACCTAGAGAGGGTGAATAAGTTGTTTTCAAACTTTGATGATCTTTTGTAGAAATTAGTTAATTGCTAAGTGAATATACCTTAACCTAATGTTTAAGCAAACGACTACTAACTGTATGCTAAAGTATATAAGTAGATAAGAAATAGTAGGACATAGAGTTATAGTAGTTCGGCTTTACTTTTTAGTTTACATCTGCTCTTTAGACTAACAGTCTCAAGACAGGCAGGATTTCACTAACAATATGCTTGGAAAGTTATAACAAGTTAGCACTAATCCTTTATGTGATAGATCACACTATCTAGAGTTAGTAGGCTGCTCTTACACTTGTACACTTAATCCTTAGCATAATTGTTAAATAGCACGACAATCAAAAAAGTAGAATAGAAAACTTTCAGCTAGAAATAACTATAAGCTACTTGACCTTTTATGTGTTGCTCTTTCTTTTGGTCTTCAAAGCCTTCTCTTTTTTATACTCTTCTTCAAACTATCCATTGATGTTGATTTAGAGAGGTAGATGACCATTGGAGAGATTTCCGTTGAGCTATTGTATAAGAAAGTACTTCCCATACAATTTCTTTCATAGGACTTCTACAGACTAACCAAAAATAACAATCGCTATTGTCTTCTCACTGCAATCTCTGACTGACTTGTCGGACACTTTAGTTAATCTGCTACATGCTTTATTCCGATTTTGTTGTTGTACGAATCCAGATTTTTCAACGGCTCTTTACCTAATCCAACGAATATCAACTGATATACTTGATTGTTACATTACCATCAACCTAATCTTTATTGTTTCAACATAAACATCATCAGTACTTGATCTTTTTAGTTGACTAGTGCTATCTACTATAACAGGACGTTTGCAAAATTCTTTCCAATGGATCACTCAATGGATATTGCGTAACCCTTTGATCCAAACATCTGCACAAAACATAGTATGTAATATATTAAGGATAGTTTGGGCATCATCAAAATTACTTTAAGATGTTTTCTCCAATAGCCCTCATAGGATCGAGGAGCTAGGCTAACCTCCAACCTCTTTTGATGAATCAGAAAGAATCCGCATCGTGGATGTGTAATTATGAAACTTCCAATGTGTTAAGCTGATGTGTATATGTATATATATACATATACATATATATACATATATATAAGCATTTATTGATATGTTTCTATGCTATCCCTATTGATGTGTATGATTGGATGGAGTTAATTATGCTTTCGCTTGTGTATAATCGAAAGATAAAATGAATGGGTCAGCAACGCCTCCTAAGATGTCACAATTAAATGATCAAAGGAAAAAGGGGTTGCCTTGTGTCCGAGGGTCGAGGTGTGACATAAGTACCAACTTCGATGAGATTTGCCGGGAATCCGACATGACATTATTTTAATAATAAAACTAGTTTACGAGGCTCACCGGAATGTCCACTCAGCAATGTTTATCCAAAAACGACGTTGTTTTGCCCCCAAATTTTTTTTTAATATAAATATAAATTAATTTAAATTGAAAAAGCTAAAAAAAAAAATTTTAAAAAAAGGAACACAAGCAACAAATCAGCGAGGGCCTCTTCGGCCTTAGCCACCGTTGCCCTGGCAGTGGTGAGGGCTATAGAGGCCCTCGCTGATTGCTACCCCTATTCTCTCTCTATTTTTTAATTATTTTTAGTTTTTTTAATTTAATTTATTTAATATTTATATTAAAAATCAAATTTTGACCAAAACGATGTCGTTTTGGGTTATCTAGCCATGTCATTTTTAAGAAATGCCACATCATTTAATTTAATTTAATTAATATTTAATTTAAAAATCAAATTTGGGGAAAAACAATGTCGTTTTGAGCTTCTATAACCATGTCGCACCACGTGCATAATTTTTTTTTAAAATAATTGCCATGTCAATAAAGAAACATCACCAGAAAATGCTAGGTTAGCAATTTGCTTGGAAATTCTTGCAGTTGGCACATAAGTATTCCTTCTTTTCCAATTTTGATACTTAAGTATACATTTTGGAAGTTTTGGCACTTAAGTGTTCACTTATGTCAATTTTTGGCACTTGAGGTATCCAACACTCCTTATAATTGGCAAGTTTGATCCGCAAATCAAAGGAAGGTATCTACGTGATTTTCTTCTTTTCTTTCTTGGCAAAGATTGTTATCTATTCTACAAGAATTTGCAAGTGACAAAAGAATCTTTCCAAATGAAGTTAGGAGAGCTTGATTCGAAAATTGTGGAGATTCTATCATATTTTCGAAGGATAAAAAATTCTCCTCTTCACTCAAAATTCTCGCAAATTAATGAAGGTGTCTCAAAATATATTGAGCAAAGCCCCTATTGCATCGAACAAAAGGTTGAGTAGCTTTGGATTGAAATACGCTATTCAATTTATTCTAAAGCAAGGGTATTATATATTAAGTGAGATATTATATCTTTAACCGCAAATTTGTGCAAAAAGTTTGTTGAGTTTATGTAGATTAAATTTGAGATGGCTTTGATTGAAGAAAAAAAATTTCTATCTCGAATAACAAAAATCAAACGAATGTTGCAAATGTTGTTGCTATGAAGGAAATAATGAAAAAAAAATTATGTTCAACATGCAAGCCGAAATGAGAGCTATTCACAAAAACTGTCATGATGAGAAGGGGAGAAAGTGAATGCAAAAGAAAGGGGGAGAATCATGATCATCCCAAAAAGGCATCAAATTGAGGGGAGCATAAATCAAATATGAGAAAATCCGGATAAAGTTGAGTTATATTCTACTTGATCTTGATTACTATCTTGACGATGGAAGAAAAGGTAAATGTGTGTTAGAACTAGCTAGGTTCTACATAATCTAGTTAGTGCATCTTCTTCCATACTTTTTGTCATTAACATATTCTTATTTATATTATCGTTTTATTAAGACAAAAAAGGTGGTGAAATTTATAAAGCATCTATGATTCTTGATAGATATTTACCAAATGTATATGATGTTTGAGCTGAATTATATATTCTCTGTGTGATACCATTTCCATTGTTATCGCTTTTTGATTATGATAAAAAGGGGGAGAGAATATAAATATGCATATGTTTTGATTGGTTGACATTATTTATTTGGTGCAAAGGAAAAAGCTACGATCATCTTTCCACATATAATTATGCTTAATCTAACTGCTATCTCTTGATTTAAATCACATTCTTTGAATATCTAAAATTTGGAGATTGATTTATCAATGGAGAAATCCCTTATGATGTTTGGAATATGACAAAATAATCAAAGGCTACTAACGTTTGTATTGATTGAGTAATCAGGCGAAAGATACACAAGTTGCTACGCAAGTGATATTCTAATAAAACGTATAAAGGATATTATCGAGGACTATACTTTGAAAGAACTAGAAGATAGACTCTATGTTGAAGCTAAACTAATTTAGACTATGTTATGACAAAGTCTAGACTTGAAGACTAAATATATTCAGACGTAGACTCTAAGAATGAATATGTTCATACTCAAGTCTATATTGTGGAGTCTATTTTAGACTGAATGCGTTCAAACTTAAGTTAAGACTTTATACTGAAGATAAAGACAATGAGAATTACTTGTATTCCCATCCTGACCCAAGTTAAGAATGTGGCAAGTTCAGAATTAAGCAAGTCCAAAACGTATCAAGTTCAGAATTAAACAAATCCAGAACGTAACAAGTTCAGAATTGAGCAAGTCCAAAACGTAACAAGTCTAATGTACACAACACTAGTGATTTGCTTTGGATTTCACACCTAAAAAGATTTGGTTGACTTAATCTTGTTTGATTGGTGAATCAATCCTGTGACAAGTTGTTTCTAAACGGAGAAAC
This sequence comes from Eucalyptus cladocalyx, assembly GCA_017140615.1. Taxonomy (NCBI): domain Eukaryota; kingdom Viridiplantae; phylum Streptophyta; class Magnoliopsida; order Myrtales; family Myrtaceae; genus Eucalyptus; species Eucalyptus cladocalyx. The sequence goes on along the minus strand of CM029516.1, from coordinate 14,357,341 downwards.
TCTACTTATGGAAACCAATACTCTAGTTGTACGGGCGAGCGGAATTGAGTGGGGATTTAGCTTCTATCACACAACAGCCTTTCGATTTTCTTGATACAATTCTATCCAACGGGTAGATTGGAAAACGATTCTTTGGAGACTGTCTACCAGCTAGTTTGGAAGTAGAAGTGTATATAAGGAGACCACGATGTTGAGGAGCAAGTAAGAGACAAAGCATAGAATCTATTATTCCAAAGTCTGAGCATACGTCAACCATTTACAGTTGTCTTTCGTGAGCTTGAAATTGTAATCATTTGAGAGGTGTTGACGGTGTTATAAGTGTGTGTTTTGGTGTAAAATAGTGAGTCTTATTGGTTGGGTATAAGCAACATTGGCTTTGGGTAGAAGCTCTTAGATATAAGCAACACAACTTGACTATAACCTTTCACCGATTATCTAGTGGAATCCAATTAGTAAACTGTCGACGTGGGAGAGTGGATCGAACTTGATATAAACTGAATCACTATACACCTTGTGTGCAATTTCTCATATCCCTAAACTCTTATGTGCTTCTAAAGTTTGTTCTACTACACCACTAATTCTAAACCTTGTTCTAGAATCTTTTCCTTTGTTCAAACGTTGATCTTAACCTTTTCTATTACACTTTAAATTTTCAAGATTTTATAAAATCACCTATTCCCAACCCACTCTTGGTGATATTTGCTAGCTACATCATATTTTTAGATCATTAAGGCTCTTTTTGGTAAAATTCGTTTCTATTTTCTGGAATAACTATTTCTATTTATTTATTCCGAGGAACAAAAAAAGAATAAAAACCTGTTTGGTAAAACTTTTGCTCCCGGGAACAAAAAATCTATTTTTTTATTCCCAGGAATAGATTTGGAACAAACACAAGAAATAAAAAAAAAGTAACTTCTTGTTCTTGAGAACAATTTCTAGAATCTATGTTTTTTCTCTGTTATCACTTCTTCTCTTTTCTTCTTCTGCCTCTTCTTCCTTTTGGCCGATCACTAGCCTTGGCCCTGGCCAGCACCGGCGACTGGCTAGACGAGGGCTGGTGACCTCACCGGAGCATCGCCAACCCCCGAAGATGCCAAGCCATAGCAAGGCTTGTCGGCTTGAGCCTTATTATGGCTGGGTGAGGCTTGACCTCACTGGGCCACCTCCAAGATGACATCGCGAGGCCGAGCCTCACTAGTGGCCCAGCGAGGCCGAGCCTCACTAGTGGCTGGGTGAACTCAACCTTGCCAGATCTGGGCAAGGCCGACCTCACCCAGCCAAGGTGAGGCCGAGCCTCGCTGTGCCTCCCCAACCAATGCGAGGCGAGCCTCACTAGGCCAACGCGAGGCCGAGGCTCGCTAGTGGCGTGGCGAGGCTCGGTCTCACCTAGATCTAGCGAGGCCGAGGCTCACCATGGCCAAGCTCATCTCTAGCGAGCTCGTCGGACCTCGCCCAGCCAATTGCCAGCCAAAGAGAAAAAGTAAAAGTAAAAAGAAAAAAAGGAAAAAATAAAAATATATATAATAAAAAAATTAAAAATTTTAAAAAATCTAAAAGTCCTATCAAATGTATTTCTATCTCGGGAATAGAAATTTTGAAAAGCTACCAAACGTTCTTTTGCTAAAAAATTATTCCCGAGAACAAAATCAGAAAAAAATCATTTCTCATCAAAAATTGTTTTTCAGAACAAAATCATTACCAAATGCACCCTTAAATTTTAGGGTTTGCTTAAAGTTATTTGAGAGGTGGAAATAGTGTAAGCCTAAAAGAATCATGTCCTATTTTAACTACATGATCCAAAAGCTACCGTCTTTCTTCCGGTACATAAAAGCTATCCCTTTGGAACTCTTTTTTTTTTTTTTTTTTTTTTTTTTTGTTCGACAAGTGACATTCTGCGTTTCTGTTTTCGTTCCATGTATCAAAGTGATCGATGCTCTAGATAACCTTCGTATTGTGGAAATTACACTCATCAGTAGGCGTAAAACCCAAAGAAAAAGGTCAGTTGATCTGGCCGGAAAAAACACGGAAGAGAGGGTAGAGACAATTTTCATATGGGAATCCTTATGTGGCCTCTCACTCTCTCTGAAGAGTTCAGAACTTTAGTGAATAACAAGAAAAGTGTATCATTGAAGCACTAACTAGACGCCCTTGTTGATTGGTCTGGCTATCATGTAATGCTTTCTTCTACTTGAAAATATGAATCCCTTTGGTCCCATTTAAAATGTGCATATTCCTTCAAATGATATCCTGCTAATCTCTTTCCACATTTGGGATGGGAACTGTGAGACTGTCCCCCTTTTCTTGTACACAATTGAGATAGCGAATCCGAGGGCTCTAATTTTCGCTTTAGAATAGTACCTCATCGATCTGAACTACTTAATAAATTATATGTGTCTAATGGGTGTCGGTGTAAATTACAATATGTATAATCGAGTACAGGTGACTCTATTTTTAACCAAAAAAACAATCGACTTTTCATAGACCACTCAAACCTAGTTTTTGGAAATATTGAGAGGATTTATTGTAAGGTGTCAAGAATAACGATTCAGATTTACGAAAATACGGGTTGCCACATCGTTTGCCACTACAAATTAGACAGGTCACCATTGCAAACAGGTCGCTTTTGTCGACCACACTTTTCAATGATGCTGGAAACTATGCCTTGGATTCGAAATCTTATAACAGCCTAGTGATGGTTAACTAGTCATGTATTAGAGAATTGTGACATCCCAAGACCTAAATAGTATTGTTAAGTATTTCTCATAAGTGAACATGCACCTCTCAAATGATTACCATCTTATATGATTACTCGGAACACTCATTTTGGAAAATTGACCCACATTGAGCGGGAATAGTCATTACAAATAATATTGGGGCAGAACACCCTGTAGTAGATTTGTGGTCTATGGCCGAACTAGGTCCATACTCAATCCACCAAGGTGCATGAATGGATAGGTTGACACATCAAATGAGGAAAGCATCCCTAAACTGTATAGACCAACATCGATGACTACGTTAGCTATTTAAGGGGGGAGCTTGTGACCTCCCAAATCCCAGTCTTACATTGATTACGAGATACCCAATTGAGTGATTCATAAGTTAACACCCACCCTCAAGTATTCACTATCTAGTGTGGTTTTTTGAAGTACTCTCATGGGTGTTTGACTTACTTGACATGAGACAGGTTTTGTTGTCAACAAACTCAGCATGACCTGTCCTATTGGATGTAAGACTTGAGATGTCATATACCCTACCACTTGAAGAACTAACTTCTTCAATGTCCATCAAAAGATTGATCTCCATCGCCAGCAACACGGGAATAGGGCTCGTGGATGAGGAAGACATCAAAAGGGATCACATTCAAGAGAGATGACTCTGATGGTTTTAACATAACTTAACGTCCATCCTCCTCATCTCCCCGCCCGGCCCATGGGAATAGGGCCCGTGGATGGGGAAGGTAAAAAGGACAAAAAGATGACACTGTTGGAAAAGGCAAACGGCATCGTTCTTCTTCTCCTTCAAGAACAAATCGGATCGAAGTAGGACCACGTTCCTTTTCTTCCTCTAATCGGCGTCGGTGTTTAATCTGTGGCTAACAAGGTACGCTCGAATCCGTGGTGTGCTTTACGATCGGTGATACGTGTTTTCCGGGCTTCGTCTTCCGCATTGATTTAGGGGTTCGATTCGGTGTCGAATCCGGTTTTCGGGATCCGTTATTCCCAACATTGGTATCGAGCCCTAAGTTCACGTTTTCCCGATCAATTTGATGTTTTTGATTGATTTTTCGCAAAAAATTTTCGGCCGTACGGATCGGGCGGAAATCCCGACACCCGAGTGCATTGTTCGGCCATTTTTCTGAGTTTTCGTAAGTTGAAATCATTTTCTGAACAAATGGGGAGAAAGGAGACATCAAGACAAGTCCGGCGACATGTCGCACGCTGCCGGGCGACGCCGCACGCGCCCACACGTGCGGCTGGAAGGCGCTGCGTGTGGGCGCGACGCGCCGGAAGCGCTGGATAGCCCAGCGCATGCGCACACGCGCCGGTGGCGAACCGGCGTGCGCGCCGCCGCAGGGCGAACCGGCACGCGCCGGGCGGACGACGCGTAACGCCACGTGATGACGTCACGCGATGACGTCATCCAACGGTCGGTAACCGCTCGGATGACGTCACCGATGACGTCATCACCAGCGATGTTTAGCCGGACGGTCACCGATCGGCAACCCGACCGGCGATCCGACCCGACCCAACCCGAACTGCGGAGACCCGTCACGCACTCGGCGTTTGCCGGATGACGTCTGCGTGACGTCATCCCGCGCACGCGCACGGCACGTGCCGTCAGTTCGCCCGAGCCGGCCCTCCAGCCCGACCGGTTTGACCGATCCAACCGGTCTGTCCGGTTCGACCGGTCCGACGGCCGTTGACCGTTGACTTTGACTTTGACCGTTGACCAACAAAAAAAAAAGGAATTTGTTTCTTTTTTCACTCATGCCTATGTGGGTTATAAGTAATCCATTTTTTTTTATTATGCATTTGTTGCATGAATTATGGAAAATTATGTATTTTCCCTTTTGTACATTATGGATTATAAGTAATCCATTTTTAGTTCTGCATTTGTTATAGGAACTATGATGCGTTATGCAAGGATACCTGTTATCCCGAGAACGGACGAGGGAATTGCAAGACTTAAAAGGCTAATGACAGAGTTAGCTGATTATCGGTGGCATGACGGTGATTTAGTATCACACGTGGTCAAGGTCAATCAGATGATACAGGAAATCATCTGGAATGGTTATCTTATGCCAAATTTTGAGAAGGTGCCGGCTTTGATGAACACTCTTCCACCTGAATGGCAAGCAGTGTTAGATCGGCTATGGGAGGTCAACGTGATCCCGGGTTATAGAAGGCTAGTGGAAGCTTTTGTAAAAGAGTACTATAGGATTGAGTTGGCCAAAACTTTAACCCTTAGATTGAATGCCACATGGCGTAGAGTAAATGCGCCTTGGTGGAGACATGAAAGCTCTCCAAAAGTTTTTCCATGGTTGGCAAATGTGCCTTCGTTTTCTCGAGATGTTTTGGTGATAGATTAGAATGGACATTCCCTATTTATTTCTTAGATTAGTTATGAGATGTTTTTATGGTTGAATATCTCTTTTTATGTTGATATTTTTCTTTGTATATATTGCTTAGTGTAATGTATAGTTGTATTAATTGAAAGCATTATTGTTTTAATTGTATGTCAATTATATGTTGCTTTCTGTTATTACTGGTTGCTGTGGGTAATTAGCTATGGGTAGTTTTAGAAGTTTTTGTAGCTTCATAGAATTGATTTTAAATATGACAATCATATTAATGATAGTTTTAAGTTAGGATTTTTGGAGGATGATTGGAAACGTAGTGACATTTTGATTATGAAGTCTTACTTGAAATTATTCATTAATATGATGGGTCTATATAAAAATGGATGCATAAATGATAGACATTAATTATTCGTGCATATGTACGATGTGTTCAGATCGATGGTTCAGCCAAAAAAGAATGTAATTTGTTGATATGAATGGAGACAATTATGAAATATTGAATATGAAATTCAATATGTGCTGAAAAAGCAAGAAGCACTAGAAGCTCTTGACCATGTTATGGAAGATCTTGAGGATGTCGTGCGCTACCTTGAGCTAGTAGAGGACCGCTAACGGCATGTGAGCCGAAAATAGATATTTACAATGCTGGTTCTAGCTCGAAAGGGCTTTAAGCTCTAGCGCAAACGTATTGATTCGTTCAATATGTGAGAATGCAAATGATCAAGTCCTTATTGCAAGAAATCAAGAGTTAACCAACACAAGAGAGGAAAACGTCCTTAAGAGAAGAAAATGTCAAGGGTGAGGTGTTACAATTGTGATAAGAAATGTCACTATACTCGCAACTGTAGTGAGCCAAAAAAGGTCAACACCTCTTGTATATTTAAGAACTTTGCTTATGTGTCAAGTTCTGAAATATTGGCTGAATCCAATCCTATGTGGACTGTAGATTCATGAGCGATAGACCATGTAGTGAAGGATAGAGGATCCTTCGTGGAATTCCGACGAATACCAACTGGAACTAAGTGGATCTATGTGGGATATGACTTCAGAGATGAAGTTAAAGGGATTGGCACCTGCCAATTGAACATGCGTGGTGGACGCACCTTGTTCCTACATGATGTTTCATATGCTCCAGACATTCGTCGAAATTTAGTGTCTGTATTAGTGTTGGTTAAGCTTGGTTTTGGTATGAACTTCCATAATAAAGGTGTAGACTTGTGTTTAAATACAAACTACTATGGTTGTGGTCACTTACTAAATGGTTTTATTGTACTAAATGTTGATTGTGATGATGTCAATATGCTATTTCCTTGTTTCACGTCTTCTACCTTATATGATAATGATGTGAATGTGTGGCATGCTAGACTTGGTCACATTGGCCAATAGCGTATGAATAGATTAGCCAAAGAGGGCTTGTTGGGCAATATTGAAAAAGTCGATTTGTCCATAAGTGAGCATTGCCTAGTAGGGAAAATGATAAGGAAACCATTTGGAAAAGGTAAAAGAGTTGAATTTCCTCTGCATTTAATCCATTTGGGCGTCTGTGGTTCAATGAATGTGAGAGGAAGGTAAGGGACTGTTTATTTCATCACTTTTTTTATAAATGATTATACTCAAGTCGGATATGTCTATTTGATTTCTCATAAATTTGAAGCATAAGTTGTTTCAGAAGGTTTATGAACCTGGCAGAAAATCAATTAAACAAGAAAATAAAGGTATTTAGATCCGATCGAGGTTGAGAATATTTATCTGATAAGTTCAGAAAATTATGTGATGAAAAAGGAATAGAAAGATAGTTGTCTATTCCATATACTCCTCAACCAAATGATGTTGCAGAGAGAATAAACAGAACCCTACTGGAATGGTTAGGTCCAAGATGGTGCATGCTAACTTACCTATCACTTTTTGAAGTGATGCGTTGTTAATTGTTGCCAATATACTTAACCGGATGCCTTCCAAAGCAGTTATTTCCACTTCATGTGAGTTATGGACAGTTAGAAAACCGAACTTAAGTTTTCTTAAGCCATGGGGTTGTGCTGTCTATATTCATGAGTCCTCTCACAAGTTTGGGAAATTGGGTCCCAAAGAAAATAAGAGTATTTTCATGAGATACTGCGAACACTCAAAAGGGTATGTGTTCATAGGTGAGCAGGAAAGTGGGAGTATAACTGAATTTGAATCACGGGATGTCACATCCTTAGTGGATGAATTTCCTAAGAGGGGCGAAATAAGGGAAAATAACTCCCTATTTGAAACATTGGATTAAGATAATGATGTCAGTGGAGTTTGTCCAAGTGGGAGTAATATGAGATGTGATGAATTGAATTCAACTCATTCTCAATTACAACCACCTGATGTGACGACATCATCATTACCTAATTCAAGTGGGAGCATGATGGGGAATGATGTGTTAAGTGTACAATCTCCCATAGGGTGAACAAGTCACCAAAGTATTCCCCGTCGATGTTTTGACATTGAAAGGGAAACTTTTATGGTTGCTCCACTAGATGAGGATAAGCCAAGAAATATTAATAAAAAAATGCTCTAAATTTCCCTAATAAGGAAAAATGGATTCATGCAATGAAAGAGGAAATTGAGTCATTGAAATCAAACCAAAGTCTGGGAACTGTTTGATCTTCCAAAAGGACATAAAGCTATTGGGAACAAGTGGGTTTCTCAAAATAAAGCGAAAGATTGATGGCTCGATAGAAAGGCATAAGGCTCGCCTTGTGGCGAAGGGGTATAATCAATAGGAAGAAATTGATTATGAAGATACATTTTCTCCTGTAGTGAAATTTACCTTAATTCACATTATTCTGGCAATAGTGACTAGTATGGATCTTGAGTTACATCAAATGGATGTAAAGACTGCTTTCCTTAATGGAGAATTAGAGGAAGGAACATATATGGAACAACCTGTTGGTTTCATAGTGAAAGGCCAAGAAGAAAAGGTATGTCGACTTTGGGAGTCGATATATGGCCTTAAGCAGTCGTCAAAACAATGATATATACGTTTTCATAATGTCATAATGGCATATGACTTTACAATGATAGATGATGATCATTGTGTATATATCAAAATATCAATGATCAATTTGTGATCATATCATTATATGTTAATGATATACTAATTGCCGGAAGCAATATGGAGTTTGTAAATACTGTGAAGAATTAGTTATCTTCCAACTTTGAGATGAAAGACATGGGTAATGTTGCATACATTCTTGGAGTTAAGATTTCAATATTGTAAACCCATAGATACTCCTATTGCAAAAGGTGAAGGGTTGAGCCATAAACTGTGTCCAAGGACTCCACAAGAGAAGGAACAAATTATACATGTTCCTTATGATAGTGCTGTTGGAAGCTTGATGTACGCTATGATGTGTACAAAACCTGACATATGTTTTATAGTTGGAATGGTGAGTAGATACCAATCCAATCCAGGTCAAGCACATTGGAAAGCCATTAAAAGAATACTAAGGTATCTAAAGGGGACTGCTGATAATACGTCGAGTTATTAAGGAAATGATCTGCAACTCAAAGGCTATTTTGATACTGATTGGGAAGGAGATTTAGATGAAAGAAAATCTATCTCTGGATTTGTTTTCTTACCGAATAATGGCACCATATGTTGAAGCAGTAAGAAACAAAAGTGTATAACCTTGTCCACGATGGAAACTGAGTTCGTGGCATTGTCAGCAGCAGTATAAGAAGGTGTTTGACTTAAGAGATTTTTTGGATCATTTAAGTGTTATAGGAAGTGCTGCAGATTCATTGTTGGTTAACTGTGATAGCCAAGCAGCAAAATGGTACACCAAAGATCCAAAATATCATGGCAAGACCAAACCTATAGATACAAAGTATAATTTTGTCAAGGATATGATTGCACGAAAAAGATGTGAACTTAGAGTACATACTACGCATAGAATGGTAGCAAATCCTATGACAAAGTCAATACCTAGAGATGTGTTTTGTGGCTATATGAAATCTCTAGGATTACGTAGAGGCTGATGTACTGAATATTGCAATTTCCCTAAGTGTTCATAATTTGATGAATTTGTGTTTTCATCATTAATGCCTATGAATCTTTGTATGATCTTTATGCATCTTAATACTCAGTGCATTATTTTAAGTTGAGAAGTATGTCGGACAGATATAAGATTAGCCCACTCACACGGGTAATCGCCTTTGTTTATTATGTGATAAATAGAGATAAGACTGTTTTTAAGCTTATTATCTAGGTGATAATCGAGAGCTCAAGCTTAAAATACGTATGTCGCCTTAACTGAGTGTTAAGATGAGGACATAATACTAAAGATGTCCGAAAGTAAAATAACCCACATATTTTACTTTATCTGTCTATGATGCCAGATGTGAGTTCTGATGAATTTTGTGATTGAGTAGATACGTGAACTCAAGTTAGACATTAGGTATATCTGAACTATCATCTGTACGGTATTGAAAAGTGTAGACATACGCTCTATGGGAAAGGAGTTAATTTTGTAATACGTATTTCATACTACGTATGTATAAGACAACCAATAAGAGTGGCAAAAAGTTTAATCTCAACTTATGACGTGTGAGACTCTTGAGGAAAAGAGTTCCTCAATTTTTAGTCCCCTCAGGACTCTTACTTATTCTCAAGATTTCTATTTAGTGTTTGCTATCTTAGGGTGTTGCCAATAGTCATGAGATGATTCAATCTAATGGGGCATTTCTAGAAAAGCAAGTTGGACTGAAATTGAGAGTTTGAAGGAAAGAGGAAGATCGATTTTGAAGAATCACATTGTGGTTTTGTATTCACCGGTCGACCAATTATGACTGTATTTGTGATAATTATAATTGTGAATACAATATATATATATATATATATATATATATATATATATCATTGTTTAAAAGAGATCAATGGAGATATAAATGTGATCGATCGATCTAGGGTACTGCATACTAAATCTACTCGGAGTGTGACGCCCATTATGAGCTAATATATATTCCTAACAGATGTATAGAACGAGCTCTCAAAGTATCTTTGGTCGTACGGATTATTCACCAAGTATGAATGTTGAAGAGAGGTAAAGAGAATCATGTTCAGCCCACCATGTGCGAGTGGGAGATGATGGTTTTAATTGGTGATGGGGGCTTAAGGCCCGTCCCCATGCTGGGCCCAAAGGCCCGGCCCATGGGAATAGAGCCGTGGATGGAGGGAAGGTATAAAAGGGAGGAGAGAGAGAGAGATGACACCTGTTGGAAACAGAAAACAAACGTACGTCTTCTCCCACGCGCTCTCTCTCTCTCTCTCTCCAAGAACAAAAAGAAGAAACAATAAGTATAAGGCACGTTATTTTCCCTTCAAGGCGTCATCGGATCGAATAGGGCCAGTTTCTCTTCCTCTATCGACGTTGGTGTTTAATCTGTGGCTAACAAGGTACGCTCGAATCCATGGTGTGCTTTACGATAGGTAATACGTGTTTTCCCGAGCTTCGTCTTCCGCATTGATTTAGGAGTTTGATTCGGTGTCGAATCCGGTTTTCAGGGATCCGTTATTCCCAACACTCTCTGCACAATGACGCACAAAAGGTCACGCATACAAAATATCAAGTTCATTCATTGATTTGATGGATGGGATAAATGCAAAGGCGATAACACTAACATGATACTATGTTAAAGTGTCCAACTCAAAATTTTAAGTTGATAGATGGAGGGAGACTACATATATATATATATATATATATAAGAGCATATAATACCATTGTTAAGCAATGCGAGATAATATTTCAATGTTCATAGTGCATTCATATTAAAAAATAAACACGAAAGGTTGTTTAACTACACTCAAAGAATACTGTCAAAGGTAATCACTCCCACACATCACACTTGTGTCCTGCACCTGGACATATTATTCTAAATAATTACAGAACACTCACACTGGAAATAGAAAAGCATTCCAAACTTGCTGAAGATCACGTAGCAAAACATAGAATAGAAAGTCAATCAATCTCTGGTTGGGAAAGATAAAATCTCCGCAGACAATGAAATTCTTCCATAGAGCCCCCGATTCCATCCCTTTTGACTGATTATGTGCTCCGCGAAATCAACTAATTGAACAGATATCGAGCTGGACATGTGGATATCCAAATTTCATGTCTTGCAGAAATGCGCATCCAGAGCTATAGTTGCTGGTGTCGTTGTCCACTGGAACAAAAAACACAATTATCAGCTTCCATAATTCTTGTAAAAGCTTATGATGATGCGGCATGTAAGTTTGAAGCTCCTGGATTCAATCTATGAAAACCATGAACACCCAAGCATAAATGGTGGCATTGAACAAAAATCACATTCCGGCCACTTTATACAGAAATCTTGTCTGTTGCAAGCAGCCATTCATGCGTCAAGTACATGTACAAAAAGAAGAAAGTAAAGAGTAACTGAAACGTCATAGTATGATGTAGTCATGAGTAGTTTGAGGGAGATACACTAGTCAGAGCATTAACCTGACAAGTTCTATGCAACGATTTAGAGTTTATGCTTTTAAATTTGCTTCCACAACCATTGGGAAAAAGCGAAAAGTAACTGAAAATTATCGCTGTACGTTAAAAACAGGCTTGTGTTGAGATAAGTTTTGCAATTATTCGGGCAAACAAATCTAAACATTTTTTCTTTTAGCTTCAAGCATTTTGGCACATTTCTTAATTGCGTTGAACACCAGATGCAAATTACCCAAGGAAAATGACAGATACGGAAGCTGTGGGTACTAAGGAAACAAGAACAACGACTACCAAAAGCTCAAGCAGTAGCAAAAGTGCAAAACCACATGCAGTTGATGGGGATTTCATTTCAAGAGGCCGCTCCATAGCATTCCGTTTCTTCGAAGGTGAAATATGAAGAATTCCAACCTTGGCCTAGAGGGGCTGGGATTCTCCCATCAATCAAATTTAACCAGTAATTTTTCAATAAGAAAAGAAAATATGGGACAAATAGAATAGGAATGCCTTTTTATGCAGTGATTGATTTAATTTCGTGAGGCCACTTGACCTATTCACTACAATTTAACTCATTTTCAGTTGCAATACGGTTTACCTGGAGCCTTCGAGGGAACTATTTCATGTTTGCACGCGACGGCCGACTGCTCTTTGGACGGTCCATTAGGGGGTCCATTGGGTGCTTTGGGGCTTCTACCACAGCTCCATTTATCCAGACATTTTCTCGAACAGTCATGTGCGCTTGAACTGCATTATCCCCTCTGACCGCTGTCATGAATGCCTCGGGCATCTTATGAAGTTCAAGGCATATCGACTGTTCCGGACGTGTGATGCCTTGGGGCACTGTTTTCAGTTTTCCACGTCGAGCCACGGATAACCTTTTGAGAGCTGGTAGTGCTTTTTCTTCAACTGTTATGGATTCAAGACTATCAAATTTATCCAGGCCTAAAAAGCGAAGTTGTTGAAAACCCCCTGCCACAAAATTCATCTCACTTACTTTAAACGCTTCTTGCAAATCCAGATGCTTCAGACACGGTAACCCCTTAAAATGTTGGAGAGGATCTTCTTCAATCAATAGACTCCCCTTGAGGAACAATTTGGCCAAACTAGGAGAGAGTATCCATTTAGGAATAGTTCCCAAACATCCTGTCAAGTGAACCCGTTGAAGGAATGGGAGTGCTATCCTTTCATTTGAAAGATTTAGCGTCTCGTTTGTGGTGGCAGAAATCAAATGTAATGCTTCTAGTTTTGTTAACTTCTCAATGGAAGAGCAAAGATGCTCCACATCTCCACATCTTAGATTTGAGATCCCCAGCCTCCGTAAATTTTCCAGTTTCCCGAGTTCTAGCAACTGTACTATACTCCACTTGACTTCGTTTAGCCTTATTAAGCATAGCTTTTGCAATGATGTCAAGTGTCCTAGTTCTGATGGGGTTTTGACACCAATCTTTGGTTGAACGCCTGGAGACGAACTTCTATTGGATGTGTAAACTAATAGATGACGAAGTGCTTTTAGCTTCAAAATACTCCTAGGTAGTTCAGTCACGAGGGTACCTTTGAGATCCAGGGTCTCCAGATGTGCAAGATCTCCTATGCCATCCGGAATTTTAGTTACACCGGTACCCCTTAAAGTACCTAAGATATTTTAAACGGAGAATCTCTTTGGGGAAATAATTCAAAGAAGCATCTTGAATATCTAGCACGTTAAGCCTGTTAACTTGCCCCAGCAGCTTCTTCATGGAATCTGGGTACACCTTTTGAAAAACAAGTAGGGAGCGAAGTCGTTTGACCCTTGTGCCATCCTTTATACTGTCCATTTTGCTGTGAAAGGACAAGCGCCAGACAGTCTCAGGCCATCCCTCTTCCGAGTCAGCAACAATCATCGCAAACTCATCATCTTTCGACTTGGAAATAATGATTTGATGCAGAATGTTGAAAATGCGGCAGGTTTTGGTCCTCTCATAACTAGTTTCCTGCACCTTCTGAAATAAATCAAGATCTACTAGCCTTTTTAGGGTTTCCTCTGCGACTGTTTGGACAGGGTTAGTACCCTTCTGCTCAATAAATCTTTCAGCCATCCATAGCCGCATCAAGGTGGAGCAACTTATGGGACGATCTACCGGGAAGATACTACAACCATGAACATCATGAAAGTGGTCCATTCGTAGAGTTATCATTCTTCTAATTAGGCCACTTTTGTCCCCTTTGGATAGCAATGCTTCTCCAAGACTGCCACTCGACTTTTTCCATTCAACACTTTGAGGAGTGCCATTAACACCACCCTGAATATCGCTCAAAAGGTTGGATGCTGCGAGAATCGCAAGTGGCAATCCTCCGCATTGTTCTACGATGCTGTCAAAAGCATCTTTTAAAATATTTGGACGGCAATCCATCTGGAACGTCTTCCGGTAAAGTAGAGTCGAAGAATCTTCCAAGGAAAGGGTAAGATGCTTGAAGTGGCGAATATCATACAAGGGTTCGAGAGGAGCACCATCAGATAGTGCCATTTGAGAATCCAAGAAAATTCTGGAGTTGGATTCTAGGCAGCTGTCCCGAGTCGTGACAAGAATGCTTGGACGAGTTCGAGCTAAAAGACTCCGGAGAGACTCGAACACATGCACGCTGGCCGCATCATCCAAGACGAGCTCCCATGAGATATTTCCGCACAAAAAGGATTCGAAAACCTCTCCGAGTTCACGTTGGGATCCGAGGCCGTCCTTCTGAGTCGGATTCCACATATATGCATTTGCCTTCATGAGCGCTGCCGCTTTGTCGTCGACCAACTCACATGTTCTTAAATTGATCCACACGTAGTGCTGGAAGCGACTGCTCACTGATTTGTCGCGAAGCACGGCGCCCACTAGAGTACTCTTCCCAACTCCTTGTGCGCCATGCACGAAGATCACTTTCCGCTTTGGACTCTCCGCGGTTAGCCATCCAACCAGCTGCTCCCTTGCCGTTTTACTGCCCACCAACTCAATTGTCCCTCTCATTGGAAAAGGCAATGGACAACGACTGATGGCAGGCCGAGCTGGACTTGGCATGGTCTGCTGATAATGGATTTGATGTCTCCAGTGTAGTTTTGTAGTTCTCCACCATCTTTCTGATACTTTTTGCTTCGGAAGCAAAAGTACGGCGATTGTAGTGATCGTAAATGTACACACCAAGACCTTCCCACTTCCAGTTATCACGTTGAATGAAGTCATCGATAGCCTCTTGAGAGTCACAAATAAATTTCCGCGCTCGCTTCATGGACGCTTTGAGATCCTCATCGATGACCTCCTTCGAGTTGACTTTCTTGAGGAAGCGCCCGATGGCTCCAATCAAGTCCTTGAGATACTCTAATTCCGTTTTAGCATCGGAACCGAGGCTATATTCTTTTCCCAATAGTTTCAATAGGTGAGGAATCAGCTTCAGCAGAGAAGGCACTAAAGCTTCGGCCATTTTCTACTTTGGAGATTGGATCAGAGAGAGAGAGAGAGAGAGAGGTAGGGAGGGAGCGGATGTAGTCAGCGATGGAACTGGCCTGGCTGGACTGTTTCCTCGAGCAAGTGTTATATAGACGAGGTCTACGGAACCAAATTAATTATCTTGCCAGCGCGCGCAATAGATGTACGATCCATTCTGTTCGTCATATCGTCCCAGTCTTTAGAATATTTCTCGTTTCCTTGAGGGCATTAAGTTTGTATCTGGCCTTGAGGGCATTAAGTTCGTATCTGGAGCCGGTTACCAACTTGGCACCACAGATCCAAACGTGATTAGAAAACTGGTTTTCCAACAAGTATTGCGAAAATGTCTTTTTTAGTTGACGGTATAAAATTTTGTCGCAAGGTGCCAAAATAATGCAATATAATGACGCTTACTTTCATACTATTGCTGAAAAATAAGTTGGTAGCTTATAGATTTTACTGATTAATGATAGTTCATCTAAATAAGACAATTAAGCATCGGAAAATTATCCAAAAAGTCCTCACAATTTTGTACTTTTCCTAATTCAATCATAAACCTTTTAATTTTACCAATTAAGTTCAAAATATTTTGATCTTTTTGCTAGTTGAGTTTATCTAATCAATTTTTGCCAGAATTCGTTGACAATGACACTAGCCATCCTACGTTGTACAGCCGACACTAATGTGAATAATTTTTAATAATTTTTTTATTTTATTTTTTATAATTTTTTTCATTTCTTTTATTTTCTTGTTTTTTCTTTCTTCTATCTTTTCCTTTTTTTTTTTCTTCTTCCTTTTACCTCCGGACAACAACCTAATTACCATGGACAACCCAACCCCGCGATCTACTCAACCTTGTGACTTGCCTTCCACCATCACCATTTTGCCAGCTTCCATCATCACGATCCTCCCAACCCCCCCTAACTCAAACTCATATTTCACAAGTGCAACCTTAAGTTTGAGGCCACAACCTCCATTAATGGAGGCTACCACCAGCACCGGAGGGGCACTAGGTGAGAGCCATGTCGCTCTCACCTGCCTTAGACGAGGGTCTCGTAGCCCTCGCCTAGATCTAGGCAAGGCGGCCTGCTTATGTCCACAATGGCTTTCTAGGTCGCAAGCAAGGCAACCTCACCTAGCCTCATCAGTTGTGTGAGTTAGGTGTGAGGTTGCAAGCTTAAGGCCGCAAACATGTGTCACAGGTTGAGAGTTCCTTGGCCACGGAACTACTCATGTGCTGCTTGACAAGCGGAATTCACCAGGCTAGCCCTCGTTCCATAGTTGTTCCAAATAACAAATGGCAAATAGCTTCCTTATACAAGATCGCACCACGTCCAGCTTAGCTCAGGTGTCTAGTCCATCAGGCGAGAGAGCATATTTCTTTAGACTCAACAACTGATTTTGGCCTACCATGGCCTCATCAGGAGAATGGCATCAACTTCCAACCAGTTTGTGCATTAGAGACCAATCTCACATTCAGAGCTCCTATGTTCCAAATAACCCCAACCGATCCTCCCCTCTCTATCGCCAGCCCTTCCCAGCGACAGCTGAGGGCAAAGCCCTTAGCCACCTTCCTTTTTTTATTTTTTAAAATATTTTTTATTTTTTAAATATTTTTAATTTTTATTTTTAAATGTTTTAAATAAATTTATTTTTAAATCAAATTTAATTAATTTATATTAATTTTTTTACCACGTCAACACCAAAATGACATCGTTTTGCACTATCTTCGCCGGAAAATTGATATGTCAGCGTTTTGGCTGAAGCGGCACTTAAATGATCCATTTATCTCCAATTTTGGCATGTAAATGTCACTTTCGTAATTTTTGGCACTTAAATGTCAATTTATGCTGACTTTTGGCACTCTAGGGGTTTAGGTGTCCTTACAAGTGTCACGAGTATGGGAAGATTCACAGACTATGGCATTCTCTCCCACTCAATTCCGCAATGCCCTCATTACGGTCTACTTTATCACTTCCTTGCTTCCCTTAACCATTGATGCATCACTTTTGGAATCATACATCGAATGGTCATGCTCGCCCAACAAAACAGGTTTTGCTCCATTAGTAGCCTCTTTTGGTCTTAGCTATTCGAACCCCTCTTCAATCACCTTCCCTAGCAAGTGTGCCATTTTTCACCAATGGCATCTTTTGGCAATACCATTTTGCCTACTAAGCATTTTGACCCTAGCAAACCAAATGAAGGTTCTTTTCTTGTTAAAAATGTGGCAGTAGACCTCTTCTTTAGATTCACCGATCGATCTAGGAACGTTATCCCCATTAAGGATTTGGTTCTTCTCCAACTCTACTCACTCGACGAGGAATCAAATCTTCCTAGTGTCCCCATTGTCATCCTAGAAGCTTGTTGAGAGCCACGCTTTGTCCGAGCACCTTTTGACCTGGTGATTCACCAAGGATTTGGTTCTTCTCCAACTCTACTCACTCGACGAGGAATCAAATCTTCCCAGTGCTCCTATTGTCATCCTAGAAGCTTGTTGAGAGCCACGCTTTGTTCGAGCACCTTTTTCCCCGATGATTCACTTTCTATGCTCATAAGACGGGGTAGACCACTGGTACTCTCTAGTTCAACTCACACTAGAGCAAGGAATCCAATTCTCCAACTCACCCACTTATTGGAGGGATTCCTACTCAAATACCAAATTGTCACGAGCTGAGAGTTCCTTGGCCACGAAACTATCTATGCGGCACATAGAAAGTGAAATTCACCAGTTCAACCATTGTTCCATAGTTGTTCCAGAAAACAAATGGCGAATAGCTTCCTTATACGAAATTGCACCACGTCCAACTTAGCTCAGTCGTCTAGTCCATCAAGTGAGAGAGTAGATCTCTTTAGACTCAACAACTTGTTTAGGCCTACCATGGCCTCATCAGGAGAGCGGTATCAGCTCTCGACCAGTTTATGCATGGGAGACCTACCCCGTCTTCAGAGCTCCTAAGTGATATAATCGTTCGATCCCAGAACTCTTAGCAACAACCTTCATGACGTCACTTCCACATGTTACGAAATCACACGTCGATTCCAGAAAAATAACGCTCACAAACAATTCACCAAGCAGAATATAATAATAAAATAACATAATCAAATGAACACGCCAGAAAATTTGTTATCAAAGTTCATCCAAACCTAGGCTACGTCTCCGCGTAGAGGCACTCTACGAATCCACTAACTTCGAAAAAAATTTGAATACAACGATAATTTTCTCTCAAGATCAGAGCACAAAGAGATTGAAAACCCTCATCAAGAAAAAAAAAACTCACTTTTTTCTTCTCTCTTTTTCTTGCCTCTCTATTTCATTTTTTAGCGTCTTGACGGCTAGGGTCTTGCCATCACTAATATAAAGGTATCACTTTTAAACTAAAAACAAATCTGATAGAAAAGACAAAAAAAAAAAAAAAACCCTAAAAACAAATATTTGGCTTCATCTATAACAATCTCCCACTTGAAGACAAATATACCTAAGCACTAAGCAACTTTGCGTCCATCTTCTTCAAAAAATAGTAGTTGAAAAATTTGTGCATCTGCGATACTCCTCATCAATCAACATGGAGTAATACCAATGGTAGTAGTACAGAAAATATGCTTCTCTTTGTCTGCTACCTTGGTCATCATGTCAGCTGGATTCTTCGAGCCATCAATCTTCTGTAACTTTAACTCATTATCTTTCAATGCTAACTTGATAAAGTGATAACGTTTCTTGATATATCTATTCCTTGAGTGATAAGTTGCATTCTTTGCTAAGTGCACTGCACTTTGACTATCACTCCAAAGTGTACTAACTAGCTGTTTTCGATATAACTCCTCCATATAATCTTGTAACCACATGATTTCCTTGGAGACTTCTGTGATCGCCACGTATTCTGCCTCTGTCATCAATAAAGCCATTACTTTTTGTAGTTGAGATACCCAACTCACTGTTGTACCTACAACTGTAAAGGCATATCCAGTGGTATTCTTACCACTATCTCGATCATCCGAATGATCTGCATCTACATAACCCTACAACTCTAGAGATGTACCACCATAACAAAGTGAGTAATTGGAAGTACCTGCTAGATATCTCAATATACATTTTACTGCATTCAAATGCTCTCTGCCTAGATTCTGCATATATCGACTCACAACTCCCACTGCATGTGCAATATCTAGTCTCGTGCTCACCATGGCGTACATCAAACTCCCCACTGCTAATGCATATGGAACTACCGCCATCTCATCTTTCAAAGCTTAAGCACTTGGACACATATCCTTGGAAAGTTTGAAGTGACTCACTAGAGGAGTTGCAACCGGTTTTGCCTTAGCCATGTTAAATCTCTTTAACACCTTGTTCACATAATCTTCCTATGACAACCATAATTTCTTATTTTTCATATCCCTGATAATTTTCATGCCTAAAATATTCTTGGCCTCTCCTAAGTCTTTCATAGCAAACTGTGATGATAACATCTTCTTCACTTCTACAATTCTCTTCATATTGGAACTAGCTACTAGCATGTCATCCACATATAAAAAGAGATACACAATGTCTCCATCATCATACTTGCGAAAATAAACACAATGATTAGATTCACAGTGTGCAAATCCTTTTTCATTCATGAAACCATCAAATTTTAGGTACCATTACCGTAGAGCTTGTTTCAAGCCATACAAGCTTTTCTTCAAGCAACATACTATGTGCTCCTTACCTTTGACTTCAAAACCCTTAGGTTTGCCATGTATAATTCTTCATCTAAGTCACCATGTAAAAACGCTGTTTTTACGTCTAACTGTTCAAGATGAAGATCCTCCACTATAACTATATTCTGCAGAACTCTAATTGATGTCATTTTCACTATAGGTGAAAATATCTCGGAGTAGTCGATCCCTTTTTTTTTAGAAAAGCCCTTGACTACAAGTCTCGCCTTGTATCTAATACTACCATCTGCTTCATTCTTAATCCTGTACACCCATTTGTTTAATAAAGCTTTTTTACATGTGGGCAACTTGGTCAAATCCCAAGTTTTTTTTGAAGTAACGAGCTCATCTCGTCTTTCATAGCATACTCCCACTACAAGTGAGACGTGTCTGCCTTTGCCTCATCGTAAGTCTTCAGTTCCCCTGAATCGGTATATAAGACATGGCTCGGAACAGTATTAGCCGATGGATCAAAAATTACCTTTGGCTTTCTCACACGTGTAGACCTTCTCAAGATAGGTACTTCAGGGTCGTTCGTTTGCTTCGAATCACTGCGTTCCTCTTGAACTACCTCTTCACTAATAATAGACTCATCTTGAACCTCTCTTTCAGGTGCACTTTGATCTACTTGAAACATCTTCATGGGCATTGTGTCTAATTCAACATATTCTAATTGTACTACCTTCTCATGCTCTGTCTCTGTCTAACGATCCTTGTACATCTTTTCTTCATGGAATACCACATTGCGACTGCAGATGACTTTGTTATTCTCATAATTCCAAAGCCTATAGCCATACTCGTTGCCACCATATCCGATAAAGACGCACTTCTAGGACTTAGCATCAAGCTTTTTTCTATTCTCCCTATCAATCAAAGCATATGCAATACAACCAAACACCTTTAGATGAGAATAATTAATCTTTTTACCTAACCACCATTCTTGTGGTATTTCTCTATCCAACGCACTAGATGGACTTCTGTTGATAAGATAAACAACTGCATCAACTATGGCAGCCCATAAGTGTAGCGGGAGACCCGCGTGTAGTCTCATGCATCTCGCACGTTCTAGAATAGTCATGTTCATTCTTTCAACTACACCGTTCTCTTGAGAAGTTCTAGGAATAGTTTTTAGCTCGTGTATGCCTTTTCGACTCAGATATTCTGCAAATTCCTTACTTGTGTATTCACCATTATTATCAAACTTCAGAGCTTTAATCCGATAACCTGTTTCTTTTTCTACCATGGTCTTCCACATTCTAAACATCCCAAATACTTCAGATTTTTCTCTAAGAGCATAGACCCAAGTCTTCCTTGTCACATCATCAATGAATGTGAAAAATATCTCTTACCACCATAAGAGAGTTCCTGAGCAGGTCCCCATACATCAGTATGAACCAACTCTAGCTTCAGACCTTTATTTTGTCGCATATTCAATTGAAAACTAATAGCCTTCTGTTTTTCATAAATGCAACTCTCACAAAAATTTAACTCAACTTTTTGCAAACTTGGAAGTAATTTCCTTGAGTGTAATTGCATTACACATTTTTCACCAAGATGACCCAAACGATAATGCCAAAGAGTAGACAAATTATCTGTAGCCATTGTAGTTACAATCATATCACTGATATTGTCTCCTTGAAGAAGGTAAAGTGTACCTATACGCTTTCCCTTTGCTATTACTCTCGCCCCTGAAGTTATCTTCCACTCTCCACATCCAAAGGTTATTACCAAACATTCTTCGTCAAGTTTACTGGTTGAAATCAGGTTTTTCTTTAATTCCGAAATATGCCTAGTTTCACGCAAAACTAGACGTCCTCCACCTGAGATGTTCACAGTCACGGTTCATTTCCCAACAAGGGGACACATGTGGCTGTTTCCCACAACCACTTGTCCGAAATCTCCACTAGCATAATCATCAAATATGTCTCTTTGCAAAGTGCAATGAAAAGAAGCACCGGAATCAATAAACCATTTATCTGTCGCCAAGTCAAACCCTGCAGACAAACACAAATTATCTAGCAAAGATTCATCGCTAACCACATTAGCTCCCTAATTGTCATCTTGCTACTTCTTTTTGTAGGCTTCACACTGAAACCTTCGATGCTCGGTTTTGTGACAAAACCAACACTTATCTTTTGCAATCTGTCTCTTACCCCTTGATTGTGATCTGCCACGCCCGCTGAATTTTCCTCTACTTTTACTTCTTCCACGGTTCTCCTCAGCGAGTGCCGTTGAAGATGTAGTTTTAGAAAAATTATCTCCACCTAAGACTTTCATTCGCATCTCTTCATCCATGATACTACTCACAGCATCATCAAGAGTTAAATCATCATTCATGGTGCTCGAAATTCCCTGCACTGCGGTATTGTTTCTGGAAGTGAACATAAAAATATTAAAGCTTGAAGCTTCATATCTAAATTTATGCCTGCAGATTCCAATTGACCCGTGACCTGCGTGAAACTATTAATATGCTCTGCCACAGAACCTCTATCAGATAACTTCATATTAACTAGTTTCTTCGGCAAAAATACCTGATTTGATGTGGACAGTTTCTCATAAATATTCGTTAGAATATCCATAGCTTCTTTTATAGTTTTTGCTTTCACGATGTGGTACCCTGTCTTTTTCGTCAACCCTAGACGAATCGCACCTAATGTCTTTCGATCAAGAATTTTTCATCTGGCTTCTGCTGTCGGATCCACTTCCGCCATCTCGAGGTTCCAACCCTCAAGTGGTGAATAGAGATCTTTTTTATAAAGATAATCCTCTATTTGTAGTTTCTACCATCCGAAATCCTCCCCATTGAACTTATCAATTCTGATTTTATCTTCTGCCATCATGTTTGCTTTCAATCGAACGTCACCGAAAACCCTCAATGTTCTCGATTAGCCAACCTATTGCTTTCAATCGCACGTCGATTCCAGAAAAATAACGCTCGCAAACAATTTGCCAAGCAGAATATAATAATAAAATGATAGAATCAGATAAACACGCCAGAAAATTTGTTATCGAAGTTCACCCAAACCTGGGCTACGTCTCCGTGTAGAGGCACTCTGCGAATCCACTAAACTTCGAAAAAAATTGGAATAGAACAATGTTCTTCTCTCAAGATCAGAGCACGAAGAGATTGAGAACCCTCATCAAGAAAAAAACTCACTTTTTTCTTTTCTCTTTTTCTTGCCTCTCTATTTCCTTTTTTAGCGTATTGACGGCTAAGGTCTTGTCATCTCTAATATAAATGTATCACTTTAACATAAAAGCAAATCTGATAGAAAAGACAATAAAAAGCCCCTAAAAACAAATAGTTGGCTTCATCTATAATACCACAGACCAGTTGTGTTCATTCTCTCTACATCATCACTCTTCATTCGATAACCCCAATCACCACTTACAAGTGTCATGAGTATGGGAGAATTCACGGACCGTGACACATGCACACAAGATCTGGAGTGAGCTTCAAGCTATGGCTGGCCTCTCGATTGCCAAATCTCAAGCTCCTGGCCATGGCCACAATGGCCTCCCTCACATTTGGGTGAGGCCCCTTACCCGTGACTGGCGAGGGAAAATAAATAAATAAGGAAAAGAGAAATTGTTCATAAAAAATTCGATAATTATTAAAATATTATTAAAAATTATTCATATTAGCGTTAACCATGTCACATAAGATAGCCAGCATCCATTTCAATGAATTTTGGTCAAAATTGTCCAAATGAACTCAATTGACAAAAGTTAAAAGGTTTAGGACTCAATTGATAAAATTGAAAGGTTTAGAACTAAATTAGCAAAAATGCAATAGTTTTAGGACTTTTTAGAAAAATTGTCCCTTAAGCTTTGCCCAATAAGAATGATCTAAATGTTGAAGACAATATACTTTCTATCACATACAAACATAGGTTGGCGTAAGGATGCTAGACGATCGAAACTTATCAAATGACGTACAGATTTGTTCCACAACATTATCTAGTAATACACCAAGCAGCCCCAAAAAAAAAAAAAAATCTAAACCTACTCAACTTTATATTGGCACTCCATTAGAAAATAAATGTGTTTAATGCTCCGTTTGTTTGTGAAAAATGAATGATTTGGAAATTATTTTCTTAAAAATGATTGCTTGTATCACTATAAATAAATAGTCAATGGAAATGTTTTCAATATCGACAACAATTTATGTCCAATCATTTTCTTGGACAATGAAATCATTTTTCGATCATTCATTTTGTAAGAATAACAAACAATTACTTTTAGGAAAATATTTTCCAAATGATTTATTTTTGCAAATAAAACTAAACTTAAAATTGAGTTTGCATTTCAGCACACTAGCTCTCTCTATTTTGACATTTCTATAGGCTACCCAAACCATCATATGCACACACATAGGAACTAAATCCCAGTTTTTTTAAAAAAAATACCCAAGCATTATGTTGATTTCCAAAAGACGTACACCGCCGATATAATGAGGTAACGGCTGAATTACTTGAAGGATATCTAAAATGGATGCAACAGCTAGCGAATCCAACGGTGATGCTCTAAAGACAACTGGTTGGTCATACGTGAACTTGCGATTTTTACACAAACTCGATCAGTTATAGATTCTCAAGACCATTGACAATATCTGTAAAACGACTAAACATGTCAGTTATAGATTCTCCTGGTTTCATTTTGAAGGCTTCATATTGACCGAGGAGAATGTTAATTCTGGTCTCATTCACTCGATCTGTCCCTTCATAGGTAATATGTAATCTATCCCATACTTCTTTTGCTGTAACACAAGAAGATATTCTGTTATATTCAGTTGGAGATAAGGCACAATATAAAGAATAAATTGCTTTTGCATCAAGTGCTTGTCTCTTGTTTATCTCTTCCTGAGTCATTCCGCTGGCATCAACAGTTTCTTTTCCTCTTTCAGAGATTGATGCAGCAGTAGGAGTAATTCCTCTTTCCACAACGTCCCATTCCAGAGGATCCTTGGATTGTAGGAAAGCTTTCATCTTGTTCTTCCAGATGTTGTAATCATTTCCATCAAAGTAGGGTGGTCTGGTATTGCTTTGCCCTTCCATCAGCCCTGGTGCTAGCATACTAGCCACGGATCTTTTACTCTGAAGTAAAATACTTCAAACAAAGTAAGAACACGGGCTCTGATACCAATTGAAATTGCTAGTACGAGTACCTAGAGGGGGGTGAATAGGTATACAAAGATTTTTTCTTGATAATTTTTGTATACTTGCGCAATACTTAGACATTTGAAGGATTTACGAAGAGTAATAATCAACGTAAGACTGAGTAAGGAAAGAGAGAATTAAACACGCGGTTTATAGTGGTTCGGCTTGATTCAAGCCTACGTCCACTCTTCTGCACTGACAGCCAATTTGGCTGGATTCCACTATGAACAAAGAGATGTTATAGTGTTGATCTTCCTTGATTTCTCGGTGTAGTTGATCTACCACACTCACTCAAGGTATCACCAAGTATAAACACTCTCTGTGTATACAATTCGCTCAGACTGTGTCGACTAATAATCAAGGTGCTTCAGACTCTAGAATTTTTCTATCAATCACGTACTCAAACAACTAGAATGTCTTCCTTTTTATACTCCTTTATGCCATCATACCGTTGGCACTTACCAAAGGAATTCCTCCAATCTACCCGTTGAACGGAATCAATCAAGAAGATCATTCAAGCTATAAAAGGAACCTGACGATAGCCCATCAATCATGTTCGCACATACAATCAGGATCTTGGTTTCCAAGAATAGAACATTCCAAGAATACTTCGTCGACCATCGGATCTTCAATTGATCTAGATACGAACAAAAGAATCCGTTATATTTATCCTAACCAAAAGATCTTCTCCAGACGATAGGATTAAATCCTCAACCATATACTTCTTCTCGGATTTCTTCACATCGGATCGGAAAGATCATGTCAATGAGAATAGTCTTGAGTCTTGAGTCTTAAGTCTCAAATCTTGAGTCTTGAATCTTGAGTCACAGAAGTCGAAAGTCTTGAGACTTTAAACTAGACGATCTGAGATACCTTACTCAGATCGAAGGAAACGTTTTGTCGCCTTCAAAATATTCTGGAACGATTTCTCCAACAAGTGCATGGACCGATAAAGGGACTTTTTTTTTTTTTTTTTTTTTTTGGGTCAAAGTAAAGCTTTTTCATTCATAAACGAGCACTGCTAGAACATGACATATGAGTTTCTGAACATAAAATATTCACAAAGAGGCTGAGGGGGTAAAGTTAGCCAGCAAGAAGATGGTAAGATATTCCTGTGGTGGGCAATATCGACCCAGTTTGCACAATGATTAGCATCGCGAGGGCAATGGACTTGCTTGACTGTCTTCAGCTAGGCCAGCAAATCTAGGCACTGGGCCCATGGGCTTGGAGTTTGGCCCTTTCCACCACTAATAAGCTATCAGTTTCCACACCCGTGCACAGATCACTTGAGTTTCGCTCCAGATCATCAACTCCCAGCAAGGCAGCAACTACCGCAAACCCTCGTTGACTGGTGGGGCTTCAGTTTGCAAAAGGTTGGAACTCTTATACACTTCTCAAGTTAGGGCTAAAAATATATCTATTAAATCGCATAAAAAGCATTTTATATATTTGTTTAGTTTTTGGTCCGACACAGTTTCATTGCATATGAAGAGATATGTACCTACATTAAGGTGGTTTTCCTTACAATTCGTTTGCTTCACAATAATCAATCATTTGAAAAGTATTTTCCAAAAAATAAGTATTTATGTTGCTTAGAAAAATTAGTTAATAGAAAATATTTTCATTATGAACAATAATTTTTGCCTAAATATTTTATTTATAATGAACATATCTTTTCGTTAGTTCATTTTTGTAAGTAATACAAGTGATTATCTTTAGAAAAATATTTCAAAAATCATTTATTGCAAAACAAAGGTAGCAGTTCATCAATCAACTCTTGAAAACTGAGAGACTTGGAAGTTTTTCTGTAGACCAGTAGATCACATGAACCTGCTAGGAATAGACGACCTTGCCCTGAGGTCGGAGATCAAGAGGCTGCTGAAAAAGAGGCAGCATGTGCTTGTCTTAGACGACGTGTGGAGCGAGGATTTGCTCAACTGGATCAAAAACTTATTGGTAGGAACAAGTGGGCGGTTGATCATCACCAAAGCAAACACCTTTGCTAAGAACTTGGAAGGTCACGTCTACAAGATGGATCTCCTCTCTCGGGAGGACTCAGTGAAGTTGTTTTGCCGAAAAACTTTCAGGCAAGATTCATGTCCGCCTGGTTTCGCCCAAGTTTCTAAGAAAATCTTGAAGAAGTGCGGGAGATTGCAGCTCGCAATCAGTGCAGTTAGTGGCCTATTCATCACGAAGCCCCTTGATCTAACCGAGTGGAGAGAGGAATGCAACAGACTTGGCAAAGCCCTGGCAGATAACCAAGGCAAAATTGAAACAACGAAGAGATTTTTCTCGAATTAAGTACGTTAGAAGTGCCAAAAGTTATGTGCGGCGTTGCTTTAGTGTCAAAATTTTTAAAGCTCACTTAAGTGCCAAATCAGAGAAAAATATCACTTAAGTACTTACGGCGAGATATTCCGATCAAATTGATTATGTGGCATTTATAATTAAAATTTATAATATGATTTGACACATTTTTTATAAAAAATCTAGTCCACATGAACATCCAAAATGACGTCACACAATGATTACATTTTAAATAAGATTGACATTGAATTGATCACTTTTTAATAATGATTGACACTAAAGTGATCATTTTTTACTAACGACCGACTCTTAAGTAATTACTTTTAACAATAATTGACACTCAAATTATTTATATTTACAATTTTTGGCACTCAAATGATCGCTTGTTAATTTGTCGACATTGTGTTGTTTATACACCAACGAGTCACATAGGATCGAAACTAATAAAATATGATCACATGGGATTTCTAACAACCATGATCGAGTTAACATTTGAATGATCATTTTTTGAAAAAAAGTGACACTTAACTGATCCAAAAGAAATTTTTGGTACCAAAGTAAATGCTATACACAAGTTTTGACACTTTTAGTGTACTTGTCCCGAATTTTCTCAGTCAGCACTAATATGCTCCCCTATGATCTCAAATCATGTTTTCTCTACTTGAGCATCTACCCGCCCGATCATCCAATATAGTGCTCCCAATTGATTCGGTTATGGATAGTGGAAGGATTCGTCAAGTAGTCGGGGAATAGATCACTTGAGCAAGCCAATGAGTTCTTGAAAAGGCTTCTGCTGAAAAACACGATCGAAGTGGCTGATACAAGCACCTATGGAAGAGTCAAAGCCTGCCGCGTCCACACCATTCTTCACGAGATCACTGTTTTTAAATCCAAGGATGTGGGGTTTGTGTTCGTCGCTCTTGAAGAGGACGAATCATGGCCTCATATTGTTCGACGCCTATCCATTCAGAACATGGTTCAAGATAGAGGCAGATTCAAGCCACTTCGCTTCCCATTCGTTTTCGAGCAGTCACGTCAGCAATCCCAAGAGTCCTCCGTCAATTAACTTCTACCGACAAATTTCAAGATGCTCCATGTTTTGGATCTAGAAGGTATGTTTCTTAGTAAATTTCCAAAGAATATTTGCAGCTATAATCATTTAAGGTATTTGAGCCATCCAATTCCTGTTCAACTAAAAAGGCTGATTATTGTTTTGCCCATTAATTTGGTATTGACAAGCTAAAAAAAATCATCAGAATACTTCCAAGAACTCGATTGAATTTGAATTATTAAAAATTGTTACAAAATAACTAACATACATTGAGTATATGTGATTACGAATTTCGCATTAAATCCAAATTTCAATGTATGTCTTTTTTGATGTATATAATTAGATTAAGGGGTTATTTCATGGGCTTGAAATTTGTACTCTAAAGATGAAGGTCCACCTTGTTTCGCCTCCATTACTTACCCGGAAAAATATGTGGCCATGAAATAGAGACTACGTGGAATGACCGAGTGACAGAGGCGTGGAAACAGGACCTTAGCTCCACGGAACAATACGCTAGTGCTTAAGCACGGAAGAATTGAAAGTTATCCGATCCTAAGCTTTACTGACGATGCCGGAGCAACCGCCGTGGGAAGAGCTGCCCGATCAGTGCTGGGATGAGGTCTTCCGCCGCTTGGTCTCCGCCGATGTCGAGTCCGTCTCCTTCGTCTGCAAGGACTTCCTACGCATCTCCAACACCGTCCGCACCAGCCTCTCCATCACCAACGGACTGACCCCGCGCCGCCTCGGCTCCCTCCTCCGGCGCTTCACGTTCCTCAAGTCCATCGACCTCAGCTCGTTCCGCGGCAACCCGTCCTCCGTCCTCCTCCAGATCGCCGAGTGCTCGTTGCCCCTCGAACGCCTCGACCTCTCCAACCAGGAGTCCCTCCGCTTCGGTGGGTTGCGCGAGATGGGGTCCAAGTTCGGGGATTTGAGGGTCTTGGTGCTGTCCTATATTGGGTTGCTGGAGGATGCCGACTTGGTTTCGATCGCGGAGTGCTTTCCCAAGCTCGAAGAGCTCGACATTAGCTATCCGAGGCAGAGCGATTTGGCTCGGGTTACGGACGACGGTATCTCGGCCCTGTCGCGGAGGCTGCAGAGGCTGTCGCGAATCAACCTTTCGGGTAATCCGTCTGTCTCTGATCAGTCTCTTGTGGTTCTGTCGGTGAATTGCCCGTCTCTGAAGGAAATTAAGCTTGGGGAATGTGACTCAATTACTGGGAAAGGTATTGCTTCGTTGATAGAGAACAGGCCTCACTTGGTCCGCTTGGCCCTGAATTATATGAGAGAGGAGGCGATTTTCTGTCCGAAGTTGGTGGATTCCTTTGGTCACGCCAAGGGTTTTGTTAGTCTGGATTTCGCGGGCTCGTTTATCTGGGATGGGTTGCTGATGTCTGTTGCGAAGGCAAACATTCCGCTCAAGAGACTCGTACTTTCGTGCGCTCTGGGGTTTTCCTTCGACGGGATTCAGATGATCATGCTACGTCGCCAGGACATCGAGGTCTTAGATTTGGAGGCAGTACATTTCCTCACAGATCATGACATGAGCGTGTGATATGCAAACATCTTCGCAGTCTGACCCACATTAACATCAGTCACTGCTCCAAACTCACGATGAAAACATTGTATAGCCTCATGAAACAATGTCCCTTCCTGAAGGCAATCAAAATGGGGAAGGCAAACATGAGAGAGGATGATGCTAATGGAACTGATATCGTGGTGAAATCTCAAGCGAGGTTTCTTAGCATTCCTTCTAATCGTAAATTGACCGACAAACGCCTTAACAAGATCGGGCGTATGTGCCCCAGCTTGCAGTATCTTGATGTAAGCAAGTGTTTGAAGATAACTGGGGATGGCATTTCGGGTGTGCTAAAGAGCTGCCCGGAAATCAGGCATTTGAATATCCGTGGTTTGAAAAAAATAAGGAATCTGTGCATTGACTTTGAACTCACACGCTTAGAGGTCTTGCAAGCAGAAGGCTTGAAACTCAATGACGAGCAACTAGTGGCATTTATAAGCAGATGTTGCCATCTCAAGTATCTCGACTTAGTGCATTGTGTGCATCTGTCAAACGAAGGGGTAAAAAAGGTGGTGACGAATTGCAATACATTGAGGGAGATAAATTTATGGAAATGCCAGAATATATCTGACGATTTCCCATTATTAAATTGGATGGTGTGTACAAGGCCATCTTTGAGGAGAATAGTCCCACCTCGCGGATTAGTTTCACCCAAAATCCAAGATTTCTTCTTGCAGCATGGGTTGGCTTGTTAATGGTGATTGACTTCAAAGGGACAATCAATGAGGTAATTGTCTGTGAAGATGACAAGGCCTGTTTATCTTTCTCCGGTAGAATGGTGTGTTGTTGTAGCTTTTTTCAATGTGGACCTCATTTTCATAGGACTTGCCATTATTCTGTTGATTGTTGTGGTTACTGGATACTTTATTGACGGTTCAATAATCTCTTATTCACTGTACGGTCCAATGTTCTTGATCTTTTCGAGTTTGTGTTCTACCTTTCTATCGTTTTAAACTATTTTTGGGCCTCTTTTGTGATTTTGACTGTAGCTTTGTTTTCCGCCCGTTTCATGTTCTGAAAAAGAAAAACGAGGTTTTCTTTGGGGTGACTTTTGCCACTTCTTGAGCTTTTAGTAGTTGTTGTTCTTGCTTCCTTCATATCTCTAGCTTCCTAGACCTGTCATTTTCCTTGAGTCAATAACAGATTGTGTTCTGAACAAGAAATTTGCCTGAATGTTTAAAGCTAAATGTGTAGGTTTGTTTGCCTGAATAATTCCCAAATTCATATCAACCTATTTTTTACAAACAACGACATGTTTTAGTTACATCTCACTTTTTGCCTAGTACTCATGGAAGCAAATTCGAAGGCATAACTCATACAGAACTAGTCAGGTTAATGTTGGATAACTCATACATACCTATTTTTTACAAACAACGACATGGTTTCGATCGCGGAGTGCTTTCCCAAGCTCGAAGAGCTTGATATTAGCTATCCGGAGCAGGATGAGTCGGCTCGGGTCACGGACAACGGTATCTCGTGTTAAGAACAAAAGACAACAGCTTATTCAACAGCAAATATTAAGAACAGAAGCCAAGAGCATAAATGAGGAAGAAGCTGATTGTATGAATGATACCGAGAAGTGTACAGAAAGAAGAAAATCTACTGTTAAAAATAAAGAAAGGAAAGAAGAAGGATGATAATACAGATTGAGATATTGCATGAAGAGAGGCTGCGAAGTCTGCTAAGTCGTTACTCTGCTCATGCACTCTGTTTTTCTTCTTGTGACCGGTATTCGGTTAGTTCTTTGCAGTTAGGTAGTTAACTACTTCTTCAACAGTTCAATTGTAAAACAGATTCATTGAGAGAACTAGAGCAGATATAAGAAGGAAATCTCTCATATTGTAAAGATTCAAGGAGTTGAATAACAGAAGAAATACATTCATCAAATTCTCTCTCTCTCGTTTTCTTCCATTTCTCTTTCTGTTCATGAACTTCTTCATCTCGGACCTGTCGCGGAAGCTGCAGAGGCTGTCGCGAATCAACCTTTCGGGTAATCCGTCTGTCTCTGATCAGTCTCTTGTAGTTCTGTCGGTGAATTGCCCGTCTCTGAAGGAAATTAAGCTTGGGGGATGTGGCTCAATTACTGGGAGAGGTATTGCTTCCTTGATAGTGAACAGGCCTGACTTGGTCTCCTTGGCCCTGAATGATATGAAAGAGGAGGCGATTTTCTGTGATGAGTTGGTAGATTCCTTTCGTGACGCCAGGGGTTTTATTAGTCTGGATTTCTCGGGCTCGTTTATCTGGGATAGGTTGCTGATATCTGTTGCGGAGGCAAAAATTCCACTCAAGAGACTCATACTTTCGCACGCTCTGGGGTTTTCCTTCAACGGGATTCTTATGATCATGCTATGTCGCCAGGACATCGAGGTCTTAGATTTGGAGGCAGTACGTTTCCTCACAGATGACAACATGAGCGTGATATGTGACAATCTTCGCAGTTTGACCCACATTAACATCAGTCACTGCTCCCATCTCACGATGACAACATTGTATAGCCTCATGACACAGTGTCCCTTACTGAAGGCAATCAAAATGGGGAAGACAAACCTAAGGGAGGATGATGCTAAAGGAGCTGATATCGTGGCGAATTCTCAAGTGAGGTCTCTTAGCATGCCTTCTAATCGTAAATTGACCGACAGACGCCTCAAGAAGATCGGGCGTATGTGCCCCAGCTTGCAGTATCTTGATGTAAGCAAGTGTTTGAAGATAACTGGGGATGGCATTTCGGGTGTGCTGAAGAGCTGCCCGGAAATCAGGCATTTGAAGATCTGTGGTTTGAAAAACATAAGGAATCTATGCATTGACTTTGAACTCCCATGCTTAGAGGTCTTGCAAGCAGAAGGCTTGAAACTCAACGAAGAGCAACTAGCGGCATTTATAAGTAGATGTTGCCATCTCAAGAATCTCAACTTAAAGGACTGTGTGCATCTGTCGAATGAAGGGGTAAAAAAGGTGGTGAAGAATTGCAATACATTGAGGGAGATAAATCTATGGAACTGCAATAATGTAGGTGACGATTCAAATTGGATGGTGTCTATGAGGCCATCTTTGAGGAGAATAGTCCCACCTCGTGGATTAGTTTCATCCGAAATCCAAGACTTCTTCTTGGAACATGGGTTGTCTTGTCGGGGATGATTGACTTCAAAGGGACAATCGACGAGGTAATTGTCTATTAAGATGACACTGCCCGTGTATCTTTCTGTGGTAGAATGGTGTGTTGTCATAGCTTCTTTCAATGCGGATCTCATTTTGATAGGACTTGCCATTATTCTGTAGATTGTTGTGGTTACTTGATACTTTATCAACAGTTCAATAATCTCTTATTCATTGTACTGTCCAATGCTCTTGTCTTTTCGAGTTTGTATTCTACCCTTTTATTGTTTTTAACTATTTTTGGGCCTTTTGTGATCTTGACTGTAGCTTTGTTTCCACCTGTCTCATTTTTTGAAAAATAAAAAAGTTTTCTTTGGCATGACTTTTGCTACTTCTTGAGCTTTGTTCTTGCTTCCTTGGTATCTCTGGCTTCCTAGACCTGTCATTTTCATTGGGTCAATAACAGACTGTGTTCAGAACAATAAATGTGCCTGAATGTTTAAAGCTAAAAGTGTAGTTTTGTTTGCATGAATAATTCCCAAACTCATATCAAGCTTTTTTTTAACAAACAAAGATGATGTTTAAGTTACATCTCACTTTTTGCCCAGTGCTCATGGAAGCAAATTCGAAAGCATTACAGAACTAGTCAGGTTAATGTTGGATACCTGTATCTATCTTAAACTACTCATAACTATCACACTTCAGTTACTTTTCACTTTCTTCCTTCTATACATGTACTTGATTTGCACTTTAGTGTTGGCAGTCTTGATAGATTGAATCCAAGAGACTTCAACTTCATACTTGGACAGCACATCATCTTAATCTCTTATAATCGATTTGGAAGTTGAGGATTA
Source organism: Eucalyptus cladocalyx (assembly GCA_017140615.1). Classification (NCBI taxonomy): domain Eukaryota; kingdom Viridiplantae; phylum Streptophyta; class Magnoliopsida; order Myrtales; family Myrtaceae; genus Eucalyptus; species Eucalyptus cladocalyx. Next base: position 14,323,598 of record CM029516.1, on the reverse strand, counting down.
TGATTTTTGTTTTAGTCTAGAATGGCACCAGCAACGGCATCACTAGATGGGCATTTCTACAAGGCATGAAGTTTGGACATCCACAGGTCCGGCTCAATATGTGTTCAGATAGTTGATCTTATGGAAGCATATACTCATTCAAAGTCAAAATGAATGAATCGGCAGCTCTATGGAAGAAATACATTGTCTGCTTGATTTGGTAGGCACAATCTTCAGCAAGTTCGGAATGCTTTGCTGTGTCTTACTTGTAAACATGGTTTTGGAATTATTTTGAATGTAAGGTCGATGCTTGAGATGTGAGCACCTTTTGTGTATCATTGTGCAGATAGCAAATTTGAATGTGATAGTGTTATGATATTGCTTTGGTTGAATAGTAAAAGTGATGAATCTTGTAGGTACTGAGTGGGCATGGGCTTGGGCATGGCCGGTTAGGGCATTTCTTCATGCCCAGCCTCACACTTTGCTCATGACGGTATGGTGCTTAAACGAATTGCCGGAGGAGAAAGTAATTTGAGGCGATCTAACACCGGGTGTACGAAATTAGTTGTTACTTTTAGAGGGCGAAATAACTTTTAGATAGCTGGCGCAAAAGCACGCATAAATACGAAAAAGAAGGTAGTCGACTTAATAATCTATTTGGCTGAAAAACAGAAAATCGACCAACTTGCGAAAGTTTTTTCTTTTTCCCTTTTTCTATTCGACTGATGGACGTTTCAAACACAGGGATTCTTCTCTTCAATAATTGAATTTCTTATTACAACAGCCACAGCATATTTGGTTGCCCGCGCTATGTCAAAAATTTCCTAAGCTGGTGCTGGAAAGATGGAGACGATGGCGGACAGTTTGATCACATTTTTCCTGAATAATCTTATGACCTGCTTCAAGAAGAAAAGAAAATCTCGGCGAGTGCTCGAAAGCAGCTGGAATCCCTCATTAACGAGGCAAAACACATGAGAATCTTCCTCAGAAAAGCTGACTCGATGGACATCACCGATGAAGCGTATAGAGAATGCTTGAAGCAGGTGAGAGAGATTCTTTTCGACGCTGAAGATTCAATTGAGAAATTCATGCTACAAGAAGGTTTGCTGCGTCGCCGCCCTTCTCTGAAGAAAATGCTGGTTCCTTTCAAGAACCTGCGGAATAAGCATTGGATTCATGCTAACGCTGAAGATCTCAAGTCGAAAGCTGCAGATGCTATGGACAATCTTCAGAAGTACACATTAGAGTTTAGGCAGGGGAGTAGCTCCAAGACCCATATGACACTCTAGGCGACTTCTGGAATGACACCCTCCTGCTGACTGACGCCCAGCTGGTCGGCATGGAAGGGCCTCGGGAGCATCTGGTGCGGTGGCTACTCAAGGATGATATATTCGTGGTGGCCGCCATACATGGGATAGCTGGGATTGGCAAGACTACTCTGGCCAACGGCATGTACTGTGATGGGAGAGTGAAGCAGCGCTTCACTTGCCGCATGTGGGCCACCGTTTCAGAGTCGTTCAACATCAAGGAGCTCCTGAAGATGATTGTCAACAGACTGTGCAAGCGGTTGAAGCTGGAGTTGCCTGGGAACATGGACGACATGGACGACCTTACCCTGCCCTGAGGTCGTAGATCAAGAGGCCGCTGAAAAAGAGGCAGTATGTGCTTGTCTTAAACGGCGTGTAGAGCGAGGATTTGCTCCACTCGATCAAAAACTTATTTGTAGGAACAAGCGGGCGGTTGATCATCACCACGTGAGATGAAGCCATAGCGAATGCCTTTGCTAAGAACTTGGAAGGTCACGTCTACTAGATGGATCTCCTCTCTCGGAGGACTCATTCAAGTTGTTTTGCAGAAAAACTTCCAGGCAAGATTCATGTCCGCCTTTCGCCCAAGTTTCTGAGAAAATCTTGAAGAAGTGTGGGAGATTGCCGCTTGCAATCAATGCAGTTAGTGGCCTATTCATCACAAACCTCTTGATCTAACCGAATGGAAAGAGGAATGCGACAGACTTGGTAAAGCACTGGTAGTTAACCAAGGCGAAATCTAAACAATGAAGAGAATTTTCTCAGTCAGCATTAACATACTCTAATATGATTATAAATGATGTTTTCTCTACTTGAGCATCTTCCCGCCCTATTATCCAATGCAGTGCTCCCAGTTGATTCGGTTATGGATGGCGGAAGGATTCGTCAAGCAGTCGGGAAGAGGGCACTTGAGCAAGCCAATGAGTTCCTGAAAAAGCTTCTGCGGAAAAACTTGATCCAGATGGCTGATAAAAGCACCGATGGAAGAATCATGGCCTGCCACGTCCACACCATTCTTCACGAGATCATTGTTTTTAAATCCAAGGATGTGGAGTTTGCGTTCGTCACTCTCAACGAAGACGAACCATGGCCTCATATTGTTTGACGCCTATCCATTCAGAACATGGTACAAGATATAGGCAGATTCAAGCGACTTCGGTCCCTATTCGTTTTCGAGCAGTCACGTCAGCAATCCCACGAGTCCTCTGTTAATTCACTTCTACTACAAACCTCAAAACTCTGAAAAAGGGAATGATGGAAGGACACAGCCTCTAACCACCCAAATGTCACTCCTAAAAGTCCCCATCGACATCAATCTCACTCTAATGGCCACTAACTAAGAGACCTCAAAAGATTGGGAAAGAGAGGAGTCATAAGTTCAGTAAGTAGTACATATCTTCTATACAAATCGAGTACCTACCATATATTTTACAAAGCAATATAAAAAATCATTTATCTCAATTTCACTATATAATATGCATACAAAATATAAATGAGTTATATTGCTTGTATATAAAAAAAGCTTGTTAAATTAATAATATCATAAAAAAACATCAATTGTCCAATCCATTAATCAATCTCATCAATAAACGCATCATTGGTCCATTCCTTTGATTAATCTTATATCATACGTCAATAGCCTATTCCATTGATGTATCTCATATGAAACCACATGTCAATGGTTCATCCATTGTCCAATGTTTTGTTTAATATCAAATCATAGTCACGATACAATACCCGATGACAAAACGACCAAGATTCCCTCCTTGCAAAGGTCTCCATCTATTATTAGCTAGTGGCTTGGTCCACAATGATATTCTAAATTTGTATGCACATACTCACGAGCCCCTTACTAAGTTCACAGTAATATTGAACATCAATACCAATCTACAACATCCTCCATAATCTACAAAGTCAAATCTAGAAATCATTTCATATATCACCAAAAAATTTCGCAACTCAATTCATCGGATGAAAATACTTTTTTTTTTTTTTCATAAAGTATTTCTCATATCATTTCATAAACCAAACAAATTACATTTCGTAACATAGCCATCTGCCATTTCTCAACCATTTTGCAAATCATACATAAACCTCTCCATAAACTAGTTGTAAAGTAATTACACATGCATAACCTGTCGTGAAACATTTTATAATATGCTTCTCAAACCATTCTTAAATAACTAAGAGGTAGTGAATACTCGATCTCGCTTTATGTAACAAAAGCACTCTTTTTAGTTCAAAATATATACTTCAAAGCATGGTTTTTTTTTTTTTTTGGGTGCTTTCAAAGCATGGGTTTTACCAAACCAAAGAAGATATAGTATTACTCATATGGATATGCTCCATACCAAAAGGCTTGTTCAAATCACTGAACTCGCATTCCTATCATATAAGCGAGAAATAGCATCAAAACCAAGTAAAATACTATCTCAACTATGATTAAGCTAAACTAAGTTGAAATGTTAACAAAATAGCTACCATGCGTCAACGAATCGAATGTCCGAAACGATTATTCAAGCTATTCGTTACGTGGAGTTTGAATGTGAAACTTTATCACACCATAACTCTTTCCACAAACCTTGTTTCAAACGTTCTTCTGGTTAATAGAAAGCTCTTTCAATAAACTACAAGGAACCCAACTTGGCCATTCCAAAAATCAAGTTGAAAATCGACAAAATACAGGCCCAAAGTTGTTAGCTACACATTGTTCATCATACATGGAAAACTTTGAAGTTTTGTTTCAAACAAACCATAAGCTCAAATCAAGATATGTAAAATTCTATAGCTTCACAACACCCTAAGCTATTATATATATATGAATCTCCAATAGTTCCGAATTTCAAGCCCTAGGTCAAAAACTACTTCGATTGGGCGAATGAGGTGCACGAGTGCTTACCGAGTGTTGTGTTACGTAGTTGAGTTAGCTTGGCGAGGTCCCAAAGGCATACACGAGAGAAACCCTTCTTTTTTCTCTTCCCATTCTTTCTTCTTCTCTTCTTCTCTCTTTCCTGAACTACTTTTGTCCCTCCTTAAAAGAGTTAGGGGATGGACCTGAGCAGGTCCTTAAAAGGCTCAAGGGGCAACCCCACTGGAGGGAAAACCTCCCAGGGGTGAGAGTCCCCATGTGGGAGTCCCCGTATTCCCAGGTGGGGGGGAAGAAAAACTTCCCCACCAATGAGGGGGCCACATACCCACAGCCCACAACTTTTTCTCTTTTCCTTTTGACTTTTCAACCATTTTTTTTTATTTAAAACAAAGTGGGACCCAGCACTTCTTTCACCACTTCTTTCACCTAGTAAAAAAGAAGTCCGACTATTACCATAAACATTTGAGGTATTTGAGCTCTGAGGGGTACCAAAGTGAGCGAGATTCTAGAGTCTATGGATGGGTTCCAAAACCTTGAAACCCTGTGTTTGAAACATACCCTTGTCATAAATTGCCTCGAAGTATCTAGAACCTGCAATTACTTCGCCATCTGCTTGTGTACTATTACAAATTGAAATTTTCTTATCCCGATTTCCACTTTAAATATGGTTTTAAAGTGTTGGTATTTGTGGAAGCGTGTGTTTGATATGGGTGCAAGTGAGTGTTGGTGCATGTGAAATATAGCAAGGGATACATGAAGGAATGATGGACAAAGGCTAGAAAAAAAGACTTTCACGGCAAGGGGAGCTCAAGGGAAAGGTTCTTATTATGCGGTGGGAAATACTAAGGAAGGAGGTTTGCTAGTTGCTTAGTGAGTAACATTGGACGTTCACCAAGCCTATTTATAAGCCTACCTCACCAACTTACTCATGCAAAAATCTTTGCTCAAGTCAGACATTTTCTTATCCTTAGTTAGCTCTATTATTGAGCTTGTGAACCAACTTTCAAGGAGAAATATCTCTGTAAGTTGTAGAGATAAAGTTGTGGTCTATTCTACATAAATCGAGTGTGCTCTAAAGATTTCCTTTGCCACCAAAGTCTAGATTTTTCTTGTAGTATTCTCTAGTTGATTGTAGAAATTGGATCGGTAATTTAACACTCCTCCTTGATCCAATTTTGTGTTACTCCAAGCATATCCTGCAATGTCTTGAACTTGGCTGGTAGTAGTCTTTAGTGAAGATGTCTCCAATTTGTTTTTCAATCTTGCAATACTTCAGCTCGATTTCTCCATTATTATGCACTTTTCGTATGAAGTGATATTTGATGTTGATATGTTTGGTTCTTTCGTGAAAGACCGGATTCTTTGATATAACGATCATGGACTTCTTGTCGCAAAATATTGAAGTTAGTTCCATCTATACTTCTCCAATGTCTTCTAGAATTCTTCAAAGCTATAGTGCTTGACTGGTGGTCATAGCAGTTGTGATGTATTCAGCTTCTGCAGTAGACTATGCCATTGAATCTTGTTTTTTGGATGCCCATGAGAATATTCCAAGACCAATATAAATGCATAACCAGTAGTACTCTTCTTGTCATTAGTTGATCTTGTCTAGTCGCTGTTAGTGTAGCCAATGATCTTAGCGCTTGCACTTGGCTGATACCAAATGCCATAATTTGTAGTCCTTCGTAAATATCTAAAAATTCTCTTAGTAGCTCCAAAGTAAATTTGACTTAGACTTTGCATGAGCTGTGATAGTAGACTTATCACGTGCATGATGTCCGGTGGTATAGTAGTGAGATATAGTAAACTGTCAATTAGACTTCTATAGAGGGAGGCGCAACTTTTTTTGCACCATCTTCCTATAGTAGCTTCTCATTTATCATGAACGGTGTTGCAACCGTTTTACACTAATCCATCTTGAATTTGTTCAGGATGTGTTGCTGCAAGTACCATTGTTGGTGTTTTACAGTTTGGTTAAACATCATACGTATTGTGGATGTAAAAGCAAATTGAATTAGTGTCCTGCTTTAGATGCGTGAGGCCCCTCGTTTGAAAGGTAGCATAAGGGTCATAGATATGCCAATCAAAACTATTTTGCATTACATGTGATCGAGAAGTGAGATTGGCGAGCCAATCACCACAGTCCCATCAAAATGCTTACAATCAGGAAATATTTTAACATGAGGTATGTAGTGGCATTGTTCAGCTAAACAATGTGGCGTATTCAAACGTCTTGAGGTGAATCAAATCTGTGATCTTGTGGAAGATTGGTGAGCCATGTGGCTGTAATTGTGCTTCGGCAGATTCACCACAGGAGACTTCAACTTCAAACTTGCACTCGTCATGAAGTTTTGCGTGGATTTGTATGCCGTGAAACGGGTGGCATGGTATGTATAGACAGTTGATTTGAAAGAGCATTAATTATTTCATATAAATGGAACGGGAGGCTCAACGAAAGAAGTTTGTCATGTCTAGCTGGCGAGACTGGCTTGTTGCCGGTTGTGATCTTCCGCAAGTAGGGATGTTCTGCTTCTTTCATGTGTGAGTATGTTTTGTGATTGCTCAAAATGTATATGTATATATCTGCATGTACATATTTCCACACGAGGTATGTCATAACATTGTTCAGCTAAGCAATGAGGTGCATTCAAACATCTTGACATGAATCGAACCTGTGATCTCGTGGAAGATTAACAACCCATTTACCAAGGTGGTTATAACTGACCCTCTTGTTGTTATGAGTGAGGTTGATCCGGGTTGCTTAATGTGTAGTCAACTTCTAAATGGGCCGTGAAAATTTTGGCTTGAATGGGAATTTGTTAAGTTGGGAAACGAAATTATTTAAATTTTTTTTTGTTTGGTCGGTAACGAAATTATTTGATTACCCGGAGAAAAAGAAGGAACGAATATAAAAAGAGAAAAAGAAACTTAAATGAAAACGACAAGTGACGCATGCTTTGATAATGTCCAGCAAGAATGTCCTTTTGGAAGAGTTCCTTAGGAAAAACTTATAGCAACTTGGGGTGCATGACAAACTACAATTTCTGTTTTAGAAATAATTTTTCTATTCCAAACTTATTTTTGGATTATAAATTCATTTGATAAAATTCTTCAATTTTTTTTTTTTATTTCTCAAATAGATTTTTGTTCCAGAAATAGGTATAGAATAGAAATTAGAAATATATATATTTTTTTACTTTTCTATTTCTGGAATAGAAATGAGAAATAAAAATTCTTCTCATCGTTCGTCCTTCTTATGAACCGGTCGTCCATCCGTTGCCGCCAACCACCATTTGCCGATCGCCGGCCATCGTCAGCTGCCGCCATCCGCAGGTCGCTAGCTGCCCGTCGGTTGCCACCCATCGGTTGCCGTTCATCTTCTTGCATCCGCTGTCGCTAGTCCTTTGCTATCCACCATCTGCCGATCATCGATGGCCGGCCACCACCGCTGCCATTCACCGTTCGCCGTCTGCCGCCTTCCACCACCGTCCGCTATCCGCTGGTTGCCGTTGTCCGAAAGAAAGAAATTTTGTGTTGTTAGCAAATGAATTTCTATTTTTGTAGTAAAAATTTTGTGTCATTATCAAACGGATATTTTTACTTAGAAACTCATTTAGAAATAGAAATAGAAAACTTTATTTCTTTTCCAGAAATCAATTTCTTGCCATAATGGTTATCATTCGCGCCATGATATGGGTATCTCAGACTGTTGCTTACTCATGATATGGGTTGGCTTAAAGGATGCTCACACGAAATTTTTTACTTAATTTAATTTTTCTACGGAACATTGATGGAAAAGAAAAATAATGAAGACTATGCACTTTTCATAGTGTATTAATTACTTACTTCCCATCTTAAAATATGATTGGTCACGTTTTCTTCTAATCATTCTCTAATATGGACGTCATTCATTTTTATTAATGTTGATCAACTTTGTATTGTGGGTAATAATCATAACTTCTAATCTATCGAGTAAGCATGCTTGGAGAGAATTTTTTTCAATTAGAAATGAAGGAAAATATTCTTCGATATGAAAATTGGGATCTTCACGACACTAACCTTGAACATATGCACGATTTACCGAAGCAAACGTTTTGACATGATACGAATTTAGTGATGTTATGCCAATCAATGGGTGAGAGCATATGCGTGGACTAGCAAGTATCTCCTCTTTTTCATTCTCTTTCTTAAGTTTAAAAAACAGAAATTATCCCTATGATAGAGCAAACGAAATGCGTGAGGAAGCCATCTCAATTTCAAAAACAAAATTAGGTGGGAAGTCAATTTCTTTTTATTTATTTAATTATTATTGTGACTGTGCTCACGCAACCTCATATTAGGTTATCGTTATTAGTTGTAATCTTGCTGAGCTGATTGGATGTTTGCTGACATTTAACATGCGTTGCCAGGAATGAAATCGACATTGGAAAGATCATGGGAACTTCTCACAATCCTCCTGAGCGTCATTTCTGCAAACTAAATTGATCTTCTCTTAATACCAAAATAAAGTAATTGAATTGGAGTTAGGCGAGCCTTCTTAATATGCTTCCCTCCACTAGGGTTGTCAATGGGTCGGGTCGGGTCGGGTTTTGTTGTTACCCGACCCGACCCGAAACACAATCGGTCACATACTGTGACCCGACCCGAACCAACCCGAAACACATTAAATGGTCTACTGTGTTTCGGGTCGGGTCGGGTTATTGGGTTTCTTGCTCTCTTTTTTTTTTTTCACCTTTCTTTTCTTTGGGGTTTGGGTTAAAACTCTCAGCAATCATCCCATCCTGATCTCATTCTTATGCAAACAGGTTATTACAAAAACCTGATTTTAACATCCATTCTTGCGAGGGATCAATCTAAGTCTTTTTAACTGATAAAAACTCAATAGCAGAGCACCAAGTAGAAGTACAGAGAGCAGCGAAGAAAAAATCCCAAGAAACCTAAAGCTTTGGCACTTCAACCTGTTGGGCAGGTTCCATATCCAAAATAAAACTGAGTTTTTTTTATCAAACTCACCCATAAGACCACTGCAAATTCCTTTTCGATTCTCATGATTTATGAAGAGACAATTACATTTTGCAATAGTAAGGATCGTTCCAGTAACACAAACCCAACTGGCCACATTAATGAAGTGCTGAATTGCAGAATTCAACTTAAGTTCATGAAAGACCAGCTACATAGGACTAGCGAGCCACTACTCGTGCTCCACTCTAGATACTCCAAAGAAACATACCAACCTAATACTGCAGTGATGAAGCTGTTTCATGCTAATCCACATTGTTCAATTGCTTTTTCTTTCTCAAAGGTCTCAAAGTACTGATAAATGATGGTGATGGTGAGAAGAATCCCGGTCCAAAGTAGGGGTGTGCATTGGACCCGGGACCGCCCGGACCGCCCGGAACCGGACCAGAACCGCCCGGAACTGGCGGTTCTTGAGGGAACCAGTCCGGTTCCCGGGTCCAATTGTTGAGAACCGGTGGGAACCAGTCCGGTTCCCAGTTCCGTGGGCGGATCCGCCCGCCGCCCACCCGGACCGGACTGGTACTATTTATAATTAAAAAAGAAAAAAAACAAAAGTCGCGAAGCCCCCTGCCCCTAGTTCGCGTTTCTTCTTCTTCAGCCTTTGATTCTCTCTGTTCCTTTCCTTCTCTTCGTCTTCGATTCCATGGTTCCACCCCGAGTATCCACGCCGCCGCTGCTTGCTCCTCCTCCGCCTTTGTCCGCCCCCTCACGCCGGTCACCACTCGCCACACACCGTTGCTCCTCCGCCTCTACAAGAACTCTCGACCGAGCCGGCGAGCCCCTTTTCCGTCACTCAACAAGGTACGAAGCCCTAATTCACGTCTCATCTCTTGATTCTCTTCCGATTTCTTCCTCAGTCTTTGATTATCTCTCTGTTTCTTCCTCAATCTCTTCTCCTCGTCTTCGATTCCTCACCAAGCATCCACGCCGCCACCGCTGCTCCTCCTCGCCCGCCATCCGCCCCCTCGCGCCGGTCGCCACTCCCCACAACCGCTGCTCCTCCGCCTCTGTTGTCCGCCCCCCTCGCCGACGCTCAGTCCCTTCGTCTTTGATTCCTCCCTGAGCCTCGACGCCGCCGTTGTTGCTCCTCTACCACTGTTGTCCGCCCCTTCGCATTTGTGCAAGTGATTTAATTGTCTACGGCCTTGTATAGTAATGAAAGACTTGCAATTGTAGTACCCTGTTGATTTGCTTCTCCCTCTAGCGGCTCTCTGGCGTGGAAAGGAGCTTTGCTTCAATGAAAACACCGCTTGGTTGGAGTTCCACAGCAACATCAGGAGGAAGTTAGGCGGAGGCACGCTTCACATCAAGGTCCATTCTTTAGTTTTATCGCATCGCTTTGGCTTGGTCTCTGTTTGGTTTTGAGTTGCAACTCTGGAAGATTTTGGGGGGTTTTAAGGCTGTGGCCACCGATCACGAGAGGCTTTTTGGTCGACTATTATGTTCAGTTTGACACGGTGGAATGGAATGGAATCGGGAAATGACGGGGAAAGGAATGGGCTGGAGTGATGATTCCAAGTCTTGGTTTTTTTCTTGGTGAATAGTGGGAAACGGAACGGAATAAAAATCTTTGTGTTTGAGCGTGATTCTAGATAATTTTGGGAGTTTTGAGCTTGTGGCGATTTGGTAATGTGGTGTCAAAATCGGTTCCATGGATCCACGAACCCAGGATCGGACCGGTGGTACGGTTCGCGGGTGGATCCATCATGCAATAACGGTGGATCCGGTTCGATTTTGGAACCGATCATTTAAGCTGATTCACCAGTTTAGGTTGAAGCCGCCGCATACGGACCATGCACACCCTAGTCCAAAGGCAGACTTGACAGACATTTTTCAACTTGCAATAATTCCGGCAAATTTTAGTTTTCTATCTAGCATATGCACCTATTCTATATACAAAGTAACGAGCGATTGAATCAAAATTGGTAAAACAGAGCACGCCAGTGACAATTACCCATGCCCTAATCGCCAACAATGACAAGCTTGAAGCCCAGGTGATTGAACATCTGCTGATTCGGCAAAGCCTGAAAGAGACGCAAGGGAAACAACAACAATTAAAACAACAAACCAAATGAGATAAAAAAAAATAAAAAATCCAAACTTTGCGATCACGTAACCAGATCGCTCAGCTCCAGAACCCCAAAAGAAACAGCATCTGACCAAGACCCAAAAGCTCGAGAAGAATCACAAAAAGAATAGAGATTCAAGAAGACCCAGCAACAACAGAACACGAGCTATTGATATAAGAATGGACGCGCAGAAAATGGAATGATGAAAAGGAAAGAATGGACCTTCAGCGAGCGAAACTTACTGAGAATGGACCGATTCTAATACCAAAACCAATGAACTCGAAGAAAATTCAATCACTCAAGATAAACAGAGACCCAAGCAGCATCACCGACACCGTTGGTCCAACCGAAGTCTCCCACAGGAATACAAGGCAAGAAGCCAATTTCTACTTAAAACCCACCACATTATCCGCAAAAAACGAAAGCCACATTCCAATTTAAACGAACAACAAGTGCCCAAAACACCCATCCTTTGCCACAAGAGAAAAAAGGAGGGGGGCAAAGAATGCATTTACCACGTCGTGTCGGTGGGGGACTTCCGGACGGCGAGGCGGGTCCAGGCGACGACCTTCCCGGAGGGCAAGTCCCTGGCCTCGACGAGCGTCGAGACGATCCCGATGAGCTGGACGGAGTTAGTGAGCTCCTTCCTCCACTGGATCTCCTGGGGCCTCGGGTACGCGGCTGCCTGGAGGGAGCACCTCTGTCGGGCGTTGCAGGTCGGCGCGAACGAGAGGAGGCACGAGTTCGGAGAAGACCCGGAAGGGATTTGGGAAGGGGAAGGGGAGGGGTTTTCGGCGACGGACGACGACGATCGACTGATTTGGCGGTAGCTAGGGTTCCAGCATTGAGACGAGGGGTGGCGACGACGACGGAAAGGCGGAGGCGCGTCGATCGGAGGGCAGCAGCGGAATCCACGAGAAGGCGCAGTATTCGGAAAAGCAGCCGAAGGGGAGGGTTTTCACTTTTCAGCGACGTGTTTGAGTGTTTGTGTTTGGTTGGCTTGTTTGGAACAGGTGTTAACGTGTTTCGGGTCTAAACAATGTTCCAACCCTGACCCGACCCAAAACATATTTCGTTACTTGTTTTATGCCTGTTACCCGAACAATTTTAAGGCCCGAAACACGTCCTCAACTTGTTTCATGTTCGGGTCATGTTCCAGTCGGGTCGGTTCAGGTTGGGTCGGGTTTTTGACACCCCTACCCTCTACATTCAAAACCGACTCCTCCTGGGATTTTGACCTCGGTTAAGACATTACTATGCCGTAAAAGAAACTGCTTCAGCCCAGCGACGCCAAACCTCTCGTACTCCTAGTCCTCGAACAGAGGACATACACCGATTCTGCAATTTCCGGAGGTAGCCCACCTCTATATATATATATCGGATTTGAGGACCACAAAATAATAAAATTGGCTGAATTACATTTGCACCCAAATTTTTGGTATTGTGCCAAGTTGCTGTTGATATTTTAGTTTTTGCAAAGGCCCTTTATCCTGCTCCACTCCCGACATTTGAAAGTTCTTTGCAATTTACCCCCTGAAATTGACCAAGGGCCAAATTCTAGTCCGATATCTAGGAACATATCCCAACTTGACTATAGGGGTGAGTAGTTTCGGAGGTTCTGTACAAGTTCTACTTGGAACCTAGAACCTACATATTATAATGGGTTTCTTATTTTTTGAAACCTAAAACTTATCCAAACCTGAAACCTACCCTATCATGTGTTCTAGGGTCTACCCAAGTTTCCAGCATTACCTTTAATGATTACCACTTACTGTTAATTTGCTAACCACAACTTATATTTAAGCACACAAAGAATATGAAACATTAACTAAGTAAAAGTCTTGGTTATAAAATGTAAGCTCGGACTAGTATTTCCATATTATCCACTCATTATCGGATGCCACTAAGCACCACAGGATCACGTGAAGACATAAACCAAGAAAAACACAGAATTTGTTCTAAGTTCAATTTTCAAGTTTCATCTACTTAGAATTTGAAACCTAGCCGTCGAAATGGGGTTTTAAATTTTTGGAAGCTCGAACTTACCTTACATATCTTGGAACCTAAAATTGAATAGGTTCACATCGGTTTAGTTCTCTAGTTCTAGATTGTACTTGAAACCATGCTCACTCTTGCTTAACTAATTGCCTCAAAGAGAGAGAGAGAGAGAGAGAGATGCCCCCGGTCGCTATCTTTGGTTTCAGGATTCGAATGCCCAAAAAATTTCCAAACAATGACATTGAACAATTGAAAATGGTCCCAAAACAGATGTTTAAATCTTTTTTTTTTTTTTGGCTTTCGCTTATGGCCCATATTTCTACTACCACCCTTGCGATTAAACGAGTCACACCTGTGGATATCGCCTGTTTTTTTATATTTAATCAATTTTACATATAGGTAATGCTCACAGCTTGTAAAGTACTAATCAGATGTATGGCCGGAGAAGTTTTTTTTGGGACAAGTATGGCCGGAGAAAGTTGATCGGAGGCAAATGTAGCCTTCATAGTGTAGCAGAAAGTGGAGCTGACTAGTGACGTTCGATGGCCCATAATGCAGCCCTAATTTATCAAAAATGGATATCGCTTCCCTAACCTTCACATTGATGTGTAGCTACTACGTAGCAATATTTTCTGATATCTAAGCTTTTTTAAATAATTTTTACTAGATAATAGGAAATTATGATATTGCAACCTCTTGTAACCATCAAGAAGTTAATTCTTTTTATAAACCGTTTGTAACCTCTATTTGTAACTGTTGATTGTAGTCCTTTAATAGCGACATCGTACTCTTTGTAGTCCCCCATTAAAAAAAAAAAAACTGTTATATTTCCATTATTTTTTGGTTCTTGATCGTAGTTATAGTTTTTAGATACCTTGTTGTTGATTAAATTCTTGCATGAATTTTAGTTGTAGCTTTTAGTTCTTTGTCATCATTTAAATTCCAGTGTGTATCTTAGTTGGAGCTTTCAAATCTTCAACGTCGATTTCAACATTGCATTTTTATGTCATTGGGCTTTGTCATTGACTAAATTCCGTCAAAATTTGTATATTTCTAATTCCGTTAAATTGGGTTTTATAAGTTTTTGTGTGCTCGTGTGTTATTTTTTGTCTGAAGTCATCACAAAACATATCTCTTTTTATAAAAAAAAAATATATATATATAAAAGAACCACTTTCAGTTAAAGATATTTCGTTGGTGAAACCAATTAATACGGAACAATGTCACTGCATACAGCGTATCTTTATGAGAAGACGGTGCGAGAAGCAGGGAAGTTAGTCCATAGAAGGCAGGCTCGTCGAGAGTGGGGCATCAAACGAGGAATATGTTCAAAATTCCATATCTGGGGCGCTGTTTGAAATAAAAAAAATTCAAGGTCCAATTTGAAATAGCCAAAAGACATGGGTGTGCGGCTCAGACTGTATGACGAGCGATCTTTTTCAGGCAAAGCCGTCAATATGAAGTTGATTTTCAAGCAAACCTGTCACTGTGTAGAGAGTCGAGACACCTCCATAGTGATTCAGGTTGAGATTTCGGATCCTAACAAGTTATTCCCTTCAGATCTTTGCATGTAATAGAGTAGCAGTGAGCAATTGGATTTGAATGTAATAGAGTAGCAGTGAGCAATTGGATTGGTTCCAAGTTTTAAGTGAAAAGTTGGGAAATTGACTACGGCTTCTGTTCCCATTTTGACAAAAAGATAGGTATATCTTGGAAATGGGTTTCGAACTTGGAAAGATTGGCAAATTTACTAATGCTTTAACCACTATGCTATAGAACGTTCTAGTTATATTACTTATATTAGATCTAGTTTCTCAAGCAATCGTAAAATGGCTGCAATTCCAAGCCAACTCCCGATTTCAAAATCCAAGAAATGACTTGCCTGGTAGGTTCCCGATTCTTAGTCTAGACCTACTCCTTGCAAAACCATCTTCCCAAGGATTGAGAGCAGTAGAGGAGCTTTTATGGCCCTCTCATTATCTAAATCGACCTCACATGACATACAAGTGACGACTTAAACTTATCTATAAGGTTACCATCAGTTTAATATTATCAAGGTATCGGTTGATGCCCTTTAATTTCTAAGCTAATGTCACCATTTATTCAAACGAAAGGGTTTCACAAATTGTTGTCCAAGAAATCTTAAGTATGCTATAAACAAAACAATCGATTTTGCAAGTTATTAAACTGAGTGAAGTACTATGACTTCCGACATCAGATCAGAAGAACATTAGATAAGAGACTCGCATTTATAATTTCCAGGGCACATTAATTACAGTTCACCTCATTTATGTTGCAAATGCGTGGACACATGCCCTAGACAAAACAAGAGACCATGTCCTCCTTAGACTTGATCTATCTCACTTGACCGGAAAGGGCAAGAAATCTACTTTATTAGAGACTAGAGCCAAGAAATTTGCTTGAAACTAGACATATAAAGATCTCTGCATTAGTCTCACTGAATGATGTTTCTATTAGCATGAAGCCATGGAAGAATCAGCGAAGAGCATGAAAATTTTTGAGTTAATGAGGAGGTGACAGTTCAGAATGTCTTGTCCGCTATGAAGTTCTTGTGAAGTTAACCTGCTTCAGTGCCATAATCCCCCGGCCGATTCTTTTACTTGACCAAGCAAGCTTTAGAGAGCTTTAACACAACAGTATTCTGAAACAAAACAGTTGCCTGCGAACGTGCATCAACCTTCACTAGAAACAATTACCTGAAATTAATAGCCGGTTGATGTTGAAAGCCGTGCAGGAAAATGTCACTCTCATTAACATTAGTATGAAAATATATTTAGTGCTTGCAGCGAACTTGCCTAGTAAACAAGAATTGTGATTAGAACCATTGTTTTTCTGCGAAGTTTCCAAGATGTGAAACAAGTGTGGAAGGGAAATTAATTAAGTTTCCTGTCATTTCCTTCGAAAAGTTAAACAGTGATTGAGTAAAAAATAAGTGAATTAGGTATGTTGATACATGAACCAAGCAAAATAAGTTGCATGCAATCATACTAATCGATATTGATAATGGTCATTTTCAACTTAGACAAGACAGAGTATTAGGTTTTTATATTTGTTACGCGGGTGTGCATCAGGTGCAAACAGCCAAAAACTGATGGAATGACTGGCCATCAGAAGGTTGACCACTTCCATAGCAAAACCCCGGCCTGTGGAAGTACTATGTTGGAGGAGCAAACCCGAAGTTTTGACGAATTACTCCTGCATTTAACGGAGTTAGAAGCACCGGTTCTAAGATGTGTCCAAATGTTTATCCTAAATCTGTCTAAGAGAATTTAGTTTATTATTTTTCAAGGCTTTCATTAAAATTAGGGATAAGTATATTTAAAGTCATAAAACTTGTAAAAAAAGTACAACTAAGTCTTAAAATTTATCATGAAAATTTATCATGAAAGTGCAATTGAGTCATAAAAGTTTCAAAAAGTGCAACTAAATCCAATTTGAATAATAAAACTTTAAAAAATTGTAATCAATGAAAAGACTAGATTATACCAATTTGATAAGTTTTTTTTTTAACTTAATTGCATTGTTTGATAGTTTTAGAGTTAAATTGCACTTTCATGACAGGTTTTAGGATTTAATTGTGATTTTAAAAAAATTTAGGACTTAATTGCATTCTCATAACAAGTTTTAGAACTTTGAATGCATTTATCCCTTAAAATTAATTACGCCCTCGTCACAAAAACAATTAATTTTTGCTTTGAGTAAGCGTGTACGTCCCAGGCAACCCTGCAACTAGGAGAAAATTAGCTTGCATTTGTTAAATGCTATCGTCCAAATCTCTCGGTGCTTGGAATTAAGGGATAGACCCTTTTACTTCTTGGAAGAAATCATCCTTTGAAATTCTCGCAGGGGTTTGAATTGGATGGCCCTGCTCTTTCCTCGCAAGTCTGTCCACCAAATGTTTGATAGAATGTCAAGCAGGAGGCCAAAAAGAAGGTACCAAAGGGAAGACATTGTAAATTCACACAAAAAAAAGTAGGTTGGGGGGGGGGGGGGGGGGGGTTGGGGGGCGCTATGTTCATCCAGTAGATTGGTGCTGGTAAAAGTAGCATTTCCTCCTCATGGGATCCAAATCAACTCCACGTGATAGATGGTAACGCATTCGTGAATGCTCCAATGTTTCTTAAAGATGCATTGGTGTGACCCTGTTTTTAAAGTTTGATGTCGCCAGTGATTGATGATTTATTGTGACAATATGCTTGTATTTTAGTAACTCAGTTGTAATCAATGTCCTTTTCCATTTCTGATTTGTCGTTGGACAACACGGACTTGGTCTAGCTCTCTACACAATACAAGGGCAAGAGCTTTCTTGGAGACTAAAGCCAAAGTATTTTTATAGAGAGAGAATCCCCTTAGTAGCTTATTCGATGACTATCCAATCTCATAAAACACAAAATTAAAAAAAAAAAAAAAAAAAAAAAGAACTATTAAGTTTCAAGTATGAGACCTCAATTACTTATTTAGAACCATTTTAGATGAGACCGCCCCAATTTCCTAGGAAGAAACTGTTGATTGGACTTTCCATAACGTCATGAAGTATAGATGTTCATTTCCTGTTGATCAACTAAAAAGATGTAACCAATTGATCTTGACTGTTTAGGCCAAAAAAAAGGTTGGTCTTGTACTTTCCAGCTAATTGATGATGGCAATGGAAGCCGCTGAACAGAAGAAACTGTGCAGAGACTTCTACATAAAACTAGCATCCCGAATTGTGGAGGTGCACAGCGGTTGAAGAGCTGGCCTATTGCCGAGATGGGACAAATTTGAGGAGATGGTTGGAGGTTCTTCGGTCCACAAATTGTGCTGCTATAGGAAGTACCGACACTTTTGGAAGCCTTACAACACACTTCGACACGCGTCCTGTCGCGACCTCCCCGAAGCGGGTTAAACCACCTAAGGGTTCGGCTAATGGATTGTTAAGCCTGGACTTAACTCGGGCTCTCCCAAGCCCATACCAATTCGCAACTTAGGGTTTAAGTTCTTAACATGCAAATGATTTTTTATCATGGAGTCGCCACTAATCTATTTTTGGTGGGTCGATTAGAAACCCAAGTAAAGTAATGGGAGGATTACTTCACTCCTACGAACCAGAGATTAAATGAGTTTGGGGACTTGATTACGCTAGATTTCTCTAACGCCCTTTCGGTACCTTTTCTCTTTTATTTCAGAAAAATGTTTTGCAGGCAGCTTGAATTGATTTTAGCCTAAAACACTTAAGTGATCATACGGGTGCACAAACATTAAAGATAACATTCAAAAAGGAAAAAAAAAAAACATTGAGGAATTAAACACAATAAGGCAAGCAACTATATATATATATATATTGGGTTTTCTCTTGCTTTAAAATGAAAACTTACCTATATAACATGTACATGATGCTTTTTTTCTTTTTGAAATTAGAAATAATTACTAAAGATTGACTACAAAACCTGACAAGTTGTCTTACTCAAGCTAGGAAATAATTTAGATTAAATCCCATTTTAATTCGAAAACTCATTTTAATTAAGTAGTCGCAACATGCAATCTAATATTAAAATCTAACTAGATAAATTCTAAACATGTAACCCTATCCTATTTAAGAAAATTATTATTATTATTATTTATTATTATTATTAAATGAGATTATTAAAATATGCAAACATTATCTAAAACCCTATTAAAAAAGTTATTTAGATCCTATCCTAATCTATTCCAAAATTATCTAAACATGCAATCCTAATTTAAAAAAAAAACATTATACAACCATTTTTTTAGTATTTTCCAAAACAAGCAATTATCATATAAGCATTGTACCCAACTCACTTGGGATATTCATCAAATGAAGGGTGGAAATAATCGAAAAAATAATCCGTCATCTCACGGATTAAATTAGCGATTATTTTAATCCTAAACATCATAACAATCAAGAAAAATCAAAATAATTAAAAAATTGATCGGAAGTCTCTCGATCAACTTAATAATTATAATGATTTCAAAGCCAAAATACTATCAAAATCAACATAATTAAAAAAATGGTCTGAAATCTTACGAACCAAATTAATAATTATGGTGATTTTTACCAATAATATCCTATTAGGTAATGCCTAAAATCTCAATTAACATCAAACATTTCAGTTTATGTAATAATATTTAAAAGAAATTTGGTTAAAGAAAACTACCTTATTTGGATCCACGCTAAAATTTCACGAACGGTGGTTCGCGTCGGGGTCGGGTCGTGGCGGTTGAGCGGCGTCGGCGGAGGTGCAGCGCGTGACGAGCGTGAGGGGTGATGAGCGGCGAGCGAGGACAAAGTGGCGCGGCGTCGGAGGCGCGGGTTCCGCAGGAGATGAATGAAGGTGCCTGCGGTGGTGATGACGACAAGTAGGCCGAGGCGCAGGTGTTGGGGCGTCGGACCGGGTGCGCAGCAAGGGCGAAGCGATGGCGAGCGAGAGAGGCGGAGGTGCAGGCGCGGTGACGAGCGAACGGTTGTGCGGGAGGCGCGGGTTGTAGGCTTGGCGAGCTGCGGGTACGGTGGCGAGCTCGGAGCTCGCGGGGAAGGAGATGCCGACTCGGGTTCT
The DNA here is from genome assembly GCA_017140615.1 of Eucalyptus cladocalyx. Taxonomy (NCBI): domain Eukaryota; kingdom Viridiplantae; phylum Streptophyta; class Magnoliopsida; order Myrtales; family Myrtaceae; genus Eucalyptus; species Eucalyptus cladocalyx. The sequence goes on along the minus strand of CM029516.1, from coordinate 14,303,782 downwards.
TGCCGGGGCGCCGGGTTGTCGCGGGCCGGCGCGAGTTGCGGCGGACGGGATGAGGGACGCAGGAGCGGCGTCGGGCGCTGCGGGTGGAGGCGCGGCGAGCAGGGTGGAGCTCGGGCCGAGGGCTGCAACAGCGTCGGCGTTCGGGACTCCGGTGAAGGGCGGTGGCTGGTGAGGTCGCGAGCGCGACGGGTCTCGGACCGCGCGGTGGTGCGAGCTGCGGTGGGGACGCGGGGCGGAGATGCAGGCTTCGCCCGAAGCCTCCACTTGAAGAAGACAACCCCTCTTTTTTTAGTTTTTTTTTTTTTTTTTTTACCTTCTTTCTCTCTTTCGTGTTCTTTTCAGTGGACTCTTCTTTTTCTGTTTTTGTTCAGAAACCTGACTTCATATTTTCTTTTTTTGTTTTTTTTCTCTGACACACCCCCTTTCCTTCACTCTGACCGAAGAGAAGCCTTTCGCAATGAAAATTTTTTACTTTTTCACTTCCCTCCCAAACCTCTCGACTGAACTTTTTCTCTTTTTCTTTCCTCTCCCCCCCCTCACGTCTTCCCCCTTTGTTTATTTATAGAGTTCTTCGGTGTGAACGGGAGGCGGCCGTAAGTTTCCTTGCTATTTACGTCCGGTAACTTTTTTCAAATATGGTGGCTACGTTAGTCCATCTTCTTGCAGGAGAATTTTCAGTCCCCCATTAATGCGTGCATGTGGTTGCATTAATGAGGGAGAAAAAAAATGCACGTTAAGCACTCATCTTTCTTCTATTTTTTTGACTTTCATTGTGTGTTTTCATACCAGCAAGAGAGAAACCACATTTCGCTCAAGGGCCCTTACCACGTCCTCACATCCGCCGAATTAATGCATGCATTAATGAGAGAGAGACGATGGATGTGTAGGAACTTTTTCGAACTTTCTTCAATGCGCATTCAAATCGGTGGAGAGAGAGAGACAATCCTTTTGTGAATATTATCGACCACGAGCCGCTGCGTCTTGTTGCCCTTTTAGTACCGATGCAAATGCGACTACATGAAATGCAATTTTACTTCTTTTTTTTTTTAATTATTTTTTTATGCAACTAATTACTAAATGACTAGGTAAAATTTAGGTGTCAACAGCTGCCCCTCTTTGAAGGTGAGCTCGCAGAGGTTGCATTCAAAGACAATATGATACCTAAATTTTGACCATGAACATGCAATGGATGATACTTTGCAGGACTATTTTTCTTTTCTTTATTTTTTATATGTGATGTCATGAAAATGGTAATGCAAATGTGAGATATTGAAAAGGAGAGCATACCTGTAATTACTTACCAGTCAGAGCATCGGGACGAATTTTCATCTGCTCGACAAGTGTCGAGTTTTCATTTCAGGTTCCTTGAAGAGTCCACGATGAATTTATCCAACAGACACTCAATGTTAGGTGAGATGCCTTGTTGAATTCAGATGACTCGAAATACCTAGGTTCACACTAAGGTATAGCAAGTAAGATCAATGAGATTTGGGACATCTAGATCCAGACTGAGATGTTAAGAAATTGGGGACTTAACCAATAGACACTCAATGTTAGGTGAGATGAATATTGGATTAAGACAATTCGAAATACCTAGATCCAAACTAAGGTATAACGAAAAAGATTGGAAAGCATTCATATCCAAAATGAAATGCTTAATGAATAGTTTTGAGACATTCAGATCCAGATTGTGATGTCAAAAATTTGTGAACTTAACCAATAAGCACTCAATGTTAGGTGAGATGAATATTGGATTAAGACAATTCGAAATACCTAGATCCAGACTAAGGCATAACGAAAAAGATGGAAAAGCATTCATATCCAGAATGAAATGCTTAACGAAGAGTTTCGAGACATCCAGATCCAGACTGAGATGTCAAGAATTTGGGAACTTAACCAAATAACACTCAATGTTAGGTGAGATGAATATTGGATTAAGAGGGCTCGAAATACCTAGATCCAGACTAAGGTATGACGAGAAAGATCGAAAAACATTCACATCCAGAGTGAAATGCTTGACGAAGAGTTTTGGAACTTATATCAAGAATTTGGGAATACCTAGGACAAACCTGGGGATATTTGTGAAAGTCACTTACCTCTTGGTAGAAAGAAGTTTTGGAACATCGAGGAGGTGTTTCAAATATTCATGGATGCTTCTGAAAGCAACACAAATGTCAGGAGCTCTTGGGTCTTCAAGGAAGCATTACCTGTCAGGCATGATTAGAGCAAAAATACATGCATTTGCCAAAGAAGTAAGCAATTCAGCACACTCGAAAGTCCACTGAAGCTTATATCCATTCAATCAAGATTTATGCATGATGGTTTTACCCTATTTGCACTACCAAATTTCCACTGGGGAGAATCATCGTTTAAGACAATTTTCACTTGTGACATGGATTTTCAAGATTACCAAATGAGAGACTTTCAGTTAGAAAGGACTTTCACTCACTCTCATTAAGAAGGCTATTTTGTCCCATCCATTAATGTGGGATCACATGAATCACTCAATCTTACTTTCATCATGTCAACAAGGGTTCGAGTAGTCTCGCAAATGGTACAACCTTATCAATATGAGAGGTCTTTATCGGGACTGCAATGTAGGCTTGGTCAATGGCTTAACAAAGTGGGACTCTTCGAGTCAAGGCTAATGAGAGAACAATATTTCGCAATCATCTCCGGGTTTACAAATCAAGGAACCTGCGAAATGAGATAGAAATGGTCTTGCTCGCACTTCTTCAAGTGATGCTTTTAAGCATATAAATTCCTACGTTAATTTCAGTGCCCTAATCTGAAGAGACTTTGTAAGGGACGTAACGTAGGTTAAGTTCATGGGTTAAGAAGTGAATGGATCATTAGGCTCAAAAATTTTTATAGGGGGATGAGAATTGGTGATCATCTTGGCATTGTCACCGGTCTTCTTCTTCACCATTGGGATTTTCCTCATAAGTACTATAAAAACTTGGCATTTGAGTTCTTTATGTACCACTCAATTGATAATCATTTATCTTGACTCTTTCTTTCATTTTTTTCTATATGGGCATTTGCCTTACTTTTACCAGGCACACTGCTTTTTCATGCCTCTTTTGTTTTGTTTTTTCTTTTTTTGAATAACCACGTAATGCTTTAACATTTGGGTTCTCGAGGAGTTTTCATTTTTTGTCGGCACTCGGGATTCTGCTGCTTGAACATTTGCCTTTTTCCTTCCCCAGTGTGGGGGATGATCACCAATTGGGTTTAAATGAAACGAATTTACAGGCTCAAGGGGCTACGCAATGGATAAAGTGTGTTGGATAGAGAAAGAACTGCTCTTCATCATCCTAAGGCACTTAAATTACCATATGAATTCAATGTAATAGCAATACCTGAAGATTGATGCAAGTGAGAGCAAGAATATTCCTATCAAATTCCTCACTTCATGATGTCGTCTTACCTCTAACTTGCCCCAATGTGGGGTGGTTCTTGACAGGGGTAATTTAGAAATTATCCACGTGTGTGGGCTCAAAAGGGTTTAAACAATGGATGATCACGTAGTGTTGGAGATAGAGAATGAACCGTCTCTCATCATTTCGATCATCGTATCTTTCGCGAGAAAACTCTTTTCCTTAAAAACATGGAACTTCTACACTCATCTCACTAGTATATGAGCAAGGGACTGTGTATAGGATAAGGCTTGCCTTTCTTTTCCTGACATGTCTCATTTAGCATGTTCAATTCATTCCACATCATTCATTAACTTGATCGATGGTGACGATCCTCGGTGAAATTGGTAATTTAAACAGGTAAAACTATCATGTAAAATTCTCCTTTGAAAGGTCACAATTACTTCATGAACTTATCAGCTTTGAACACAAAGAGTTTGTAGCTCAAAAAGAGAGAGAAAAAAAAAAGGGTGGTAAAAAAATTTTGTTTTTTTTTTTTTTTTTTTTTTTTTGTGTGGCAAACTTGTTGCCATTTCCAGGGATCGAACCCTGGTCGTTCTCGGACCCTTTCATTCCCCATGCCACTAGGCCGAGGCGCTGGTGGTGTCCTCAGGGCATTTCTTTTTTCATTTAATTGAACTAACTCGGGGTCAACACATCGATATACCGAATCAAATGAATTCGATATGTGTATGGAACAGGGCGTACTTCTCATCTCATTCAATCCATTCTCACACAATTTAACGAAGAACTGAGTTCCTTCAATTCACAACAAATTCTTTCAAGGGTAATACTTCTTCACAGCATTAGAGTTAACAGGATTAGAAAACTCACGACCATCCATTTCTGTAAGGATTAAGGCACCTCCAGGGAGTACCCTCTTCACCATATACGGGCCGCTATAATTTGGAGCAAATTTGCCTGCAGGATCAGGAAAAATTGGCAACACCTTTCTTAGAACTAGATCATTCACTTTGAAGTGTCTCGACCGTACCTTCCGATTGAAAGACTTGGCTACTCTTTGTTGATACGCCTGACCATGGCAAAGAGCTTTTAACCTTTTCTCATCAATCAGATTCAACTGCTCGAACCTTTGTTGTGTCCATTCTGCCTTGGACAATTCCACTTGGGATAAGACTCTCAAAGAGGGGATTTCTACTTCCACAGGCAAAACTGCCTCCATGCCATAGACTAAGGAGAAAGGGGTTGCCCCGGTAGATGTTCGGATCGATGTCCGATACGCCATTAGAGCAAAGGGTAACCTGTCATGCCAATCTCGATAATTCTCGGCTGTCTTAGCCAGGATCTTCTTGATGTTCTTATTAGCTGCCTCAACAGCTCCATTCATTTGCGGGCGGTAAGGTGATGAATTCAAATGCTTGATTTTGAACTCACTGAACAACTCATCCACAAACTTGTTATTCAGATTTGTCCCATTGTCAGTGACAATTGCTTCGGGGACACCATAACGGGCGATTATGTCACGCCTAATAAATTTCACCACGTTTCGAGCTGTGACATTAACATATGATGCGGCTTCAATCCATTTTGAAAAATAATCTATTGCCACCAATATGAATCGGTGCCCATTTGAAGCTTTGGGATTTATTGGGCCAATTACATCAATCCCCCACATTGAGAAAGGCCATGGTTCGAGATAGCTGGTGCAACTCCGTTGGAGGAACATTTATTTTATCTCCATGAATTTGGCAACGATGGCAACTTCTAACATGCTGTATGCAGTCACTTTCCAGTGCAAGCCAATAGTAACCTAGTCTCATGATCTTCTTGGCTAACATGTGCCCATTCATGTGTGGGCCACAAACTCCTTCATGCACTTCATGCATGATTTGGGTAGCTTCTGCTTCATCTACGCATCTCAATAAAACCGAATCATAAGATCTCTTGTATAAATTCTTACCACTGACGAAGAACTTTGAGGCCATCTTCATTATGTATTTTCTATCGGCTGGAGTGCTTCCTTCAGGAAATTCCTGCTTTTGAATATAGTTCATGATGTCATAATACCATGGCTTCTCATCAAGCTCTTCATTCACGGCCATGCAATAAGAAGGTTTGGCTAGAACCTCAATTTTCAAAGGCTCAACTTCTAAACCATCAGTAATTTGCAACATAGATGACAACGTTGCCAGGGCATCGGCAAACTGATTATGAGATCTAACCAAATAGTCAAACGAGATTTCATCAAACTCCTTCACCAACTCTTCGAGGTACTTATGATACGGAAGTAATTTGGCATCCCTGGTCTTCCATTCACCTACAGTCTGGAGTATGATTAGTGCGGAATCTCCATATACTTTCAATTTGGCCACTCCCATTTCAACTGCGGCTTGAAGTCCGAGAATACAAGCTTCATATTCAGCTATATTGTTAGTGCATGGGAATATTAATTTCGCGGCCACTGGGTGGTGTTGCCCGTCTGGGGATATCAGTACTGCCCCAATACCAGAACCAGACAAGTTTACAGCTCCATCGAAGAACATGGACCATGCATCTTCATTTATGGCCAAAATACGATCATCTAGAGGGCAATCATCATCATTGAAGGTTCTAGGATTCTCAGCCAATATATCAGCAATTACTCGGCCTTTAACTGATTTTTGTGGCATGAACTGCACGTCGAATTCCGAAATCAAGACCTGCCATTTGGCTAACTTACCCACCAAAGCTGGTTGATTAAATAAATACTTGATGGGATTGTTCTCGATCCACGAGAAACGTCCTGGTAATGCAAGGTGTCTTGTCGCAGTCTATGCAATACCCATACTAACGCAGCACAAGTTTTTTCAGCATCAGAATACTTTAGCTCCGAGACAGTGAACTTTTTACTGAGGTAATAAATGGCTCGTTCCTTCTTATCCACGGGACTCTTCTGAGCTAACATCGCGCCGAGTGACTCACTATGGATTGTGAGGTATAAAATCAAAGGATGCCCCGATATTGGTGGGACAAGAACTGGTGGATTCATCAAATATTGCTTCAACTTATCGAACGCCTCTCGACATTCATCATTCCACTCAACTTGTACATTTTTCCTCAAGAGTTTGAAGAACGGCTTAGCGGTCTCAGAGAGTTGGGAAATGAATCGTGCAATGTAATTCAATCTCCCTAGGAGACTTCGGACCTCCTTCACTGTCGTCGGAGGTTGCAATTCACATATTGCCTTGGCTTTAGATGGATCAATCTCGATCCCTTTACTACTCACCATAAACCCAAGTAATTTTCCTGATGCTGCCCCGAACACGCACTTGGCAGGGTTTAAACGAAGTTTGAATTCACGGAGACGATCGAATAACTTCTTGAGGGTTTCAACATGACTTTTCCCAGGTCGGGTTTTTGCAATCATATCGTCAACATATACCTCGATTTCTTCATGCATCATGTCATGGAACAACGTAACCATGGCTCGTTGGTAGGTTGCCCCGCATTTTTGAGTCCGAAGGGCATGACCTTATAATGAAAGGTTCCCCACGGGGTGATAAATGCTGTCTTCTCTTTGTCTTCATCCTTCATTCTTATCTCGGTTGTAGCCAGAAAAACCATCCATGAAAGAGAATAATTCAAATCCGGCAGTACTATCCACGAGAACATCGATATGTGGCAATGGGAAGTCGTCCTTTGGGCTGGCCTTGTTCAAATCTCTATAATCAACACACACTCGGACTCGACCGTCTTTCTTCATGACCGGTACTATGTTGGCCACCCATTCAGGGTATTGCGAGACTTCGATGAACCCCACTTTGAGAAGTTTCATTACTTCCTCTTCTATCTTCTTTGAGAGCTCTGGTTTAGTCCTCCGAAGCTTCGCTTCTTAGGATGCATGTCGGATTAGTGGGCAAACAATGTTCCACAATCGACGGATCTAAACCCGGCATGTCGGCGTATGTCCAAGCAAAGATATCTTGATATTCTTTTAGCAATTGAGTTAGGTACTCGGCCTCATCTTTAGGAAGATTTGCCCCAATCTTTATCTCTTTGGGCTCCTTAGCATCACTCGATTGATAGTGACGGTTTGCTCGAGGTGAGGACTTTGGGTTTTTCATGTTGTTCCCAGCTTTGTTGTACTCCAATGGAGTCACCATTTGGATCATCAGGGTCATCACCATCATCACTTATGACATTGGATTGGACCATTTTCACCTCTTTGCCTGTCATAAGGCTGCTCCGAAACATAAAATGGATAGTTCAAAAAGACAAACCGGGCTAAAAGGCACGAATTTCTTTTCTATTTTTTCGAATTTTCCTTCCTTTTGAATTTTTTTTTTTTTTTTTTTCAAATTTTTATTTTACTTTTTAAAAAAATTTGGCAAGACATTTTGGAAAAGCTTTTTGTCACGAGGAAGCATGATGAAGCCCAGGCCTCAGAATTCTCCTTGGATTTTTCTTTTCTTTCAACGGTTGGATATCATCAACGGGCTGGTTTGGTATACCCCATCATGCCCTCAAAATAAAACTTGTAATCATAATTGATATTCATCAACCAAATTACATTTATTGGATTGAAAAGTACGACAATCAAAGTGAAATGAAACCCTAACAATCAAACCCTAGGAAACATTCATTCTTGACAAACGATATGCAAAATACGATAAGCAAACCCTAGAAAACATCAAATCCTAAAAGCGATAAGATTCCCACGCAGGGGAGTGCAGAAAAGTAAACGTGTTACTCTTGTGGGCTAGCACCCATTTCCTCCGATGCTTCTTCATCAATGGCACCTATGAGGAGATCATCGAATAGGCTCGTGATCCCTTCCATCGCATTATCTGGCTCCTCTGTCTTTGAAGTTGTTGAGCCATCCATGCTACTCCATCCATCGGGCTCAATACCTCTAGTGGTGATCACTCCTCCTTCATCATGCATCATTCTAGCAGGGCCGGGGAATGTCTCGCGGATATCGAAGAGTAATGAGTTTTTCCTCTTTTGCTCATGTCCTCCACCTTTTCCATGGTACCCTAATCCGGCGGAACGAGACCTTCGAGGGGTTTCAATAGGATTCCGAATACCCTGCTCTTTTTTACCAAGTCCACGGCCAGGAATAAAGCGATTTCCAACCATCACTCTTGCTACCATAACCGCTGCATTTGACACATCAGAGATGGGTGCTGTCGATCCTCGAGATGCATGAATAGTGGATACAAGTTCGAACGATTGGTAACTTGACTCCTCTCTACGTTCCGGCTCGATGTAGGGGATGGCCGTCTCATGATAGATTCGATGATCCTCCTCGCCATGAACAATGACTAGCTTTCCTTTGACAACAAATTTCACGCTTTGGTGGAGACTTGATGGCACAACTCCAGCAGTATGAATCCAGGGGCGACCTAATAGGAAATTGAATTTGTAGGAATGTCCATCACGGAAAAGGACGTTGAACATCACCGGGCCTATTTGCAGATCAAGGTGGGTCTCTCCTATCACCTCCTTTCTTGTACCATCAAAAGCTCTGACGGAGGTCTTTGCAGCATTTATTTTTGAAGGATCTATTTTAAGGCGGTGAAGAGTCGCCAATGGACAAATATTCAAGGAGACCCATTATCAATGAGTACTCGAGCCACATGGGAAGCCTTGCACTTGACAGATATATATAACGCCTTAGTATGTCCCCTCCCCTCAAGAGGGAATTCTTCATCAGAAAAGGCTATTAAATCCTTAAGAAGAATCGACCCTACAAATTCCTCTAACCTGTTTTCCTCGATCGTCTCTGGTACACGAACTTCGCTCAAAACCTTCATTAGAGACTTTTGATGTGTGGGAGACGTTTGCAAGAGTTCAAGTAAAGAGATTTGAGCTGGCAATTTCCATAACCGGTCGACCACGTTATACTCACTTGCTTTGATTATAGCCAAAAATTCTTTAGCCTCTTCATCGAATCGGCTTTGCCCGGGTTGGGTATTAGCTTGAGCATAGGTCCGACCAGACCTTGTAATCAGGTCAACATCTAGCTCATATGACCAGTGGACTGCTTTGTTATCCTTGTACTCATACAGCTGGGGCATCTCAATAATTATTTCTTCATCAGTTGAAGGCACTTCTACTATTAGTTCTTCATGGTCGGAGGCGTTCTCAAGTGGGGGCATGTCTTCGATCAATGGATCTGGTTCACTCTTTTCAGCATTTAGCTTAGCAAATTCTTTCTCCCAATCGATGACGACTTCGGAGATAGTTGACACTATTCCAGCTTGGTCAGCATACACGATCACACCAGCCTTAACCATTTTTTGAACCCTTTCTTTCATGGTAGGCAAGGGAGGATTCTCATCTGTCGGATAGTAACCAACTCTAACTAATCCGCTATAGATATCTTTGACAGACACCTTCAAGTTCATCTTTTTGCCAGTATTGAACTCAAAGATTGCATTCACGTTTCCCTGATGTTCCGGCAACGGATTCTTTTTGACATTTGGTTGGGTGGTACGGAAAGAAAATGCCTTAGTATCCAATAAATTTTGGATCTTGTGCTTCAAAGTCAAACATTCATCAGTTGAATGGCCGACCTCTCCCATATGATACTCACATTTTTTGGAGGGATCATAGTTAGAGAATTTTTCAGCATTGGGCCGCTTTGGTTCGTGAGAGATCAATCCCTTGTTTCGGAGTATCGGTAAGACCCGAGATAGAGGGCCGGGAAGAGGAGAGAAGCGCCTTTTGGTGAATTGCCGTTGTGCGGGCACTCGGCCTCCATCTTGCGATTCCGGGGACACGAACCATCGGAGGCTTACTAGGGGCTGGTTGCACATATGCAACATTGACTTCAGTGGTTGGTTCTTTATCTTTCTTCATGGTGAACCTTTTGCCCTAATGAATTGGTTCATTGAACCATCCATCCCTTAGCCCCATCTCAATCTGTTCACCCACTGGGATAAGCTGGTTGAAGTTCTCAACGTATGTGCTAGCCATCCGGTTACGGAACTCATATGGGAGAGTCTTGACGAACAACTTCATCAACTCCTTGTTTGTAGGCTCAGGAGTGATTTGAGCCGCCAAGTTTCGCCACCTTACAGCGTACTCCTTAAATGACTCACTTTTCTTCTTCTCCATCCGCTCAAGATCCTCTCGGGAAGGTGCAATGTCCATGTTGAACTTATACTGCTTTAGGAAAGCGTCGGCCACTTCATTCCAGGTGTCGAGAAGGTTTACATTCTTCATTATGTACCAGTTGAGTGCGGGCCCCGTCAAGCTTGCATGAAACGATTGGATCATGAGAGGCTCGTTCTTGACGTATTGGGCCATGCGTACGTGGTACATTTGTAAATGAGCTTTTGGGCAGGAAGTACCATCGTATTTCTCGAATTCCGGCATCTTAAACTTCTTCGGCATTTTGACTTTCTCATAAACCGACAAGTCGAACGGAAGTGAATTCTGCGACTCTTGCAATTGTTTCAGTTTCTCTTCAAGTTTGGCGAAGCGTTCATCTTGCTCCGCCTTAGGGACATTGTCAGGCTTAGCCTTTTCGGCTGTGATGAACAATGGGTCATCCTCCAGCTCAGGCATGTCGTCATCACCCATATGGGCCTTGTCCGTCTGCTTTGGGACTACTATCTCGGGGAGAGTGGGCGCAAGAGTCTGATTTACTTGGAGGGATTGCATTTGATTTGTCATAAGTTGCATAGAGGTGAGCAACCGCGGAGTTGGTTTTCCATGGCGGTCATACGATCATGCATTTCGGTTTGGTCGGCCATTTTTGCTCTTGATCGTGTAATGATGGGCGATCGTGGAGGATCCGTTATCACCTTGTTAAAAATAACGAGAGGAAATATAAGAACCGAGGATAGGAAAACGGTCCATGACAATGGTCTATTCGCCTCATTTACTCATTAACATTTGAAATTAAAAACTGAAACCAAATTCCAATAAAAGAAAGTTGAAATTAACATCCCTAAATGCGGATCGAGAATTGAAAGCAAATCCCTTAAACTAAAATTGAAATCAAACTTCCTAAACATTGAAACATCTCATTTTATACGCTTTCGGGAGCCTAATGCCTTGCGAAGCTTTTTATTTTCAGCTTCTGCCATTTCCACTTTCCGTTTAAGATGCTCAATCCGTGCTTGCTGAGTAGGCTTTTCAGTCACATCAGGGACCACTGGACGCAAGGCGGCAGGAATCCGGTGTTGTTGGATATAGAATGTCGACGCATGGTGAATCTCCTCCTCGCCTTTCAGTCTCTTGGGCACCAAAATCTTCTCTGGATGACATTCATTCCATGCAGCAATGATCGTCTGGATGTCGTTGAAGTGGTCATAGCCCATTCGAGTAAAACGATCTTGGAACAACTCCGTCTTGAGGGGCGGAGGAATTTCTTGTAAAGCTCTATATTGACGAGCCACCCTATATGGGTAATAAGAAGTAGCACCAGAGAGACCCAGCAGCGGGATTGGCTCATCATATTTATGAGAGAAACGAGCTTCCTCAACATGGAACCATTTAGCGTGCCATAAGAATGCTTCAGGATTAGGATTTTTCAGAAAATTGATCCAACATGAGTATTGTTTACTCGGGGCAAAACGTTCCAAGACCTCAAATTTTTGTATGGGATGTCTAAAATCATCTATTTTAAATTGTTTCATAAGGTGCCCAAACCATTTTATGTGGGAGAAAAACCATATTTGCAAAAGTTCAGGGAGGGCACGCATGGTCCTTTCTTCATTTTGTTTGAAACGGTTTAATGACAAAAATGTTTCAGCCAAAATCATATTGACATAATTTAACCCGTCACAAACTTGGCTAACCACCCATGAAATTGAAGGATTTATCACATTTTTTCGATAAGGAAAAACAATTAGTCCAAAAAATGCTAAAATAAAAATCCTAGCCTTTGAAATCATTGGTTGATTTGCAAAACACTTTGTCAAAAAAGAAAATGGGCATGCATAACAATTGGCTTTGACAACCTTCCTTACCATTTCAGCTTTGATTGTTAAAAACTGTGATAATTCAGAAATAGAATCTATACCGATAGGCGGCCTAACAAGTTCCTTTTCAAGAGGCATTCCAATGGCAACACTATATTCCTCCAATGTTGGGGTTAATTCGTGCTCACCAAATATGAAGGTAGAAGTCTGCGGACACCAAAAGTGTGGTAGCGCTTGCATAACACCGGAGTGGATGTTGATCTCTAGCAATGGGAGAAGTCGGGAGATTCTTGCTTTCACATATCTTTGGCCCTCTTGATCTAATTGGTCCAACCACGTTTTGAGCTCTTTTTTAGGAGTGGAAATGAACTGTACATCGGTTTTCCCCATTGCATATAAAACGAGACTGGCGACGAAACCTAGTGTCATGGACCGACAAAAATGCGATGAAGTAAGTAAATTGCAAAGTCAGAGTTTAGACAACTTACTTTCACCTGGAATGGATGACAATCACATAGACACACACATGAAACGTGAGGCTCGATTTCTACCTAGACGGCTTTAGCAAAGTGGAGTTAAGAGGATGATCTGACCGTTGCAGTCTCGCATTAACGTGTCAGGTCCTCCTAACTCCGGCTCAGTCGAAAGGAATGTCCTATAATCACGCAGTCTCGCTGATATGGACAAACTCAGTCGACATCATGAAAAACTTTCGGGGAAGAGAAGGTCAACCTCTACATAGCAGTCTCGCTTTTGAGGAAGTGTCCTTCTCAGCACCATCCTAAAAATCCTATCGCAACCCAGGTCCGGCAGCTGGTTGTGTGTGCAATAGTGTCGTGTAAATGCATAGGCATGCATAACAGTTCATATCAAACAATACTTCGTTCATAAAAACAAACCATACATTCCTACACCTCCCTACAAAACAAAGGTTAGCAAATACTTCCCCTTATACCTCCCATCCCGCAAGAACATTTAACACCTTAAATATTAGGGACGTACTGGGATCCTTGCTGCCAAACAAAAATGATTTTGTTTTGAAAAGCGAAAATTGGCCTAAGTCCACTAAAAGTCTTAAATCAAGTCCCCCGGAGTCGCCAAGCTGTCGCGACCTCCCGAAGCGGGTTAAACCACCTAAGGGTTCGGCTAATGGATTGTTAAGCCGGACTTAACTCGGGCTCTCCCAAGCCCATACCAATTCGCAACTTAGGGTTTAAGTTCTTAACATGCAAATGATTTTTTATCATGGAGTCGCCACTAATCTATTTTTGGTGGGTCGATTAGAAACCCAAGTAAAGTAATGGGAGGATTACTTCACTCCTACGAACCAGAGATTAAATGAGTTTGGGGACTTGATTACGCTAGATTTCTCTAACGCCCTTTCGGTACCTTTTCTCTTTTATTTCAGAAAAATGTTTTGCAGGCAGCTTGAATTGATTTTAGCCTAAAACACTTAAGTGATCATACGGGTGCACAAACATTAAAGATAACATTCAAAAAGGAAAAAAAAAAAAAACATTGAGGAATTAAACACAATAAGGCAAGCAAATATATATATATATATATATTGGGTTTTCTCTTGCTTTAAAATGAAAACTTACCTATATAACATGTACATGATGCTTTTTTTTCTTTTTGAAATTAGAAATAATTACTAAAGATTGACTACAAAACCTGACAAGTTGTCTTACTCAAGCTAGGAAATAATTTAGATTAAATCCCATTTTAATTCGAAAACTCATTTTAATTAAGTAGTCGCAACATGCAATCTAATATTAAAATCTAACTAGATAAATTCTAAACATGTAACCCTATCCTATTTAAGAAAATTATTATTATTATTATTTATTATTATTATTAAATGAGATTATTAAAATATGCAAACATTATCTAAAACCCTATTAAAAAAGTTATTTAGATCCTATCCTAATCTATTCCAAAATTATCTAAACATGCAATCCTAATTTAAAAAAAACATTATACAACCATTTTTTTAGTATTTTCCAAAACAAGCAATTATCATATAAGCATTGTACCCAACTCACTTGGGATATTCATCAAATGAAGGGTGGAAATAATCGAAAAAATAATCCGTCATCTCACGGATTAAATTAGCGATTATTTTAATCCTAAACATCATAACAATCAAGAAAAATCAAAATAATTAAAAAATTGATCGGAAGTCTCTCTGATCAACTTAATAATTATAATGATTTCAAAGCCAAAATACTATCAAAATCAACATAATTAAAAAAATGGTCTGAAATCTTACGAACCAAATTAATAATTATGGTGATTTTTACCAATAATATCCTATTAGGTAATGCCTAAAATCTCAATTAACATCAAACATTTCAGTTTATGTAATAATATTTAAAAGAAATTTGGTTAAAGAAAACTACCTTATTTGGATCCACGCTAAAATTTCACGAACGGTGGTTCGCGTCGGGGGTCGGGCCGTGGCGGTTGAGCGGCGTCAGCGGAGGTGCAAAGCGTGGTGACGAGCGAGCAGGGGTGATGAGCGGCGACGGGGACAAACGGGGGCGCGGCGTCGGAGGCGCGGGTTGCTGCAGGAGATGAATGAAGGTGCTGCGGTGGTGATGACGACAAGTAGGCTGAGGCGCGGGCTGTTGGGGCGTCGACTGGGTGCAGCAGCAAGGGCAGAGGCGATGGCGTTGGGCAGGAGCGAGAGAGGCGGAGGTGCAGGCGCGGTGACGAGCGAACAGTTGTGCGGAGGCGCGGGTTGTAGGCTTGGCGAGCTACTGGTACGGTGGCGAGCTCGGAGCTCGCGGGAAGGAGATGCTGACGCCGGGCTAGGGTTGCTGGGCGCCGGGTTGTCGCGGGCCGGCGCGAGTTGCAGGCGGACGGGATGAGGGACAGCAGGAGCGGCGTCGTGGCTGGGTCGCAGGCGTGCAGGCGGAGACTGGCGGGCGCGATGGAGGCGAGCGACGGCAGCAGCGGAGGTAGAGGGGGCGTCGGGCGCTGCGGGTGGAGGCGCGGCGAGCAGGGTGGAGCTCGGGCTGAGGGCTGCAACAGCGTCGGCGTTCGGGACTCCGGTGAAGGGCGGTGGCTGGTGAGGTCGCGAGCAGCGACGGGTCTCGGACCGGCGCGGTGGTGCGAGCTGCAGTGGACGCCGGGGCGGAGATGCAGGCTTCGCCCGAAGCCTCCACTTGAAGAAGACAACCCCTCTTTTTTTAGTTTTTTTTTTTTTTACCTTCTTTCTCTCTTTCTGTGTTCTTTTCAGTGGACTCTTCTTTTTCTGTTTTTGTTCAGAAACCTGACTTCATATTTTCTTTTTTTTGTTTTTTTTCTCTGACACACCCCCTTTCCTTCACTCTGACCGAAGAGAAGCCTTTCGCAATGAAAATTTTTACTTTTTCACTTCCCTCCCAAACCTCTCGACTGAACTTTTTCTCTTTTTCTTTCCTCTCCCCCCCCCTTCACGTCTTCCCCCTTTGTTTATTTATAGAGTTCTTCGGTGTGAACAGGAGGCGGCCGTAAGTTTCCTTGCTATTTACGTCCGGTAACTTTTTTCAAATATGGTGGCTACGTTAGTCCATCTTCTTGCAGGAGAATTTTCAGTCCCCCATTAATGCGTGCATGTGCACGCATTAATGAGGGAGAAAAAAAATGCACGTTAAGCACTCATCTTTCTTCTATTTTTTTGACTTTCATTGTGTGTTTTCATACCAGCAAGAGAGAAACCACATTTCGCTCAAGGGCCCCTACCACGTCCTCACATCCGCCGAATTAATGCATGCATTAATGAGAGAGACGATGGATGTGTAGGAACTTTCTTCGAACTTTCTTCAATGCGCATTCAAATCAGTGGAGAGAGAGAGACCATCCTTTTGTGAATATTATCGACCACGAGCCGCTGCGTCTTGTTGCCCTTTTAGTACCGATGCAAATGCGACTACATGAAATGCAATTTTACTTCTTTTTTTTTTTTAATTATTTTTTTATGCAACTAATTACTAAATGACTAGGTAAAATTTAGGTGTCAACACGTCCGACACTCTCTAATACATGGTCAATAGGTGTCGGAAAATGCGACACGTGATTAACTCTCCCGACACGCTCCGACACACAAGTCCATAATTCTAACATGCGATTTTGACATGCATTAGGTTAATTTGAAAAAATTTCAATAAATAATGAGTCAAAATGTAAATATGTAACAAAATAGAAAATAATGAAAATAATAAAGGGGGAAAGACTTCTTGTTATATTTGATGGTGAACTGTAGATTTTTTTCGACTTATTGTTAAATGTTAAATTTAATAGTGGAATGTGGATTATTTTTTTTTTTAAAGGTTTTATGGATCATTAGGATGGAATATAGTTAAATTTGTTAAATTGAAGCAATGCATGATATTAATAAATGGTAGATTAATGCTTTTAGTGTAAATTCATTTTAGGTTCTCTTTTATTATTTATTTATTTATGAATTTAAATCAAATTAATTTGATTTAATATACAAAGATCGCAACGTGTCGAAATTTTTTATATTTTTAGAAATGACGTGTTTACATGTCATGTCGTATTATATCGCGTATAGCGTGTCGATATCGGTCCTACTTAGATTCTGATTGGTTTTCTCTAGGGATTGGGGGATCATTCAACTTGAGGTCCTGAGAAGGTGACAGTTGTGAAAGTCTTGACCAGCAATCTGAAACATCTGACCTGATCTTTAAGTCGTTTCGTCAGCCCAAACCTAACTTCGTCCCGAACTTTTACGTAGAAATGCGAGCTTGAGAAAGCCTATGGTGCATCATCGGAATGCCCACCTCAAGCGGTATAGCCCTGAAAATAGATCAACAAACTAGACTAGCAAAAATTATTTGTAACTCACGGCTGGCCAATTTAATTGTCGTACATGGAAATGCTAAAATGATATATTCTAGTAGCGTGGATATGTCATTTCATACAAAACTCGCAGTGGGTTGCCTAATCAGTCATTTTCTGTTTAACGGAAGTGCAAATCTAGTTGCCTAATATATTATATGTTACTTCATTGAAAGATCGAAACATTCATAAACTCTCGCACTAAGAACTACTCTACAGAAATCAAATATATTGAATGGTTGGTAGGAGTAAATAATGATGTCAGTAGTTGGGAAAAGGACTATAAAATATAATTTGCTCAGAAAAGAGATACAAAATTTAAAATTCAGCATGGACATCATACGTTTCACAATTCCCAAATTTCTAGCCACAATGTAAAGGATCCTGCCAACGTTATAATCCACAACTTCTGCACACGCACAATTAGAGCATGGCAGAAGCTGCCGTGAACTTCCTTATTGGGAAGCTCACAAATTTTCTGGACAATGAAGTGCAATTCTTCAGAGATGCCGAGGACGAAGTTCGCTCAGCGAGAGGACAGTTGGAGGGCATAAGTGCATCGCTGAGGGTCGCAGATTCCCTGGAAGAGAGCGATGAGGAAGTCAGAGAATGGGTAAAGCAGCTGAGAGAGATTGCATATGTCACTGAAGATGCTCTGGACGAGTTCAAACTTCTCTCGGCGCATGATCATGGGGTTGGGTTTGCTGGTCTCTTCGGTAGGATATCTTGCTGTGTGAAGAACATGAAAGCTCGATATCGGACCATTTCGCAGATACAGAACATCAACTCCAGAATCAAAAGCTTATGTGATGGACACCAGAGGCTGCGCCACAAGTTTAGTGAAGCTGAACATGGCCCAGGCTCCAATTACTCTGGCAACACATGGCACGAACACCGAGGTAATGACTTTTTTCTAGACGAAAATAAGCTTGTGGGCATTGAAGAACAGAAGCAGCAGCTGGTTGCGTGGTTGGTTGAGGACACTTCTAGACCGCAAGTTATCTCAGTCGTTGGGATGGGAGGATTGGGCAAAACCACGCTGGTAAATGAAGTTTATCAAGATCCAGAGGTCAAGAAACATTTCAGAGTATGTACTTGGATCAATTTCTCTGGTTCTCCAAATATAGGAGAGCTCCTCCAGGACATACGTCAGCAAATCGTGAGAGTGATCAAACAACCGATTCCTTGTGGTGCAGACACCATGAATATCTACTGGCTGACGATGTTAATCAAGGACTTGCTGCGAGGAGTGAGGTATCTGGTTGTTCTAGACGACACATGGAGGATAGACGAATGGGATGCTGTCAAACATGCACTGCCTAACAACATGTGCGGCAGCCGAATAATCATCACAACCAGGAATTATGATCTAGTGAACACCTCCTGCCGAGAATTCGAGGGGCAGGTCTATAAGATGGAGCCTCTGCCAGTAGGACCGTCATGGAAGCTTTTCTGCACGAAGACATTTCAGGGGAGTTCATGCCCTTCCCATCTGGAGGAGACCTGCAAGTTTATTTTTAAAAAGTGTGAAGGGCTGCCGCTTGCTATAGTGGCTATCGGTGGTGTTTTGGCTACAAAAGACAAGCACAGAATGGATGAATGGGAATTGGTTCGTCACAGTCTTGATACAGAGATTTACTGCAACGACAGACTCAAGAACTTGAAGAGAATTCTTTCACTTAGCTTTGATGATCTGCCATACTACCTGAAATCCTGCTTCTTGCACTTAAGTTTATTTCCTGAGGGTCGCCCCATTAAGCATAAGAGACTGATTCGGCTATGGGTCGCTGAAGGATTTGTTGAAAAGAAAGAGGGAAAGACCCTCGAAGAAGTTGCTGAGGACTACTTCATGGAGCTGATGAACAGAAGCCTGATTGAGGTGGCTGCTAGACGAAGTGACAGAACTGTCGATTATTGCCACATCCATGATTTTCTGCGGGACATTGTCACTTCCAAGTCAACCAATCAGGGGTTTGCAGAAATAGCCAAAGAAGAAAAATTTGAACAGCCACACAAAGTCCGTCGCCTGTCATTACAGAAGACCATGCGAGCTCTGCAACAGAACTGGTCCTTGTCTCAACTTCGTTCTTTATATATGTTTGGGATGGAGAGACCATTTATGAATAAAGTTCTTGCTAGTGATATAAAACTGCTCAATGTTTTGGATATACTAGCGGCTCCTTTAAAAAGGTTCCCTGCTCAAGTTGCTGATTGGTGTTATCTGAGATATCTAAGTCTTAGGGGCACTGAGGTAAGTACAGTTCCAAGTTCTATCGTGAAGCTTCAAAACTTAGAGACTCTAGACCTTAAACACACAAATGTCACCGAATTGCCTGTTGAGATCTTGAAACTTGGACGACTTCGTCATCTCCTTGTTTATTGCTACAGGGGTACAGACTATTATTCATGTTTCAAATTTGGCTTTAAGGCCTTTAGAGGAATAGGGGCTTTGCAATCCCTTCAAAAGCTCTGCTATATAGAGGCAGATGATGCGAATAGCTGCAGTGTTATGAGAGAGCTTGGAATGTTGACACAACTGGATAGGTTGGCCATTCTGAAACTTAAAAAGGAAGATGGAAGGGATTTGTGCTTGTCGATCTCCAAACTAACCAGGCTTCAAGCAATATCCATAGCTTCTGTTGATGAAGATGAGATTATTGATCTGCAACACCTCTCCAGTCCACCTCCATTCCTTGAGAGAATGTACATACACGGACGCTTGGGGACTTTACCACACTGGCTACCCTTTCTCAGTAGCCTGATGAAATTGCACCTGAGGTACAGTCGCCTAAAGGATGACCCTCTTGTGTCTCTTGAAAATCTGCCCAATCTTGTGCATCTCGAGTTGCTTCAGGTTTATGAAGGAAGCTCACTGTGCTTTAAAGCAAAAGGCTTTAAGAAGCTAAATATTCTGGTTCTTCACCTTCTTGACAAACTCAGGTGCATAGAAGTGGAGAAGGGAGCAATGCCTTTTCTTGAGAAGCTTATCATTCAGCGTTGCAACTTACTAGAGAATCTTCCATCAGGTGTTGAACACCTGACAAAGCTGAAAGTGCTGGAGATTTTCGATGTGCCAGATGAGCTCGTCAAGAAGCTTGTGCAAGGTGGACAAGATGATGAATATCATAAAGTTGCACATGTTCCAGAAATACATTGTGGCTACCGGAGAGATGAGGGTTGGGATATCCAGTTAATCGATAGATCAGTGCAGAGAGATGGTGCAACCACCCAAGGCACAAGCATGGGAAGCAATGAGTTCGCAGCATGTGGAAGTGAATGTACTACATAAGTGAATACCTGTAAATATGCCAAATGTTTGTGACTTATGACCTGTAAATGTGAATGTATTGTAAGGTAGATGTGAATGCGTCTGTCTGTCAATGACATTTAGGAGCTGTCAAAGCTACGTTAGTTTTGTTTGGAGTCAATTGTTAAAGGCAATCAGAGTTTTAATTGTGTCTCTCAATGCGCTATAAATGAAGCTCGTATGTGATGTTTTAGTAAGCCATTTAGAAGTAAAGATGCAGTCTTGTTGTGATTGCTCTCGCTCACCCTTTGTTGTGTGATCTCTAAAACCTAAATCTTGTAACGGGAGCTGATTACCTTGTATTCATTTTACAATGTCCACTTCTTCGATGTCATTAAAATTTCATCTGAGTAGATCATCACAATCACAATGAGAGGGGTTCAACCCCTGTCATTATCTAGCAAGGCCCATTATCGGTATCCAAAAATTGGTAAACTATCTACAGAATGTTCCCCTGATAATTTGAACTGAATCGGACCAGAGTTCTTGCTGGAAGTTCACTTACACATTTTGTTAGAAAAATATCCCGACTTCTTCCGAGTTGGAGGCACCATCATGTGTCTGCTCTTGATAGTAGAGAATCCTATAAAGCGAAATTTGAATCTGACCCTCCAATATTTGATGCTTGCCCATGCAGTGTCTTAAATTATTTTGGCTACTTCGAAAGTGCCAAGTCTCAAATTATTCTTGCTCGGAAGTTGGCTTGTCCAGTGATCATGTTTACCCCAAGACACATGTTAAATATACTTAATGAGGAAATAGTTGATTTTGAAACATGATTATGTGTATCACGAAAACAATGAGCCCACTAAAAACTGTAATTTTATTTATTTGATTGCTTAACAAGTGTCTGGAGGGACTTTATATATACAACAAAGTCCTAACTATTAAATGTGTATGACAACCGCAAGTGCTCAAAATTAAAATTTTCAGTGCATTTAAGGCATATTGCAAAATTCTATTAAATGGTGAAAATTGAAAATTCAACGCTTAATGAGATTAAACTTGTTTGATATCCGTAGTTATTATTGACTTAAAGGCCAAATTAAGTCAAAATTCACATAATATGCTAAGTAATGGATAGGTTGCTTAATTTATTCAATGGAAAATATAGTTGATGGCAAGTAGAACCTTGTTAAATACATTGTTAAAACCTAAACCTACCAATAATGATCGTTGTCTTGTCTTGTGCTTTTAAGAAACCAATTAATATGGTAAGTAAGGGATGGGTTAATCTATTTAAGAGAAAAAATAACTGATGGCAAGTACAAGCTTGTCAAATATATCGTTTAAACCTTACAATAATAATCATTGCTCTGTATTTAGCAAGTACAATAGTAATCCCTTACTTACCATAGTAATGCCTTTTTCTAAGACAAAAATGAGCTTGTGGGTATTGAAGAACCGAAGAAGCAACTGGTTTTACGGTTGGTTGAGGGCAATTCTAGGCCGCGGGTTATCTCAGTCGTTGGGATGGGAGGATTGGGCAAAACCACCCTGGTAAATGAAGTTTATGAACATCCAGAGGTCAAGAAACATTTCATGGTTTGTGCTTGGATCACTTTCTCTGGCTCGCCAAATATAGGAGAGCTCCTCCAGAACATGCGTCAGCAAATTATGAGAGTGATCGGACGACCAATTCCTCGTGGTGCGGACGCTATGAATGTCTACTCTCTGAAGATGTTAATCAAGGACTTGCTACAGGGAGTAGGGTATCTGCTTGTTCTAGATGACACATGGAGGATAGACGGATGGGATGCTGTCAAACATGCACTGCCTAACAACATGTGCGG
This sequence comes from Eucalyptus cladocalyx, assembly GCA_017140615.1. Lineage (NCBI taxonomy): Eukaryota > Viridiplantae > Streptophyta > Magnoliopsida > Myrtales > Myrtaceae > Eucalyptus > Eucalyptus cladocalyx. The sequence goes on along the minus strand of CM029516.1, from coordinate 14,281,539 downwards.
CAGCTGAATAATCATCACAACCAGGAATTATGATCTAGCGTGCACCTCCTACCGAGAATTCGAGGGGAAGGTCTATAAGATGGAGCCTCTGCCAGGAGAACAGTCATGGAAGCTTTTCTGCGCAAAGACATTTCAGGGGAGTTCATGCCCTTCCCATCTGGAGGAGACCTGTGAGTTTATTTTCAGAAAGTGTGAAGGACTCCGCTTGCTATAGTGGCCAACAGTGGTGTTTTGGCTACGAAAAACAAGCACAGAATAGATGAATGGGAATTGGTTCGTCGCAGTCTGGGAACAGAGATTGACTGCAACGACAAACTCAAAAACTTGAACAGAGTTCTTTCGCCTAGCTTTAATGATCTGCCGTACTACCTGAAATCCTGCCTCTTGCACTTAAGTTTATTTCCTGAGGGTCGCCCCCTTAAGCGTAAGAGACTGATTCGGTTATGGGTTGCGGAAGGATTTGTTGAAAAGAAAGAAGGAAAGACTGTCGAAGAAGTTGCTAAGGGCGACTTTATGGAGCTGTGGAGCAGAAGCCTCATAGAGGTAGCTGCTAGATGAAGGGATGGAACTGTCAGGTATTGCCGCATCCATGATTTTCTGAGGGGCATTGTCACTTCAAAGTTGACCAATTAGGGCTTTGCACAAATAGCCAAAGAAGAAAATCGTGAATGGCCAGACCGAGTCCGTCGCCTATCATTACAGAAAACCCTGCAAGCTCCGCAACAGAACTGGTCCTTGTCTCAACTTCGTTCTTTGTATATGTTTGGGATGGAGAGACCATTTATGAACAAAGTTCTTGCTAGTGATATGAAACTGCTCAGTGTTTTGGATATGCTAGCGACCCCTTTAAAAAGGTTCCCTGCTCAAGTTGCTGATTGGTGTTATCTGAGGTATCCAAGTTTCAGGTACACTGAGGTAAGTACAGTTCCAAGTTCTATCGAAGCTTCAAAACTTAGAGACTTTAGACCTTAAACACACAAATGTCACTTAATTGTCCGTTGAGATCTTGAAACTTAGACATGTTTATATCTAAATTTTACCATTTTATTTAGGACTTAATCGCATACAAAATTAGGAATTAATTGCTAAAAAAAAGGTGAAGGAAAAATAAACATTTTTCATTAAAAGGTATTGTGTTTTCATTTTCGCATAACATATTAAATGGTTTATTTAAAAAGAAATCCAAAAAAATTTGTCCTCAAAAGGAAAATTTTTAAAAATATATTATTTAAAGAAATTAGTTACAAAAAAAAAGAAAAAAAAAGAAAGTAAAATGGGAAAAATGAGACCGGTTTGGGAGCAGTCAACCGGCCTCTTTCTTTCCTTTTCTTTCTCTTCGCTTGGGCCAGCCCACCTTTTTTATTTTTTATTTTGCCCAAGATGAGCCCAGCTTTCTTATCCTCTCCTTCTTTGTCCTTCATGCGTTTTGCAGAAAAGAGGAGGAGGTATGCGAGCAAGAGGGGGGACAGAGGTTAGAGAGAGGACTGGGCGAGCGTCGCATGAGACGTTCGGTCGGGGGGCAGGTTGGCAGCGGCAGCCTGCACGGCAGGAGGCCATGCGCGCCGATGCTTAAAAGTGTGAGAGTGGTTTCGTTTTGGGGGGCTGGAGAGGGAGACCGAGAGAGATTCGAGCGATAGAGATGTTCAAGGGGGAGCGAGCTGGAGAAAAAAAAAACGGAGAGGGAGTTGGTGGGAGCTTGAGGGAGAGCAGGAGTTCTCCAGCAGATTGACCACGCCCGAACCCCCTCCAACTACCTCTAGCCAACGCCCACGAGCACGCGATCTTTCGCTCCCAATGACAGAATAAAGTGGAAGAATGAATTTCTATATATTTCAGTGTGTTTAATACTGATGATACAAGAGCCTATTTATAGGCTAGTCTAGGCAACTATCTAAAGCAATAGAATATTACAATATCATAATCAAATCAATTATAAATCAATTTGGAAAATAAATATCTCTAACATCCTAAGATATCTCTAACATCCCCCCTCAAACTCAAGGTGAGATAGAAGAGATCAACTGGAGTTTGGATAAAAGATCTTTAAAACGCCCGGGTGGATGTGCCTTCGTGAAAACATCAGCCGTTTGATCAATTGAAGAGATGGGAACAAGACGAACATCGCCATGAAGCACATGAGAGTGTATGAAGTGACAATCTATTTCAATGTGTTTGGTACGCTCATGAAAGACATCATTATGAGCTATTTGGATGGCACTTCGGTTATCACAATGAATGACCGTTCCACCGTTATGACGAACTCCCATGTCTTCTAGCAACCACCGTAACCATAATAATTCCGAAGTTGTATCGGCAAGGGCAGGTATTCCGCTTCCGTACTTGATCGAGCAATAGTAGTCTGTTTCTTACTCCGCTAGGAAATAAGGGACTTCCCTAAGAAAAAGCAATAGCCTGTAGTAGAGCGACGATCAAGAGGATCACCAGCCCAATCAGCATCAGAATAAGCTGTTAACTCCAAGGATGAGTCAGCAGAAAAGTGAAGACCATGAAATAAGGTACCCTTAATATAGCGAAGAATTCGAAGAACGGCAGCAAAATGAGTCGTCCGTGGCGCAGTCATAAATTGACTCACAATATGAACAGCATAAGCGATGTGAGAGCGGGTAACAGCGAGATAAACTAGACTGCCAACTAATTGTCGATAAAGTGTAGGGTTTGGAAGAGGAGTCCCATCTTTTTCATCAAATTTGGCATTATTTTCAATGGGAGCGGTAGCAGTCTTGTTATCAGTAAGTCCAGCTCGAGAAAGAAGACCAGTGGCATATTTCGCTTGAGAAAGATAATAGCCAGAGGAATCAGAAGCAACCTCCGACCCTAAAAAATAACTGAGTCGTCCAAGATCTTTCATTTCAAACTGTTGACTCAAATACAGCTGTAGTTTTGTAATGCCTTCATGATCATTGCCAGTAATAATCATGCCATCCACATATAATAGTAGCAGAATACTCCCACGAGATGTGCGTTGAACAAATAAAGCGTTATCATAGGGACTGTATACAAATCCAAGGCGTTCCATAGTAGAGCTAAACTTAGAATACCACGCACGAGGAGCCTGTTTTAGTCCATATAATGCTCGACGTAGAAGACACACTTTACCAAGAGTATGAGTATATCCAGGAGGTGGCTTCATATATACTTCTTCAATGAGATCTCCATTAAGGAATGCATTTTTGACATCCATTTGAAATAGAGGCCATCGCTTAATAGTAGCGACAGCAAGAAGGCTACGAACAGAAGTAAGACGTGCAACTGGAGCAAACGTCTCATCATAATCAATGCCATACTCCTAGGTAAAGCCTTTTGCTACTAGTCGAGCTTTATAACGTTCCACTGTACCATCTGCCTTAGTTTTGATTTTGTACACCCATTTACAGCCTATAGTAGACTTGTTAGGAGGCAAATCGACCAAATCCCAAGTATGAGAGTGTTCTAATGCTTGCAACTCATCCGACATTGCTTGTTGCCAAAGAGGATTAGTACAAGATTCTCTATATGTGCAAGGCTTGTGAAAAGAGGCAATTGTGGAATAACAATGAAAATCACGAAGCCGAACAGAAGGTTGACTTACACGGGTGGAGCGACGAACAGAAGAAGGAACTTCCAAAGTTGGATCCATGGATGGCACTGACATATTGGGAGCTGCTGAAGTGGGATTTCCAGAGATACCTGCATCAAGATTTGGAGAGGACAATTCGACAGAGGAAGATGTAGGAGTGGCATCTTCAGGGAACAGTTCAACAGAAGGATTTGTGAAGAAACGAACATTTGGAATAGTGGGAGAAGATGCAAAAGAATGTAAAGATGAGAACATTTTATGTTCCCAGAAGGTAACATGGCGAGACACACGAAGTCGATTGGATATAGGGTCCCAACATCTATACCATTTATGCTCAATGCCATAGCCAAGGAAACAACATAGATGAGCACAAGGTTCTAACTTCGTGCGTTCATTTGGAAGAAGATGCACAAAACATGCACTACCAAAAACTCGAAGTAGAGTATAATTAGGGATACTGTCATACAAGCGCTCATATGGAGAAGTGTTACCTATAATAGGTGATGGAATACGATTAATAGTGTAGACAGCAGTATGACAGCCTCCCCCAAAATTGTTCGGACAAGATGCTGAGATTAAAAGAGTGCGTACAGTATCTAAGATATGCCTGTGTTTACGCTCTGCTCGACCATTTTGTTGGGAAGTTCCTAGACAAGAACGATGAATAATAGTACCGTTCTGAGAAAGAATTTTAAGAAACTATCTATCCTTATATTCCATGGCATTATTAGTACGAAAAACCTTGATATCTCGAGAAAATTGTGTTTTGATCATGGCAACAAAATTGCCATAGATATGGGTAAGTTCAGATCGATTTTTCATGAGATAAAGCCATGTATAACGCGAATAGTCATCAACAAAAATCACAAAATAATGAGAGCCTCCCATAGTGGGAGTAGGAGATGGTCCCCAAATATCCGAATGAATTAGATCAAAGGGAGCATAAGACACAGATTCACTAATATTGAACGGTAAAACATGATGTTTTCCTAACTTACAAGATAGACAATCAAAGGTTTTATTGTCAACAGAACCTAGATGACCACTTGAAAGCAAATGACTTAGACGAGAAAAAGAAAGATGACCTAAACGAGAATGCCAAGTTTCAGATGAAACTGTGGTAGCACAACTAGTGAAGGAGTTGGGAAGCTTTAAGGAAATAAGCTCAAACAACCGTCCCACTTTACGGCCTGTCCCAATTGTCTGTCCCGTCCGTGGATCCTGCACACGACAACCATTCGAAGAGAAATGAATATCAAAACCAAGCTCACATAGCTGACCCACAGATATCAAGTTTAAAGAGAGATTGGGAACCATAAAAGTATCAGGTAAGGACAATGTGGGTGTTGAAACGTTTCCTATATGACTAACTATCATCTGAGAGTTATCAGCAGTGTGAATAATAGGTGCTTGTGAGTTATATGATTTTGACTTGAATAAATTGGAATGAGAAGTCATGTGATTACAACACGCAGAATCAAAGAACCATGAATCATGAGTACCTGGAGTGACTGATAGAGTAGAAGAACTAGAGGTACCGGTTTCTTGAAGAATGGAACGAAATGTGGATTGAAGATCATCTAAAGATAGCGTGACAAACGAGCTAGTAGAAGAATCCTCTATGACAGAAGCAGCAGTGGATGGGCGACGTGCAGCTACACCTCGAAAACGGGATTGGTTGTTTGTTCCCGTAGGTTGCTTGGATTGCAATTGATAGCAGTTTGATGCATGATGACCAGGTCGACGACAGTGCGTACAATAAGGTTTGCGCCATGAGGATGAGCCAGAAGTAGCAAGCACTGCATCTATAGGAGTGGAAACTAGTGGAGTAGCACGTTGTGCCTTTAAAGTCGCAAGGCGAGTTTCCTCCGTTAGTAACTCGAAACAACTACCTCAAGATGAGGTAAAGGATCCCTATGCAAAAGTGAGGCTCGTACAGGTTCATACTCATCATTTAGAGCCATCAGAAATTGCATAACTAGCATACGATCATGATATTTCGCAAACTTACGAGCATCAATAGTCGAATCCCATGTTGGTTCAGATAAAGCTAACTGGTCCCATATAGCATGCATTGAAGAAAGAAAGTCATTAATAGACTGACTTGTCTCTTGACGCATGCGATGTAAGTTCCCTAACCGGTTGATATTGATGAGCAATGTCTGATGTGGAATAACGACCAGCAAGAAGATCCCAGGCTTCCTTTGCTGTATTTAGACGACCAAACTGAAGTTTGATGGATGGAATCGAAGTATTTCGAAACCACGTAAGTATCTGGTGATTCTTGCTCTCCCACTCTTCCAATCGTCCAGCAAATGTATCGTCATCTTCTTCGACGACCTGAGAAGGCTCACGAAGATTTCCAGTGACATAACGCCAAAGCTTACGTCCCCTTAGAAAACTAGACATTTCTTGAGCCCATAAAATATAATTTGATCCATTTAGGATGGTCTGAATTGGCATTGAGACTTCTAACTTGTCCATTATAGGTGATATACTAGTAAACTCAATCGATTCTTTGAGGAATTTGAGAAAAACTGATATTTGTAGAGCTGATATGAAGAAAATAAGGCCGAAAATAGACTTAGAACGATGAAATACCTCAAGAACCGGTCGGAAATTGGCTAAACCGGCCGAAAAACACTGCAAACCGGTCGGAATCTGACTGAACCGGTTGGAATCTGGTTGAACCGGTTGAAAACACCTTAAAATCGCTCGAAAACTGCACGAACCTGATAGATAAAGGAGCTAACTGGTTGGGAAATGACCAAACCGGTCGAAAAACTCCGAGAACCGGTTGGAAAATAGCTCAACCGGTCAAAAAACGCTGCGAACCGGTCGGGTCAACGCCGGTCAATGACAATCGGCGACGAGATGACGTGAGCTGACGTCACTGATACACGCGCAGAGGGTTGACCGGCGCGTGAGGGCACGTGGCTAACTCCTCGGCGTCGTGGGTGCGTGGATCTCACGGGCAGAGGCTTTGGACGGCGCGTGAGGGCGCGTGAGGGCGCATGGAGTACTTTCCGGCGACGATCGTTGCTGTTCTGGACTCGTATGGGAATGTAAAACCTGTATATGTGGTTTTCGATTAAAAAAATTCTAAGAATTGTTTTCGAAATTTCCACCTGCAGTTGACGGCGTCGGTAGTCGTCAGTAGTCCTGTAGCACAACTAACGTGTGGCTTCTCTCCGTGGTAGATCAAGATGCTGCGACAATGGCGACCACTCTCTCAGAAAAAACTTTGCTCTAATACCATGACAGAATAAAGTGGAAGAATGAATTTCTGTATATTTCAGTGTGTTTAATACTGATGATACAAGAGCCTATTTATAGGCTAGTCTAGGCAACTATCTAAAGCAATAGAATATTACAATATCATAATCAAATCAATTATAAATCAATTTGGAAAATAAATATCTCTAACATCCTAAGATATCTCTAACACCCAAATCTCCTTATCACTGGTGAGTTTCTTTACTTGGTTCGAACCTACCTTGCCTAAGGATCCCGGCTCAAAGATACCAAGGCGGCAGACCATAGCCCGATTTTTCATGAGCTAGCCCACTTGCCGCCGTCTCTAAGTCGGGTAGGGAACTCCGCGATTCGGCGGTCATTTTCGTGAATCCCTGTTATTCCGAACTGTTTTGATCGAAGCAAGGCCGAGACTTGGTTTCCTTAAGCCCATACGCATGCTGGGTTTGAGCTGGGTGTTGTTGTTGATTTCGGTTGTTCTCGTGATGATTTCTTTTAAGTCCAAACTTGAGTTCGGCTTCTAAAGGCAGTCAATATTTTCCTCTCAAGCTGGCTTGCCAGCTGTTTGCTGAAATGTGTAAACCGATGTCATGAGCATCTCTCTTATTATGACTAATGTAATAGTAAGTCCAAGCATAACTGAAGTGGCATTATTTAAAAACGCAACAACGATTTTATCATTAAAAGTAGAATGTTTGATACAAAGGCGGCATGAATTGAGCCTCGCACTTACATTGATATATGGGCCCGGAAATTTTCTCAACTTTTGGCATCCAACTTACAAATTCACATTTCCTCTATTTTGTCCTTCCCTTTTTCTCCTTCGTTCTTGTATGATGTGCACAGCGATGCCTAACGCCTCAAATCTGATCACAACCCAAAGATGATGGCCATGGAATTGCTTCGTTGGTTGTTTCTAGTGATGTTTGAGGCAGTCAAAGGATTAGTTCCAGGTCGAGGTGAAGGTTCATTACCTTTGGCATTGTAGTTGGTGGTGGCTAAGGATTCTTGATGGCAGTTCCAAGCGATGGTCGATGGTGGCGGGGTCTTGGATGGTTGACGGTAGAAGATGATGATGGCAATGAGGGGCTGCGAAAAAAAGGAAAATTCTATGGTGGCTGGAATTTTTTTATTTCATTTTTGATTGAAGGTGACTGTGGATGACGAAGGAGATGGTGATGACGTGGTGGCGGCGGTGGTTCAACGACATATGGTGGCTAGCAATAGCGGTGGCACGGCGGTGGCAACGCGTGAATGATGTTTACAAAGAAGATACGTTGTGTAGTAAAGGATGGTGCGCCACGGGAGAGTGTAGAAATTAATTTCCGTTATTTAAAGAAGATATTTTCCTGATAAACAAATTTTTTAGCATCATCTCAAACCCTCTTGAGACATGGAAATTTTGCGAGTGGTTGGTTTGGTAGAGACACCTGCCACCAACAAACAAAAACACATTGTTATTTTTTATTAAAAATTAAAGCATGGAAGCAATTTATTTTTAAACCAAGTTTTTTTTTTTTTTTTTTTTTTTTTTTTGAACTTCTATAGATTTTAGATTGTTTTACCTATGCAAAATTTGATGTCAAAACTTACTTATTTTGCATGCATATGTTAGTGGACGCTATTTAAAAGATTTTTGGACATGATGGTTCACATTTTCAAACCAGATTACACAATTAATTTTGCAGGACAATACTATCTTTTAATAACGAACCGCTCATGTTACTTAAAAAGATTGATACGACTTGATAAAAGTTCATCATCATCTTCCTAGTATTATTTTAACTTCTTATTATTAAAAATATTACTACATTAACGATTGATTAATCGTATGTTTTGATGAGAATACCGTGTTTTACAAATGAACAACTCTATTTTTAATGACAAGCCAAAGCAAAACAGGGGGGCTTGTAGCTAGTTTTCATGCTTAATGAGTTTTGGAGAAAAATTGCACACATCTATTAAGTCTTATATAAGGAACGCAATGAAATCTTAAATCTTTCAATCGATGCAATTAATCAAATGTTTTTAGTCCGAAACCTTTATTTATAAATACAACTTAGTCTAAAAGTTTTCAGTTCTATATATTTGATAATGTAATTTGATCTTCCAATCTCCATGAACGAATCAAGATATATCCCAAGAAGTACCAAAGAATTACATTCATCCAAATTTTTATTGAGAAGAAGATCCAAAATGGCTTTAGAGTCCAAGTAAATCAATAATAATCTCCGATAAAACCTAGCTTTTATGTCTATCTGAGGTCGGGCCACAATAAATCCGCTTGAACACAATTATAATTCATATACCGACTGTTGACACATAATTTTATCTTTCAAAAAGTATATATATAAAATCAAAATAAAAAATAAAAAAATTTAATTATTAATTTTCCTTTAAAAAAAAAAAAGCAAAGCCGCGTGGGCCTGGGCCCAGCCCCTCTCTTTTCCTTTTTCTTTTTTCTTTTCCCCTTGTGCGGCCCAGCCCTCTTCTTCCCTCCAGCCCGGCCCGCACAGTTGTCTTCTCCCTCAGCCGTTTTATGCACGGGGAACCTGCAAAGACAAAGGCAGAAAGCAGACGCCAGAGCAGGGAGGAGCGGCTGCAGGGGACAGCACGATCCGCAGGGGGCGGGCGAGCGGCGCAATCTTCAGGTCAGAGCCGGCTGGCAGAGTCCGCTGGTTGGTTAGCCGAGGGCACGCGCGCGAGCCGAACGGTCGAAAAGGCAGAGAAAACAGGGAGAACAGAACATAAGCGGGGGGACCGAAGAGACGGAGAGAGCTTGAGCGAGAGAGGTGCTCGAGAGGGAGAGCTAGAGCGAGAGAAATACTCGAGAGAGGGTGGAGAGCCAAAGAGAGGCTCGACCGTGCACGGAATCCGGCTCCCCGACGCCCTTCTTCTGGAACTGTGAGAAACTGAGAGAGCTGAGGAGGAGCTGAGAGGAACCAGAGAGAAACCGAGGGGGAGGGAGAGAGAGAGAGGAGAGGACGACCCGAAGGGAGAGAGAGAGAGCTTGAAGGAAAGCTTCGCCATCGTCAGTCGTCCACCCGAGAGCCGCCGTCCGCCACTGCGCCCCACCCGAACCAGGTAAGTCCCCTGGGCCTTTGTGTGTGCTCTCTTTCTCGGGTACACCAGGCCAGAGCTCGTGGCCGTTCAGTTCATGCGAGCTCCGGCCTGCATCGCCTTACTTTTTGTTTCCGATGTCTTGTTTGTCGTGTGTCGAAGATCCCGTTATGGTTCGAGCTTCGTTGAGCCAAAAACCCCTCGTCATAGTAGCGTATCTCATGTGTTTGACAAAATGTCCCAGAGAGAACTGAGAAGCAACCCGGGTTGAATCTCGGTTTGGTTCGTGCTTGCTCTTATATACGTCGGACCGTGCCCGCCTTTTATATTCCCATTGCGATTTCATACGATTTTCGTGGAGCAATCGTGTATTCTTGAGCCGAGGGGGTTTTTGTGCTCGAAAATGGTTTGGCCGCCGGCGTTTGTGGCCGACGGTGGTCGTCGCCCGTCTGAGTGGACAACCGATAGACAGTGGCGGTTCGGTGGGGGAAGGGTCGCTGGTTGCTATGCTGGTGTTGTTGTCTGGGTGAAGTTTGGGGGAAGGCGTAGAAGGAGTGTCCGGCGTGCAGAGGACGCACGAAGAAGAAGACGACCAAAAGGCAAAAAGAAAAATAAAAGGAAAAGAAAAGGAAAAAAAGAAAAAAGGGAAAAAGAAAAGAGAGAAAGTGGGCTTCGGGAATAGGAGTCGCTGAAAAGGGAAGGGAGAGTGCAGTGAATAGGACAAAACAGGGAAAGGACAAAAGAAAAAAATAGTAATTAAAAAATTAAAAAAATTAAAAAAATTAAAAAAATCGAAAAAAGATATAAATTCAAAAACTTTTCCGAAAGTTCAACAACTTTAAGAAAACGTTAAAAAATTGAATTTTTTTTTAGAAAATATTGAAAATTCGAGTTTTTTTATAAAAATAATAATAAAAAAATGATAAAAAAAATTTGAAAAAAAAATTGAAATTTGAAAAAATGTCAGGAAATTCAAACTTTTGAAATTTTTTTACAAAAAGACTTTATGAGTTGTTTTCTCAAAAATTGGAAGTTTCTTAACTCTAAAATTATGCTAAAAAAATTGAGTAAACCTTTAGGATTCTATCTTAGGGTTTCGATTGCTCTCAAAGATAATTACCCTTGTTTGCATACTTTTGCTGTTTGATCCCTTTAATCCAATTAAGATTGGTATTTATCTTTTCCTTAATGTTAAATATTTGCTTTCTCATGCAATTTATTTAAACATTTTCCTTGATTGTTAATTCTTATTTTAATGGTTGCGTATATCGCATGATCAATATTTTTTTTAAGTGAATAAAATTATGTACCGAAATGGCATTAATTGGTCAATTAATGTAATCAAGTCTTCAACCCCAGATTCTTTGATTGCGTAGAAAGTGTGGCATATTTCTTCACTTGGTTTCTAGCCAACCTAGTGGTGACTCCTTTGTGCAAAGTTCCTAAAATATGCCCCTAAATCACGGGTATAAGCTTGGGAGAACCTGCGCCTAATCATAGGCTTTAAACCCGTTCTTTAGATAATACTCCTAAACTTATTCCCTCCCCTCGAGAGTAGGTCGCAACACTGACGAATGTAGAAAATTTCTCATCCATGTTCGAAGGTGATAAAAATCATTTATCTCCCCCATCTAGATCATTCTTATTAGGTTAAGCTTTTTTTTGGGTCGAAATATCAAGTTAAGCTTAAAATATCTTATTTAGTTGAACTATTATCAACAAGTATCATCCATGATCTTACAAATTATTTTTCAATAGCAGTATGAAAGTAAGCGTGTCATTTGGTACCTTGTGACAAACAAAAATAATAATATCAAAAGCTAAAACAAATAATTTGAATGATGTGACCTATCCTATTTTGAGAATGTCACGGATGATTTTTTTTATGGAATTAATTCAACATAACAAAAAAAAAAATATCAATTGATCTACATATAATAAATGGCTTCTTTGTAATGACTGTTGTTTGGGAAGGGACTTCTGACATGGCATTTAAAAGAGAAGGATAATAAGAATAATCAAGAAAATCAAAGTCTAGAATAGGATTTAAAAAATAAATAATTTCTCTTCTAATCTTGGATGGTTTCCACATAGCACTTTATCTTACATTAAATTACATGGCCATATCCACCAAGGTGTAAAAAAATAAAATTCACACAAGCAGATTTGACCCAAGCTTCTGCTTTTTCCCTTTGAAAGCCTTTCTCTCTCTCTCTCTCTCTTCGCTGGTTGTGCAGTGCCGGTGCCCTTCCTATTGCGAGCGATAGCGAGACGAGAGGAGAGAGCATAAATAAAGAGGAAGGGAGGGCCCGGAGGGGGGCCGAAAGAGCCCAAGGAAGGAGGGTTCCTCCTTCACTATCAAGCCACCTCCAATTAATAAAAAGTCTTTCCCCAAAAATCCTCATCTAGAATCCCCATCTAGGGATTTTGTCTCTCCCCCAAAATCACCATTGTGAAAGATTTGTCTACATCAATACTTGCTCAGAAAAACGGCCTAGCTAGGCCATTTCCATCGGTGACTTCATCCTCTCTCTCTCTCTCTCTCTCTCTCTCTCTCTCTCTAATCCAATCAGAGGAGGGGAAAATGGATCCCACCTCAGTGTTGGGTTGTCGGTCTGGGGCCACTATTTCTTGCTATATGGGAAGAATGGCAAAAAGAATTGAAACTCGCTAAATCTGCTGGAGATGAACTTGATGACCTCAATGACTTGATCAAGCAGATCGAGGATCGTGAAAGCCTACTCAAAGGAGGTCATTGATGAAAAGCTCAGAAGGGGCATCAGGAGGATGTGGAAATTTCTCTAACTCTCAAGACGTTATCGAGGACATAAAGCGACGTAATTCCGAGGGGAGGTGGAGAGGTCTTAATTTCTACTTTCGCCGCAGATATGAAGACATAAATTTTGCAAAGAAATCAAGATATATAAAAAAATGTTGTAGACATTCGAAGATAATCTTGGGAGAACCGGTCCCATAGAGGCTCATTTTAGATTACCCGGCAACCAAGCCCATTCTCGTTCGGCCGGCGTTGGGTCATCGGTCAATGCCTTAAGTGAGAAGATAGATGCGTTAGTGGGTATCAAAGAGCCGATGGATCAGCTGGTCAAATGGCTAACAGAGAGCCTTCTGTGGAAAGTGATTTCCGTCCACGGGGCACAAGGAGTAGGCAAGACTAGTCTAGTGGGCGCTGTGCTTCGTGACCAAAGGGTAAGTCGTCGCTTCGAATACTGTGTATGGATTGATGATTTAAGATCCTGTGAGTTTGCCGACAAAATAAGGGAAGCGCTCATGAAAGCAAATGCAATGATTTGGAATTTGACCATGGTGGGGGCTGAACAAACAAGAAGACTCGGTACGCTTTCCAACGAATAATAGCTTTTGCAGAGTTGTCCCTAGATTTTCCCAGAATGGATCATGCTTAGTAAACTCTTCTGCCATCCATAATCACATCATTGTGGAACAGCTTATTGGACGATCTAACGGGAAGATGCTCAAGTGAAAAATATAAGCACGGACATCGAGAATGTGGTTCATGTACAAAGTAATCGTTTTTCCATTTGAGCCAATTTTGTGCTCCTCAAACCTGTCAGTCAATTTTTTCCATCGAACAACATTAGAGTTACCTGCAATATCATCATTTTTATTATCTTCCAAATGCCTACACATCGCTAGAATTATGAGTGGCAATCCTTGGCATCTTCTTAACCTACGCACAAAATTAGGTTCACGGATATCGGGAAATATTTCGGTGGAATAAATAACGAGAATCATTCTCAGAAAGGAAAATATGCTCAAAGTCGTGGATAAGATGATTTGGACTCTGTAGCCCAGACATGGAGTGAGATAGGCTCTTGTCACGAGTTGTGACAAGCACGCTCCGGCAAGTTTTGTTTAATTTATTCTGGAGGAAAATGAACACATCCTCTTTGCCTGCATTATCCACGACTTCAAGCATGTTTTCCTTTCTGAGAATGATTCTCGTTCTTTATTTCACCGAAATATTTCCCGTTAGGATATTCGTGAATCTGATTTTGAGCGTATGTTAAGAACATGCCAAGGATTGTCACTCACAATTCTGGCGACGAGTAGGCATTTGGAAGATAATAAAGATGATGATGTTGCAGGTGACTCTGATGTTGCTCGATGGAAAAAATTGACGGATAGGCTTGAGGAAGAACTACTATCTAGAGGGCACAAAGTTGGCCCAAATGGAAAAACGACTACTCTGCACATGGACCACCTTCTCGATGTCCATGCTTATATTTTTTACTTAAGCATCTTCCCGTTAGACCGTCCCATAAGGTGCTCCACAATGATGCGACTATGGATGGCTGAAGAGTTTACTAAGCATGATCTAGCCTGGGAAAATCCAAGGACAACTCCGCAAAAGCTATTAAAACATCATGTGATTTGGGGAAAGGAAACAAGTTATAGGAGGGTCAAAACCTACCGCGATCACAACCTTCAACATCAACTCATTATTTCCCATTCAAAAGATGCAGAGATCGCTATGATTGTTACCCGCTTGGAAGAAGGATTGCCCGAGAATGTACGGTACCTGTCCTTTCACAAACCTATACGTGAAATAGATAATAACACATTGGTCAAACGACTTCACTCCCTACATTTCTTCGAAGATGTGTACCCAAAATCCTTGAAAGAACTGTTGAAGAAGGTTAGGAGGCTTAAGGTGCCACATATTCAAAGACATTTGACCAAGGAGGAAGAAAATCATGTTTCTTTGAATTATTTTCCTGAAAAGATTCTCCTGTCGAGAAATTTTAGGTACCAAAGTTTAAGGATACCAACATAAGGAAAGTTCCGTTGGTATAAAAGATCTTGCACATACATTGGATCTCAAAGATACCCTCGTGCATAAAGTACCAAATAATATTTTGAAGTTAACAAAACTTCGCCATATGTTTTTTTTTTTTGATAATCTAGGGAAGCCCGTATAGCCGAAAGCCGGCGAGTAAATCCTGAGGCCGACACTGAGGAAACCACCACCCTGGCCAACGAGTAAGGTGCCAAGTGCCTCTATTGGGTTTCGAACCCCTTACCTTTGGGGAAAGGATCAACAGAGCCTTATCTAGTGAAGCCACCACGACGGGTGGTAAACTTCGCCATATGTTAGTATATAGGTCTGATAGAAGTCCGGATGTAGGTAACGAAATACTTGAAATTCAATGGACCCCCTATTTTCTTCTTTTTCTTCTTGTGAAATAACTGAGATGAATGAATTTTTACCATAAAACGGATTTTCTATTCTCTTTTTTTTTAATGGATTTTACTGATCAGTAAGAATAATGCTAGTCATTTTAATTTGGTATACACAATAATTTTAATTTCTTTATGAACTCCTAATTTTATCAAATAAAATGAATCGATCCAATTTTCTTTTCAATTTTATTGGTATAGGAATAGGAATAGGACTCTTGAGATCATTGCGAAAACTATGCATGATAGAGCTAAACCCAGTCGAGTAGAGTAAATTGGGGAGAAAGCAATGGAAAAGAGAACAATTGCTAGAAGAACTCGGGACAATAGTATATTTACAAAGACTAGGTATCTCAAAGCTGAAAAGTAAAGATGTAAAGGATCTTTGCTGTTCCATTGCGAAGT
The DNA here is from genome assembly GCA_017140615.1 of Eucalyptus cladocalyx. Classification (NCBI taxonomy): domain Eukaryota; kingdom Viridiplantae; phylum Streptophyta; class Magnoliopsida; order Myrtales; family Myrtaceae; genus Eucalyptus; species Eucalyptus cladocalyx. The sequence goes on along the minus strand of CM029516.1, from coordinate 14,266,025 downwards.
TGGAGAATCTAGAAGCACTACATTTAATTGTTGCCGATGGAGAGAAATTGGATCTTTCAGAGGGATCTGAGAGAAAAGAACACGACTGACCGCCTTCAGCGTGTTCACCTGACAGGATCTTTGGTAACTTTGCCAATTGGATACTCTCCTCCTGATTTGGTCAAATTGGTCCTCAAGATGAGTCAGTTGAATGAAGATCAATTCCAATATTTGGGAAAGCTACGGAATTTGGAGCATCTAGAACTGCAAAAAGCGTTTAATGAGGTATTTGTGATCACATTTGAGGAAGGTAAGTTTAAAAAACTTCGCTTTTTAGGTGTGGATATATTTGACAATCTTACAGCCATAAATGTTCAAGGAGGAGCACTGCCGAATCTTGAAAGGTTATTTCTAGGTCGATGCAAGTCATTGAAAACAGTGCCACAATTCATCACACTTCCCCCAGAGTTGACATGCCTCGAACATTATGACATGCCCAAGGAATTCGTGACAGAGGTTCATGGGAATGAAGAAGTTTGCAGACGGTTGAGCATAAAGACTGGAAAGGAGCCATAGAGGATGTCCTAAAGCCCCTAACAGACCGTCTGCGGCGCCCTTCAGCACGGCGCCTCTAGTTCATCGAAGGATCGAGGTAAGCCATATTCCAACTGAAAATAAGTCAAAATCTTTAGGTGTTGGTCAGGTAGGCTTACTGCATAGAAAGGTATCCCTTTTCCTTTTGTCGAATGACCTATTATTCAGCAGTTGTTCTTTAAATTTGATTGATGGGAGAATCCCAGCCCGCTCTGAGGTTGGAATCACCTAGAAGTAAACAGATGAAACCCACATCAACGTTGTTCACTTTTGTTTGGGTGGATTTTGTGATTTCAACTGTGGCTTTGCTTTTGAGTTCTTTCTCTTCAAAGAAAGGAAGTTTTCTTTGGGGTGACTTTTGCTGCTTTTAGTTGTTATTGTTCTTGTTTCCTTAGTACTACCTTTAGCTTCCTATACCTGTAATTTTACTCGGGTTATTTGCAGATGGTGTTCAACGCAATTAAGAAAGCGCCTATACAATCTAAGCTAAAAGAAAAATGTGTTGGTCATTTTGCCTGAATATTTACAAAACTAATCTCAATACAAGCCTATATTTAACCAACAAAGATGACCACTGAGTTACTTTTCACTTCTTGCCCAATGCTAGTGGAAGCAAATTTAAAAGCACACTCTAAATTTTCACATAGAGCTAGTCGGGTTAATGTTTAGACGAGTGTATCTCCCTCAAACTACCCCATAACTGCATCGCAAAATGACCTTTTCAGTTACTTTTCCCTTCTTTCTGTACATGTACTTAGTATAAGAAAGGTTGCTCCCAACGGAATAGGTTTCTGTAAGATGCCACCATTTATGCTTTGGTGTTGGTGGTTTTGATAAATTGAATCCAAGAGTTTTGACGTCAAACTTAGAAGGTGTCTTATCATAAACTCTCATAATGGATTTGGAAGTTGAGGATCGTGATTTTTGTTGCAGCGTTCCATGGCACCATTTACGGCAACCCTAGATGGGCATGGATATTGCACATCCACATGTCCAGCTCAATATGTGTCCAGAGAGGTGATCTAATGGAGCATATAATCATTCAAATCGGATGGAATCAGCAACTCTAAGGAAGAAATTCGTTGTCTGTGTGCATTGCTGGACGTGGTCTTTAGCAAGTTTGGAATGCTGTGTTTTTTTATTTCTTTTGTGTGTCTTGTCATTGTTCCGAATAAATATGTCCAGGAGCAGGTGCAGGAGGACATATGTGTGGGATTTAGGGTAGTGAGTACCCTTGGGCCTTGATGGTATTCTTCAAGTGTGGTTATGCATCGTCTCGTCTTTATTTTGAATGTAAAATAAGCTCGATGCTTCATATGCGTGCAATCTTTTGTGCAAAGAGCAAAATTTGAATGTGATGTTGTTTTGAAGTGTTCGATTGAATTAGTAAATTCGTTGGGTATATTGCTGGTGATGGGAGATCAATAGCTTGGTGGTCTGATAGTGGCATCCAGTTATGGATGCAAGGATTGGCTAATAACTTGCTGAAATTGCCCCCTTCTCTAATTATCTCTTCATGGTCAGTACCATTTGTCTTGGTTATTCCACCGAGCATTGTCTTGTCTTTTCCTTTTTTTTTTTAAGAATAAAGAATATCCTATGATTTTTGCTTTAAGAAATCTTTAAAAAAAAATTCCCCGAATTATTTACCCAAAAGAGCATTAGAGTGGTACTTGCCTGAAACGATCCCAGATTGGACTATGTTGCTCCGAATGATCCCTTCATCACGGCGGTTAAAAGCGCCTCCTGACAACCACATGCCCATTTTTGGAGATTTAGCGCCTGAACCTATTTTTGATCTCCGGCTGCAAGTAAACAATGTGCAATTTTGTTGTTTAGTGCTGTAACTGTGGCTTCTCTAGATGGGTTGGTGATCCGTATGATCACTCCCGGCTAGGGGTGTGCAACGGAAACCGCCCGAACCGGGAACCGGCCGGACCGGACCGGACCGGTCGGTTTTGGGCGGTTCTAGAGGGTCTCGGTCCGGTCTTAGGTTCCTATTTTTGGAACCGGTGACCGGTTGGTCCGGTTCCCGGTTTGGGGGTTAGAACCGGACCGACCGGACCGACCGGACCGGACCGACGATTTATATATATATATATTAATTTTTAAACTAATTTACAATACCCATTACATATTCAGTTTTCCTCAAAGCTAAACCCTTTATTGCGTTTCTTTACATCTACAGTAAGCATCACATCACTTTTCCAATTTTCCAATTCTTATTTTCCTTTTCCCTCTTGAAAGTTGAAACCGAAATGGCTAAACCCTCGCTTTATTTTTTTTAGTTTCTACTCTCATATACAAAGTAACCATCACATCAACCTCACTTTCCCAAATTTTACAGCCTAATTCAGCGGCAACTCTCACTGTCTTTCCCTCTCAAAAGTTACCGTAACCCTCCACCTTGCTCGCTCAACGCCTTGCCCGACGCCCCCAACGCCTCACCTCACGCCCCACTCACACCAACGCTCGGCTCTCTTCCTCCGAGTGCGTCGGACGCTCAGCTCTCTTCCTCCTCGGAGTGCCTTGCCGCAACATCTCGCCTCACATCGTCCGATTCCACCCGGAGGAGGAGGAAGGAGTCGATCGACTTCTGGAAGCTATTGAAGGCCTCGACATCGACCGGGACGCTACCGTTCTAGTACATGGCTATGAACCCGCTCGGGTCGAGCCAGGGGTAGACCGCGCCGGCCCCGTCAACCACTTGCGCCTTCGCCTCCCAATACATTTGGTCCAAATCACCGCCGAACTTCGCATAGAGGGCGAAGAAGTCAGTCCCATGCGCATCGAGTAGAGCTCGTTCGATGACGTCAGCGACATGGCGGCCATGAAGTTCTGGTTCTCCATGAGGGTGTCCGCTAGAAAGTCGAAGCTCTGCCACACAACAACAGGGGTCTCGCCGCCGCCGTCACTCTGCTTCTAGACTTGAAGTCACTCCCCCGTAGTCGTAGCCTCGCCCCATGCCTAGCTTCGTTCAAGGTTCTTAAGCCTCGACGTTGACCCCGTGCCGTGGTTTCTCTGTCGTTTTTCGAGAAGCCCCACTTCAATTCCTTGCTCTGTTTGTCCAGCGAGTGCCATGTCCGAAGACCCTTTGGGCTTTTAGAAAGTGGGTGCGTGAAAGGTGCGGCCTTAGGAGGAGCTTGAGGAGCTTTGTGACGTCTGCCATCACCACGCCGAACTCGGTGCTGAGCGAGGAGGCTTTCAAGAAGTTGGGGACCGGTGGGTTCTCGAAGAGCGAGGTTGACGCGAGTGAGGATGAGGGCGGCTTCGTGTCTGAGGGCGGCGAGGCTGAGAGTGTGAGCAAGGACGAGCTTGCTCTCTTCAAGCTGGGTTTGCCTCAAGAGGCTTGTGGAATCTCTTGAGAAACGTGGCATTACTCATCTCTTTCCCATTCAAGTATGCTTTATCCTTTGTTTCCTTCCCCTGTGTTATCCAATATTCTCCTTCTCCACAAGTTGCGAAAATTTTAATTGCCAATTGATTGATTGATTCAAGGGCAATCCTATGATGGTCAGGAATGAGTTTGGTTTAGAGGCACTAAGGTTTATGTTATCATGTCTGATCTCTCTGATTTGTTGATGCGAATTGCGGATGGTATTTTGATTCAAGGATTTTGATTAGGAAATCGAATATACATCATTTAATTAAACTATGCATATGCATCTCTTTGCTCACTAAGTAAAACCTAGTTGTTCTTCAATACGAGTTATCATCGCTATCCATTGGTTCATACGATACGTGTCTCTTTGCTCACAAGTATTGACAATGTCAATAATTTATTTATTTTTTGGACAGTTTCAAGTGGAGTAAGGCATTGGAGATGGATTTCACTTCTTTATTGTCCCATTCAATAATTCAAATGGTCTTAGAGCACTTTGTATGAAGTACAATCGCGATTAAAATAAAAGATCAATTTATACCTACATTTACAACAGTTTGTGCGAATGTTTTACGCTCTGGTGTTAGTTAAAGTATGTTAGTAATTGGAATATTAGTAGATATACAAAAGTAAAGCTGAGTGCACAAATCAGAACGGGAAGGTAAGGATGAAGCAGAACCTAGAGAAGTTATGGAGAATGATAAAATGGTCAATTAGAAGAGAGACCACTCCCCAAATCTCTGCCTTCGTCCAGCTTGGCGTGCTTCATGTGGTATTAAATGTCGCAATCTTTAAGGTCTTTTGCAAATATTCACAAACTAATCAAAGAAATAATTAATAATTATGGGGGATAGTGTACTCAATGGTCGACAACTATAGCTTATATGCTTCATAACCGGTGGAAGTCTTCAATGTTCCTTTTTGAAGTGAGTTTGCATTGGGGGAGTTGTAGTTTTAGAGTGTTCATTCAGCACTTTTTCATTAGCATTCTCTATTTGACTGGTTTAAGTATATGAAATTCTGTTTTTGGTTTGTCTATGGTCCATTTTGGAGGAAAAAATATCTTGTGGCTGCTGAAATTTGCTCCTGCTCGAGTTGCAACTTAATATCTGCTTAATTTTTTAGTATATATTTTGGTAAGTATAGCTATATGGTAAATATGGACATGACATTAAGAAGTAAGGCTACAATTATATTTTTAGTATCCCTATTGCTGTAAATGAATATGATGGTTTGATGGCTCATTATAATGTTTTGTTTGATTCGGGCAATCTATTTATATGTCAATGGAAGTGGATCAATCAAATGATGATATGAATCCTATGATGGACTCACTAGAACATAAAGATGAAGAAATTGAAAACCTTGAAGTGGCATCCAATACAAACAAGGTATCTAATGCTTGTCTTCCTAGTTCTGGTAAACGAACATCGACAGTCTGGCTTCATTTTCGTAAGGGCAAAACCGAGAAGGAGAAAACTATGGTAATTTGCAATTATTGTGGGGCCAAGTATACGTACTCAGTTGATAATGGTACTTCCGCTATGTTGAAGCACTTGAAAAAGTGCAATAAGTATCCTCGCAACATAGATAAGAAGCAAAAAATTTTCACCCCACGTAGAGCACAAGGGATAACAATGGGGCATACTAGTACTGATGGTAGTGCAACTGTCTTATCAGCATGGGAATTTGATCAAAATCGTTGTCGACAAATGCTTGTTCGAATGATCATAACGGATGAACTACCTTTTTCGATGGTTGAGCGTGTTGGATTCCGAGATTTTATTGATCAGTTACAACCTCTCTTTCATCACATCTCACGATTTACAGTGGCTAGAGATTCCATGAAGTTATATCTTTGTGAGAAAAAAGTTTGAAGACTTACTTTGGCAAGCTTAAGTCTAGGATTGCACTCACGACCCGATACATGGACTTCCATCCAGAATTTGAATTATTTATGTCTCACCGCACATTTTATTGATGACGACTGGAAATTGCACAAACGAATAATCAATTTTGTGGTGATGCCTAGTCATAAGGGCAAGGATATCGGGAAAATGATTGAGAAATGCATCTATGAGTGGGGAATAGAGAAAAAAGTGTCTACAATCACCGTGGATAATGCTAGTTCTAACGATGTTGCCATTAATTTTTTAAAAGAAAAATTATCAAGAGATAGGCTATTGATCTTGGAAGGTGATGTTTTACACATGAGGTGCACGGCTCATATTTTAAACTTGATTGTGAAGGATGGATTAACCGAGGTACGTGATTCTATTATACGTATTCGAAACGTGGTTAAGTATGTGAGAAGTTCTCCCATGAGAGCTAAAACATTTCAAGGTTGCATTGAAAGTGCGAGAATTACTTATAAGGGTTCGGTTTGTCTTGATGTCACAACTAGGTGGAACTCTACTTATCTCATGTTGGATACTGCTTTAAAATTCAGAAAAGCTTTTGAAATGATGGAAGAAGATGATCCTTCTTTCTTAAGTGAGCTTGACTATGACACTCCTACACATGAAGATTGGGAATATGCTAGAATTCTTTCAGTATTTTTAAAGAAGTTTTATGATGCCACCAACAAGATGTCCGGGACTTTATATATCACTGCGAATGATTATTTCAATGAGATAGCAACTTTATATAAAACTTTGAAACAAGCGGAGAAGGCTTCGGATCTTAGTTTGAAAGTTATGGGTGCAAAGATGAAGGAGAAATTTGACAAATACTATGGGAGTTTTGAAAAAGTGAATATGATGGTGTTGATCGCGGTGATATTGGATCCAAGAAGAAAGATGAGCTATGTGCGGTATTGTTATAGATTAATCTATGATGATAGTCTGAAAGTTGATGAAATGTATGATAAGGTGAGAATTGCCCTGGAAAGATTGTTTCATTTTTATGAAAAATCTCATCTTAATTCTTGTGATAAAAATTTGGATATTAATATTGATAGTAGTTGGGATCCTGATAACCATGAGGAGGGTAAGAAGGATGATCTTGATTTGGTTGAGGATTTCAATTCAGACAAGGCATTTGATATCTTTCTTCGCGAGGAGAAAAAAGTGTCGGCAAGTAAGCTATCTGAGCTTGATAAGTATCTTAAAGCCGAACGTGAAGAAAGTCGTGATCTTGACCTATTGATGTGGTGGAAAACTACTGGCCAAAAGTTTGAAATCCTTTCTTTAATGGCTCGAGATATTTTATCTATTCCCGTAACAACCGTTGCTTCGGAGTCGAGTTTCAGTACATCCGGTCGTGTGCTTGATGGCTTTCGAAGTTCTTTAACTCCTACAGTGGTGGAAGCTTTGATTTGTACTCAAGATTGGTTAAGAAAGACTACCATGCCGATTAATGTTGAAGAGTGCATTGAGAATGCGGAAAGATTTGAATGGGGTAAGTCATCAATGTATCTTTTTATCTTGTAATTCTTTTGTATATCTAATCAGTGAATTGTCTATTTAATATTTTTTTTGTTAGATATAAATGATGTTCATTCGGAGCTTACCGGTAAATAGAGTTCGCAAGTTCAAGTGGAAGAAATATACGTGGTGAGATTTTTCATTAATTATTTGAGTTCAATTAAAAGTAATTCTACTTAAAACTAATGTTGAGTTATCATATATACTTTTTGCAGGACTATTAGCAAGTTTTGGGCTCTCGGATTTGGTCATATTTTGCTTGCTTGAACAAAAAATCTATTCCCCTCGGGCCATGCAACATTGAGTGATTCGCGAGATGTATGGAGTTTGGTATTTTAATGTTGAATGTCTTTCTCTTGTGCTAATTTTGGAATTTGATTTTGTTTTTTATTCTATGGAGGGTTTGTTCTAGATTAGTTATGACTACTAATGGATGGTTTTGAACAATGGCCAAACTATGTGTTGAATTTTTGTTGAGTTCGGATTCTGTTTTTCTTTTGTTTTTTGCCTCTCTAATAACATTTATGTTCATGAGAATGAAGGTGAGTGTGTGAAATATGTTTGGAAAGAAAAACTTCTTTGATATTTCAAATTTGTGTGGATCTTTAGCTTATTTTTTTGTTTCATAATAGTGTAAAGACAAAGGGTATGATGCAAAATTTTAATTTTTGTTTCCATAAAGTGGACGTTTATAATTTAATAGGGCATCACTTTGTTGGTCACAAAGTGAATAAGAAAACTTGACCGCATCATAATATCGTGCATTACTTTACTAGTAATTGCTATTTTTTTTTTTTTGTTAAATGAAATGAAAACAAGTGATGGTTCATTGGAACCGGACCGGACGGACCGGACCGGTTGGTCGGTCTGGTTCTCGGTTCCAAGATAGCCGGTCCGGTCCACGGTCCAGAAAAGTGGGAACCGGTCCTCCCGGTCCGGTTCCCGGTTCTTGGGTGGAACCGGACCGAACCGGGAACCGATCACCCCTACTCCCGGCACATCGAACATGGGCTTTTGCTTTTACTCGAGGGCCTGATTATTTTAATGGCTTTATGGTACACTACCTCCGTTTTCATAGTGCTGGTGTTACCTCAATTGACCAGCATGGGTTAATTTAGGTCGGTAGGGAATCTGTAAGTGGCGGTTTGGAGCTTAGGATGTTTTTCATCCGTGATCACATTGTCTAGTGGTGATGCCTGTTTGGGTGTGAATGGTTGGTTGCCTGTCACCATCGAAGCCGGTGTTTGTGTGGGTACATTGTGTTAGCCTCTTGTGGTTGTGACCAGAGTATGTCACTAAACTAATTGTGCAAGCGGTCGAACTTATAAGTGCATCATGAGCTTGAATTGATCGTAAGCTCTTCTCCGTCAATGCAACATATTTCACTATTTTTCGTCAGCTGACATTGGCTAAATTGTTTTCACATCAAACAATTACTAAATTGTTTTCACATATAATTTATCCACCCATGGGTCGATCTAGTATTTAACTAGGAAAGGTGCATAGCACATAATTAGCACTATCGCTGACTTGATTAAACTAGGTTCGCTGCTCCAAAGGATTTCCCCGCAATTCGAGGTCCCTTAGATTGTCAACACCATTCCATTATGCATTGCTTAAACCATATTTTATTGAATGGGGGTCGAAGAACTTGGGTGGGTGATTACGGTCGTGGGACACGGTCAGTGCAAATTAAATTTCATGACACCATCGGTTGTTTAATGGAACTCATATTAAATCTAAAATTTGATGTTTATATTTTTTGATGCATACAATTAGATTAATGGGTCATTTGATAAGTTTAAAATTTGTCCTCTAAAGATAGTTCTTGTTTGGCCCGTTCCAAGTCCAACCTACGTTGCCAAACATCGAAATGGGTTATTGATAAACCCTAGCTAGGAAAGGGGACACCAAGCCGAAGCAGCGCGTAACGGACGATGGCGGAGCAAAAGAGAAAACAATCGACGGTGGCGGAGCAACCGCCGTGGGAAGACCTGCCCCATCGTGCTGGGAGGCCGGCCTCCGCCGCTTGGTCTCCGCCGCAGACCTCAAATCCGTCTCCTCCGTCTGCAAGCAATTCCTACACATCACCAACACCGTCCGCACCTCCCTCTCCATCACCAACCGACTGACCCCGCGCCTCGGCTCCCTCCTCCGGCGCTTCAAGTCCCTCGAGTCCATCGACCTCAGCTCGTTCCTGGGCAATCCGTCCTCCTCCAGATCGCCCAGTTCCCGTTGCCCCTCGACCGCCTCGACCTCTCGAGCCAGGAGTCCCTCCGCTTCGTGGGTTGCGTGAGATGGGTCCAAGTTTGGGGCTTTGAGGGTCTTGGTGCTGTCCAATGTTGGGTTGCGGGGGGATGTCGCTTTGGTTTCGATCGCGGAGTGCTTCCCCGCGCTGGAAGAGCTGGACATTAGCTATCCGAGGCGGAATCGTTCGCTCGGGTCACGGATGACGGTATCTCGGCCCTGTCGCAGACGCTGCAGAGGCTGTCGCGAAGCGACGTTTCGGGTAATCGGTTTTTCTCTGATAAGTCTCCTGTGGTTCTATCGTTGAATTGCCCGTCTCTGAGGGAAGTTAAGTTTAGGGAATGTGGGTTAATTACTGGGAGAGTATTGCTTCGCTGATAGTGAACAGGCCTCACTTGGTCTTCTTGGCCCTGAATGATACGAAAGAGAAGGTGATTTTCTGTGAGGAGTTGGTGGATTATTTTCGTCACGCGGGGGGTTTCAGTAGTCTAGATTTCTCGGGCTCGTTTATCTGGGATGGGTTGTCGATGTCTGTTGCGGAGGCAAATATTCCGCTGAAGAGGCTTGTTCTTTCATGCGCCTCGGGGTATTTGATCAACGGGATTTGGAAGATCGTGCTAAAGCACTGGGGCATCGAGGACCTAGATTTGCAGGCACCTCATTTCCTCACGGATCACAAAATGAGCGTGATTTGTAAAGATTTTCAGTCTGACCTCCATTGACATCAGTCACTGCACCAATCTCACAATGACGACATTGTATGACTTCATGAGACAATGTCCCTTCCCGAAGGCAATCAAAATGGGGAAGACGAACCTAAGGAAGGATGATGCCAGTGAAACTGATGTCATGGTGAATTCTCAAGTGAGGTCTCTTAGCATACCTACTAATGTGAATTTGACAGACGAATGCCTCCAGAAGATCAGGCGTATGTGCCCCAACTTGCGGTATCTTGATGTGGGCGATTGTTTGAAGATAACTGGGGACGGCATTTTGGGTGTGCTGAAGAGCTACCCTGAAATCAGGTATTCGAAAATCCGTGGTTTAAAAAACTTAAGGAATCTATGCATCGACTTTGAACTCCCACAGTTAGAGGTCTTGCAAGCAGAAGACTTGAAACTCAGGGGTGAGCAACTAGCGGCATTTTTAAGTAGATGTTGCCATCTCAAGTATCTCGACTTAGTGCACTGCGTGCATCTGTCGACCGAAGGGGTAGAAAAGCTGGTGAAGAATTGCAGTACATTGAGGGAGATAAATCTAAGGAACTGCCATAATGTACGCAACGATGTCCCGTTTCTAGATTGGATGGTGTCTGTGAGGCCATCGTTGAGGAGAATAGTCCCACCTTGCGGATTAGTTTCATCCAAAATTCAAGACTTCTTCTTGCAGCTTGGGTTGTCTTGTCAGTGATGATTGACTTTAAAGGGACTATCGATGAGGTAATTGTCTACAAAGATGACAATGCCTGTGTATCTTTCTGTGGTAGAAAGGTGTGTCGTCGTAGCTTCTTTCAATGTGGACCTCATTTTTATAGGACTTGCCTCTGTAGATTGTTGTGTTACTTGATATTTTATCAACTGTTCAATAATCTCTTATTCACTGTCCTGTCTCTCTACTTTAGTTTCTCCAGCAGAGTTTGATTGAATGTTTTCCATATTGACCATTTCTTAAAGAGCCTTAAATGCAAAATTTAAAAGGTAAGACTTGCATTGATAAATTGTCAATTTTCTTGATTGTGGTGAATTATGATTTTGTCCATCTATGTTATTTGTTGATTATTGGGTATATCATATATTAGCACTGTTTTTGTCGTAGAATTTTTTTTTTTTTTTTTTTTTTAAAATCAAAGTTTGAGGCTGAAATGGTCATCAGCTATGTTTAATTATAATAATTTAAATTAGGTGACGAGAGAACACTCTCAAAGATATAATTGTTTAGAAATCTACTATTACATTATTTGATGTTTCGCCAAGTATGCATATCTGTTTTTTATAATTCACATATATTTTACTTTCCTTTCGTTCTTCTTTTCCTTCCAAACAGAAGAAAATACAACAATACTCTTGATCTTTTCGAGTTTGTTTAACTTTTTTTTTGGGCCACTTTTGTGATTTTGACTGTGGCTTTGTTTTCGACCTGTTTCCCTTTTTGAAAAAGAAAAATAACTTTTGCCACTTTGAGCTTTTAGTAGTTGCTGTTCTTGTTTCCTTGGTACCTGTAGGTTCCTAGACCTGTCATTTTTCTTGGATTAATAATAGATTGTGTTCAGAACAAGAAATGAGCCTGAATGTTTAAAGCTAAAAGTGCAGGTTTGTTTGCCTCACTTTCTTCCTTCTATACATGTACTTGATATGTGCTCAGGTGTTGGCACTTTTGATAGATTGAATCCAAAAACCTTCAACTTCATACTTGGATGGCAAATCATCTTAAACTCTTATAATGGATTCAGAAACTGAGGATTATGATTTGTTTTAGGGTACAGTGGCACCAGCAATGACACCACTAGATGGGCATTTCTACAAGGCATGCAGTTTAGATATCCACAAGTCCAGCTCGATATGTGTTCAGATAATTGACCTAATGGAAGCATATACCCATTCAAAATCAAAATGAATGGAATTGGCAACTCTACGGAAGAAATTCATTGTTGGCCTGATTCGGTAGGCACAATCTTCACCAAGTTTGGAATGCTTTGCTATGTCTTTCTTATATATAAACATGGTTTCGCAATTATTTTGAGTGTAACTTCGATGCTTCAGATGTGAGCACCTTTTGTGCGTCATTGTGCAGAGAGCAAATTTTAATGTGATAGTGTTGTGGATATTGATTTGGTTGAATAGTAAAAGTGATGAATCTGCGTGATTTAATAAAATGAACAATTTGATTACATATATGTATGCATGAATAGTTTGCAATTATGTTTTTAAGGTGAGCCTATGCGTAGCACAGTTACGTCACCTAGTACCCACGTTTCTAAATCCATAGGAGACATCTCTCTCTCTCTCTATACCTTGGACATGCTTGGCTTAATTGATTTGATCGTAAAATTTGTTTGCATTCTTTATCAACTTTTGTTGTTTTTCGTTTTTCATTTAAGAAGCGACGGCGAGCTCCCTGATTCTGTGGATTTTGGGTGAGAAGGTAAGTAATACCTGCTCTGGTCATCATCGTGCTTCGAGTGAATCGTTGAGTTTGGCCGATGAAGTTTTCAATCTCGCGACCCACTTCTGTTGGCTGCGATGAAAATATTTCCATGCGTCCTGTCAAAAACAGCTATTGAAGCTGCCGCTGCCTCGAATGAAACACTGCCATTTGCTCATCCTTTGCTAGATGGTTGGGCACAACTTTAGGCCTGTCAAAGCCCGACTGAATGCGAACTTGACCATTTGAGCCCAAGTTCATATTTCTTGAAGGTGATGAATGGGTTTGGGCATGGCCAGTTAGGGCATTTCTCCGAGCCCAGCCTCACGTTTCTTCTTCTAACATAGGAATTTCTCGCGATCCTGCTTTGAGCTCGGCGTAGAAACCTCATGATCATCCTTTCATTCATTTAGTGAAGGATTAAAATGCCCACGTGTGTCCTGGAACTTACTTGGTGTGAGAACCAGTCCACGCACACATCTAAATGTCATTACCCATAGAGACGAGTGGTTCTTGATTCTATTCTGATTCCATTGGGAACATACTCATACTCATCAGAACATGTTTTCTAATTTTTAAAACTTAAAACTTACCCCACATATTAAGAAACTTGAAACTTACCTTGTCACAAGTTCTAGAGTCTACCCTATACTCGTAATTGAATGATTGCAGTAAATTATCACTTCTAATTATCACATTTTGTCACAATTTACTGATTACAATTCATATTTAAATTTAATAAAGTAAGAATTTCAGTCACGAGTACAATGAAAGTGGAAGCTCAGACTAGTGGTTTCAAATTACATTCCCATCGTTGAACATCATAGATTGCCGCGGAATCGAGTGAAGATATAGAACAAGAGAAACGTAAAAACTTATTTCAAGTTTTAGGTTGGAATTATGAACCTATCCATTGGAACAGATTTCCTACATTTTGAAACCTGAAATATATCCCCCATATGTTAGAATCAGACTGGTTCTCATTAGTTCGATTTTCAGTTTTTTGGTTACTTTGGAATAGTGCTCACCCCTAATTTCCCAACGTGAGTGGATTTATAGATTGTGAGTTTTCAAAATGGCAAGCAGGCTGAATGTGTTGCTAAATTGGTCAAACACGGTAACTGATCCCATTAGAGAAACATTGAGAAGGTTCCCCTCCCCAACATGAGAAGGGGGCAACCACTAGGTCTGCTGCTAATTACTGTGTTGAATCTCTCGAAAAAGAAGAATGTTAATACCTTACTTATCCTTGGGTCGCATCTTGTCTAGTCATTGGTAAGCAAAAGAGGATAACTAGACAAGATGCCACTGAAGGCATGAAGAAAAGCCCGAAATCAGGGACGCCCTGCAGTCCCAGCTCGGTGGAGGACGAAGCAAAAGCTCCTCGCAAGCAGGACTTCACATACAGAGAGAGAGAGAGGGAGAGAGACGCACATATTTCAGAAAGGAAATGGACACACCTTCTTTGAGGGAATAGAGTGCTCGTGTGTGCTCGAACGAGTCATAAAAGAGCTGGTTTGAAAGTATTTTGTTAACCTTCTTTCTTAGTAAATGGGCCGAACATCAGCCCTGTGCAAACCCATTTTGTTAAACGGTGATAGATGATCCGGTTTGATTATGAATCGTTCTTTGGGATTATGATTTTACTATTCGTTTAACAAAAAATGAGTAATTTGAAAAATATATTTTGAAAGACGCTTACTTATATCATTTAAAAAAATCAGTTAATGGAAATTATTTTCATCATCAATAACAACCTATATTTAATCATTTTTGTGGTTGATGAAAAAAATTCTATTCATTTATATAAGCAATCATTTTTTGAAAAAGAGAAATATTTTTCAAATTTCTTATTTTTCCCGAAACAGATGCACCTATCTAGTTTATATTGCTTCAGCTGTAGTGACTAACGAAATCTATTGATAAGGAACGCAGAGAAGTATTTCTGGGCTCAAACCAAACAAATACATAAAAGCCTTTTATGCGATTAAATGGACACATTTTAAGCCCTAACTTGAGAAGTATTTATGACCTCGAAACAACTTTCTACAAGCCCATTGAACCCAAAATTTTTGTTTCCATTAATTTCTACGCCGTCAAAGTCTCTTTATTGGTCCATGCGACATTGGCCGGAGACCATAAAGCCTAAATCAAGCAAAGGAATCCGATTACTTCCAACTTAAAAGAAGAGTGAGACTATCTTAAGCTCAATTTATTTCGTGAAAAATAAATGATTTGAATTTTTTTTTCTAAAAACGATCATTTGTATTGTTCACAAAAATAAACAAAGAATAAATATTTTCATTGAACTTGAAAATTTTTAGATATAAATCGTTATTGTTTATGAGAATATTTTTATTGACTATTTATTTCGAGTAATATGTGTGATTATTTTTAAAAATATTTTTTAAAATATTTATTTTTACAAAATAAATGAAGCCTAAAGTCATAAAAGAATTCCTGAAATAATCGAGGATTCCAATTAGTGAGTGGAGGAAAGAAAATTTGAAGATAAAATAATCCATTAACAATCAAGTGCCCTCAATCGGCACCGACTGTTTACATCATGTTTGCACGGGAGGGACATAGTTTGTCAACAAAATGAGGGGAGGAACATGAGGAACACTTCGAAAGCCCATGGGCTCCTTTGGTAAGTATTTCGTTTGGGATGTTCCTTTGAATCTTCTTGTTTGAACCAATCTCACTGTATTACGATCCAAAGAAGATATTCTATTCATGTCATAATTTCGTGTTTGTCTCGTTAATCAGTGCATGCCAAGTTTTGATAATATGTGGCATAACTTAAAAAACATTGCCTAATTGGATGAAAAATTAGTTTTTGTCAAAACACTTTGATGCATGTCAAGTCTTGCCTATATTGATTTTTTTCGCATGTGTCGAGCCAGCTATAAATCTGCTTGCAAGTGTTGAACGGATGCACTCTTAACTTATCAGCAATTGCTTCCCCTAATTGTCCGAAAAACACCTTATTTTTCACTAACTCAACGACTTGTTTGTTTCAACACTAGTTACCTGGTGTCAGCGGTAGCAGTGACGACATTTGATACATAGCTTTAAGAAAGAAGGAAAAAAAAATACAGTTTTTAACAAGTTACCCTCTTCTCTCGAAATGTAGAGTTTCTCCCTCTACCTTGATGGTAGCCTTGCACTTTGAACCCTAACCCCACCGTCGCTGTTCCACCATTTTCCCTTCCCTTGCTCTTCACCCCAATGTTCCCTTTCCTTTTCATCGGTTCTTCGACAATTCCTGCTTCCAATTTCACGGTCTTATGATCTGGAAGTAGTCTCATAACTATCAATTACCTTTCCTTTACACTCTCCCCTCCCTCAACAATTCTTGCCCACACTATTGATCCTCTTCGTTGCTATTCACAGGGATTTTCCTTTCAATCTCTTCTATCCCAGCTTTCGCTTATGGTATGACATCAAATGCTAACCTGGGATTTTTCTATCGCTGGTCGAAGCTCCATGTTTTGCTATCCCAAAATCATCTGCATGTGCAATTCTTCTCCAAGATAGGCTATTTGGTGTCGTGTCTTGTTGCCTGACCTCATGGAAGACCACGAACAGGAAGAAACCTCTTCACTTGCCGCCCTCTGTACCAAAATGGGCCGCCTCGGCCTAAACAAGCGATTGGGGTTTGGGATGACACGCCACCTATGGAGAAAGTTGAGGAATGCAAACTGATCTTAATAGGTAAAATTCTATCCAATCCTTCCATTAATTTTCAAGCTTTTCAAAATACCTTGAAGCGCGCATGGAGAACGGACCAAGTCGAACTATCCCCATGTGAAGCAAGCTTGTATGTAGCAAAATTCAAATCTGATGTGGAGAAACAGCGGGTATTGGATGGTGGCCCTTGGCTTTTCTCTAGTCACTTAGTTATCTTAAGCCTTGGATACCAAATATGCCGCTACATTGTTATGATTTTTCCACTTGCGCATTCTGGGTGCAATTCTTCGATCTTCCATTGGAATGGTGTTCTGAGAATATGATAAAGAAAGGCTGTTAGACACATTGGCAAAGTGTTGGAGGTCAAAATAGAAACTAAGGAGGGTACAACCCTTCAAGCGAGGAGAGCACGGGTAGAAATCAATTTGCAGGATCCTTTGAAAACAGATCAGTTGATTAGAATCAATGGAAAAACCCTATGGCTAGACTTTCGCTATGAATGGCTATCACATTTTTGCTATTCCTGTGGTAAGCTCGGCCATTATGCTATGTACTGTAAGGATTTTCCTTTTGATGAAGCCAAGATAGCAGGCAAAGAAAAGATGCCATACAACCAATGGTTATGTGCAGAAGTCCGAGAACATAACCCGTATTAGCAAACATTCTATGAGCCACAAGACGAACCTGAACTGCCATAAGAAGTCATCCCAGAAACTCCTCCAATATTGACTCATCTAGTCCCTATGCCACCTCCTAGCACCGGTATAAACAGGGGACTTTTACAAACACCAGCCCTGCCCTCATTCCGGGTACTACCAACCCACCCCAGCGCCACTCTCCTGCAAGTCAGACCTCAGGGACTCCACCTACAGCTGCGAAGTTTCTTGCATCTGCAAAGATAAAGGATATTCAAGACCCAACAGTGGGCTCATCTAACCCCAAGAAGACGAAACACACCAAAATTACTACCAAAGCAGGCACAACAAAAAAATTGAAGAGGTATAACCCTTATGAGCTATGACCAAATCAGCAAGAGGACATTGATGAAACACAACTCATGGATACTCCCATCTGAGGCCGAAGAGGCCGGCAAGTGGGTTGTGGTAGCTAGCCCTAAAAAGCCACAAAGTGACAAATGAAATTACTAAGCCGGAACTGTCAGGGTTTGGGCAATCTCATGACAGTTCAATCCCTCAAGGCCTTAGTGGCTAAAGAGAGACCCGACATTATTTTTTTGATGGAAACTAAGAACCAAGACGTCATACTCCGATGACTTCATAAACGTCTCAAATATCCTAGCTCTCATGTGGTAAGCCCCACTGGCTTGGCTGACGAGATCGCACTATTCTGGAATGACCAGCTTACTCTTACTATGGATCGATCTACTTCGGAGTTTTTTTTATATGATTTGCATAGATGTAATGAGTGGCTTACCTATGCAACTCACTTGCCTTCATGCACTAGCAATATTTTAGCAATGCCAGCTGTTATGGGTAGCTTTGCGACAAATCAGTGCCTCCAATACTTTACCATGGGTTTGTGCATGTGACTTCAACGAAATACTCTATCATTGGGAGAAATTGGGTAAGTGGTTAGCAGGCTCTCACTGAATGCAATCTTTTCGAGATGTATTACATGACTATTCACTCATGGACATGAAAAATAAGGGATGTGCCTTTACCTGGATGAATCATTAAGCTGGTGATGACTTTGTGAAAGAAAGATTGGATAGGGCTTTGTGTACTCTGAATTGGCATTTCACGTTCCCTGAAGCTGAAGTGTTTGCTTTACCTACTTTAGGGTTGGATCACAGCCCCTTATTATTAACCACTAAAGCCTTATCACGTTGACGACATCGGCCCTTCATTTTTTAAGCTTTCTGGATACAAGACCCGAACTGCCGTGAAATCGTTGCTCAGTCATGGATATCCGAATAGACAAAGGGCTCCACCCTTCCATCCAAACTCAAGACGGTCTCCTTCGCTCTAGCTCATTGGAGTAGATTGAGATTCTCCAAGGGACATCATTAACTTGTAGCATTGCATCAGCAACTTTAGAGTCATATTAATCAACCCCATGGCCACTACGATCAAACGACAGCTACTCACCTTAAAGAGGAAATCCAGAAGTTATGGCAACAAGAAGAACAGTATTGGGCGATGCGCTCTAGGATTAACTGGTTGAGATGGGGGGATAAAAACACTAAATTCTTCCATGCAACTACCATTCAAAGGAGATAACGCAATAGGATCAGTATGTTACAAGATGACAATCAAGGTTGGGTGCGTGACCCCAGGCTTTTAAAGACGATGACAACGAATTTCTTTTCCAGTCTATGTCGAACAGTGGGACATCGCAACTATGGGCCTATTTTGGATCAGTGCCCTTGGGTTATCACTAATGAAATGAACACCCTATTAACAGCTCTAGTCACTAGGGAGGAGGTTCACCAAGTAACATTCCAGTTAGGGGTTACTAAAGCTCCAGGCCCAAATGGTTTGAATGGACTTTTCTACCAGACTCATTGGGATAAACTACTGGATGAGCTTTTCCTATCAGTGAAGCACTTCTTCCTATCAGGAGTCATGCCAATAGATCTTAATAGGACCATCATTTCCCTAATCCCCAAAGTACCACACCTCGAAGGGCTAGATCAATATCGTCCCATAAGCCTATGCAATTATGCCTACAAAATCATTTGTAAGGTGATCGCCAATCGTTTGAAACCCTAGCTGCCTGAGCTTACTTCTATGGAGCAGAGTGCCTTTGTGAGTGGACGCCAAATACAAGATAACATTTTAATAGTCCAAGAGGTGCTTCATCAGCTTAAGGTTAGGAAATGTAAGTGTAACTTTCGAGCTGTCCTAAAGATGGATATGCAAAAGGTATATGACCGGGTAGAATGGGATTTCCTTCAAGATTATGTCCTCAAGTTAGGCTTTCATGCTACATGGGTATAGTGGATGATGCAATGTATAATGACAGTATCTTTCAGTGTTAAATTCAATTGTGAACATTTACAATACTTCCAACCAACCCGAGGACTTAGACAAGGCAATCCTCTCTCCCCTTACTTATTCATCCTTCTGGCGAACATCTTATTATATCTTATACATTAAGCAATTGACATGGGCAATCTCAATGGCATCAAGCTAAACAAGTGGTGTCCTATACTATCTCACCTATTTTTTTTTGTAGATGATGACATATTCTTCTTAAATGGTAAACTCCTTGAATGTCAGAATTTAGCAAATATAGTGAATCAATATTATTTAGCTATTGGACAGGCTGTTAATCGAAATAAATCAGGCATATTCTTCAGTAAAGCTTGTCCTCTTATTACCCAGCACTTTCACAAAATGCGATAACTGGATGCTCTGCTAATAACATAATTATTATTACCCAGCACTTTCACAAAAGATTGTTAGAGAATTTCTCTAGGGTATTTGAGAAATGCTTGAATTTTGATTTATTGTAACTTTTACATGGTGATTTGATCTTGTATATACTCTGCAATAGGTTATCAAATCAGATGTTAGCATATGTAACTCCATAAGCATCCATGAACGCTTCACGGTTTATTAAACGGAAGTTACCTTTTCATTTTAAAGTCACAAGTTTTCTAAAGACAAACCAGTATTGTTAAATGATACGGTGGCAGTGACAGCTTTCCTCGTTGACTTCAGAAATGATGTTTTTGGCTACTACATATGATTATGCCACCATCAATACATTATCGATCGACCATTTCCATTTCTTTAATTTGAAGCCATCACTTCTGTTGAACTTGTTGCGCTCTGCCGAGCCAGATCCTAGAAGCATGGCATTCCATTGAACGGGATTAGTAGCTTAAACTCACTGCCTAGGCCAATTACCAAAAGCAAAAATTGTCGATCTACTAGACTTCCTTTGCCAGGAATGCTTAAAAGATCTTCTTGAACAATGCTAGTTATAATAAAACTAATAAGAGATGTGATGGATTCTTCTTGAACTAGTCCACTTGCTTAGATGTCCACTTGCAGTCTATATAGAGTATTCTAATTTCGTACACTCGGTATTGGGCAAAAGATCGCTTTAAGTGTCATAAGTTGGCACAAAGGGACACTTAAGTGCCAAAACTTACGAAAGTGGCACTAAGTGCCACATTCGAAGAGAAATGGATCACTTAAGTGCCACTCCGGCCAAAATTCAACTAAAATACTAATGTGCACAATTTTCTGGAGAAGTAAGTGCAAAACGACACCGTTTTACACGCTAACGTAACCGAATAATGCAAAAACGACGTCGTTTTGGTGCTGACGTGGTAATAAATTAATATAAAACTAATTAAATTTAATTTAAAACTAAATTTACTTAAAATATTTAAAAATACAAATACAAATATTAAAAAAAAAAAAAGGTAGGCGACTAAGGAGCCCTCGCCGCCGCCTCCCCACCGCCACTAGGAAGGGCCGACGACGAAGGGGGAGGGTCGACCGAGGTTGCCGGGCCCTAGCCGCCTCAACCCTTTTCTTTTTATTTATTTTTAAAATTTTTAATATTAATTTTTTTTAAATGTTTTAAATAAATTTAATTTTAAACTTAATTTAATTAATTTTTATATTATTTTTTACACGTCAGCACCAAAACAACGCCATTTTACACTTGTTTTGCTGGAAAATCACCATGTCAGCATTTGGGTCGGATTAGCACTTAATTGACCCATTTTGCTCCAATTTTGGCATTTTAAATGCCACTTTTGTAAGTTTTGGCATCCTTTGCCAACTTATGGTACTCTACGGATCTACGCATCCTTGGTATTGGATCCCCTCACATCACTTTCCCCACTGGCAATTTTGTTAAGTACCATACCGTCATGAGCAAAGTACAAATTTAGATCATCTACTAATCCTCTACATTTACATAAATCCCACTCATTGAAATGAAAAACTAAAAGGTCCCGAACAACAACTATTGGGATCTTAACACACAAGAACATTTAAAGCTGAGACATTTTTATGGGGATAAGTACACTAATGGTGCCATAAGTTGTGTACGGCGCTCACTTTGATGCTAAAAGTTTCCGTCGGATCATTTAAATGCCAAAAAATTTGAAAAATGCTCACTTTGGTGCCAACGCCAATCGGATCAGCCGGAAATCTGATGTGGCCTTTTTTTATTAAATTTTTATGCTGATGTGGCTCGCCGGAGTTTCCATTAGATCACTTAGGCCTTCAAACGACGTCGTTTTAGCATCATAACACCAAAACGACGTCGTTTTAGCATCCTAACACCAAAACGACGCCGTTTTACGTCTTTCCCCCAAATTCAAAACCCTAAATCCCCAAACGACGCCGTTTTGTGTCGTCTTCTTCCCCGAGCGGATTCGTCTTCTTCCCTGAATAGATCCAGCAACACCAACAGCACCAACAGCACCAACAGCACCAACAACACCAGCAGCAGAGAACCAGCAACAGCAGTAATTTTCCAGAAAAGAAACCACGCATTCGCCTCCGCCCTCCCCCGGTAGTTTTCCCCCATTTTTAATCACCTTATCAACCTTTCAAATCCCCGAATCTCAGCCTCATCACCGCCTTTTCCCAAGAAATATCGTCGGGTGCAGAGGAAACGTGGGCTCGAAGAATCCCCAGAAGCACGAGCAATCCGACCAATGGTAGCCGCGAAGATCTGGAACGCCACGGAGGTTGTCGGCGAAGCCAGCTGCTACGAAGGCGGCGACCGTGGCCTCGCCATCCCTCCTCCGCCCTCATCGTCAACACCTCCCTCTTTCTCGGGTTTTCTGTTCGTTTTTTTTTCTTTCTTTCTTTTGTCTTGATGTGGCAAGCAACTACAATGGAGGTTGAGGGATGGCGGCTGAGCGACGGTGGCCGAGGGATGGTGGCCAAGGGATGGCGGCTGAGCGACGGCGGCTGAGCGACGGTGGACGAGCAATGGTGGACAAAAAAACCCTAATTTCAATCTCCAAATAAAATTAACAAAATGGCGTCGTTTTTGTGAGGGTATCCACGTAGGACGGCAAAACGACGTTGTTTTCTTAAGGAAGACGAAAAACGACGTCCTTTAAAAGGCTTCTCGATTTTTTTTTTTTTAAATATAAAAGTCACGTAATCATTTTGGCCGGAATCTATCGTCGGTGGCACCAAAGTGATCATTTTTCCTTCGATTTGGCACTTAAGTGATCCGACGGAAACTTTTGGCACCAAAGTGAGCGCCGTACACAACTTATGGCACCATTAGTGTACTTATCCCCATTTTTATGCTATCCTTTTTATGGAATTGCAACTAGTCTCAAATGCAAAGCTGAAGAAAGAGAGTTGCAGTGCAATCTTGGCACAAAAGATGAACAAGCTACTTCCACCCGTGCCAGAAAGTAGGGCTATACATGATAAAATTTATGTTTCTTGATTTCTTTGTTTCTTTATTCCTCGAAACAGGTTTGGAATATAAATCCGTTTGGTAACGCAATTTGATTTTTCTGTTTCTAGAACAGATTTCTATTCCAGAAATAGATTTGAAGAAGAAATCAGAAGCTAAAATTTTTAACTTCTCAATTTCTGAAATAGAAATTAAGAAATCAATTTCTGGCCAGAAATAAATTTCTATTCCAAAAATTTTGTCACGCACACCCTAGCATTCTCCATATATTTTTCGTTTCCGTTCTCCAGCTTACCTTGTTCTGCCACCTGAGAAGTGTAAAAGGGCTCCGGCCTTTTTACTTTCGTAGGCCCACTTAACCTATTATTTCTGTTTCCATTACTTTCTACACTTTCGTAGTCCCTTTAATCGGTCCATGCACAAATGACTAAGCAATGTAGGCCGGAGACCTTGATGCTTAAATCAAGAAAAGGAGTCCCATTACTTCCAACTTAAAGAGAGGTCAGATGATCTTAAGTCATAAATGAGTTTCTCAAATCATCCAAGATTTCAAATTAGTGAACGGCGGAAAGCAATTAGAAGATGAATTAATCCATGAACAATGAAATGTCTCAATCGCCACTGTCTTTCTATATCTTGCCTTTTTAGTATGTCCATGGGCTCCCTTGGTAGTATTCCATTTCAAAATATATTTATGAGTCCTCTCATTTAAACCAATCTCATTCCAATGTGATCGAGGGTGGCAATTCTTGTCCTGCCATATCATTGCATTTGTCTCATTAATGGTGCCGATATAGGATGATATGAGGCTTGATTAAATAACATGGTCCAATAGGATGAAATATTGGTTCTTGTCGAAATGTGTCAATATGTGTCGAGTCTTGTTTATATTAGTTTCATCATATTTGTGTCGTCTTAGCTACAAAGCTTCTGTCAAGTCTCGAATTGATGTTCTCTTATCTTTTCAGCAATTGCTTTCCCTACTTCTGTGGAAAACAACTTATTCTTCATTGACTCAGTGGCTTGTTTGTTTTAAGCGGTGACAGTAATAGCGCTTAATACATAATTGAAAATAAGAAAAGAAAATATTCTTGTTAGCAAGTGCTCCGAGGGCAGCATTTAAGATTACTAAAACTAGTAATAATGTATATCAACACATATTGTTAATTGGAAAAGAATATATCACAAAAAAGTGATACGCTTTGAATAGAAATATTCATATTTTCAACGCACAATAGGCACTCTTTAACCTTTGTCAAAGGAAAAAACTCCCAAATATACTTAGTTAGAACAACATCAAAGACATTAATTTTTTGAAGAACACTTGGTTTCGTTAGTTTGCCGATAGACTTTGCTAAATAAAATTGGATTTTGGAATTGGAGACCAAGCCTCATCAGCGTTGTCCTTTTTTATTGAAGTGTGACTTAATCCGATCTTCTATTTTCTGGCAATTGCATTGGGGTTCAATGGGAGCATCCATGCAAACAAGTCGTCCCTCATTTTCACCCGAAATAACTACGGAAAAGAATGGGTGTAGAAAAGTCTCGGTAAAATATTTCATGAGACAGTCACATTTTTGCCTCCAAAAGCCAGTCAAATCCCCTCTCACGCAGTACTCAGCTTCGCCTTCTAAGTAGTGAGTGACCAAGTTAAATTTATGATTATCAACGCCTATTTCCGCCTGAAGATCCCCTCTGCCCATCTGTTCAAACGCTGTCATCGACGGATGTGGGTAGTTCAAATCCCGTATCCGCAACATTTTTGTGATAAAAAAAAAAGAGTTTGGCTGTATTAACTGTTAACTAGTAATTAAGTTAATTACTAGTTTTTATTATTACCCCACTCTCCATGGGAATAGAACAAATTATTGTACTATTAGAGTCAATTCTATCAAATCCCTTATATCATGAACCACATTACTTTAATATGGGCAGACAGCAGGAATTGAACCTGCGTCTTCTCATTAAATTTGCCTTTCCAAATTGGATGAAAGTGTGTATCGTTAGTCATTTTTAGAATCACTGTACTTTTACTTAATTCTTTCATTTGACGATGTAAATTGGATTATTACTTTATAAACTCCAGTTAAATCAGTTTTAATGATAGGTCGGTAGGGCTCATCGCTCGCCTCCTACAAGTGTAGACTCATATCATGATGTTCCTCTGATCTTCATGTCGAATTGAACCTCAAGAACCTTCATTATTTTTACGAATCAAAGCGAAGTGTCTTTGAATCAGAACCCATGATCACCTAGACCCAAAATACAACGCTCACCTTAGTAAATGACTCTCTTCTTATTATATGTGTCTCTCCCTCCATCACTCCCTGGCGTTACTAGAAAAAGACAAAGGGATGACGTCAGCCATAAGGAAATGGAATTATCATATCACTTTCTCTAGTCCCTACCCCCAACACCAGCAGTCCCACCAGGAAAAATTACTAAAAAAGTCCTAAACATATTTCAATTGTATCAATTCAGTTATAAACTTATTTTTTTTAAAGAATTGAGTCTAAACCTTTTATAATTATTCAGATTAATCAATCGGCCGAAAAAAAATAGCCGGCCGGTGTGCGTGGTAGCCGGCTAGTGCCGGCGACCATTTTTTAATAATATTTTAAAATTTGAAATATTTTATTAATTTTTTTATTTTTTTGTTTTCCTTCTTCCTCTCCTTTCTTCCACCTCCTTTCCTCCTCCCTCCTTCTTCCTTTGGCTCCGGCGATCGGCTAGAGGGGAGGGTTGGCCGTCGCCGAGCTAGCTTGCCTCGCCGTCGCTGGGTGAGGGCGAGCTCGCCCAGGCACTGGTGGGGCGAGCTCTCGCCAGATCCGGTGAGAGGGGCCTCGTTGTCACCAGGTCTAGCAAGCTCGTGCCCAACGACGGTGGGGTGAGCCCCCGCTGGATCTGGCGAGGCTCCCCTCGCGGTTGTCGGCCAAGGGGGGCCTCTCTGTGGCTGCCACTATGGTTCGTTGGGGTGCTGGAACAAAAAGGCATGTTGCCTCTGCGAGCTGCCATGAGGGTGGCCACAAGTCTGGCGACTTGCGGCATGGTCTGGTGACCTCGGCTACACTGCGGGTTGAGTGGTGCCAACCTGTTCATTCCCGAACGAATTGATTTTCACTCAAAACAAAGAAACGAAACTAGATCTCGTTTGAGCATTTCATCGAGCGGGTAGAATACACTACTGAAATGTGGGGTTTTGGTTCCATTGGGACTCAAACCAAAGCCGAAACCTCTGTCGGACAAACAAAAGCATCACAGCAGCCACAAAGAAAAGGGTGGGGTCGGAGTTTGCTCAATCGGGTAGCCAAGCTCCGGCCCAGCATGCTCAAAATGGGTGAGCTCGCCCTCGCCCAGCGACGGCGAGGCAAGCTAGCTCGGCGATCAGCCACATTAGTCGCCTTAGTCCGGCGACCGGCCAACCCTCTCCTCTGGCCGGTCGTCAAAGCCAAAGAAAAGAAAGAGGGAGGAGGAGAGGAGGAGGGAGGAGGGGGAGGGAGAAGGAAAAAGAAAAGATTAAAAAATAATAATAATATATTTTTTAAATTAAAATATTATTAAAAAATGTCGGCGGCACTAGCCGATTGCCACGTCAAATGGGTCGACCATTTTTTCATTTTTTGGCCGGATGGACTGATTCAAAATAATTGTAAAAGATTTATGATTCAATTGGTCAAAAATATAAGTTTAAATTAAAATATTATTAAAAAATGTCGGCGGCACTAGCCGATTGCCACGTCAGCGCCGGTCGACCATTTTTGGCCGGATGGACTGATTCAAAATAATTGTAAAAGATTTATGATTCAATTGGTCAAAAATATAAGTTTATGACCGAATTGACCGACACAATGCAATAGGTTGGAGGACTTTTTTGGTAATTTTCCCAACCCACTGCAACAACATTCCCGCGTTGGCTGGATTTGCTATTTTACTACAAATTAGCTGTCTTTCTCTTTCTATTCTATCATTGTAAGTTGTAGAATTTGGCCAAACATAATATGATTAGAGATTCAAAGTCGTTTGTCTCTTTTATATTTTAGCGAGAAAATTACTTTTTCAGCTTTCTAGCTAAAAAAATTAAAGTATCATTCAAATTTCAAATATCATAAGAAACAATGTGTGAATCTAAGTATCAATATTTGTGCTTTTACAAGGTTTCAGGTGCTGTATAATAAATGAAAGTTAATGTGTATGCTCGAAATATGAAGAATTAAAAAAAAAGGCAAAAAGCGAAAGTAGTTTCAAACGGACAAATAGAGAACGTACACACTAGCAATTAAAGCCTAAGGAAACCTGGCAGGCTGAGTTAACATGATATAACTATACCAAATTGCCAAACCTAGTGATGCTTCTATCGTCAATTTGATTTCTGTCCGAAGAGTAAATATCTAGTATTGCATAACCAAGTAATGTGGGAGGAGCAGCCCACTAGTATGTGTCATCAATACAGGTAAAGCAGCAAAGAGCTACTTAGACAACTGCAAACAAAAATTAAAACTCGATCAATCCAGATCGGATCTTCCAAGGTCAGTAAAAGCTTTTAACTTGCTCAGAAAGTGTTCTCTTGAAATCCCGCAATAGAGATTCGAACGCAATTCCAACAGAGAACGGGACATTGGCAACAAGCATGCTAGGCAGACCAGCCACCAGCAGGTCTGATGAAGCCAAAGGAACTGCAGAAAATGCTCCCAGATTTGCTTTCAAAGGAGCGATGGAAGAACAAATGGACTTCTTGTTCATCTTCCAGCTTGCATAAGACACAAATTCCATTGACGCAGCTCTGTTTACCTATCAAAGGTTTGCAACCTACTTAGAAGGACTGGCCAGTCAATGAAAGCAATCTCAGGCGCATTTGCTTTCAACCAAACAAGACGATGCCGACTGCATTAAAGTCCTCTACAGAAAGACCAAATTCCATGCTGCAGCTGAGGTGAATTCCCCCATCTGTTTTCTGGGTTTAAATCAGGATATATGCAACCTTGCCAGCCACAAAGTGCAACCAGGCACAACCCGCATATCACACAAATTCTTGAAGTCGATATTGCAAGTTCACAACAACCTGTTGTCTTTGGAGCGTTGCTATTAGCTTCGCCAGCCGTTATGTCCATCTTGATTTCTTTAAATGCAAACTCAATTTAGACTGGTCCATTTTTTAATGGAGGCTATGTAAATTGGCTCAATAAAAGCTCGCAATCCATGAATCCACCTGCATTGAGTAATAACATTTGGATATGTGCATGGACTGGCACTCGCACTAAGTAAGATCCAGGATAGTTGTGGGGATTTGAATCCTCACCTAAATGAATGACATGATGAACATGAAGTTTCTACACCTAGCTCAAGGCAGGATCGCATGAAATTTCTATGCTCGAAGTGTGAGGCTGGGTACGAAGAAATGCCCTAAACGGTCATGCCCAAGCCCACTCATTACCTACAAGATTCATCACTTTTACTATTCAACCAAAGCAATATCACAACACTATCACATTCAAATTTGCTATCTGCACAATGATAGACAAAAGGTGCTCACATCTCAAGCATCGACCTTACATTCAAAATAATTCCAAAACCATGTTTATATATAAGACACAGCAAAGCATTCCGAACTTGTTGAAGATTGTGCCTACCAAATCAAGCAGACAATGAATTTCTTCCGTAGAGCTGCCAATTCATTTGTTTTGACTTTGAATGAGTATATGCTTCCATGAGATTAACTATCTGAACACATATTGAGCTGGACCTGTGGAGTCCAAATTTCATGCCTTGTAGAAATGCCCATCTAGTGGTGCCTTTGCTGGTGCCATTCTACACTAAAAAAAAAAAATCATAATCCTCAACTTCCAAATCGATTATAAGAGATTATGATGATGTGCCATCCAAGTATGAAGTTGAAGGCTCTTGGATTCAATCTATCAAGACTGCCAACACTGAAGCACAAATCAAGTACCTGTATAGAAGGAAGAAAGTGAAAAGTAACTGAAGTGTGATAGTTATGAGTAGTTTAAGACAGATACAGGTATCCAACATTAACCTGACTAGTTCTATAATGCTTTTGAATTTGCTTCCACGAGCACTGGGCAAAAAGTGAGATGTAACTAAAACATCATCTTTGTTTGTAAAAAAAAAAGCTTGATATGAGTTTGGGAATTATTCAGGCAAACAAAACTACACTTTTAGCTTTAAACATTCAAGCACATTTATTGTTCTGAACACAATCTGTTATTGACCCAACGAAAATGACAGGTCTAGGAAGCTAGAGATACCAAGGAAGCAAGAACAAAGCTCAAGAAGTAGCAAAAGTCATCCCAAGGAAAACTTCTTTTTTCTTTTTCAAAAAATGAAACAGGCGGAAAACAAAGCTACAGTCAAGATCACAAAAGGCCCAAAAATAGTTAAAAACAATAAAAGGGGTAGAATACAAACTCGAAAAGACAAGCATCGGACAGTACAATGAATAAGAGATTATTGAACTGTTGATAAAGTATCCAGTAACCACAACAATCTACAGAATAATGGCAAGTCCTATAAAAATGAGGTCTGCATTGAAAGAAGCTATGACAACACACCATTCTACCACAGAAAGATACACGGGCAGTGTCATCTTGGTAGACAATTACCTCGTCGATTGTCCCTCTGAAGTCAATCATCCCCAACAAGACAACCCATGCAGCAAGAACAAGTCTTCGATTTTGGATGAAACTAATCCGTGAGGTGGGACTATTCTCCTCAAGGATGGCCTCATAGACACCATCCAATTTAAAAATGGGAAATCGTCACCTACATTATGGCAGTTCATAGATTTATCTCCCTCAATGTATTGCAATTCTTCACCACCTTTTTTACCCCTTCGTTCGACAGATGCACACAGTCCATTAAGTTGAGATTCTTGAGATGGCAACATCTACTTATAAATGCCGCTAGTTGCTCATCGTTGAGTTTCAAGCCTTCTGCTTGCAAGACCTCCAACCGGGGGAGTTCAAATTCTACACATAGATTCCTTATGTTTTTTAAACCAGAGATATTCAAATAACAGATTTCAGGGCAGCTCTTCAGCACACCCGAAATGCCATCCCCAGTTATCTTCAAACAATTGCTTACATCAAGATACTGCAAGTTGGGGCACATATGCCCAATCTTCTTGAGGCGTTCGTCGGTCAGTTTACCATTAGAAGGTATGCAAAGAGACCTCACTTGAGAATTCACCACGATATCAGTTTCATTAGCATCATCCTCCCTTAGGTTCGTCTTCCCCATTTTGATTGCCTTCAGTAAGGGACATTGTGTCATGAGGCTATACAATGTTGTCATCGTGAGATGGGAGCAGTGACTGATGTTAATGTGGGTCAGACTGCGAAGATCTTCACATATCACGCTCATGTCGTCATCTGTGAGGAAACGTACTGCCTCCAATTCTAAGACCTTGATGTCCTGGCGACATAGCATGATCATAAGAATCCCATCGAAGGAAAACCCCACAGCGTGCGAAAGTATGAGTCTCTTGAGCGGAATTTTTGCCTCCGCAACAGATATCAGCAACCTATCCCAGATAAACGAGCCCGAGAAATCCAGACTAATAAAACCCCTGGCGTCACGAAAGGAATCTACCAACTCATCACAGAAAATCGCCTCCTCTTTCATATCATTCAGGGCCAAGGAGACCAAGTCAGGCCTGTTCACTATCAAGGAAGCAATACCTCTCCCAGTAATTGAGTCACATCCCCCAAGCTTAATTTCCTTCAGAGACGGGCAATTCACCGACAGAACCACAAGAGACTGATCAGAGACAGACGGATTACCCGAAAGGTTGATTCGCGACAGCCTCTGCAGCTTCCGCGACAGGTCCGAGATACCGTCGTCCGAGACCCGAGCCGAATCACTCTGCCCCGGGTAGCTAATATCGAGCTCTTCGAGCTTGGGAAAGCACTCCGCGATCGAAACCAAGTCGGCATCCCTCAGCGGCCCAATATAGGACAGCACCAAGACCCTCAAATCCCCGAACTTGGACCCCATCTCGCACAACCCATCGAAGCGGAGGGACTCCTGGTAGGAGAGGTCGAGGCGTTCGAGGGGCAACGGGAACTGGGCGATCTGGAGGAGGACGGAGGACGGGTCGCCACGGAACGAGCTGAGGTCGATGGACTTGAGGGACGTGAAGCGCCCGAGGAGGGAGCCGAGGCGGAGCGGGATCAGTCGGTTGGTGATGGAGAGGCTGGAGCGGACGGTGTTGGAGATGTGTAGCAATCGCTTGCACACGGAGGAGACGGACTCGAGGTCAGCGGCGGAGACCAAGCAGCGGAGGACGGCCTCCCAGCACAGATCGGGCAGGTCTTCCCACGGCGGTTGCTCCGCCGTCGTCAGCTGTTTTTTCTTCTGCACCACCATCGTTGCACCAAACATATCTCACGACTTTATTCACCCCACTCGAGTTACTCGACTGTTGATTTGAGCGCAGAATACATGTTAACAATCTTAAGGCATCCCAAATCATGGGCAAATCCTTTCGAAAAAATCGGATTTGGTCACACGTTGACGGAGAACCGACACCACTGATGAGCCTTGGCCTCCAATTCCAAAACCGAGTTTTGTTAGGCAAAGTCCATTGGAAAATTAGCAAAAAGAAATGTTCTCGTTCAAATTATTGAAGGGTCTTTAATGGTGATCTCACCAAAATTTTCCGGGAGATTTTGCATTTTAAAAATGTCAAAGAAAACCCAATCGCACTTGTCAAAACTCATAAATTGTGTCGTGTGAAATATGTTTCTTTCTCATGTGTTTGTATGCGTTATTTTTAATTTCAGTAGTTGTCCTTTTGGTCGGAAAAGGAAACTTCATATATCCAAATTATAATACCAGAGTAGTCCCTGGCTAGGGCTTCCGAATAAAGTAAATCTAAAAGTGTATGGGGAGGGGACGTAGCCCAGTTTGGCAGTAAGGTGCCACTCCTATGGGCCTTGGCAGCCCAATTGGCCACAAAATTTGCTTCGCGCCTGCAGTGTTGAACGCGTAGGTTAGGGAAACAGGTGAGCTTGGCTACCGCTTCTGCAAACAAAGCTCTCGCCTTTCATGGTGTCGACTGGGGATCGTGCACAGCTTCCACCAGTAAAAGATAGTCAGATTCGATCACTAGGGGATCATGAGCTTTACCATGTAGCAACATATGGTTGAGGGTAAGGAGGAGCGCTTGGATCTCAGTATGCAAGGCCAAAGCTGCTGGGAAATCGCAGGTAAAGCCTTCTATCAAGGTTCCTGTATGATCTCTGCAAATACACGCCATAGTGCCTATAGTACTTGCTAGTTGATATGCCCTGTCTATGTTGATCTTCACCACGCTAGGATCTGGTAGCCACCACAGCAATTCGGATTGGGGAGGAGTTCGCCCTGTTCATGACAGGGTCCAAGTGGAGAGCTGAGCAATGCGTACATGGGCGAGGGCCGCCTCCATGACCTACATCGAATTTGGGCGCTGTCGGCGAAAGATGGTATACCTAGATATTTGCAAGCCGGATTGATCACAGGTTTCTAAGTTCCCTTGCTAAGTTTTCCTGTAAAGGCTAAAGGTTGCGACAGTAACCTTCCCGGTCCAAAAATTTCTATTCTTTTGTTTCTTGGAACAAAAAAGTTTTCCTATAGGCTCAACGAAAGAAGTTTGTCATGTACTGTCGGCGAGACTGGCTTGTTATTTTGTTCGTTGCCGGTTGTGATCTTCCGCAAGTAGGGATGTTCTGCTTCTTTCATGTGTGAATATGTTTTGTGATTGCTCAAAATGAATATGTATATATCTGCATGTACATACACGAGGTATGTCATAACATTGTTCAGCTAAGCAATGAGGCGCATTCAAACATCTTGACATGAATCGAACCTGTGATTTCGTGGAAGATTAAACGACCCATTTACCAAGGTGGTTATAACTGACCCTCTTGTTGTTCTGAGTGAGGTTGATCCGGGTTGCTTAATGTGTAGTCAACTTCTTAATGGGCCGTGAAAATTTTGGCTTGAAAGGGCATTTTTTTTTTTGGAGCAAAGGCTTGAAAGGACTTTGCCAAGTTGGGAAACGAAATTGTTTGATTTTTTTTTTTTTTTTTGGTCGGTAACAAAAATTATTTGATTACCAGGAGAAAAAGAAGGAACGAATATAAAGAGAGAAAAAGAATCTTAAATGAAAACGACAAGTGACGCATGCTTTGATAATGACCAGCAAGAATGTCCTTTTGGAAGAGTTCTCTAGGAAAAACTTATAGCAACTTGGAGTATCTCGGACTGTTGCTTACTCATGATATGGGTTTGCTTAAAGGAAGCTCACACGAAATTTTTTACTTAATTTAATTTTTCTACGGAGCATTGATGGAAAAGAAAAATAATGAAGACTAGGCACTTTTCATAGTGTATTAATTACTTATTTCCCATCTTAAAATATGATTGGTCATGTTTTCTTCTAACCATCATCTAATATGGACGTCATTCATTTTTATTAATGTTGGTCAACTTTGTATTTTAGGTAATAATCATAACTTCTAATCTATCAAGTAGTCATGCTTGGAGAGAATTTTGGAGAGAATTTTGTTCAATTAGAAATGAAGGAAAATATTTTTTGATATGAAAATTGGGATCTTCATGACACTAACCTTGAAAATATGCATGATTTACCGAAGCAAACGTTTTGACATGATACGAATTTAGTGGTTCATGCCAAACAATGGGTGAGAGCATATACGTGGACTAGCAAGTATCTCCTCTTTTTCATTTCTCTTTCTTGAGTTTTTTTTTTTTGTCGGTCTTACTCTACTCTTATTTTAACGTTCACTCTTAGACTTTTGCCCTGCCTCCTTGCAGGGTGTGGAAGTCGAAACCCACTCTTGAAACTAATGTATCCTCACCCTACCCCCCTAAGAATGTGGGGATTCAAACCCCCCACCTCTCTCTTCCAAGTTGGAAGGGTGGCCATTGGGGTAAGCCCAAGTGATTTTCCTTTCTTAAGTTTAAAAAATAGAAATTATCCCTATGATAGAGCAAACGAAATGCGTGACGAAGCCATCTCAATTTCAAAAACAAAATTAGGTGGGAAGTCAATTTATTATTATTATTATTATTATTATTATTATTATTATTATTATTATTATTATTATTATTATTATTATTATTATTATTATTATTGTGACTGTGCTCACGCAACCCCATATTAGGTTATCGTTATTAATTGTAATCTTGCTGAGCTGATTGGATGTTTGCCGACATTTAACATGCGTTGCCAGAAATGAAATCGACATTGGAAAGATCATGGGAACTTCTCACAATCCTCTTGAGCGTCATTTCTGCCAATTAAATTGAACTTCTCTTAATACGAAAATAAAGTAATTGAATTGGAGTTAGGCGAGCCTTCTTCATATGCTTCCCTCCACTTTCAAAACCGACTCCTCCTGGGATTTTAACCTTGGTTAAGACATTACCATGCTGTAAAAGAAACTGCTTCAGCCCAGCCAGACCTCTCGCACTCCTAGTCCTAGAACAGAGGACATACACCGATTCTGCAATTTCCAGAGGTAACCCACCTATATATATCGGATTTGAGGACCACCAAATAATAAAATTGGCTGAATTACATTTGCACCCAAATTTTTGGTATCGTGCCAATTTGCCGTTGATATTTTAGTTTTCGCAAGGGCCCCTTATCCTGCTCCACTCCCGACATTCGAAAGTTCTTTGCAATTGACCTCCCGAAATTGACTAAGGGCCAAATTCTATTCCGATATCTAGGAACATATCCCAACTTGACTATAAGGGTGAGCAGTTTTGATGGTTCCGTACAAATTCTACTTGGAACCTAAAACCTACATGTTATAACTTATTTTTTGAAACATAGAACTTATACAAACCTAAAACCTACCCTATCATGGGTTTTAGGGTCTATCCAAGTTTCCGGTATTATTAATCGAATGATTACATTGAATCATTACCTTTAATGATCACCACTTACTGTTAATCTGCTAACCACAACTTATATTAGGCACATAAAGAATATGAAACATTAACTAAGTCTTGGTTATAAAATGTAAGCTCGGACTAGTAGCTCCATATTGTTCACTCATCATCGGAAAAATACAAAACTTGTTCTAGATTCAATTTTCAAGTTCCATCTACTTAGAATTTGAAACCTAGCCGTCAAAACGGGTTCTAGAAGTAAAGTTTTGTCAACTTCAAAACCTAATAGGAGTTTTCTCAACAAGTCCTAACTCCTTCTATAAGGATTGCTACCAAAAATGGTTTCCATCAAATGCTGGTGTGCTCACGGCTATGGCTCGGGCTCTAGGTCGGGGTTGAGATTGGACTCGAGGTCATCCACAATGCCATTAAGAGGGGGCAACACTGACCTATCAGTGTCACCAGGTGGATCATCAAACTCATGTAGAGGATTGTATAAGTCCTTGTTGACCCAAGCAACCAGGCCACAAAAAGATGAGGAACCAGGTACCCCACCCCCTCATTCACCCATATCATTATGGTGTGGCGTTGGAAGAGGACATCAGTTGTAGCGTCCTCGAAATCAAGCACCATGACTTCCATATGTATAGGGAGACCAAAATGCAAGGGCGGGAGACTCATACCTCAAGGCCTAAAAATGGTTAAACAATAACAAATAAGTTGAAAACTCAGTAAGTAAATAACCAAATCTTGTATAGGCGGATGTCTTGCATCGGAACCTAATGATTACTTGATCCAAATATGTTGATGGCAGATCAATAGCAAAGCATAAGCTTTGCCTTAACAATATACACTAAGACACCTATCCTTTATCTTAGTCTCTCGACTCCTAAATAAAGGCATACAAAGCCACACGTACAACCAATAGTGTAATTAATAGACAATAATAATCACACGTTGGATATTAGCATCTAAAACATTATCAAACCCTTCGAGACCCGGTCAATGGCCTTCAGAACATCCACAAGCCTCTCGCTTCATAAATAACAATAATTATAGGATGCACATACCTTCCAAGTTACTAAAATGACAATTAAATCATGCACGTGTCTCATATATCTCATATGGGCCATATCAAATATGGACGAGCCATAAGATATCTTCCAAAGTTTGCACATAATACTCAAATACTCTATATATATTTAGCGCATCGAGAATCACATGATATCCTATACTATCATGCTATCTTGAGTTCAATTATTAATCATATATAGCCAAAAACCTTTGGCTCTTCTGGAAGTCTCTAGGACAATCATCTTGCCCCATCAAGCACGGCATTTGAACCTTTGTCAGGCATCCTTTCAGGTATCATTCCAATATAACATTCCTGCGAATGGCATTTGAAAATCTCTGGGTCACCCTCCAACGTTTCTTGGTGGCGGCAATGTCCCCTAAAACTTTCGGTGACGGAATCCTTCCTATGACCATACGAATCAAGCACACCTGGTTTTATCTTTCATATTAATAAGTTCAAAGTATGAATGCCTTAAGGGAGTGTCAAGTGATGTGTAATTCATGACCTATCAAAAATGCATCAATAAAGTATGTTGAGCACGAAACTAGAATCATAACTTGACCTATTACATTCAAGCACTAGCCTAAGTCAAACTTGGATAGAATGATACACCTCTCATCGAGCCAAGAAAGTGACTCGACCCGACGTACTTCCACATATATCCAAGAACCAACATTGTTGTAGATTTGACGGCTTGATGTGAATTCAAGCATCAACCATGACTAATGGAATTCCATATGTGAAGACCACATCACATAACACTCATACAACCATTCATAGCAATCAAACATGAAGATCAAGCCTAAGTAATAATAACAAATGGTCCACAAGTGACAATCACGGAAATCTTCCTAATTCAAGGGGTAACCTAATTCTAAACGAACTATTACCATGAATCAGGCCAACTTGATCAAACTTAACAATCACATACTCATTCCTCTCTCATCCCTAAGCCTCATAGTCCAAGTATATCCTGAGCAAATCATACAAAATTAATCACATAAGCTCTTCAACCAAGGATAACTTTAACGACTCTAGGAAAGGACCTATATCCAAGTTATATAATGCAATGGCTTAGCCAATGTTTAGGAAATCTACTTATGAACAACTGAGACAAGATGAGGGGCGATCAGTGGTGGCCTGGGAACGGCACGACAGCAGCAGCACGATGCAAGGATGGCGATGGTAGCAACTGACGAATGGCGAACCTAGTGGGTGACCGGTGGTGGCTTAGCAAGAGAAAGACAGGAAAATGAAGAGAAAAAAGAGGGAGAGGAGAGCAGGAGGTGGTTTGGTCGAAAGGGAGGGGTGAGGGGGGGGGGGGGGGGGGGAGAGAGAGAGAGCTTAAAAAAGAAGGAGAAGCTTGAAGAGAAAGGGGTCAATCTCATTTAATGCCATGTTTAATTATTGTCCTATACTCATGATGGCCTTAAACTTGAAGGGTCAGAAGCAATCCTATCCCTCCATGTTACCAAGTTCATCCTCCAAGATCAAAAACCAAGATCTTTTCTTGACTTCTCAATTATTGGCTAGGTTCAAGAAGGGTAAAATGATCCATTTCCCCTTGAAATGGCGCCTACACCCTTTGAATAGCCTTCCAAAATTTGTCTCATCTCAAATTTAAATATAAGAAGCTAAATTGGTCTCATCTCTAGGTCCCCTACAATCTATTTCCTCAAATTAGCGTATTTCTCCAATTAATGTAATAATGGACTCACATGTATTATTTCAATTGGATAGGGATGTCTTGATTACATCTATAATCAATACTTGTAATTTGTGGCTAAGTTTCGATTGGAAACAACTTTAACATGAATTACACCAACTTGGACGACATTGGCAGAACTCATGCGGCCAGACTAAAATCGAGTTCGACTCCTATTCAGGGTTTTATGCATGAATTTTATTTGAGCTTGGTCGAGCCATGAATGGCCCTCAATTATTATGTAGTTGAGTAGGATTGATCAACCTATCCACACCCACAGTCGTTTAGAATCATATTAGGGTCGTTCACAAACAGTACATTGACTGTGTGGTGTCACCCGCAATCGATATATACTCGAGCTAAATCGATCTATATCCATTCATTAACTGACTTATGATGGTACATGATCACCCACAACGATCTTTATGGTCGAACGGTCATTTCATGATTGAATGCTCTAGTCTATAGCAAGCTTGATTTTGAGTTGCCTTGCCCCTAATCAGTTAGTTGGCTCATGAACAATCTCTAGGATTGAGTTACAGCCTATTCTCATTATTGATATACCGATTTTTAGTCCATCCCTCATGGTCTAGATATGGGTCCGAATCAAAGATGTGACATTTACGTATTGGAAATGTTTTATTAGCCAAAAACTGTTGACTTTTCAAAGTTAGTGGCGGAAAGAGTAAATTGGAGCCACCTGGAGTAAGCCGTCAATAAATTTTAGAAGACCATAATGGGGTTTATTAGTTTGCTGCTCAATCATGATTAAATTTTGTTGGACTTTCATTCATATTGATAAAGGCCGAGGACAACCAATAAGTCTCATTTGGTCAAAAAAAGAAAAACTAGTAAGTCTGCCTCACTAGTCACTAATCATTTGTCTTGGTCTTTTACTATGGTGTAAGTCTTGATTCTTGTCATATCTTCTAGCTAACTAATATGAATGGAACCAAGGGTCAATTTGTTTGATGAAAAGCCATTTTAAAGGAAATTGTCTTTAGACTTTCTAGCATTTGAATGACTGAAAATTAATCTAGCAACAAAAAGTGTTTTACATAGACTGAAAACAACAGGCTTACATTAAGAAAAACAACTTCCTCTTTCGGCAAGAAAAATCATCTTTCCCAATTTCTTGCTACACGATCCAAGCAATAAGAATAGGTCATTCTATGTCCCTTTCCTTTCTCCTCATCTTTCTATTACTCATCAATTTCTTGCTACACGATCCAAGCAATAAGAATAGGTCATAATTTCTTTCCTATTTTGTTTGTAATTCTTGTTTTTCTAATGGATTACAGAATAAACAAAGATGTTTTTTTCCAACTCGTTAGTCATTACATGTCATTTTTAAGAGAGAATGACACTAGAAATGCTATAAGTTGTATACGGCACTCACTTTAATACCCAATTTTTTTTTTAATAACTTAAGTGCCACTTAAAAAAAAAAACGATTACTTAAGTGCAACTCTGATTTGAGTCACTAAAAATCTGACATGACTTTTTTTATTTATTAATTTCTTAATCTTATGTGACTTGCTTGTGTGTCTAAACGGCATAGAACCCCTAAACGACGTCATGTAACAAGTTAAAAAGTGATTACTTCAATGCTAGTCGTTATAAAAAAATGATCACTTTAGTACCAATCATTGTTAATAAGTAATCACTTTAATATCAATCTTAATAAAGAAGTAATCAATTCATTGTAAAAAAAATACTATCTCGAATAAGATTTTTAACTATAAATACCATGTAATTTCTCTAACTGGAATTTTTCGTTGGAGGCACTTAAATAATTGTTTTTCTCCGATTTTAGTGTTTAAGTGAGACGGCAAAAAATTTTAGTACTAAAGAGAGCGTTGTATACAACTTATGACACTTCTAGTGTCATTTTCTCATTTTTAACGATACACGTTGCCTTTAATAGATTCACCTATTGTCAAATACCATAAAACCATTTTTTTTTCAACTTGTTTTCAATACAAACAAACTCCAGAAAATGATTCATTTTCTCTAATGTTAAATTTTCTAAAAACATTTTCCAATGACAATAAGTTTTCAGTGAAACAAATGGATCCTAAGGATCCTAACTATCTTCCTTATCGAAGATACAATTGCCAAAATAATACAACTCAATAATTACCTCTCACAGGAAAACATAGAGGTGTAACTGACCTAATAACTCGTTAGAGTTTAAATTGCCACTAGCATTTGATTTCTTATCAAATAACCGAGGACAATTCACATATCTACCATAAATTATATAACTACGTTGGAAATCTAAGTGTTCATTATGCTTTCAAGAACATCAAACCTTTTAGAAGAATCGTCAACTTAATTTAAGGCTCTGTTTATTTCACGAAAAATAACTCCTGAAAAAATGTGGTCTTTTTTTTGGAAAAAGAATATTATTGGAAAATGGCTGAACACTGGAAAATGTGGTCTTTTTTCGGAGAATGGCTTCCTGAAAAACATTTTTTGAAAACATAATATTTTCCTCGAATGAACGAAGCATATATTTTTAACGAATTCATATTTTTCTAAAAACGATCTCTTATGTCACTTATGAAAAAATAAATTGACGAAAATTAATTTCATTATTAATGAACATGATTAGGTATGGACTATTGTTGATAATGAAAAAAAGCTGCCATCCACTAATTTTTCTAAACTGCAGAAACAATCATTGTGTACTTATAAATCATTGATCATTAGTGAAACAAACTAATCGTAAGGAAAACCACCTTGATGCATGTACCTTTATTGTGACGCAGTGAAACTACATTGGGCCAAAATCTAGATAAATACATCGAAGTTTTTTATACGATTGAGTACATATATTTTCAGTCCTAACTTGAGAAGTAAATATGGGCTCAACCCATTAGATGTGTCCAACATTTACACATTTGTAGGCCAACTTAACCCATTATCTCTGTTTCCAACAATTTCTACACTTTCGAAGTCTCTTTATTGATCCATGCAATAAGGACTACGCAATATGGGCCGGAGACCATGAAGCAAAAAAGAAAAATTACTTCAACTGAAAGAGGGGCAGACGAATTAACCCATGAATAATTAGGTGTCTCAATCGACGCCACTTTTTATCGCTTCTGTCCGTGGGGCCCGGGAAAAAAATTACACAGGGAACTCTAGAAAGTCGTGTCATCGTGATAAGGGCCAACAAGAAGAATAATCAAGTATACATGCCTTGGAAACGTTTTGTTGGTGGACGACCATCGACTTTCAACGGTTGTGGCAAGAAGAGTTGTTGGGCTAACTAGAATATTCCATTAATAAACCCTAATAAGTCTATGTCTTGGTCCTTATTATTACTAAAATTTTAATGGACGAACACGGTTTGTCTTTTTTCTTTTTTCGGCCAATGATAATTAAAAGTTTGTGGGATTCTCGTTTTATATAGATCTAGGCGGAGGTAACTAATAAGTCTACACCATTAATCACATCTTTTATTATGGTGGAAGTCTTGGTCCTTGTTATATTTTTCAGTTACGTAACATGGATGGAACCTAAGATTCAAAGTATTAGTTAGCGGTTTGATCATATTGCAGTACAATTATAATATTACTTGGATTTTGAATATAGAATTAAGTAGGGAGACAACTTTTGTTTATGGATGCAATTAGCCGATAAGATCATTAGATGATTATTATTATTGTTATTATTATTATTAGTTGTAATCTTTCCGAGCCAACTTAGAGCCAATTCATTGCTTTTCCACATTTCACGGGTTTCTCTTCAAATGGAGCCAATATGCGAAAGATCATGGAAGCTCCTTGCCATCGTGAGAGAAGGGCAAATGAGAAGAACAAATATTAGCATTGGAACTATTGAATTTTCAGCATAAATCACGAGGAAGAGCTGTTGGAGCCAGCTATATTATTCCTTGGACATAGTATCTCATCGAAATGAGGATAGGAACACTTGGAAAGCCCACGGGCTCCGTTTATAAATATTTCATTTTTGGATGTACTTTTGAGTCATCTCGTTTAAATCAATCTCCTACGATCGGAAGAAGCAAATCTTGCCATTTCATTACCTTCATCTTCTTACCTGGTGCGTGCCATTTCCTTATAATGCGTGGCTTAAATAAATAAATACATAAATAAATAAATATATGTATATTGCCCAATGTTATGAAATATTGGTTTTTGTCAAAATATGTCAACACAAGTCGATTATTATTTGTATCAATTTAGCCGTACTTGTGTCGCCCTAGTTACAAAACTCCCCTCAAATGTCGAATTTATGTTTGCATATCTTATCAGCAATTGCTTCTTCTCAGTTTTGGAAAAAAAAAACTTATTTTTCATTGGCTCAACGGCTTGTTTATTTCAGCACAGATTCCTTTAACTTGTGGCATTTATGGTGGCATTTTCGGGTGGCTGCGGTGATAATATTGGCGCTTTATACATAGTTGAAAAAGAAAAAGAAATTGTTCCTGTTAATATTTGTCCTAGTGACTTAGTTAAAACAACTAAAATTAATAATAACGGATGTTAACATACCGTGAAATTTGAAAAGAGATATTCCAACAAAATGACCTGTTCAAATAAAAAAGTTAATTTTTCCAAAGCACAATCCACGACTTTTAACAAGTGCCGTAGGAGAACCCTTTAACATTTTCCAAAAGAAAATCCCAAACACATATAGGTAGATCAACATCAAAGACATACCAATAATTGGAAGAAGAACAGTTGCTTTTGTCAATTCACCGATGGACTTCGCTAAATAAAACTGGATTTGGGAATTGAAGGCCGAGGCCCATCAATGTTGTCCATTATTTCATTGATAAACTCTAATAAATCTAAGTCTTGGTCCTTATTATCAATAAAGGTTTTATAGGTGAACGCAGTTCTTTTTTTCTTTTTTTTCAGCCAGTCATAATCAAAGTTTGTGGGACTCTCATTTTATATTGTTCTAGGCGGAGGATAGCTAATAAGTCTACATCATTAGTCACAAATTACTTGTCTTGATATTTTATTATGGCGTAAGTCTTAGTACTTATTATATCTTCCAACTACGCAACATGATGGAGCCTAAGGTTCAAAGTCTTAGTTATCAGCTCAATCATATTGCAGTGCAATTATAATATTATTCGGATTTTGAAAATAGAATTAGGTGGGGAGACGACTTTTGTTTATGGATGCAATTAGCGGATACGATCATTGGACTGTTATTATTATTATTACTATTTGTAATCTTTATGAGCCAATTCAATGTTTCCCCTCATTTCGCGGGTTTCTCTCCAAATGGAGCCCACACGTGAAAGATCATGGAAACTCCTTGCCATCGTGAGCGAAGGGCAAACGAGAAGAACAAATATTTGCATTGGAACTATTGAATTTTCAGCATGGGTGACGAGGAAGAGTTGTTGGAGCCAGCTATATTATTCCTTGGACACAGTGTCTCGTCGAAATGAGAATTGGAGCACTTGGAAAGCCCACGGGCTCCTTTTGTAAATATTTCATTTTTGGATGTACTTTTGAGTCATCTTGGACGCGTTTGGTAACGTTTCTGTTCAAAAATTGTTCCAAGGAATAGAAATAAATAAAAAAAAAAGTGTTTATGTTCCGGGAACAATTTTTGACCAGAAAGATGCATTTGGTAAATTTGTTCGGGAATAAAAAATGAATAGAAACGCGTTTGGTAAATTTTTTATTCTTTTTTTGTTTTTTTTAATTTTTTAATTTTTTTTTCCTTTCTTTTTTATTTTTTTTTTTTTTTCGGCCGGTCGCCGACCTGCGGCGGCTAGCCAACGGGGCTGGTAGCCTCGCCGAGCTCGCCCAGCCAAGGTGAGGCTCATCGTCGCCCCGCGGGCGAGGCCGAGCCTCGCCGGGGCCGGGTGACGCTCCGGCGAGGTCGCCGACCCTCGACGGCGTTGCGGCCCTCGACGGTCGGTCGCCGGCAATGGCGAGGCCGGAGACCGGCCAAAGAAAAAGAAGAAAAGAAGAAGAGAAAGAAAAAGAAAAAAATGTTTCTTCAAAATCGT
Organism: Eucalyptus cladocalyx; assembly: GCA_017140615.1. Classification (NCBI taxonomy): domain Eukaryota; kingdom Viridiplantae; phylum Streptophyta; class Magnoliopsida; order Myrtales; family Myrtaceae; genus Eucalyptus; species Eucalyptus cladocalyx. The sequence continues at coordinate 14,222,480 of CM029516.1, read as the reverse complement.
TTCGGAATAATAAACAAATTTTTTTGTTTCTCATTTCTGTTCTTTTTGTGTTCGGGAACAAAAAAACAAAAAAAGAAAGAAATGCAATCATACGCGTTTCTGTTCTTTTTTTTTGTTCCCGAAAACAAAAAAAACAAAAAATATGTTCATAAACAGATTCCAGAAATAAAAATATGAACGCCCTTGTTTTCGGTCGTAGCACCTCCTATCATACCATTTCACTGCCTTCATCTTCTTACTTGTTGCGTGCCATTTCCGATAAGACGTGGCATGACTGAAAAAAAAAAAAAAATTGCCCAATATTATGAAATATTGGTTTTTACCAAAATATGTCAATACACGTTGATTCTTGTTTGTATCAATTTAGTCGTGCTTGTGTCGCCCTAGTTACAAAACTTCTCTTGAGTGTCAAACTTATGTTCTCATATCTTATCAGCAATTGCTTCCTCTCGGTTTGTGGAAAAAGGCTTATTTTTGGTTCACTTAAGGGCTTGTTTATTTCAGCACAAGTTCCTTAACTTGTGGCATTTATGGTGGCATTATCTGGTGGCTACGGTGATAATAATGGCGCTTCATACATAGTTGGAAAAGAAAAGGAAATTGTTCCCATTAGCTGTCGTCCCAATGACTTATTTAAAACTATCAAAATTAATAATAACAGATGTCAACACACTGTGATAATTGAAAATAAAAGTATTCCAACAAAATGACATGTTCAAATAAAAATGTTAATTTTTCCAAAGCGCAATAATTGCATCGACAACTATGCCAAGGAATGTTCGGCTTCTCAATATGATAGGTTAAGCCAATAAATTAAATATACTTCGCCCTGGAAAATTAGACTTTTGAGGTGTCGATACGCAAATGCGTTCTAAAAGGTTTAAATTGAATGGCTACTACCCGGGAAAAAAATTGCATAGTAATTTCTAGATAGTCGTGTGATTGTGACAGAAGGTCATATAATAAGAATAATCAAATATATATGTCCTGAAAGCGTTTTTATTGGTGGATGACGATCGACCTTCAGCGGTAGTGGCAAGAAGAGTTGTTGGAGCTACGTAGATATTCCATTAATAAACTTTATAGATAATTACACTAGAAGTCCTAAAACTTGTCAATAAAATATAATTTAGTCCTAAAATTTTCAAAAAAACTGCAAATAAGTCCTAAAACTTAATACAAAAGTGCAATTAAGTTCTTTTTCAAAAAATATAATCAAATCTTAAAATTTGTTACAAAAGTGCAATCGAGTCGTAAAATTTTCAAAAAATGTTATTAACAAAATGACTTGATTTAAATAATTTAACAAATATTTAGACTTGATTATATTTTTTTGAAAGTTTTAAGACTTAGTTGTACTTTTTGAAAGTTTTAAAACTAAATTATACTTTATTGACAACTTCTAGGACTTCTTATGTATTTATCCTGAACTCTTATAAGTATATATCTTGGTCTTTATTATTAATAAACGTTTTATTTGTGAATGCGCTTTGTCTTTTTTTTTTTTTTTCCAGCCTATCATAATTAAAGTTTGTAGGACTCTCATTTTATATTGTTAAAGGCAAAGGATAGCTAATAAGTCCACACCATTAGTCACAAATTATTTGTCTTGGTGTTTTCTTATGGTGTAAGTCTTGGATAATGAGTGGTTCCTAGCAGGCTTCTAGGATGTGAAGGGGGTGAATGAATTGAACTATATACCAAATATGGGGAGAGCGATTATGAGATATATATGTGGTAACTAAAATTAACTTATGGATGCATCTTTTAATGTAATGGCAAGATTTGCTTTAGAACTCTAAAATTAAGTGAGCTCAGGCTAGAGCACTAGTGAGATAGGTGACCTCTTAGGAAAGTGTCTGCCTATACGTCAAAAGACAAAATCGTGAGGATCAAAATGGGATGAGCCAAAGAATATAATACCTCAAGTGAATTAATCTGGGGATGTCACATTAAGGTATTAAAGTGAGACCCCCTCTAATAGGTGTGTGATTTGAGGATGAACTAGGCAGAAGTTGATGGGCCTATAATGAATTGATTTGACGAGAGTGGGGAGTGGTTGCTGGGGCCAAAGAGCCTAGACAATGAGTGGCTCCTGCAAGCTTCTAGGATGATAAAGGCGATTGGATTGAACCGAATTATGCATCAAACAAGGGGAGCATGATTCTAGGATATACATGTGAAAATTGAAATTAACTCCTGAATGCACCTTCTAACGTAATGGCAAGCTTTGCTTTAGAATTCCAAAGTTAATCAAGCCTAGGCTAGAGCATTACTAGAATGGGTGATCTCTTGGAAAGGTGCTTGCCTATATGCCAAAAGATAAAGTGGTGAGCCTTAGAATGGAATGGGCCAAAGTAGATAATACCTTGAGTGAATTAATCTAGAAATGTCCCATTATGGTATCAGAGTGGGACTCCCTCTAGTAGGTGTGTGGTTTGGGGAGTAACCAAGCAAAAGCTAGTGGGCCTATAGTGACTTGGTTCGACGAAGGCAAGGAATGGTCACCAAGGCCAAAGGGCCAAGACAATGAGCGGCTCCTAGCAAGCTTATAAAATGCTGAAGCTGGCAGGAATGAACTAATCCATGCATCACAGAGGCACTTTTTGATGTAATGGTAAGCTTTGCTTTAGAACTCCAAAGTTAAGTGAGCACTACAAGGATAGGTAACCTCTTGAGAAGGCGCTTACTTGTATGCTAAAAGACAATGCTGTGAGATTCGGAATGGGACAAACCAAAGTAGATAATATCTCGAGTGAGTTAATCTAGGACTGTCATATTATGGTATCAGAGTAAGACCCCCTTTAGTAGGTATGGGGTTTGGAATAAATCAGGTAGAATCTGGTGGGCCTATACTGACCCAATCCAACGAGGCTGAGGAGTGGTCACCAGGGCCAGAGGGCTTAAACAAGGAGTGACTCCGAACATGTATATATATATGAAAACTAGAATTAACTCATGGAGGAGCCTTTTGACTTTTTAGTAGGTATGGGGTTTGGAATAAATCAGGTAGAATCTGGTGGGCCTATACTGACCCAATCCAACGAGGCTGAGGAGTGGTCGCCAGGGCCAGAGGGCTTAAATAAGGAGTGACTCCGAACATGGGTGTGTGTGTGTGTGTGTGTGTGTGTGTGTGTGTGTGTGTGTGTGTGTGTGTGTGAGGAGTGGTCGCCAGGGCCAGAGGGCTTAAACAAGGAGTGACTCCGAGCATGGGAGTGGTCGCCATGGCCAGAGGGCTTAAACAAGGAGTGACTCCGAACATGGGTGTGTGTGTGTGTGTGTGTGTGTGTGTGAGGAGTGGTCGCCAGGGCCAGAGGGCTTAAACAAGGAGTGACTCCGAACATGGGTGTGTGTGTGTGTGAGGCTGAGGAGTGGTCGCCAGGGCCAGAGGGCTTAAACAAGGAGTGACTCCGAACATGGGTGTGGAGTGGTCGCTAGGGCCAGAGGGCTTAAACAAGGAGTGACTCCGAACATGGTGTGTGTGTGTGTTGTGTGTGTGTGTGTGTGAGGAGTGTGAGGCTGAGGAGTGGTCGCCAGGGCCAGAGGGCTTAAACAAGGAGTGACTCCGAACATGGGTGTGGAGTGGTCGCTAGGGCCTGTGGTCGCTAGGGCCAGAGGGCTTAAACAAGGAGTGACTCCGAACATGGTGTGGAGTGGTCGCCAGGGCCAGAGGGCTTAAACAAGGAGTGACTCCGAACATGGGGGTGTGTGTGTGTGAGGCTGAGGAGTGGTCGCCAGGGCCAGAGGGAGGAGTGGTTGCCAGGGCCAGAGGGCTTAAACAAGGAGTGACTCCGAACATGGGGGTGTGTGTGTGTGAGGCTGAGGAGTGGTCGCCAGGGCCAGAGGGCTTAAACAAGGAGTGACTCCGAACATGGGGGTGTGTGTGTGTGTGTGTGTGTGAGATATATATTTGAAAACTAGAATTAACTCATGGAGGAGCCTTTTGACTTAATGACAAGCCTTGTGTGTGTGTGTGTGTGTGTCTATATATATATATTTGAAAACTAGAATTAACTCATGGAGGAGCCTTTTGACTTAATGACAAGCCTTGTGTGTGTGTGTGTGTGTGTGTGTGTGTGTGTGTGTGTGTGTGTGTGTGTGTGTGTGTCTATATATATATATATATATATATATATATATATATATATATATATGAAAACTAGAATTAACTCATGGAGGAGCCTTTTGACTTAATGACAAGCCTTACTTTAGAACTCTAAAGTTAAGCAAGTGATGACCTTCTAGGAAAGTGCTTGCTTGTATGCTGAAAGACAAAACCATTAGACTCAAAATGAGATAGGCCAAAGTGGTTAATATTTTAAGTGAGTTAATCCATGGATGTCATAAGGGTGGCTAGGTATATGACTTAAGTTTGTATATTTTTGATAGATTAATATTTTGACCCATAATATATTGGAAATGTTTAAAATTGATCCCGTCCAAGTCGAGATGCTGGATTTGTGTGTCAATGTTCGACACGTGTCTAACACCAATAAAGAGGCCCCTAGAGAGTGTCCATGCTTTCTAAACAATGGAGAGTGGAAGACTTGAGAAACGAAACGAAAAAAAAAAAAAAAAAAAAAGATGAACAGTAACCAAAATAGAAGGAAAGAAAAGAAAAGAAATAAGGAAATTCAGAAAATTAAGCAAATGACATCATCTCATCTAAAGTAATCCACCTTAAATTACCTATTGTGATATGTAGGACAACTTGCGATGAGTGAATCATCACGTTAGAAATTTCTAGAGAGACATGATCAATATGACTTGATTGCATTTTCACTTGTTAGTTTAGGACTATATTGGTTCGATTGAAAAGTTCATTGCTAAATTTACATATTTAAGATTTGCAATTTTCTTCCAAACAAGATGAATGAAATGAGTCAGTCTCACCAGTCACTAATTATCTATATTGGTTTTTAATTATGGGGTCAGTCTTGGTCCTTTTATATCTCTCAGCTTGGTAACATGGATGTAGCCTTAGGATAATGACATTCTCCCTAGGGCTTAAATTAGCTATTAACTAACTAATTAAAACGTATTGTAAAAGTGCAATTATTATAATATTTCTCTTTCTTTTTTTTTTTAATGATGGATGTGCTTCCGCAATACAGCCACGAGATTATCATCGTAGACCAAATAACTTCTTATAGTTGTGACGGAAGATCAAAGACGAAGAGTAATTAAATATTTGCGTGTTGAAAATGTTTTTCTGGTGGATAAACGTTGACTTTTCAACGCGGGAGAAATTATTAGAGCCAACTAGATATCTTCCATGTTCAAAAAAAAAATAAAAAAACTAGATATCTTCCCTTAATCAATTCTAAAGAACCATAAATGGGATTCGCTTTATTACCGGTAGGTCAAAATTTAATTTTGTGGGACTTTCATTTAAGAAGGATCCGTTCCACAAGCTCCCACTGCATATCCACGGAAGTATGGTCGAGCGCCAAAAGGGCCAAGGGTGCTCTTGCCAAGAGCACCAAGAGGCCAAAACCGCCAAAATGGCAACTTACTTTAGTACCTGACCTGCATAGCTTGCTAGTACAACTGGAAGAAGGAAGAGAAGAAGAAGATCCACGATATCCACTTGACAAGATCTCTATCACTGCAGGTCCACTGAAGTATGGTCAAGCGCCAAAAGCGCTCTTGCCAGCGCCCTTGCAAAGAGCGCCAAGAGCGCACTCGGCAATAGCGCTTTTGCCAAGAGCGCCCTTGCCAAGAGAGCTCTTATTGAGAGCGCTATTGGCATGGGCGCTTTTGCCAAGAGCGCCAAAACCGCCAAAACCGCCAATTACTTTTGTACCCACTGAAAGGCATTGCGAAACAGGGGAAGGAATGTCTGTCATCAAAAGTCCTCCAGGGGATTCAGGTCTGACCCAAGAAGGTGATCTGGTTAGATTGCGCCGTCATAAGGAGCAGCTGATCAAGTCGCTTCGTAAGGTCAACTCTGGAACGACGGACGTACCGGATATCCTTGACGACAGTCTGCTCTGCCTTTTGTACTTGAGCATTTTTCCTGAGAATAGCGAGATCAGTTGCAAGAGAGTTTCTCGTCTATGGGCTGCAGAAGGACTTCTGACCGATCTAAGAAAAGCAGAGGTTTTTCTCAGTGATCTTCTTGATAGAAAGTACATCCATCGCGTGAAAGAAAGAATTGGTGGAGAGCTCTCCACATTCCGACTAGATGACACTGTGCGAGAGATTATTGCTTCCTTTTCCGATCTGCTGGGCATATTAAAGATAACTAATGAGGGCAGCAAAAACTCGTCTGAAAGAGTAAGACGCCTATCTGTCCAAGGAGGAATAGTCACAGATTTGAATGAAGAGAAACTCTCTCAACTCCGTTCCCTATATGTGTTTAATGTCTCCTCCAATAAGGAGGAGACAACAAAGTCCGAAGCTTCGCTATTGAAGAATTCCGAGAATTCATTGTTTCCGTTCAATTTAGAGCTTCTCAAGGTGTTGGATCTGACAGGTGCACCTCCACATACCGCTCCAGATTCATTGTTTGAGCTAATCCTCCTCAAATACTTGAGCTTAAGGGATACCTCAATCAAAAAAATCTCAGGCTCCATTGGAAGGCTTACGCATCTAGAATTTTTGGATCTCAAACATAGCTTGGTCACTGAATTGCCAAAGCAGGTTGGAGTACTCGAAAATATGTCACATTCTGATTTATCATCACGAGAAAGACCCCCTGATGGAAAGTTACAACCTAATTGGCTTCAAGGCATTATGCAGCGTTGGAGGGCTCAAGAGACTAGAAAAGCTGTGTTTCGTGGAATCATATGATAGCATATTGAAAGATCTTGGGAATCTGACAAAGTTAACGCGGTTGGGAATCACCAAGTTGAGAAAGGAACATGGTAAGGGGTTGTGCACTTCCCTTAAGGAGTTAAAGAAGCTAGAGTCCCTCAATCTACATGCGTTTGACGAGGATGAGATACTTGATGTCAATTATCTATCTTCACCTCCTCAGTCTCTTAAACGTCTCTACTTGCATGGCCGTTTGGATAAGTTGCCGAATTGGATATCACCCCGTTGTCATTTGACAAAGATCGTATTAAGATGGAGTTGTCTGAAGGGACCAACCCGGCAGAACGAAGAGAGTCACATGGAGGCAGCAGCCCAGCAGGAGAAAGAGAGTCATACCCAGTAGGAGAAAGAGAGTCATCTGGAGGCAGCAACCCAGCAGGAGGAAGATCTCCTCGCAACACTTGGAAAATTGCCCAAACTAGTAGAGCTGGAACTACATCGGGCTTACAATGGAAGACAATTGGATTTCAAGAATGGGCAGTTTCCGAAGCTCAAGATTTTACTGCTTGATGAATTAGGGAGGCTTAGATCAATGAGTTTGGAGGAGGGAACAATGCCCTGTCTTGAAGACCTAATCATCAACCGCTGTCAATGGTTGGAAAGTATGCCCACTGGCATCAAACACCTTCCCAAACTCAAGATTTTGATCTTAAACAAAGCTTGGTCACTGAATTGCCTAAGGAGGTTGAAGGACTCAAAAGAATTCGTCACATCCTGATTTATCATCACGAGAAAGACCCCCTGATGGAGAGTTACAACCTAATTGGCTTCAAGGCATTATGCAGCATTGAAGGGCTCGAGTGCCTAGAAAAGCTCTGTTTCGTGGAAGCAGACGAGAAAACATTGGAAGATCTTGGAAATCTGACAAAATTAATGCGGTTGGGAATCACCAAGTTGAGAGAGGAACATGGTGAGTCATTGCGCTCTTGCCTTGAGAAGTTGGAGTGGCTAGAGTCCCTCAATCTACATGCACTTGATGAGGACGAGATAATTGATCTATATCACTTATCTTCACCTCCCAAATCTCTCAAACGTTTGTACTTGCACATCCGTTTGAATAAGTTGCCGAATTGGATATCCTCCCTTTGTCGTTTGACAAAGATCGTATTGAGATGGAGTCATCTGGAGACAGCAACCCAGCAGGAGGAAGATCTCCTCGCAACACTTGGAGAATTGCCCGAACTAGTAGAGCTGGAACTACGTCGGGCTTACAATGGAAGACAATTGGATTTCAAGAATGATCAGTTTCCGAAGCTCAAGATTTTACTGCTTGATGAATTAGGGAGGCTTAGATTAATGAGTTTGGCGGAGGGAACAATGCCGTGTCTTGAAGACCTAACCATCAGCCGCTGTCCATGGTTGGAAGGGATACCCACTGGCATCGAACACATTCCCACACTCCAAGCCCTTGAATTTTTTGATATGTCTCGCGAATTCTACAAGATGATACAAGACAATTATCGAAATTCAAAGGGCAAACCAAAAGTCTATTTTACACAATGGAGGCCTGGCCAATGGAAAACCATTCCTTTGGTATTAGACGGAAAGTGACGAAGGCTTTGCAGGTGAACACTGAATAACATCTCCCTCGTGTTTCAGGATGGTTGTACCATTGTAGAAATAAAAATGCTGTGTGACCGTGGATTTTGTGTCGCTGTTGAGTGTGCTGCTAGTTTCTAAATCTTATTCATGAGTTTCGTTTATCTAGTTTTCCCTTTGCAGTTGGTATGTTCAGTTGTTGTGGGTGTTCTGAGTCCTCATTGTCCCTTCCTTTCTACTCTTTAAGAGCATTTTCTTGTTCATGAATCGAGATTGTGCGTGCGTGTTCCTCTTCTGTTCACCCTTTGTATACTCGTTTTGGAAAACTGATCTCTAAAATCCGCTGACCATTTGAGCAACCGTCTTCAATCTTCTCTGTCGATCTTAGCCATTGCGAATGTCTCGCAGTCAATGAATCCTTGACTGACTTCCGGTCACCGCAAGTGCACGTGACTAATCTTTTTGATATATATATAGGGGCTAATTTCAAAAAAGACACCAACTTTAGTTCAAGTGAGAAATCTAACCCAAACTATTTTTTTTGTCTCATAAAAAAAAAAAAAAAAAAAACTAATTTTAAGTTGAGTGATAATTCTGGCCCCAACTTCTTTTTTGTCTCAAAAAAATTCACCAACTTTTATCTAAATCTCAAATTTGACCCCCTTAACTAATGACCATTGATCGTCCTCAACAATCTCTTAACTTAGGACCATTGATTGTATTCTTCTCTAAGCCACTGCTTGGAGAATAATAGTAAAGCTATTCATCATTTCCACACTTAACGGGCAAGTCAAAAAGATTTACAAATCGAATTTCTTTGGCGAAACTTCACCATTTTGTGGTCATTTGAAGCTATAGACCACAGCTTGTCAAGAGACATCATGGATAAGATCCGCCCAGCTCATGACTAGAACCTTTTTTCCTAAAACAAGGTTGACTTCAAACATATAGTTAACAGTGGGCTAGATTTGGGATAAGGGTGGAAGTTTATGATTTTTTACGAGACATAAAAAAATTGGGGCCAAAATTGTCACTCGACTTAAAAGTTAGTGCTTTTTCATGAGACAAGAAAAAATTTTGGGCCAAATCTGTCACTCAACCTAAAGTTGATGCTTTTTTTTTGGAATTATCCCTAGTTTGGACTAAAAGGTTTCAATTCAAGACAATAAAAATATTTTTTATTATAAACAACGATTTTGTCTAAATCATTCAAGTGATACAAGCGATCGTTTTTTGGAAGACATTTCTCAAATCATTCATCTTTCGCGAAACATGTGCATCGTAAATGTTGACCTTCCTTCATCCACCTTGACTCTGTTGTATGCGGAGCCTCATCTCTGATCTTGATCAATAGGTGGCGTCAATTTTTTAAGTGCCAACAAAAATGTATCTAAACATTATGATTTTTTGTCAGCAGAAAAGTTAGTGATTTAAATGTCTTAAGTGTCATGAAATACATGAATGAATAGTCATTATATTCATATTATCCAATGTACTTATTATGGTACATTTGTATCAAATGTTCTAAGTACATCTCCCTATACAATGAATGTTCGTCTCCCTTATCCTGTACATGTATCGATACATTGATAATAATGATAAGTATATTCTTGTTCTTCTATAAATAGGAGTTTAGTTTTGATGTACAATATACAATCACACAGAAACACGACAGTAAGATACTAGAAATAAAGCTCTCTCATCTTGCTAAATCTCTAGTGTTCACTTGCTTTCTCTTCTTAAATCTACTCTCTATTATATATTTGCCACGCGATATTTTACAACACGTTATCAGCACGAAGATCTACCAATTGAGTAAGTAACTTTTGCAAGCACGAGATCTACCGACTGAGTAAGTAATTTTTGCAAGGTGGGTATTCTTATTATTGATCAACTTATACTTCATCTTCTTCTATCAATTCTTCATTTTTATTTTGCTTGGCCCGAAGCCAAAATTTTAAATCTAAAAGTATCCTTCGCTCCCGAAGTAGCGGTGGATATTTGGAAATCCTTTTAATTAATTTAAGGATTTATTTTTGCAAGGATCATGGCAAATATTGAAAAGCCCAAATTCCACATCCTGGAAGTGAGTGGAAAGAATTATCTATCCTAGTGCCTTGACATAGAAATGCACCTCCAATGGCAAGGTCTCGCTAATACAATTACAGATGATGGAATCTCAAATGAAAGGATAAAGCAAATTCGCTAATTTTTATTCGTCGTCATTTGCATGAGAGCCTGCAGACTCAATATTTATCCGTTCGAGACCCGCATATCTTGTGGAGGAGGTTGAAGGATAGGTATGATCATACAAAAACCGTTATCCTTCCTTAAGCACAATATGATTGGCAAAATCTCATACTGCAAGATTTTAAATCAGTGTATGACTATAATTCTGCTTTATTTGATATCGTTTCTCGACTTGAGTTATGCGGTATCAAACTCACTGATGCAGAATTACTTGAGAAAACTTTCTCCACATTTCATGCTTCGAATATTGTATTGCAACAGCAATACCGGCAACGTCAATTTGCCACGTATTCTGAATTAATTTCTGTGCTTCTTACTGCCAAGCAAACTAATGAATTGCTGCTTAAAAATCATGATCTTAGACCTGCTGGCTCAAAAGCATTGCTTGAAGCACATGCTAATTTTGAGAAAAATACTGGCCATTTTAAGGGCTATAAGGGCAGGCAAGAACATAATCCTAGAAGGGATGGCAATAAATTTAACCGCCCTAGGAAATCAAACTTTGGCCTGAATCATGGCAAAGAAAAGAAGTAAAAGAAGGTGATTAATGAAAGTATTTGTCATCGCCGTGGCATGATCAAGCACCGGTCACGTGCACTGCCGTACGCCAAAACATTTTGTTGACCTATACCAGACATCTTTAAAGAATACAGGCAAGCATGGTGAATCTCATGCCATTGAAATCAATCTTACTGCCATAACCACTGTTGATGCCAACAATATCTTTGTTGGTGTGACTCCTCTTGCTCCTGAAGTAGCAAATGCATCATTGGATGTCTCTAATTTCTTTAAAGACCTCTGATTACTTTGATGAATCAGATTGGTGAATAATAATTTGAACTTTGAAATTTATGTTGTTTCACTTTAAATGTATTACTTTTTGTTCTTTATGAAATACTTATGAACCTTATATAATATTTATCTTTGAAATTTTATTCGACTATATAACTAATATACAACTTTTATGATACTTGACACCTGAAGTTGTCAATATAAATGCAAATGGAAAATACCGAGAAAAAGGAAAATGTTTGTTTGCTTGATAGTGCAACAACACATACTATATTTTGTAGTATACACTTTTTCTCGAGTATGACATTACGTAAGACACAAATCCATACAATATCAGGTCCTGTTCCGATTATTGATGGTTTTGGGAATGCTGCAATTATTTTGCCAAATGGCACAATCCTGCATATTGAGAATGCGTTTCTAAGCATTCGATCAAAAAGAAATCTGCTAAGTTTCAAAGATGCACGTCGTAATGGGTACCATATTGAGACTATTTATGAGCAAGATAAGGAAAACATTGGTATTTCCTCTTATAAGATGGGCCTAAAGACCATCCATGAGAAGTTAGAAGCTTCTTCTATGAGTTTGTATTGTGTCATGATTAAAGCTATTAAAACCTACGCTACCACATGTTGGAGATTGGTAAGCCCTGATCAGTTTGGACTGTGGCATGATCGCCTTGGTCATCCTGGCGCTTCAATGATGCGTAGGATAATTCAAAATAAAAAAGGGCACCCTTTAAAGGATATAAATGTATTGTTGTCCAAAGATTATAATTGTGAGGCTTGCTCACAAGGAAAGCTCATTATCAAATCTTCTATAACAAAGGTTAATTTTGAATCTCCTTTATTCTTGCAAAGAATTCAGGGTGATATTTGTGGACCAATACAACCACCAAGTGGACCATTTAGATATTTTATGGTATTAGTGGACGCATCCTGTAGATAGTCCCATGTTTGCCTATTATCTACGCGCAATGTCGCATTTGCACGTTTACTTGCGCAGATTATAAAGCTCCGGGCACAATTCCCTGATTATCCAACTAAGAGCATAAGGATGGATAATGCTAGTGAATTTATATCAAAGAGTTTTGATACATATTGTGCTTCACTCGGAATCGAGGTTGAGCACCCGGTTGCATATGTTCATACTCAAAATGGATTGGCAGAATCATTGATTAAACGTATCAAAATCATTGACCGCACTCTATTATTGAGAACGAATCTCAACGATACAGCATGGGGTTATGCAGTTTTGCATGCGGTAGCTCTAATAAGATTACGCCCCACTGCTAGTATTTTACAATCTCCCCTTCAAATGGTTCTTGGTTATGAACCAGATATTTCACATCTACGCACCTTTGGTTGTGCAGTACAGGTGCCTGTAACATCGCCAAAAAGGACGAAAATGGGTCCCCAACGCTGTTTGGGCATTTATGTTGGGTTTAATTCACCATCTATCATTAGGTTCTTGGAACCAACTACTGGTGATCTTTTTGCGCCGGGTTTTGCAGATTGTCATTTCGATGAGACTAGGTTTCCATCAATTGGGATACCTACAACTTCCATGATCGCAAAACAAAAACCAGTTAAGGTTTTTTCCTAGAATGAGAAAAATTTATCTCAATTAGACCCAATGACTCCTGAATGTGAAAACGAGGTGCAAGGCATAATCCATTTACAGGTTATGGCCAATAGACTTCCTGACGCATTTAATGATGCTACTAAGGTAACGAAGTCTCATATTCTAGCTGCAAATGCTCCAGTTTTAGGATAGCTGTTCCAAAGAAAAGGCTAAAATGGATCAAAATCCCCCGCACTTGAAGCGTGGGGGCACCGATAGGATCAAAAGATACTTGCTCCTCGAAAATGAAGGGGAAAGAATCAAGAATCCGCTCCAGAAAAGCCTGGCGTTGTGCTTGCTCCCAAAGAGCTTATTGCCACTAAAGAGGCGCAAACCCATGAAAGGAGCACTAGCCCCAGGAATACTGAGAATTCCATTACATATTATAATGAAATTTGGAATTGAAATGAAATCATGATGCTTTTGCATTCTCAGTTGCTTATCAAATTATGGATGATGATTGTGAACCACAATCTATTATTGAATGTCGTCAAAGGTAAGATTGGCATAAGTGGGAGGAAGCAATTAAAGATGAATTAGCTTCCCTAACTAAACGAGAGGTTTTTGGACTTGTAACTCGTATCCCTGATAATGTAAAGCCCGTTGGATATAATGGGTATTTATTCGAAAACGAAATGAGAAAAACGAGGTTGTCAGATATAAAACCCGACTCGTTGCCCAAGGATTCTCCCAGAGACCTGGGATTGATTATAATGAGACATATTCACCTGTGATGGATATGATTACATTTCATTTTCTTATTAGCCTAGCAATCTTTGAAAGATTGGAAATGTGTCTTATGGATGTTGTGACGGCATATCTATATAGCTCATTAGATTCTAATATTTATATGAAAATTCCTGAGGGATTCAAAATGCCCGAAGCATGCACTCCCGTAATTTATTCTCAATAAAATTGCAAAGATCCTTGTACGGGTTAAAGCAATTTGATCACATGTGGTATCAACACCTAAGTGAGTACCTAATTAAGGAAAGGAACAAGAATGATTCTATCTGCCCATGCGTGTTTATTAAGAAATCAGAAATTGGATTTGCTATTATAGCAGTTTATGTCGACGATATAAATTTAATTGGAACTTCAGAAGAGTTAGCTGAAATCGCTGAATATTTGAAAAGGGAGTTTGAAGTTAAAGATTTGGGTAAAACCAAACTTTGTCTTGGTCTAGAGCTTGAGCATAAAGCAAATGGAATAATTGTCCATCAATCAGCATATGTTGAAAGATTGCTTAAACATTTCAACATGGACAAAGCACCCCTATGGTTGTAAGGTCTCTGGATTCCCAAAATGACCCATTTCGTCCTAGAGAATCTAATGAAGAGATACTTGGTCCTGAAGTACCATATCTCAATGCAATTGGGGCTTTGATGTACTTGGCACAATGTACGAGACCAGATATCGCTTTTGCGGTAAATTTATTGGCACGTTTTAGTTCTGAGCCAACTCGGAGACATTGGAATGGAGTTAAACATATTTTCCGTTATCTCCGAGGAACCATAGATTTGGGATTATATTATTCCAAGAATTCCACTAACTCGGTTTAGTTGGATATGCCGATGCTGGATATAGATCCGATCCACATAAGGCTCGCTCTCAAACCGGGTATTTATTTTGTTATAACGGTACCGCTATTTCTTGGCGTTCTACGAAGCAATCGCTAGTAGCTACCTCTTCTAACCACTCTGAGATTATTGCTTTATATGAAGTTGGAAGAGAGTGTGTTTGGTTAAAATCCGTTATAACACATATTCATAATTTTTGTTGCTTAATACCGGTTACAAATTCTCTCACTATAATTTATGAAGATAATGCTGCTTATGTTGCACAAGTCAGGGGAGGATATATCAAAAGTGATAGGACCAAGTATATCTCGCCGAAATTTTTCTATACTCATGAACTCCAAGAAAGTCGACAAATTGATGTTAAACAGATTCGATCCATAAATAATCTTGCAGATCTTTTTACCAAATCATTGCCAACATCAAGTTTTGAGAAATTAGTATATGGCAATGGTATGATGCGAGTTCATAAGATGTAAGATTAATTAGCTCCAGAAGTGGCTATATGGCTCTATTGAGGGGGAGATATTATGAACTATGCATTGCAGCATTAATATGCGGCTAGTTCACAAGATGCAATAATGATTAGTCCTAGGAGTGGCTATATATACATTGCACTCTTTTTTCTTTATGTCTGGTTTTTTCCCATAGGGTTTTTCCGGCTTAAAGTTTTTAACGAGGCAATTAATGCATCCGTAAAATGGAGATATCATAACATGTGTGCTCTGCACTCTTTTTCCCTTTTGTTCGGTTTTTATCCCACTGGGTTTTTCCGGCTTAAGGTTTTTAATGAGGCAGTATCATTCGATGCACATTCGTAATGAATATGATGAATATTCAAGGGGAAGTGTTATGAAATACATGAATTAATAGTCATTATATTCATCTTATCCAATGTACTTATTATGGTACATTTGTATCAAATGTTCTAAGTATATCTCCCTATACAATGAATGTTCGTCTCCCTTATCATGTACATGTATATTGATATTAATGATAAGTACATTCTTGTTCTCCTATAAATAGGAGTTTAGTTTTGATGTACAATATACAATCACACAGAAACACGACAGTGAGATACTAGAAATAAAGCTCTCTCATCTTGCTACTATCTCTAGTGTCCACTTGCTTTTTCTTCTTAAATCTCTTCTCTATTATATATTCGCCACGCTATATTTTACAACATTAAGCACGTTATATTACTTCTTATCTTCACTATATGGAAAAAAAAAGTCTCACACTATTTTAACCCTCAAAATAGTTATGACACTCCCCAACTTATTGAGTTGACAAAAATTACCTCAGCATAATTGATTAATCAAAATGACAAATGAAAAGGTGAAGTATTGAAAATGCAAAAGCTGCATATTATCATGAGAATACAAAACCGTTTATTTTTTATTCTTTTTTTTTTTTTTCGGTGTTTATATTTTATTCCACCACGTTATACTATTTTCCTTTAATTTTATACAAATTCCATTCTCTCGCTTCTACTTACCATTGCGCTCAAGTTTATTTCCATAAAAGATTTTTCTAATGAATTTGAATTTTGCTGGTAATGTTTGTTGATCATATATCTTAAATATAAATTACAATAAAAAAGACTACTTCAACCAAAAAATTCCCTCAAGAAAAACTTGAACAAGAGAACTGGATTTTACTAGGGAGTATTAGAGAATGAACCTTAGAAAGAAATTGTCAATAAATGTCTTTTATTAATATTCTTTCAAGTTAGAATTCCAATCTTTAAATTTGCAAAAAAAAAAAAAAAATTAGAATTTTAGATGATTCTTGGAGAAAAGTGACCAATATGTACACTTATCCGATTTGAACACAAAAGAAGAAGAAACAACAATATACGAAGGTTGATGAAAATCATTGATCTACACTGAAGGTAGATGCTTCCTCTTTCATCAGTCTTATCATTATTGAGGTCTCAGTGAGAATCATTTTAGACCATTTTAAAATTAGGGTGAGCTTAAAGTTATTTAAGGAGTAAAAATGGCGTAAGCCTAGAAGAAATCGTGTTCTCTTTTAACTACATGATCCAAAAGCTATTCTCTCTTTTTCAAAACATAAAAGCAACCCTCTTTGTAAGGCCCTTTTTGACAAGTAACATTATACGTTTCTATTTAATATATGCATATTCCTTCAAATGATATACTGCTAATCTCTTCCCCCATTAGTGATGGAAATTATGAGAGTGTCCCCCTTTTTCTCGTACATAATTGAGATAGCGACTCTGAGGGCTCTAATTTTCGCTTTAGAATGTGCGTCATCGATCTGAATTACTTAATAAATTATATGTGTCTAATGGGTTTAGGTATAACATACATATAATCGAGTAGAAGTGACTCTTTTTTTAAGGAAAAAACAAATGACTTTCATAGACCACTCCAACGTAGTTTTACATTGAGAGAATGGTAGGGTGCCAAAGAATAACGATTCAGATTTACGAAAATTCGGGTTGCTACATCGGATGCGACTACAAAATAGACAGGTCACCATTGCAAACAGGTCGTTTTCGTTGACCCCACTTTTCATGATGCTAGAAATTGTGCCTTGGATTCGAAATCTTATAAGTTTAATGCTGGTCAACTAGTCATGTATTATAGAGCACTGTGACATCCCAAGACCTAAATATGCTTGTTAAGTATTTCATAGATGGACACATACCTCTCAAATAATTACCATCTTGTGTGATTACTTGAAATACTCATTTTGATGGATTGACCCACGTCGGGCGGGCATGGTCATTACAAATAATATCGGGATAGAACACCCTCTAGTAGATTCTATGGCCTATGGGCGGACTAGGTCCATACTCGATCCAACAAGGCAGGGAGTGTTCGAGGGAGAGAGAGGGCATATACGAGGTTTCCCAACAGACTTCTAAAATGACAGAAGGTGCACGAGTGGATGGGGTGACACATCAAATAAGGAAAGTATCCCTAAGCTATACATCCCAACATCGACGATGACGTCAGTTGTTTAAGCACGGAAGCTTGTGACCTCCCAAGTCTTGGTCTTACATCAATCAAAAGATACTCTATTGAGTGATTCATAAATTGACACCCACCATGGTCACTATCTTGTGTAATTTTTTTTTCTTAAGTACTTCTTTACTGTTTGACTTATTTGAAATGAGGTAGGTCGTCGTGTGGTCAACAAACTAAATAGGACCTCTCCTATAGGATGTAAGACTTGGGATATCACAAACTCTTCCATTTAAAGAAATAACTTCCTTGATGTCCATCGTTTAGGCCCTGGCATTTAGCGGAGGAAAAAAAAAGGAAAGGGAAGAGGAAAAAAGAAAAAAATTACAAATTATTAGCCATCCCTTGCATCCGCCATGGATGCCACTTATCATATCACCAAGAGATTGATCTCCATCACCAATAACATATAGAGAAATGATTGAATGATGGTCTTTAATCTATTATGAGAATAACAATTTTTTTGAATTACAAAAAATCAAATAATAAATAATTATAAATTGTTGTGGGGCTACTCTTTCAATAATTTGTTACTTACAATAAACTAATATTCTCATGGTAGCCTAAAAATTATTATGCTATATATAATGAATTTGATTATTCAACCAAAGACATCAAAACTATATCACATTAAAATCTACTCTCTGCACAATGACAAACAAAAGGTACAAAGTAGCAAACTCATTCATTGATTTGATTGATGGGATGGATATACATAGCCAAAGTGATAGTATTGTCTTTGATACCATATTATGTACAATCCAAAATCTTAAATTGATAGATAAAAGGAGGTCATGTATCTATAAGAATATATAATAATACTTATTGTCAAATGTTGCGAGACTCATAATAAAAAAAACATGAACCAATGTTTAAAGTCACTCAAAGAATACCATCAAAGGTGTCCACTCCCACTCATCTCACACTTATGTCCTGCACCTGGACGTATCTATTCTAAACAATTACAAAACACTCACACTAGAAATAGCAAAGCATTCCAAACTCACTGAAAATCACATCCAGCAAAACACCAAATAGAGAGCCAATCTCACGAACAATCTCTGGTTGGAAGGAGAAAATCTTGCGGACGATGAATGTCTTCAAAAGAGCCCCCAATTCCATCCCTTTTGACTGATTATGTGCTCCATGAGATCAACCATCTGAACACATATCAAGCTAGACTTGTGGATTTCCTAACTTGCAGAAATGCGCGTCCAGAGTTGTCGATGCTGGTGTTGTCGTCCACTGAAAAAAAAAATCACAATCCTCAGCTTCCAAAATCCTTGTAAGAGCGTATGATGATGCGGCATGTATGTTTGAAGTTGAAGACTCCTAGATTGAATCTATGAAAACCATGAACGCAAAAGCATAGATGGTGGCATTGAACAAAAATCACATTCGGACCCCTTTATACAGATATCTTTTCTGTTGCAAGCAGCCATTGACGTATCAAGTAAATATACCAAATGAAGAAAGTGAAGAGTAACTGAAAACATTATAATGCAATGCAGTCATGAGTAGTTTGAGAGAGATATACTAGTCAGAACATTAACCTGACAAGTTCTAGGTGAGGATTTGGAGTTTATGCTTTTAAATTTGCTTCCAAAATGTTAGAATAATTTAATATTATACCACGCATTCATCTAACAGGTTAAACTTTTAGAACAGTTAACTGTGATCCCACTAAATCTCACTTGGTATCAAAGTTAGAGGTCCTAAGTTCAAATCTTTACAAGTCTCATTTGCTTCCCCAATTAAATATGTTCACACTTAGTACTAGGCAAAAAAAAAAAAAAAAAAAAAAAAGACTAAGTGTAAGGGGAAATCTTTCCAAGTCCCATTTGCTTCCCCAATGAAATATGTTCACACTTAGTACTAGGCAAAAAAAAAAAAAAAAAAAAAGACTAAGTGTAAGGGGGAGGGTCAGAATAATTTAATATTATACCATGCATTCGTCTAACAGTTTAAGCTTTTAGAATAATTGGTTATGGTCTTACTAAATCTCACGAAAGCATTGGGCAAAAGTGAAAAGTAACTAAAACATCATTGTTGTTCGTTAAAAACAGGCTTGTATCAAGATTAGTTTTGCAATCATTCGGGCAAACAAGCCTACACATTTTTTCTTTTAGCTTCAAACAATTTGCCAGGTTTTTTTAATGGCGTTGAAAAGCATTTGTATATAACCCCAAGGAAAATGACAAGTACAGGAAGCTTAGATACTTAGGAAACAAGAACAACAACTACTAAAAGCTCAAGCAGTTGCAAAGGAGAAAAACCACACATGCAGCTGATGGAGACATTTCAAGATACACACCTCCAGAACATTCTGTTTCTTCGAAGGCGAAATATAAATAGTTACAACTTTTAACTAGAGGGGCTGGGAATACTCCCATCAATCAAATCTAATTAATAACTGCTCAATAAGCCGAGACATTATTGGATAAATGGAATAGGGACACCATTTTATGCCGTGATTGAATTAATTTCGTGAGTCTACTTGACCTATGCACTACAAATTTAACCTGTTCTTAGTTCAGGTAGATTTGCCAGGACCCTTCGAGGGAACTATTTCCTGTTTACACGAAGCAGCCGAGAGCTCTCTGGACGGTCCGTTGGGGGATCCGTTGGGTCGCGTTCCACCACAGCTTCAGGCTTCCATTCTCTTTCTTGAACAGTCATGCCATGCCCTTGAACTTCTATATCCCCTCTGATCGCTATCATGAATGCATCATGCATCTTATGAAGTTCAAGGCATTTCAACTGTTTTAGACCTGTCATACCTCGGGGCAGTGCTGTCAGTTTTTTGCAATGAGCCAGGGATAACCTTTCACGAGTGGGTAGTGCTCTCTCTTCAACTGTAATGGATACGAGATCGGGTAATGTATCCAAGCCTAAAAAGCAAAGTTGTTGAAAACCCCCTTCCTCGAACGTCATCTCAATTGCATTCCAAAACGCGTCTTGCAAATCTAGATGCTTCAGACATGGTAACCCCTTTAAATGTGGGAGAGAATCTTCTACATTCAATCGACACCCCCTAAGGAACAATTTGGCCAAACTAGGAGAGAGTATCCATCTAGGGAGAGTTTCCATTCCCCCTGTCAAGTGAACCCGCTGAAGGAATGGAAATGCTTTACTCTCATCTACCTTGGAAAGATCTAATTTCCCCAGATTTCTCACAGCAATTAGATGTAATGTTTCCAGTTTTTTGAACTTCTTAATGGAAGAGCAAAGATGCTCCCCATGGTCACGTCTCAAATTTGAGATCCCTAGCCTTCGTAAATTTTCCAGTTTCCTGAGTCCTTCAAGCAATTTTTTCCCATGTGAGCCTGTGCTTTGCTTGACTTCATCTAGATCTACTAAGCATAGCTTTTGCAATGATGTCAAGTCTCCTAGTCGTGATGGAGCCGTGACACCATACTTTGGGTGATCACCTGGAGCCCGACTTGGGTTGGACCTATATACTAGTAGATGACGAAGTGCTTTTAGCTTCAAAATATTCTCAGGTAGTTTAGTCACGCGGGTACCTTTGAGATCTAGGGTCTCCAGATGTTCAAGATTTCCTATGCCATCTGGAATTTTAGTTACATCGGTACCCCTTAAACGTAGGTACGTAAGATATTTTAAACGTAAAATATCTTTGGGAAACATTTTCAAAGAACAATCTTGAATGTCTAGCACGTTAAGCCTACAAACCTGCTTCAGCAGTGCTTCCATGGAATCAGGGTACACTTCATTGAAGACAAGTAGGGAGCGAAGTCGTTTGACCTTTGTGCCATCCTTTATACTGTCCAATTTGCTGTGAATGGACAGGCGCCATACATTCTCAGGCCATCCTTCTTCTGGATCGGCAATAATCATCACGAACTCATCATCTTTCGAGTTGGAAATAATGATTTGATGCAGAATGTTGTAAATGAGGCAGGTTTTGGCCCTATCATAATTTGTTTTCTTTACCTCCTGAAATAAATTATGATCTACTAGCTTTATCAGGGTTTCCTC
This sequence comes from Eucalyptus cladocalyx, assembly GCA_017140615.1. Classification (NCBI taxonomy): domain Eukaryota; kingdom Viridiplantae; phylum Streptophyta; class Magnoliopsida; order Myrtales; family Myrtaceae; genus Eucalyptus; species Eucalyptus cladocalyx. The sequence continues at coordinate 14,200,885 of CM029516.1, read as the reverse complement.
TGTGATTGTTGGGGCAGGGTTAGTACCTTTCTGCTCAATCAATCTTTCTGCCATCCATAGTCGCATCAATGTAGAGCAACTTATGGGACGACCTAATGGGAAGATGCTCAAATAAAAGAGACAAGCACGAACATCATGAAGGTGGTCCATGCGCAGGGTTATCATCCTTCTAATTAGGCCACTTTTGTCTCGTTTCGATAGCAGTGCTTCTCCAAGCCTGCCACTCAACTTTTTCCATACAACACTTCTAGGAGTGCCATTAACACCATCCTTATCGCTCAAAAGGTTAGATGCTGCGAGAATTGCAAGTGGCAATCTTCCACATTGTTTTTCGATGCTGACAAAAGCATCTTCTAAAACATCTGGATGGCGATCCATCTGTAACGTCTTCCGGCAAAGTAGAGTCGATGAATCTTCAAAGGAAAGGGAAAGATGCTTGAAGTTGCAGATATCATAGGAGGGTTCGAGAGGAGCACCATCAGATAGTGCCATTTGAGAATCCAAGAAAATTCTGGAGTTGGATTCTAAGCTGCTGTCCTGAGTCGTGACAAGCACGCTTGGACGAGTTTGAGCTAAAACACTCTGGAGAGACTCGAACACGTGCGCTGCCTGCATCATCCAAGACAAGCACCCATCTGACATTTGTGTTCCACAAAAGTATGAAAACCTCTTCGAGTTCAATTTGGAATCCGAGGCTGTCCTCAGTCAGATCCCATATCACTGCATTTGCCTTCATGAGCGCTGCCGCTTTGTCGTCGACCAACTCGTAGGATCTCAAATCCTTGATCCATACATAGTATCTAAAGTGACTCTTCATTGTTTCGTCACGAAGCACGGTGCCCACTAGACTTGTCTTCCCTACCCCTTGTGCGCCGTGCACGAAGATCACTTTCCGCGTTGGACTGTCTGTGGTTAGCCATCCAACCAGTTGCTCCCTCGCCGTTTCAATGCCCACCAACTCATTGTCCCTCTCATTGAAAAAGGCAATGGATGACGACTGATGGCAGGCTGAGCTAAACTTGGCATGGTCTGCGGATAATGCATTTGATGTCTCCAGTGTAGTTTTGTAGTTCTCCACCATCTGCCTGATTCGTTTTGCTTCGGAAGAAAAAGTACGGTGATTGTAGTGGTCGTAAATGTAGAGACCAAGACCTTCCCACTTCCGGTTGTCACGTTGAATGAAGTCATCGAGAGCGTCTTGAGAGTCATAAATAAATTTCCGCGCTCGCTTCATGGACGCTTTGAGATCCTCATCGATGACCTCCTTCAAGGTGGCTTTCTTGAGGAAGCGCCCGATGGCTCCGATCAAGTCCTCGAGATACTCTAATTCCGTTTTAGCATCTGAACCGAGTTTCCGTTCTTCTTTCAATAGTTTCAATACGTCAGGAATCAGCTTTATCAGAGAAGGCACTATGGCTTTCGCCATTTTCTCCTTTGCTGGTTGGATGAGAGAGAGAGAGAGAGAGAGAGAGAGAGAGAGAGAGAGAGGGAGGGAGGGAGGGAGGGGATGTAGTCAGCGAAGAAACTGGAACGAGGCCTGGCTGGAGAGAGAGAGAGGGAGTAAGGGAGGGAGGAGGGGGTGTAGTCGGCCATCGAACTGGCCTGGCTGGATCGTTTCTTCGAGCAAGTATTTTATAGACGAGTTCTACTGAACCAAATTAATCATATTTCAATAATCTTTCGACCACACACTCGAAATAACCTGTCGGTGACATCATCCAAGTCTGTAAAATATTTTCTCATTTTTTTTGGGGCATTTTTTTTGTTTTGTTTTTTGAGCCGGTTACAAACTTAGCACCCCGACTGTCAATAATGCCCAACCTGGACCGACAACCTTTTGGTGTTTAATTAAGGGCCGAGTATACTTCATGTTCAGATAAAAATTTAATATGTAGATAATTTAGGCGCACATGATAATTATTCAATTTCCGACTAGATTTATTTTTTAGTTTTCAAAAAAATTATTAGGAATATAAATTAGTTTGATGATATAATTTTATTTTAAAATTTTTGAAACAAATTTTAGTCCATAAATAAATTGATAATAAAAAAGTGAAGTAATAATTTTACTTTTTTATTTTTAAAATAGAAATGAGAATTCTCTCCACTTATCTCCGCTACTGGTCGACCGCCCATTTTTCATTGACCGTTGTCCTTCATTGTTTCCCGTCACCATTGAGCGCTGTCCACCACCTCCCGTTGCCGCCCGCTATCCTCCGCCATCCGCCTCGTTGCCCGATGGGAAAATATTTTATTTTTCTTTCTTAAAAATTTATCTAGGGCTCAGATTTACAAATTTATTTCTTGCCAGAAATTATGTTCAGAAATAGAAATTTTTTCTTCCCAACGCTTTCCATCTTCCTCCTCCACTAGAAGACGACCAACTCCGTCGGAGCATTTTCTCCTTCGCCTGAACCTCATGATAATCGCTCGCCGGCGCGACCTTGAAGACCCTTCTCCTCATCTCCGGAGAATTCCGCCTGATCTACCTCGCGAGCCTCACCGCCAGCTTCCTCCTCCCCTCGCCAACCGTCTCCACGCCCTCTTTGCAGCGTGAGAAATGGGGGGCACTTCGTGAATGCGAGATCGAAGAGGGTGAGTCACATACTTGAGAGGAGACCCTCTTTCGAAGAGCTCATATTCGATTCTCTCCCATTTCGCTGTCCCACAACCATTGTTCTGAGGGCAGGGCGCGTTCTCTCTTTCGCATTCGAGCATCCTTGGATTGCTTTAAGGTCTCTCTCGCTCCTAGGGTTTACATTTCCTCGTTGTTTGGCGGCTATCATGGCTGTTCTTGTCTGATCTGTCGGTCATTTGCAGTGGATTGCTTGTGGGACTGGTTGCTAGTGGAATGAGATGATGAATCTTATTTTTTTCAAGTAGAGTTTTCGTTGTGGCGTGATTATGGGGTGCTATTGCTGTTTTAATTTATGTGTTTATGGTACTGGTGCGAAGTTCCTGTGGCATTTTGGTAAAAGGGTTTTTGGGAGTTCTAGAGGTTACTTGGTCTATGTCCCGGTCGTTTGTACCGGCCAATAAGGTTACTTTACCTTCTATTTGTTTTCTGTACGAGTGATGAGTCTTCTGTTTTTAGCTTTTGTCTTCGAATTTCATAACTACTCATTGCATTTGTCCGGTCTTTTTCATTAAATAAATCGGAACATACAGTTAGTCAAGATTATGAACATTACTGCACAAATGAATAGTAGGGATTGTTTACTATTGGATTTTTTTTGGCTCAGGTGTCTTTTGCCCACCTGTGTTCCTGGGATTGGTTCACCTTGGGCGGAGTAGAGAAAATTATTTTTCGATTGCATGGGCCTTTAGGAATCTGTAAGAACTATCAAGGATAGTTCATATCTTAAACTACTTTATCTTTTTCTTGGCCAAATTGGTCTTTGGAGAAGAGTCTATCCATGTAGCTATAGAGGGATTGTATTGGAAATAATTTGATATGTTGCTCTTGATATCTGGTCATAGATGTTTGTTTTTTTACCAATTTATAGTTGGATTATGATCTCTAGCATCTTAGAGAGCCAGGATATGCTATTTTCATTCAGTTAGGTGGCTGTACGCCATGTCAACAAGAATCCTTAGGTTAGTGCCATACCTGAGGACGACAATGACGCCCTTCGCTGAAGCTCTGCCAGGCGATCGCAAGTTCAGGGAGATGATCTTCAAGACCAAGCGTGCTCAGTGCCATACCATTGAGAAAGCCGCTGGCCACAAGCAAGGTTTGCTCTTTTCCTCTTCCTTGCACCAGGAGTCTTCGTTGATCCATTCCGTGTACCTGCATTGAGCTGTTTTAGTCCTGTGATTATCTTATTTCTGATGAAGATCCATGATGCGATCGTCTGTGGAGGAGGTTCAATGTATCGGCTCTTTGTGGTAGATCTGAGCGATTTGAAGGTGGATGATTAGATCTGACCGTCTGTTGTTTCTCTTTCATTTTCATATAGGGCTTTGTTTTCTGTCTATCTTAATTTATGTCACTCTGAAGGTTTGGTCTTTGGATTTTCTTTATTATCATTTGCAATGTGCTCATGCTTGTCTGAATTTTCATGGCCCAATCTAAATGGACTGTTCAGTAGGCAGTCTGGCACAACTCCAGGATACTCTTATTCCGCTGCAAATAAGAACATCGCTGTCATCTGGGAGGAGAAACTATGAATTTAGAATTATGCTGTGATTGAGCAATTATGGTCATTTTTTTCTGGGGTATGCCGAAGGACCCTGGAGGTGTGAGCATTGCTGATTGTACTATTGAATGAGTTCTTTCTTTTGGTTATCGAGTGGTTCCAGTTGGTTGTATCTTGTTATGCAATAGGTGCAACAGACAGATCAAATGTGCCAAAAGCAGAAAGGAAAATCAACCTCCGGGAGAAAATGCTCTTGCTTGATTTCTTTCGAAAGCAGAGTCATATTGACTTGTCAAATGCTTTGAATCATCTGCAGATTTTGCTGTCAAAGCTAATAATCTTTTCAGGTTATTGTGCCAATGACTTAAATGAAGAGGATTGGGACTTCGTATTGTCCATGACGAGGTTTTGGATTTGATCAGCAGTTGTAATAATGGAGGATGTTGTAGAGGATGTAATAGCATGAACCACCGAATTTTATTTGTAGCTTAATTGGGCAATGTTATTTTCAGCTAGCATTTCAATTGTAACCCGACCCAATTCGACCCTTGTTTTCATTCGGGTCATATGCTGTTTGGGTCAAAGTGGGTGTTTGGTTGGGCATTCCCAAAGCCTCTTGGACCCCCAAAGCCCCTTGGACCCCCAAAGCCCATTGGGGGAAAATTTTAGTGTTTGGCAAATTTTTGGAAGCTCCTTTGCCCAAGTATGAGCATTCGGAATGCTCAATGCCCAATGCTGGGGAGGGGCAGCATTGGGCATTCGGCATTTGGGAAATGCCACGCCTACTGTTCATCATTTTTCTTTCCCGTCGTCTTCTTCTTCTTCTCGTCTTCTTCTTCTTCTTTCCGGCCACCGAGCTTCTCCCTCAACCACCGCCGCTACCGCCTGAGGGTCGCGCATCGCCGGTGACCACCGTTTAGGGGTGCCGCGACGCGCGACCCAGGCGACGCCACCTGAGGTCTGCGTCGCCTGAGGTCGCGCGGAACCAAGCGACACCGCTTGGTTCCGTGCGACCTTAGGCCGCCATATCTAGCAGTCCAAAGGCCAAATCTTACCGTCCAGTGGCCAGATTCGGCCTCTATGACCTCAAGCGCCTGAGGTCGCGCCTCCAGGCGACGACGACGTCGCCTGAGGTCGCATCGCGCCACACAGGTCCGCGCGACCTCAGGCCGCCAGATCTGGTGGTTCGGAGGCCAGATCGGCCGCCGGACGGCCAAATTTGGCCTCTGCGCCTCTAGGCGCCTAAGGTCGTGACCTCAGGCCGCCGAACGGCCATATCTAGCTGTCCGGCATCGCCGGCCGCCAGATTTGATTTTCAGATTTTTTAAAAAAGAAAATTAAAAGCAAAAGCCCATTTGGAATAAATTTTGCCAAATGGTATTTTCGCACAAAGAACTTTTCAACGCATAATTTGCCAAACGGTCGAAGATTAAAACCCCTTTATCCTAAAGATATTTGCATTTGGCCAAAGACATTCCTCAAAAGCCAAACCAAACAGGCCCTTGTACCCCCACCTCTTTAGGGTCAGGTTACATGAAAGTCTGACTCGACCCATCCATTGACATTTTATTTTCAACTTTTTTTGTGATTCAAAAAATCTCAAACTTGCGAACTTGTTGTGAAGGTTTTGTCAATGACCATCATTAAAAATCTATGTATATTAATGACGATAGGCAAATGATGTATAAAAATAATGTTGTTTTGGCTGGAAAATTGTATTACAAAATCTTAATTCAGAGTAAATGTGTCATATGCATACAAATTTGGAATTTTTAATATCAAAACAAAAAGTGTAAAATAAATGTGTTACAGTGAGTATAGTTGAGGTTTTTAACAGTATGAGTCGCCGCTTTGAATCATTCCAAATCTTAATTAGCTAGCTTGAAAGAACAATTTGATTATTTTCGTTGAATTGTATTTTTTTCAAATAGCAATTTATATTGTAAGAAATACTATCTATATAATAGAATTTTAAATTCACGGTTTATATATCAATCATCAATGATAAAAGTAATGGATTTCCCTCATTTAATAAATAATACAATTTTGTACTACTATAGACAGATTATACAAAATAGTTATATGCATCCTGTCCAAAACAACTATTGAAGCTGCCTCGGATGGAACATTATTATTTGCTTTATCTTTTATAATATAGTTGGGCAGCTTTCGGCCAAAGATTTTAACATAATTATATTTCTTGTAGGTTATAAGTGGGCTTGGGCATGGCCAGTCGGGGCATATCTCCGAGCCCAGCCTAACCTATACTTCGAGCAAAGAAATTTCACGCGACCCTAGCTCACCATGGAAATTTCATGTTCATCCTTTCATTCATTAGGTGAAGGATTCGAATCAGGCCCTAATATTTGTATTTTATGTTGGGATATGTTGACGGGTTCGGGTTCGAATTTGTGCTTCCTTTTTGCAATGTTCCAAGTTGTAGAAATGCTAATAAGTTCACACATAATTAGATATAGATTAGTTTTGAACATCTTTCGCCTTAAAAAATAACTTAAAGGATAAGGCTTTTCCTTGTATTTGAAAATCGACTTCTAGCCCCTTCCACAAGCGATATGAGACATTCTCAATATCCTACGTGGGAGGGTTTATTTTGGATACATCTAAACCTACATACTTTACATTGGCCTTCCATTAGGAAATGAACACGTCTAAATTGAGTTTGCATTTCACCATACTAGCTCTCTCTACTTTAACATTTCTATAGACTATCCAACACGTCATATGCACGCCCATAGGAACTAAATCCCAATTTTTAAAAACACGCAAAGCACTATGATGATTTCCAAAAAGTCTAGAAAACTGATATGATGAGGTAATGGCTGAATTACTATATCCAAGATGGACACAATGGCTAACAAATCTAACAGCGACGCTGTAAAGACAACTGGTTTTTCAGACATGAACTCGCCATTCTTACACGACTCGAGCTCTCAAACTTGCGATTATGGCTTCATGAATTTGTCTTATATGCAGGCTCGTATACATGGCTCCATCTTTTGTGGCCGGAAAGGCTGCATATCTCCCGATTCAAACTCAGAACACAGATGGGGAGTTCACCTCAGACACACAATGGCATTGGTTCAGGACTTCAAAGCAGTCAGCATCAGTCTCGTTTGGTTGAAACCAAATGCGCCTAAGTTTGCTCTCATTGACTGGCCAGTCCTTCTCAGTAGGTTTCAAACGGCTTTTCTAAATGGTTTTCTCGAAGATGACATCTATATGGAACATCCACAGGGTTTTGAATCCAATAGTGAAAAACATAAGGTGTGTAAACTTAAGAGATCCATTTATGGACTCAAACAAGCCTCCAGAAGTTGGAACATTCGTTTTGATGAGATAGTCAAATCGTTTGGCTTCATCAAAAATCCGGATGAACCTTGTGTATATAAGAAGATCGGTGGGAGTGCAATTGCATTTCTAGTTTTGTATGTCGATGATATACTTTTAATTGGAAATGATGTACCAATGATATCATCGATAAAACTATTCTTGTCACATAAATTCTCCATGAAAGATTTAGGAGAGGTAACCTACATTTTAGGTATCAAGATCTATAGAGATAGATCAAGACGAATGATTGGCCTCTCACAATCTACGTACATAGACAAAGTGTTAACACGGTTTAACATGCAATGTTCCAAGAGAGGATTATTGCCTTTTAGGCAAGGGATCCATCTTTCTAAGGAGATGTGTCTCAACACTCCTGAAGAAAGAGAGCGGATGGCAAAGATACCATATGCATCCGCTATTGGAAGCATAATGTATGTTATGCTATGTACTAGACCTGATATTGTGCATACTGTAAGTATTACTAGCAGATATCAGTCTGATCTAGGAGAAGAGCACTGGATAGCAGTCGAGAATATTCTTAAGTACTTGCGAAGGATTAAAGATTTATTCTTGATATATGGAGAAGGAGAATTTAAAGTTGTAGCTTATACTGATTCCGATTTTCAATCGGATCCTAATGATTATAAGTCTACGTCTGGGTTTGTCTTTACATTCAATGGTGGTGCAGTTAGTTGGAAAAGTTCCAAACAAAGCATAACTGCCGATTCCACCACTGAGGCAGAGTATGTAGTTGCTTCTGAAGCAGCAAAAGAAGCCGCTTGGATGAAGAAGTTTATTTCTGAACTTGGAGTCGTTGCTACAATTGAGCAACCGATCACATTGTTTTGTGACAACAATGGGGCGATAGCTCAAGTTAAGGAACCAAGGTCTCACAAGAAGTCCAAGCACATTGAGAGACGCTTCCATCTCATCAGAGAAATTGTTAGGAGAGGTGATATCGCCTTGCAGAAAATTGTCTCAGCGGAAAACGTGGCAGATCCCTTCACTAAGGCCTTACCTCAGTCTTCTTTTGAAAGACATATTGACAAAATGGGTTTGAGGTACCAGACAAGTTGGCTTTAGTTCAACTGGGAAATTGTTGGATATATGCCCTAAAGCTACTATGTAATAGTTACATATTAGGGATTTCAGTTGTACTTTCATTATTATTATTTAATTAATGGCAACGACGTATTCATTCATTTGTCCAATTATTTGATATTGATGAATGATTCCATAAGATCAGTTGCAACTAGACCTATTTTTGAAACGTCAAGAATATATGTGACGGGTTCATAGTTAGACTGAATCTTTAAATTGTTCCCGGTTGATGGATTATTAAGTGGATATTAATATTCCTGTTGAGACCGGTGTGTTCTTAACTTCGCCATTAAGTATTGGATACTTAAGGGAATGATGAGTCACATGTCATTGGGTATTATGATGCCGAGTTAGAACACAGTGTTTGTATTAGACAAATTCACTAAACGTGACGCATATGGAACGATTAGCGACATGGAAGATTTTAGCGTGGTCAATGTCTAATTGTTCATGCTTTGATCTTGTGTAAATAATCCTTAGACCTGAGGCACAGTGTTAACTTGTGTATCGAACAACTATGGTTCATGGGTGCACATAATGCCGGGTCATCAATCCTTCTTTATACTTGATGGTCATAGTTTGTTCATATACGAAGTTACACGTGTGCGCAATATGGAATCTGTCTCATTGTTATATGCAAGGTATGATGATGATGTCCTATGCGATCTAATAGTGACACTGCATTGAAATCCTCGGCCGGGGTTGTAACCGAGAATAAATTGTTTATGTCTCGAATAAAATGCATGTCAATTAGATTTGTGTATATGATCGAATTAATGACTTGACAAATATTCCATTGTCTTTGTTTGATCGGGACATAGTAAGACAGAGGGATTGAATTATACTGTAGCCAAAGCTAACAGGTTCATTATGTTCTTAAAACATTCACACTATCGGGGTAGCCATGACATATTGCTAGATGTTAATCGTGGCTTGTAGGACCAAAAAGATTAATCGGGACAATTAATTCTTTTGGAAGTACTAATGTATTAGTACAAGTCTTACTACCAGCTTAGTGATGAACCTAGGGATGTCACACACCATAAACAACTAGGATGACGTAGAGCAAGAGAGAAATATTATTGCAAATATGTTGCAATTACTACAATCAAATTGAGTCGATTTGAAATTAAATTAAAAGAGATTTAATTTAATTTGTATCATAGTCATGAGCCTACTTGCATATGATGCACACGCATGCTCAAAGTGGATATATGTTAACATACCAAACAATTTGGCTTTAGTGCAAGTGGGAGATTATTAGTAGTATGCCCTAAATTAACTTGTTTATTAAAAAAAAATTAAAATAAAGCTTCATGCATGTGCACAAATTCGTGCACATGCACGAAGCGTAATGGTCAGCGGTTGCTGACCATTATGCACGAAGCATTGATGGCCAACAACCGCTAACCATCATGCCAAGATCGTGCATGAGCGGTTGCTCATGCACGATCGTCTACTATGGACGATCAGCAACGGTTGCTGATCGTCCATTGATTAGCAACCGTTGCTGGTCGGTTTTTTCTATAAAAACCATTGAGGGACGAAAGTAAAAAATGCTACTGAAAAATTGGAAAAAGAGACTTCGTGTGTTTTGTCTTCTTGTTCCGGATCCGCTCTTTACCATGAACAAAAATTTAGAGTTTTCTAGTTGCTGAATATTGAGATAAAGTGTGCGTGTGTTCGGGCCGTGACTACTATACATCAAGAATACGATAGATTCTTTCCACGTGATTGCTAGCACGATTGAAGTGGTGGATATCCGAAAGTTCTCTCTTCCGTTCGACGTTCGTTGTTGGTGTGTCTGAATTAGAGGTCCGACGCTTGTGGGACTCGTACTGTAGAACATCCGAACCAACTTATTTCAAAGCGCGCTTCGAAAGGTATTTTGTTTAACTCCCTTTTATGTTTAGATTTTTGATTAAAACGCACGAATAACGCCTAAGGAGAATCATGTGTAAAATATATCTTTGTTTCCGCTGCGTTTATTTCGTTAATTTTCTTATACATGATTCATGAAACCCCAACAACTGTCCCGGTCTCTGATGCAATTGCGTTTGAATCTCCACTGCAAGATCGCAAGAGAACACTTGCCGAGCTAAGATAAGAGCTTTTGCAGACCTTGGAAAATCTTTGTTTAACTTGTATTGATGACAGTTACTTGTGCGCTGGTCTCCTGCATCAATTCGTTTGCAATGAAAGATATTTACTTTTCGAAAAACAAATTGACGATATAAGCATCACTAGATTTGGCAATTTAATTCAGTAAAATTAGTTAAAATCAGCTCGCCAAGTTTGCGTCGGCTATAATCCTAGTGTATATGTATTTATTTGTCTGTTTGAAACTAATTTTGCTTTTCACTTTTTTTTTCTTCAGATTACGGCATACATATTTAAACTTGTATATAATCCAAAGCACTTGAAACCTTCCAAAATCACAAATTTTAGATACATAGATTCACATATATATTTTTACAATATTCAAATATTCGAATGATATTTAAAATTTTTGCGGGGAAGCTGAAAAAGTAATTTTCTTGCTAAAAAGTAAAAGAGACAAATGACTCTAAATCTCTAATCAATCTGTTTGGTCAAATTCCACCACTTACAAGAATGGAAAAGGAAGAGAAGGCTAACTTTTAGTAGAGTAACAAAGTGATATGATAATCTCCTTTCTTTGTGAAATAGCCAACTAAGGTCCCTTTTCCCATGATCTGAAGCAAACTACAGTAAGATAAGATACAAAGCTTGTATTTGGCAAATTTCGCCACAAGTTAAGATAGAATAAATCAATTCGTCACTTGAGAGAAGCTTTGTATTTTGTTGGGCCATGTTTTTTAGTCAAGCCTCATATTATCATAAACCGGCACATGTCGATTACTGAGACGAACACAATGACATGGCACAATAAATTCGCTACCCTCGACCACAATGCAATGAGATTGGTTCATACGAGATGACTCAAAAGCATATCCGGAAATGAAATACTAAACAAAAGGAGTCCATGGGCTTTCCCAAGTGTTCCTCATGCTCCTTTCCTCATTTAATTGAGAAACTGAGCCCCCCATTGCACACGAGATTAAAAAAAGCAGTGGCGATTGAGAGACATTGGATTGTTCTTAAATGATCTGAAATCTTCGATATATTTATAAATTCATTTGTGACTTAAGATCGTATCACCCTTCTTCAAGATGGAAGTAATTGAACTCCTTTGCTAGATTTACGCTTCATGGTTTCCGGCCTCCATAGCTTAGTCATTACTGCATGGATCGATAAAGGGGCTCTTTTTTTTTTTTTTTTTTTTTTTTTGGGGGGGGGGGGGTGTTCAAAATAAAGCTTTTTCATTCATAAACGGGCACTGCTAGAACATGACATGTGAGTTTCTGAACATAAAATATTCAAAAGGAGGCTGATAAAGTTAGCCATTTTCGCCAGGAGATGGTAAGATACTCCTGTGGTGGGCAATAGGGAGTAGCGACCCAGTTTGCACACTGATTAGCATCGCGAGGGCAATGGACTTGCTTGACTGTCTTCAGCTGGGCCAGCAAATCCTGGCACTGGGTCCATGGGCTTGGAGTTTGGCCCGTGACCATTTCCACCACTGACAAGCTATCAGTTTCCACGCACGGGCACAGATCACTTGAGTTACGCTCCAGATCATCAACTCCCAGCAAGGCAGCAACTACCGCAAACCCTCCTTGACTGGTGGGGCTTCAGTTTGCAAAAGGTTGGAACTCTTATATACTTCTCAAGTTATGGCTAAAAATATATCCATTGAATCACATAAAAAGCATTTTATATATTTGTTTAGTTTTGGGTCTAACACAGTTTCATTGCATATGAAGAGATGTACCTACATTAAGGTGGTTTTCCTTACAATTCGTTTGCTTCACAATAATCAATGATTTAAAAATTATTTTCCAAAAAATAATTATTTATATTGCTTAGAAAAATTAGTCAATGGAAAATATTTTCATTATGAACAATAATTTATGCCTAAATATTTTTATTTATAATGAACATATTTTTTTCTTGAGTTCATTTTTATAAGTAATAAAAGTGATCACTTTTTAGAAAAATATTTCTAAAATCATTTATTGCAAAACAAACGTAGCAGTTCATCAATCAACTCTTAAAAACTAAGAGACTTGGAAGTTTTTCTGTAAACCAGTAGATCACATAAACCTGCTAGTAATAGACGACCTTGCCCTGAGGTCGAAGATCAAGAGGCTGCTGAAAAAGAGGCAGTATGTGCTTGTCTTAAACGACGCGTGGAGCGAGGATTTGCTCAACTCGATCAAAAACTTATTCGTAGGAGCAAGCGCGTGGTTGATCATCACCGCACGAAATGAAGCCATAGCGAACACCTTTGCTACGAACTTGGAAGGTCACGTCTACAAGATGGATCTCCTCTCTCGGGAGGACTCAGTGAAGTTGTTTTGCCGAAAAACGTTCAGGCAAGATTCATGTCCGCCTGGTTTTGCGCAAGTTTCTAAGAAAATCTTGAAGAAGTGCGGGAGATTGCCGCTCGCAATCAGTGCAGTTAGTGGCCTATTCATCACGAAGCCCCTTGATCTAACCGAGTGTAGAGAGGAATGCAACAGACTTGGCAAAGCGCTGGCAGATAACCAAGGCAAAATTGAAACAATGAAGAGATTTTTCTCGAATTAAGTACATTAAAAGTGCCAAAAGTTACGTGCGGCGTTCGCTTTAGTGTCAAAAGTTTTTATCAGCTCATTTAAGTGCCAAATCAGAGAAAAATATCACTTAAGTACTTACGGCGAAATATTCCAATCAAATTGATTATGTGGCATTTACAATTAAAAATTTAATATAATTTGACACATTTAAAAAAAAAAAATCTAGTCCACGTGAACATCTAAAATGATGCCGCACAATGATTACATTTTAAATGAGATTGACATTGAATTGACCATTTTTTAATAATGATTGACACTAAAGTAATCATTTTTTACTAACGACTGACTCTTAAGTAATTACTTTTAACAATAATTGACACTCAAATTATCTATATTTACAATTTTTGGCACTCAAATGATCACTTGTCAATTTATCTACACTGTGTTTTTTTTTTTCTTTTTTGTGACCCGAAAACCCTCGAACAGTTGTCTACACTGTGTTGTTTATGTGTTATATGTTGACTAAACACATCAGCAAGTCACAAAGGATCGAGAAACTAATAAAATATGATCACATCGGATTTCTAACAACCATGATCGGAATTTGCACTTGAATGATTGTTTTTTGAAAAAATTGACACTTAATTGATCCAAAATAAATTTTTGATACCAAAGTAAGCGTTATACACAAGTTTTGACACTTCTAATGTACTTATCCCGAATTTTCTCAATCAGCATTAATATGCTCCCCTATGATCTCAAATTATGTTTTCTCTACTTGAGCATCTACCTGCCCGATCATTCAATATAGTGTTCCCAATTGATTCAGTTATCGATAGTGGAAGGATTCGTCAAGTAGTCGGGGAATAGAGCACTTGAGCAAGCCAATGAGTTCTTGAAAAGGCTTCTGCTGAAAAACGTGATCGAAGTGGCTGATACAAGCACCGATGGAAGAGTCAAAGCCTGCCGCGTCCACACCATTCTTCACGAGATCACTGTTTTTAAATCCGAGGATGTGGGGTTTGTGTTCGTCGCTCTTGAAGAGGACGAATCATGGCCTCATATTGTTCGACGCCTATCCATTGAGAACATGGTACGAGATAGAGGCAGATTCAAGCGACTTCGCTTCCCATTCGTTTTCGAGCAGTCACATCAGCAATCCCAAGAGTCCTTCGTCAATTAACATCCACCGACAAATTTCAAGATGCTCCATGTTTTGGATCTACAAGGTATGTAGTAAATTTCCAAAGAATATTGGCAGCTATAAGCATTTCAGATATTTGAGCCATCCAATTCCTGTTCAACTAAAAAGGCTGATTATTGTTTTGCCCATTAATTTGGTATTGACAAGCTAAAAAAAAAAAAAAATCATCAGAATACTTCTAAGAACTCGATTGAATTTGAATTATTAAAAATTGTTACTAAGTAACTAACTTACATTGAGCAAAGGTGATTATGAGTTGGGTGGCTTGTTTATTGTTTCACGGACACCATCGATTGTTTAACGAATCTCGCATCAAATCCGAACTTCAATGTATGTCTTTTTTGATGTATACAATTAGATTATGGGTTTATTTCATGAGCTTGAAATTTGTACTCTAAAGATGAAGGTCCACTTTCTTTCGCCTCCATTACTTAGCCGGAAAAATATGTGGCCATGAAATGGGGACTACGTGGAACAGGATTGACCGAGCGACAGGGAGGCGTGGAAACACCGCTTTCTTCCCCAATTTTGGACCTTTGCTAGCTCCACGGAGCAATGCGCTGCTGCTTAAGCACGGAAGAATTGAAAGTTATCCGATCCTAAGCTTTACTGACGATGGCGGAGCAACGGCGGTGGGAAGACCTGCCCGCACTGTTCTGGGATGAGGTCTTCCGCCGCTTGGTCTCCGCCGATGTCGAGTCCGTCTCCTCCGTCTGCAAGGAATTCCTACGCATCTCCGACACCGTCCGCACCAGCCTCTCCATCACCAACCGACTGACCCCGCGCCTCGACTCCCTCCTCCGGCGCTTCACGTTCCTCAAGTCCATCGACCTCAGCTCGTTCCGCGGCGACCCGTCCTCCGTCCTCCGCCAGATCGCCGAGTGCTCGTTGCCCCTCGAACGCCTCGACCTCTCCAACCAGAAGTCCCTCCGCTGCGATGGGTTGCGCGAGATGGGGTCCCAGTTCGGGAATTTGAGGGTCTTGGTGCTGTCCAATATTGGGTTGCTGGAGGATGCCGACTTGGTTACGATCGCGGAGTGCTTTCCCAAGCTCGAAGAGCTCGACATTAGCTATCCGGGGCAGAGTGATTCGGCTCGGGTTACGGACGACGGTATCTCGGACCTGTCGCGGAGGCTGCGGAGGCTGTCGCGAATCAACCTTTCGGGTAATCCGTCTGTCTCTGATCAGTCTCTTGTGGTTCTTTCGGTGAATTGCCGGTCTCTGAAGGAAATTAAGCTTGGGGATTGTGACTCAATTACTGGGAGAGGTATTGCTTCGTTGATAGTCAACAGGCCTCACTTGGTCCGCTTGGCCCTGAATTATATGAGAGAGGAAGCGATTTTATGTCCGAAGTTGGTGGATTCCTTTGGTCACGCCAAGGGTTTTGTTAGTCTGGATTTCGCGGGCTCGTTTATCTGGGATAAGTTGCTGAAATCTGTTGCGGAGGCAAACATTCCGCTCAAGAGACTCATACTTTCGTGTGCTCTGGGGTTTTCCTTCGACGGGATTCAGATGATCATGCTACATCGCCAGGACATCAAGGTCTTAGATTTGGAGGCAGTGCATTTCCTTACAGATCATGACATGAGCGTGATATGCAAACAACTTCGCAGTCTGACCCACATTAACATCAGTCAGTGCTGGAAGCTCACGATGACAACGTTGTATAGCCTTATGACACAATGTCCCTTCCTGAAGGCAATCAAAATGGGGAAGACAAACCTAAGTGAGGATGATGCTAATGAAACGGATATTGTGCTGAATTCTCAAGTGAGGCATCTTTGCATACCTTATAATGGTAAACTGACTGACGAATGCCTCAAGAAGATCGGGCGTATGTGCCCCAACTTGCAGTATCTTGATGTAAGCGATTGTTTCAAGATAACTGGGGATGGTATTTCGGGTGTGCTAGAGAGCTGCCCCGAAATCTGTTATTTGAAGATCTCTGGTTTAAAAAACATAAGGAATATATGCATCGACTTTGAACTCCCACGGTTGGAGGTCTTGCAAGCGGAAGGCTTGAATCTCAACGAAGAGAAACTAGTGGCATTTATAAGTAGATGTTGCCATCTCAAGAATCTCAACTTAAAGGACTGTGTGCATCTGTCGAATGAAGGGGTAAAAAAGGTGGTGAAGAATTGCAATACATTGAGGGAGATAAATCTATGGAACTGCAATAATGTAGGTGACGATTTCCCATTTTTAAATTGGATGGTGCGTACAAGGCCATCTTTGAGGAGAATAGTCCCACCTCACGGATTAGTTTCACCCGAAATCCAAGATTTCTTCTTGCAGCATGGGTTGGCTTGTTAATGGTGATTGACTTCAAAGGGACAATCAATGAGGTAATTGTTTTCGAAGATGACAATGCCTGTTTATCTTTCTCTGGTAGAATGGTGTGTTGTTGTAGCTTCTTTCGATGTGGACCTCATTTTCATAGGACTTGCCATTATTCTGTTGATTGTTGTGGTTACTGGATACTTTATTGACGGTTCAATAATCTCTTATTCACTGTATGGTCCAATGTTCTTGATCTTTTCGAGTTTGTGTTCTACCTTTCTATTGTTTTTAACTATTTTTGGCCTCTTTTGTGATTTTGACTGTAGCTTTGTTTTCCACCCCTTTCATGTTCTGAAAAAGAAAAAATAGGTTTTCTTTGGAGTGGCTTTTGCTACTTCTTGAGCTTTTAGTAGTTGTTGTTCTTGCTTCCTTCATATCTCTAGCTTCCTAGACCTGTCATTTTCCTTGAGTCAGTAACAGATTGTGTTCAGAACAAGAAATGTGCCTGAATGTTTAAAGCTAAATGTGTAGGTTTGTTTGCCTAAATAATTCCCAAATTCATATCAACCTATTTTTTACAAACAACGACATGTTTTAGTTACATCTCACTTTTTGCCTAGTAATTGTGTAAGCAAATTCGAAGGCATCACTCATATAGAACTAGTCAGGTTAATGTTGATACCTATATCTCTCTTAAACTACTCATAATTGTATCACACTTCAGTTATATTTCATTTTCTTCCTTCTATATATGTACTTGATATGTGCTTCAGTGTTGCCAGTCTTGATAGATTCAATCCATGAGCTTCAACTTCATACTTGGATGGCACATCTTCATGATCTCTTATAATCGATTTGGAAGCTAAGGATTATGATTTTTGTTTTAGTGTACAGTGGCACTAGCAACGACACCACTAGATGGGCATTTCTACAAGGCATGAAGTTTGGACATCCACAAGTCCAGCTCAATATGTGTTCAGGTAGTTAATCTCATGGAAGCATATACTCATTCAAAGTCAAAACGAATGAATTGGCAGCTCTACGAAAGAAATTCATTGTCTGCTTGATTTGGTAGGCACAATCTTCAGCAAGTTCAAAATGCTTCGCTGTGTCTTATATATAAACATGGTTTTGGAATTATATTGAATGTAAGGTCGATGCTTGGGATGTGAGCACCTTTTGTGTATCATTGTGCAGATAGCAAATTTGAATGCGATAGTGTTGTGATATTGCTTTGGTTGAATAGTAAAAGTGATGAATCTTGTAGGTAATGAGTGGGCTTGGGCATGGCTGGTTAGGGCATTTCTTCGTGCCCAGCCTCACACTTCGAGCATAGAAATTTCATGCGATCCTGCCTTGAGCTAGGCGTAGAAACTTCATGTTCATCATGTCATTCATTTAGGGAAGGATTCAAATCCCCACAACTGTCCTGGATCTTACTTAGTGCGAGTGCCAGTCCATGCACATATCCAAATGTTATTACTCAATGCGGGTGGATTCATGGATTGCGAGCTTTTTTTGAGACAATTTACATAGGCCTCCATTAACAAATGGACCAGTCTAAATTGAGTTTGCATTTAAAGAAATCAAGATGGACATAACGGCTGGAGAATCTAATAGCGACGCTCCAAAGACAACAGATTGTTGTGAACTTGCAATATTGACTTCAAGAATTTGTGTGAAATGCGGGTTGTGCCTGGTTGCACTTTGTGGCTGGCAAGGTTGCATATATCCTGATTTCAACCCAGAAGACAGATGGGGAATTCGCCTCAGCTGCAGCGTTGAATTTGGTCTTTCTGCAGAGTACTTTAATGCAGTCGGCATCGTCTTGTTTGGTTGAAACCAAATGCGCCTAAGATTGCTTTCATTGACTGGCCAGTCCTTCTAAGTAGGTTGCAAACCTTTGATAGGTAAACAGAGCTGCGTCGATGGAATTTGTGTCTTATGCAAGCTGGAAGATGAACAAGAAATCCATCTTTTCTTCCATCGCTCCTTTGAAAGCAAATCTGGGAGCATTTTCTGCAGTTCTTTTGGCTTCATCAGAGCTGCTGGTGGCTGGTCTGCCGAACATGCTTGTTGCCAATGTCCCGTTCTCTGTTGGAAATGCGTTCGAATCTCCATTGCGGGATTTCAAGAGTACACTTTCTGAGCAAGTTAAAAGCTTTTACTGACCTTGGGAGATCCGATCTGGATTGATCGAGTTTTAATTTTTGGTTGTAGTTGTCTAAGTAGCTCTTTGCTGCTTTACCTGTATTGATGACATGCTAGTGGGCTGCTCCTCCCACATTACTTGGTTATGCAATACTAGATATTTACTCTTCGGACGGAAATCAAATTGACAATAGAAGCATCACTAGGTTTGGCAATTTGGTATAGTTATATCATGTTAACTCAGCCTGCCAGGTTTCCTTAGGCTTTAATTGCTAGTGTGTACGTACTCTATTTGTCCATTTGAAACTACTTTTGCTTTTTGCCATTTTTTTTTTTATTCTTCATATTTCCAGCATACACATTTTAACTTTCATTTATTCTACAGCACCTGAAACCTTGTAAAAGCACAAATATTGATACTTAGATTCACACATTGTTTCTTATGATATTTGAAATTTGAATGATACTTTAATTTTTAGCTAGAAAGCTGAAAAAGTAATTATCTCGCTAAAATATAAAAGAGACAAACGACTTCGAATCTCTAATCATATTTTGTTTGGCCAAATTCTACAACTTACAATGATAGAATAGAAAGAGAAAAACAGCTAATATGTAGTAAAATAACAAATCCAGCCAACGGCGGAATGTTGTTGCAGTGGGACTGCTGGTGTTGGGGTAGGGGCTAGAGAAAGTGATATGATAAGCCCATTTCCTTACGGCCGACGTCATCCCTTTGTCTTTTTCTATCAACACCAAGGAGTGATGGAGGGAGAGACACGTGTATAAAGAAGAGAATCATTTACTAAGGTGAGTATTGTATTTTGGGTCCAGGTGATCATGGGTTCTGATTCAATCGCTTCGATTCGTAAAAATAATAGAGGCAGGCGAGTGATTACTTCCAACAACAGCGATTTCTCTCAAAGGTTCTTGAGGTTCAATTCGACATGAAGATCAGAGGAACATCATGATATGAGTCTACACTTGTAGGAGGCGAGGGATGAGCCTTACCGACCTATCATTAAAACTGATTTAATTGGAGTTCATAAAGTAATAATCCAATTTACATCGTCAAATGAAAGAATTAAGTAAAAGTACAATGACACTTTCACCCAATTTAAAAAGGCAAATTTAATGAGAAGACGAAAGTTTAATTCTGTTGTCCGCCTATATTAAAGTAACGTGGTTAATGATATAAGGGATTTGATAGAATTGACTTTGATAGTACAATAAATGGTTCTATCCATGCAAAGATGATGTGTTTGATTCAATATTTTGAAAATCCATTGAAAAAATACAAAGTAGTTTAACCTAAAGGATTTTAGGCAAATGCAAAAATCGTTTGGTAAACTATGCTTTGAGAAGCAATTTTTAAAAAAGATCCGTTTGGTAGAAAACACATTTGAAAAACCAAATTAATATTAGTTTTTTTTTTAATTTCATTTTTTTTAAAATTGAAAAAAATAATGTATGCAACTTTTTAAGTATAAATTTTGACAATAATACTAAAAAAATCAAATACATATATATATATATATTTTTTTTTTTTAAAAGACCAAACCCTTCATTAGAATTTTTAATTTTTATTTTCTTAAAATTGAAAAAAAAAATAATGTATGCAACTTTTTAAATATAAATTTTGACAATAATGCTAAAAAAATAAAATACATATATCTAATTTTTTTTATAAAAAAAAGACCAAATCCTTCGTCTAATTTTTTAAATTTTTATTTTTTAAAAATTGAAAAAACAATGTATGTAACTTTTTAAATATAAATTTGAAAATAATGTTAAAAAATCAAATATATATGTATGTATGTATATATATATATATATATATATAATGTATGCAACTTTTTAAATATAAATTTTGATAATAATGCGAAAAAAATCAAATGTATAAATAATTTTTTGGGAAAAAGCTACCAAAAACCCCAAATTTTGCCTCGAGTGACAAATTTACCCAGAACTTTGTTTTGTGACGTTAAAAACCCCGAAGTTTCTTAACCGTGACACATTTACCCATTAAAGCGTATTTTTCGTCTTATTCTTTCTGTTTTTTCTTTTTCTTTTTTTATTTTTTATTTTTTTCTTCTTCTCTCTTCCTTCCGTTGGCCATGGCGGAGGAAGCCGGCGTCCGGCGAGGGCTACCCTCGTCGGCATCGGGCGAGGGAGGCCCTCGACTTGGGTCGGACGAGGGCCTCCCTCCCCCAATGTCGGCAAGGGGTGCCTTTGCCAGATCTGGAGAGGGGTGCTCTCGTTGGCGTCGAGCGAGGGTGCCCTCGCCAGATCTAGTGAGGGAGGCCCTTGTCCGACGTCGACGAGGGCCGCCCTCGCCGGATGCCGGCTTCCCTCCTTTGGCTTCGCCATGGCCGGCGGAGGGAAGGAAGAAGAAGAAGAAAAAAAAAGAAAAAAGTTTTTAAAAGTAAAAATACCAAAATGCCCTTATGATTTAAGGTAAATGTGTCACACAAATGAAAATTTAGGGTTTTTTGTGTCACAAATAAAAGTTTAGGGGTAAATGTGTAACAGTTAGCAAATTTCGGGGTTTTTCACGTTACAAAATAAAGTTCGGGGTAAATCTGTCACTCGAGGCAAAGTTTGGGGTTTTTAGTTGCTCTTTCCCTAATTTTTTAAAAAGGTCAAAATATATTTAATTTTGTTAGCATTATATAAATTTGACTTTTTTAGTATTATTTTGGCATTCACAAAAATAATAACGAGGGAAAATAAGAAATTTGAAGAATAAGTGATGATAGTCTTGGAAAAAAAAAAGTTTCAAAGATTTGGCAAAATACTAAAAGCTCAAAGCTAACCCCTACTAAGTTGCGCTTTCTTTTCTCAATGCCGACTTTCACTGAAAAGTTTACTTGAAAATGGTTATCAAACGATCCAAAGATTTTCAAAGAGCTTTGGAGGCTGAAAGTCCATTGGAAAATGCAAAGCAACTTTAAAAGCTCATTGGGAAAATGCAAAACATTTTAGTCTAAAAGACTTTAGGCAAATGCAAAGGTTGTTTGGTAAATTATGCTTTAAGAAGCAATTTTCAGAAAAATGCCGTTTGGTAAAAAACACATTTGAAAAGCTCTTCAGGTGATTAATATTAGTGTTTTTTTAAAACTTTATTTGTTTAAAGTTGAAAAAGATAATGTATGCAACTTTTAAATATAAATTTTAACAATATTACTAAAAAAATCAAATACATAATATAATTTTTTTAAAAAGGAGCAAACCCTTCATTGGAATTTTTTTATTTTTAATTTGCTTAAAATTGAAAAAAAGATGTATGCAAATTTTTAAATATAAATTATGATAGTAATACTAAAACAAATCAAATACATATATATTTAAAAAAAGACCAAATCCTTCGTCGAAATTTTTTAATTTTTATTTTTTTAAATTTGAAAAAAATAATATATGCGACTTTTTAAATAAATTTAAAAATAATGCTAAGAAATCAAATACACACACACACACACACACACACACACACACACACATATATATATATATGATTTTTTTTTTAAAAGACCAAACCGTTCGTTGAATTTTTTTAATTTTTATTTATTTAAAATTGAAAAAAATAATATATGCAACTTATTAAATATAAAATTTGATAATAATGCTAAAAAAAATCAAATGTATATATTTTAAAAAGACCAAAATATATTTAATTTTTTTAGCATTTATATATTTGATTTTTTAGCATTATTTTGGCATTTAAAAAAAAAAAATAATGAGGGCAAAATCAGAAATTTGAAGAATGGGTGAGAATAGTTTTGGAAGAAAAAAATAAATTTCAGCATTTGGTCAAATGCTGAAAGCTCAAAGCTAGTCCTATTAATATTGGACTTTCAAGATTCCAATGCGACTTTCACTTGAAAGTTACTTCAAAATGGTTGTCAAACAGTTTAGCATTCTCCTAAAGGGCTTGGAGGCTAAAAGCCCATTGGAAATACTAAACCAAACGCACCACCGACGCGAGCAACCCCGTACAAACGGTGCTGGGTGATGCCAGTGATGGATCTAGGCTTTTGATATTTGTGTGATGGTGGAATGTAGAATTGAAATAGTAAAACTAGCTATTGTTAAGGAAAAAGTACACTAAAGGTTCAAAATCTTTCATATATAGTTGAGTTTAGTGCCACAATTTTTCGATCACTCATTTGAGCTCCTTAACTTTTGAAATTCATTTTGTTCAGTTATATATTTAGAATTTGCTTTATAGAATAGCTGAAGTGGCATTATTTAAAAACACAACAACAATTTTATCATTAAAATAATGCCATGTCCCCAATTCAAATGATCCAAGTAGTCAGAGTCACTCCAATGAACAAAATTTGAAAGTTAGGAGCTTAAATAAGCAATTGAAAAATTGTGATACTGACCTGACTGCTGCACAATAGATTTGGAACCTCTAGTGTGCTTTTCCTTATTATTAGGCGATCTAATTGCACACTTTATGAGAAAATTTATATGTCATGTGGAATCTAATGGACATTCTTATTTTCCTTGACTGCGTTGAACTAAATGCAGGAATTTTATTTTTCTCAAAATGCTAGATAAGAAGTTTAAGATTGTAATGAATTTGTTGGTGTCAGTAATTGGATCAAAAGCAGAATGTCTGATACAAAGGCGGTGTGAATCGAGCCTCGCACTTGCGCTGATATCTGGGCCCGGAAATTTTCTCAACTTTTGGCGTCCAACTTACAAATTCCCATTTCCTCTATTTTGTCCTTCCCTTTTTCTCCTTCGTTCTTATATGATGTGCACAGCGATGCCTGACGCCTCAAATCTGATCACAACCCAAAGATGATGGCCATGGAATTGCTTCGTTGGTTGTTTCTAGCAATGTTTGAGGCAGTCAAAGGATTAGTTCCAGGTCGAGGTGAAGGTTCATTACCCGTGGCATTGTAGTTGGTGGTGGCTAAGGATTCTTGATGGCGGTTCCAAGCGATGGTCGATGGTGGCGGGGTCTTGGATGGTTGACGGTAGAAGATGATGATGGCAATGAGAGGGGCTGCGAAAAAAAGGAAAAATTTATGGTGGCTGGAATTTTTTTATTTCATTTTTGATTGAAGGTGACTGTGGATGACGAAGGATATGGTGATGACGAGGTGGCGGCGGTGGTTCAACGACGTATGGTGGCTAGCATTAGCGGTGGCACGGCGGTGGCAATGTGTGAATGATGTTTATGATGAAGATATGCTGTGTAGTAAAGGATGGTGCATCACGGGAGAGTGTAGAAATTAATTTCCGTTTTTAAAAAAAAAAACAAATTAGTCATTCTCCTTACTTTTCAATTTAAAGAAGATATTAATGAATTTTTTAGCATCATCTCAAACCCTCTCGACACATGGAAATTTTTGCGGGTGGTTGGTTTGGTAGAGACACCTGCCATCAACAAACAAAAACACATTGTTATTTTTTATTAAAAATTAAAGCATGGAAGCAATTTATTTTTAAACCAAGTTTTTTTTTTTTGAACTTCTATAGATTTTAGATTGTTTTACCTATGCAAAATTTGATGTTAAAACTTACTTATTTTGCATGCATATGTTAGTGGACACTATTTAAAAGATTTTTGGACATGATGGTTCACATTTCCAAACCAGATTACACAATTAATTTTGCTGGACAATACCATCTTGTAATAGCTAACCGCTCACTATTACTTAAAAAGACTGATACAACTTGATAAAAGTTCATCATCATCTTCCTAGTATTATTTTAACTTCTTATTATTAAAAATATTACTACATTAACGATTGATTAATCATATGTTTTGATGAGAATATCGTGTTTTAAAATGAACAACTCTATTTTTAATGACAAGCGAAAGCAAAACAGGGGGCTCTTAGCTAGTTTTCATGATTAAGAAGTTTTGGAGAAAAATTGCACACATCTATTAAGTCTTATATAAGGAACACAATGAAATCTTAAATCTTTCAATTGATGCAATTAATCGAATGTTTTTAGTCCAAAACCTTTATTTATAAATACAACTAAGTCTAAAAGTTTTCAGTTCTATATATTTGATAATGTAATTTGATCTTCCAATCTCCATGAACGAATCAAGATATATCCCAAGAAGTAGCAAAGAATCATATTCATCCAATTGTTTATTGAAAAGAAGTTCCAAAATGGCTTTAGAGTCCAAGTAAATCAATAATAATCTCCGATAAAACCTAGCTTTTGTGCCTATCTGAGGTCGGGCCACAATGCCCATAAATCCGTTTGAACACAATTATAATTTATATATTCCGACGAACGCAACAAATTTCGCACCCATGTTCGAAGGTGATAAAAATCATTTATCTCCCATATCTAGATCATTCTTATCAGGTTAAGCATTTTTTTTTTTTTTGGAGGGGGGGGTCGAAATATCAGGTTAAGCTTAAAGTATCTTATTTAGTTGAACTATTATCAACAAGTACCATCCATGATCTTACAAAAAAAATTTCAATACCAGTATGAAAGTAAGCGTGTTATTTGGCACCTTGCGACAAACGAAAATAATAATATCAAAAGCTAAAACAAACAATTTGAATGATGTGACCTATCCTATTTTGAGCATGTCACAAATGAATCTTTTTATGGAATTAATTCGACATAACAAAAAAAAAATATCAATTGATCTACATATAATAAATGGCTTTTCTATAATGACTGTTGCTCGGGAAGGGACTTCCGACATGGTATTTAAAAGAGAGGGATAATAAGAACAATCAAGAAAATCAAAGTCGAGAATAGGATTTAAAAAATAAATAATTTCTCTTATAATCTTGGATGGTTTCCACTTAGCATCTTACATTAAATTACATGGCCATATCCACCAAGCTGTAAAAAAAATAAAAAAATCACGCAATCAAATTTGATCCAAACTTCTGCTTTTGCCCTTTGAAAGCCCTTCTCTCTCTCTTCACTGGCTGTGCAGTGCCGGTACCCTTCCTATTGTGAGCGATAGCGAGACAAGAGGAGAGAGCATAAATAAAGAGGAAGGGAGGGGGGCCAAAAGAGCCCAAGGAAGAAGGGTTCCTCCTTCACTATCAAGCCTCCTCCAATTAATAAAAAGTCTCTCCCCAAAAATCCCCATCTAGAATCCCCATCTAAGGATTTCGTCTCTCCCCCAAAATCACCATCGTGAAAGATTCGTCTGCATCAATACTTGCTCGTTAAGAGTTTCAGAGCACAGCAAGCATAGCCTAATCTCATAGCACAGCAACAGTAAGCACAACCTATTCAAGCATACTCTGCATAAAGTGTTGTGGCTTCAACGAAGGAAGAAGAATGAAGGTGTCCAAGTGTTCAACTATGAAGAGAAGATTCCTTGCCGAAGAACTGTTATTCAGTTCTAGCTTACTTAACAGATTAAACAACAGTTTCTCTTTTTTGTTTTTAGTTATTTTTTCCTTTCTTAAGTCGGTTTTGCTTCTTCTTCATCGAGTTCATGTAAATAAATAGAAAAACAAAGCCATTGTAACAGACTGAGATGAACACTTTCGTACCTTGAATATAGAAAGAGAGAGAGAATTGAATCCAAAAAAGCTTCTTGTTCATTCTTATCTTTCTTTCATTATGCTCATCTTCACATGAGAAATGGCCCAGCTAGGCCATTTCCATTGGTGACTTCATCTCTCCCTCTCTCTCTCTCATCCAACAAAGGAGGGGAAAATGGATCCCACCTCAGTGTTGGGTGGTCTGGGGGCACTGATTCTTGCTGTATGGGAAGAATGGCAAAAAGAATTGAAACTCATTGAATCTGCTGAAGGTGAACTTGACGATCTCAATGACTTGATCAAGCAGATCGAAGATCTTCTCGTGAAAGCCTACTCAAAGGAGATCATCGATGAAAAGCTCAAAAGGGGCATCGGGAGGATGTGGAAATTTCTCTATGACTCTCAAGACGCTATCGAGGACATAAAGCGACGTAATTCTGAGGGGAGGTGTAGAGGTCTTAATATCTACTTTTGCCGCAGATACGAAGATGGAACTTTTGCAGAGAAATCAAGATTTATCAAGAAAACGCAGCTGACATTTGAAGATAATCTTGGGAGAACCGGTCCCATAGAGACTCATTTTAGATTACCCGGCAACCAAGCCCATTCCCACTCGGCCGGCGTTGGGTCATCAGTCAATGCCTTAAGTGAGAAGACAGATGCATTAGTGGGTATCAAAGAGCCGATGGACAATTTGGTCAAATGGCTAACAAAGAGCCTTCTGTCGAAAGTGATCTTCGTCCACGGGGCACATGGTGTAGGCAAGACTAGTCTAGTGGTGCCATGCTTTGTGACCAAAGGGTAAGCCGTCTCTTCAAATACTATGTATGGATCGAGGATTTAAGATCCTTTGAGTTTGCCGACAAAATAGGGGAAGCGCTCATGAAAGCAAATGCAACGATGTGGAATTTGACCATGGAGGGGGTGAATGAACAACGGACATCAGTTAAACTCGAAGACGCTTTCGAATGTAGGTCGTCCGAAAACTTCAGTTGGGCTCTCATCTTGGATGATGCAAGCAAAGAGGACGTGTTTAGTTTCCTCAGATTAAATTAATTGAAACTCATCTGAGCGTGCTCGTCACAACTCGTGACAAGAGCCTAAAATCTCGCTCCAACAGAGTCCAAACTATTCCATCCACAACTTCAAGCAAGTTTTCCTTAATGATTCTCATTCTCTATTTCGTCGAAATATTTCCCCCTCGAATATCCCTCAACCTGATTTTGAGTGTATGTTAAGAAGATGTCAAGGATTGTCACTCACGATTCTGATGACGTGTAGGCATTTGGAAAATAATAAAGATGATGATGTTGCAGGTGACTCTAATGCTGTTCGATGGAAAAAATTGAGTGACAAGCTTGAGGTATCCAATGGGCACAAAATTGGCCTAAATGGAAAAACGATTACTCTGCGCATGGACCACCTTCTCGATGTCTATGCTTATATTTTTTACTTGAGCATCTTCCCATTAGATCATCCCATAAGGTGCTCCACAATGATGTGACTATGGATGGCAGAAGAGTTTACTAAGCATGATCCAGTTTGGGAAAATCCAGGGACAACTCTGCAAAAGCTATTAAAACATCATGTAATTTGGGGGAAAGAAAACAAGTTATGGGAAGGTCAAAACTTGCCATGTTCACAACCTTCAGCATCAACTCATTATTTCCCATTCAAAAGATGCAGGGATCGCAATGATTGTTACCTGCCCGGAAGAAGGATTGCCTGAGAATGTACGGTACCTTTCCTTTCACAAACCTATACATGAAATAGATAAGAACACATCGGTCAAACGACTTCACTCCCTACATTTCTTCGAAGAGGCATACCCAAAATCCTTGAAAGAACTATTGGAGAAGGTTGAGAGGCTTAAGGTGCTACATATTCAAAGATATTTGACCAAGAAGGAAGAAAATCAAGCTTCTTTGAATTCTTTTCCTAAAAAGATTCTCCAATCGAGAAATCTTAGGTATTTAAGTTTAAAGGGTACCAACATAAGGAAAATTCCGTCGGGCATAAAAGATCTTGCACAACTGGAGACCCTGGATCTCAAAGATACCCTTATGCATGAGCTACCAAAAAATATTTTGAAGCTAAAAAAACTACGCCATGTGTTAGTATACAAGTCTGACATAAGTCTGGATGCAAGTAGTAAGCCAAAGCTTGGTGTGAAGGTTCCATCAGCATTAGGACACTTGAGATCATTGCAAAAACTATGCATGATAGAGCTAAAATCAGTGAGGGGAAAGAAAATAGTTGTGAAAGATCTTTTATGCCCGATGAAATTTTCCTTATGCTGGTATCCCTTAAACTTAGATACCTAAGATTTCTCGACTGGAGAATTTTTTAGGAAAATAATTCAAAAAAGCTTGATTTTCTTCATTCTCGATCAAATATCTTTGAATATGTAGCACCTTAAGCCTCTCAACCTTCTCCAGCAATTTTTTCAAGAATTTTGAGTACACCTAAAATTGTAGGAAGTAAAGTCATTTGACCGATATGTTTTCATCTATTTCACGTATAGATTTGTGAAAGGAAAGGTACAGTACATTCTCAGCTTTCTTCCTTCTATAAATTTACTTAATTTGTGCTTAGTGTTGGAAGCAAAAAGCTTTTTTCCTTTTTTTTATATTAATATTATTTTTTAATTATTTTTTGTCTTTTCCCTACTTTGTCTTGTTTACTGCACTTCCCCCTCGACAACTCCTCTGCACCCCCGAAGCCAACATTTGCTTTCTTTTTCTCTTCTCTTTTTTTTTATTACTTTTTGCTGCACTTTTTTTTTCTCTTGCTTTTTCTTTTGTTTTGCTCCCTTGCTGAACCATAACCAAAATAAAACCACGTTCGACGAGCCCTCACCAACGTTTGGGACCACCGCCAGACCACCATCCGGCGTTGGTCGTTCAGTCCGACCGACGCTGGCCACAGCAGTTGACTGAGACATGGCTCGGCCCCCACCGAGGTTAGCCGAGGAGACAAAACTCGGCCGAACGACCGGGCACCATTCGAGATAGCCCTAATACTGACATCCTTTAACACCTGCCGGTGCCATCACCGGTGACCTTCCCTTTCCTCGCACCATCCACGACCAACCCAAAAAAAACGAAGAAAATATATCCAGACCTAGCCTAGACAGAACGTCGAACACCTGGGGTGCGCCGACTGAAAAGCTAACAAAAACTCAACTGGGAGATAAATCAACAGTCAAGGCAAAAGCAACAACCAAGCAAAGTCTAAAACAACAAAATCGCAGCTCACCGGGATCAGAGACTTGCGCGGGCCGGAGAAACGCGAGCTCCGGTCCGGTGAGCTAAAAAAATCAGAGTGAAAGGAGGGCGTTTGCGCGGTCAGGTGACGGGTCCTACTCGGCTCGATGACGGCGGCCTGCAGGCAGGTTTGAGATGGCACGAACTGTGGCCGACCACCCTGGTGTCGTCAAGACGAGATCATCGGGTTAAAGGGTATTGAACTCGAAAGGAGACTTATTGGAAGAATGGATGCCGAGAGGCGAGGTCACCGGCGCGGCCGAGCTTCTTTCCCGCTCTCTTCTCTCAATTTCTCGCTTTGCTCTCACTCACGACGCTCTGTCTCTCAAGCTTCAAGCTTTCTCCTGGTTCGGTCTCTCTCTCTCTCTCTCTCCCCCCGGTTAGCTCCCTATCTGCCCAAAACCAACAGCCCCCTCTCTCTTATCTCCCCTCCGGTTAGCTTCCTATCTGCCCAAAACCAACAGCCCCCTCTCGCTTTTAAGCTTGGCCAGCAAGGCATGGCTCTTGCCACCGCCAGCTGCCTTTCCGGCCTAACTCCAACACTGGGATCATGCTGCGCGATCCGCTGCCTCCTTTGCTCCCTCGTGATCCCCCTCTCTTCTGGCTCGTACTTCGCTTTTTCTTCTTTCTACAGAGAGCGTGAGGGAGAGAGAGAGGGGAAGAAGAAAAGAAGATTGGGCCGGTGAAGGAAAGCAAAAAAAAAAAAAAAAAAAAAAAAAAAAAAAGAGGCTGGGCCAGGCCTAAGTCAATAGAAATGGATAAAGAGAAAAAGAAAGGAGGCTGGGTCGAGTTTTTTTTTTTTTAATTATTTTTTAAAATCTTTAGATTTAATAATTTGTGCTAGTTATGTAAATGCTCCTAATGTCTACACATAATGGATTTTAATAAAAACATACACGATGCATTTTAATGAAGGTTATTTACTTTGCTCTTTACTTCTTCTTTTTTTAAGTAACTAATCTTAATTTTGTATGCGATTGAGTTATAAATAAAATGGTAAAATTTAGGTGTCAACAACGTCAATGCGTGTCAAGTCTTGTCTGCATCAATTTTTTCATTTGTGTCGAGTCGGCTATAAATCTTCTCGCAAGTGTCGAACATATGTATTCTTATTTTGTCAACAATTGTTTCCCCTAATTGTGTGCAAAACACATTATTCTTCACGAACTCAATGATTTTTTTTTTGTTTTAGCACTAGTTACTTGGTGTCAGCGATGGTAGTGACGGCACTTGATACATAACTTTAAAAAAGAAAGAAAAATGTACTCGTTAACAAGTGCCTCAAAGGGCATTAACTAAAACTATTGAAATTAAAAATAACGCATATAAACACATGAGAAGGAAACATATTTCACAAAACACAATTAATGAGTTTTGACAAGTGTGTTGGGGTCTTCTTTGACAATTTCAAAAAGCAAAATCTCCTAGAAATTTTTTAGTTAGATCAACATTCAAGACACTTTAATAATTTGAACAAGAACATTTCTCTTTGCTAATTTTTAAATGGACTTTGATAAACAAAACAGGATTTTGGAAGTGGATGTCAAGTCTTATCAGTGGTGTCCGTTCCTGATTAATGTGTGACCAAATCCGATCTTTTCAAAAGGATTTCCCCACATCTTGCAATATTTTTAAATTGTCACAAGTATACTGTTATGTAACGCTCAAACCATATTTCATCGAATCAATGCTTAAGGAAGTCTAGTTATTAAAATTGTAGGACACGCTTGGTGCACATTGGAATTGGTGACACTGTCAATTGTTTAATGGACATCACATTGAATCCAAATTTCGGTGGATGTCGTCTTTGATGCACACAATTAGATTAACGGGTGTTCTTTCATGGGCTTGAAGTTTGTACTCTAAAGATGAAAGTCCATCTCGGTCAGCCCATGCCAAGTCCGACCTTCGATGCCAAACGTCCAAATTTCAAGGACCAAGCATAGCCTAGACAACTACAATACGGTAAATCCTAGCTAGGAAGGGGGCCACCAAGCCGAAGCAGCGCAAAGCTGACTATGGCGGAGCAACCGCCGTGGGAAGACCTGCCCACACTGTGCTGGGAGGCCGTCCTCCGCCGCTTGGTCTTCGCCGATGACCTCGAGTCCGTCTCCACCGTCTGCAAGCGATTGCTCCACATCTCCAGCACCGTCCGCGCCAGCCTCTCCATCACCAAACGACTGACCCCGCGCCGCCTCGGCTCCCTCCTCGGGCGCTTCACGTCCCTCAAGTCCATCGACCTCAGCTCGTTCCGCGGCGACCCGTCCTCCGTCCTCCTCCAGATCGCGCAGTTCCCGTTGCCCCTCGACCGCCTCGACCTCTCCAACCGGGAGTCCCTCCGCTACGGTGGGTTGCGCGAGATGGGGTCCAAGTTCGGGGCTTTAAGGGTCTTGGTGCTGTCCCGTAATGGGTTGCTGGGGGATGCCGACTTGGTTTCGATCGCGGAGTGCTTTCCCGCGCTCGAAGAGCTCGTCATTAGCTATCCGCTGCGGAGGGATTGGGCTCGGGTCACGGACGACGGTATCTCGGACCTGTCGCGGAAGCTGCAGAGGCTGTCGCGAATCGACCTTTCGGGTAATCGGTCTCTCTCTGATCAGTCTCTTGTGGTTCTGTCGGTGAATTGCCCGTCTCTGAAGGAAATTAAGATTGGGGGATGTGACTCAATTACTGGGAGAGGTATTGCTTCGTTGATAGTGAACAGGCCTCACTTGGTCTCCTTGGCCCTGAATCATATCAGACCGCAGGCGATTTTATGTGAGGAGTTGGTGGACTCCTTTGGTCACGCCAGGGGTTTCATTAGTCTGGATTTCATGGGCTCGTTTATCTGGGATGGGTTGCTGATAGCTGTTGCGGAGGCAAACATTCCGCTCAAGAGACTCATACTTTCACACGCTCTGGGATTTTCCTTCGACGGGATTCGGATGATCATGCTATGTCACCAGGACATCGAGGTCTTAGATTTGGGGGCAGTACATTTCCTCACAGATCACGACATGAGTGTGATATGTGAACATCTTCGCAGTCTGACCGATATTAACATCAGTCGCTGCTCCAAGCTCACGATGGCAACATTGTATAGCCTCATGACACAATGTCCCTTCCTGAAGGCAATCAAAATGGGGGACACAAACCTAAGGGAGGATGATGCTAATGGAACTGATATCGTGGTGAATTCTCAAGTGAGGTATCTTCGCATACCTTCTAATGATAAACTGACTGACGAATGCCTCAAGAAGATCGGGCGTATGTGCCCCAACTTGCAGTATCTTGATGTAAGCAATTGTTTGAAGATAACTGGGGATGGCATTTCAGGTGTGCTGAAGAGCTGCCCTGAAATCTGTTATTTGAAGATCTCTGGTTTAAAAAACATAAGGAATCTATGTGTCGACTTTGAACTCCCACGGTTAGAGGTCTTGCAAGCAGAAGGCTTGAAACTCAACGAAGAGCAACTGGTGGCATTTATAAGTAGATGTTGCCATCTCAAGAATCTCAACTTAATGGACTGTGTGCATCTATCGAATGAAGGGGTAGAAAAGGTGATGAAGAATTGCTATACGTTGAGGGGGATAAATCTACGGAACTGCAATAATGTAGGTGGTGATTTCCCATTTTTAGATTGGGAGCTGTCTATGAGGTCATCTTTAAGGAGAATAGTCCCACCTCGCGGATTAGTTTCATCCGAAATCCAAGACTTCTTCTTGCAGCATTGGTTGTCTTGTCAGGGATGAATTGACGAGGTAATTGTCTACAAAGATGACAATGCCCGTGTATCTTTCTGTGGTAGAATGGTGTGTTGTCATAGCTTCTTTCAATGTGGACCTCATTTTTATAGGACTTGCCATTATTCTGTAGATTGTTGTGGTTACTTGATACTTTTTCAACAGTTCAATAATCTCTTATTCATTGTACTGTCCAATGCTCTCGTCTTTTCGAGTTTGTATTCTACCCTTTTATTGTTTTTAACTATTTTTGGGCCTTTTGTGATTTTGACTGTAGCTTTGTTTTCCACCTGTTTCTTTTTTTTGAAAAATAAAAAAAGAAGTTTTCTTTGGCTTGACTTTTGCTACTTCTTGAGCTTTGTTCTTGCTTCCTTGGTATCTCTAGCTTCAAGAATTTGTGTGATATGCGGGTTGTGTCTGGTTGCACTTTGTGGCTGGGAAGGTTGCATATATCCTGATTTAAACCCAGAAGACAGATGGGGAATTCACCTCAGCTGCAGCATGGAATTTGGTCTTTCTGCATAGGACTTTAATGCAGTCGGCATGGTCTTGTTTGGTTGAAACCAAATGCACCTAAGATTGCTTTCATTGACTGGCCAGTCCTTCTAAGTAGGTTGCAAACCTTTGATAGGTAAACAGAGCTGCGTCGATGGAATTTGTGTCTTATGCAAGCTGGAAGATGAACAAGAAATCCATTTGTTACAAGAAGTGCATTTGTTCTTCCATTGCTCCTTTGAAAGCAAACCTGAGAGCATTTTCTGCAGTTCTTTTGGCTTCATCAGACCTGCTAGTGGCTGGCCTGCCTGACATGCTTGTTGCCAATGTCCCGTTTTCTGTTGGAATTGCGTTCGAATCTCTATTGCAGGATTTCAAGAGAACACTTTCTGAGGAAGTTAAAAGCTTTTGCTGACCTTAGAAGATCCGATCTGGATTGATCGAGTTTTGATTCTTGGTTGCAGTTGTCTAAGTAGCTCTTTGCTGCTTTACCTGTATTGATGACAGATACTAGTGGGCTGCTGCTCCCACATTACTTGGTTATGCGATACTAGATATTTACTCTTCGAACAAAAAACAAATTGACAATAGGAGCATCACTAGGTTTGGCAATTTGTTATAGTTGTATCATGTTAACTCAGCCTGCCAAGTTTCCTTAGGCTTTGATTGCTAGTGTGTATGTGCTCGGGAGAATTACCAGCAAAGTCTTAAATCTATTGCAATTATATCAATTTAGCCAAAAACTTTTTTTTTTTTAAGCCAATTTAGTCATAAACTTTTTAAAATCGTGTCAATTTAGTCCATCCGCCAAAATTGGCCGGCCGGTGTTGACATGGACATCGGCTGGCCAGTGAAGGCTAATGTAGCAATTTTAAATTTTTTTAAATATTTTTTTCGAATTTTTAAGTTTTTTTTTTTCGAATTATTTTTTTTTTTCCTTTTTTTCCCCACCTTCTTCTTTGTCTGGTTGGCCAGTGTTGGCTAATGGCAAGGCTCACCCCTATTGGCCATTGGCGAAGGCAAGCCTCACCTAGCCATGGCGAGGTTGAGCCTTGTCGTCCCTGGGCGAGGAACCTTGCCGGCCACAGGCGAGTTTGAACCTCACCTTGGGTGGGCGAGGCCTCACCAGATCTAATGAGGCTTGGCCTCGCCTAGCCAAGGCAACGATTGACCTTGCCAGTGGTCGACGAGGCCTCTATCACCAGATTTGGCTAGGCTTGGCCTCACCTAGCCATGGTGAGGGTCGGCCTTGCCAGTGTTAGCGAGCTCGGCCCTTGCCGGATGGCGAGGCCTTGCTAGTGGCTGGTGCTGGGTGGCCAGAGGAAGGAAAAGATGGATGGAAAAAAAAAAAAAAAGAGAGAAAAATTTCATAAAAACATTAAAAAATTAAAAAAAAAATTAAAAAATTGCTGCGTCAGTGTTCGTCAGATGGCTGTTGCTGGCCAAAGTCCATGTCAGCGCAAATTAGCTAAGTTTAGCCGGATAGGCTAAACTAGCACAGTTGCAAAATGTTTAGGATTGAATTGGCCCAAAAAAAAAAGTTTAAGACTAAATTGGCACAATTGTAAGAGATTTAAGACTTTTTTTGATAATTCTCCCATACTTGCTCTATTTTTGTTTGGAACTAATTTTGCTTTTTCCATTTTTTTCTTCAGATTCTCAGCATACACATTTTAACTTTCATTTATTCCACAGCACTTGAAACCCTGTAAAAGCACAAATATCGATACTTAGATTCACACGTTGTTTCTTATGATATTTGTAATTTGAATGATACTTTAAATGTTTAGCTAGAAAACTGAAAAAGTAATTTTCTCGCTAAATTATAAAAGAGACAAACGGCTTTGAATCTCTAATCATATTATGTTTGGCTAAATTCTACAACTTACAACGATAGAAAATATTTAAAAAAAAAAAAAGACGCTAATTTGTATTAAAATAACAAATGCAGCCACCACGGGAATGTTGTCGCAGCGGGACTGCTGGTGTTGGGGGAGGGACTAGAGAAAGTGATATGATAATCCCATTTCCTTACCGCTGACTTCAATCCTTTGTCTTTTTCTATTAACGCCAAGGAGTGATGGAGGGAGAGACAGTCATCCATACAGAAGAGTCATTTACTAAGGTGAGCGTTGTATTTTGGGTCCAAGTGATCATGAATTCTGATTTAAAGACACTTCGCTTCGCTTCGTAAAAATAATAAAGGCATGCAAGTGATTACTTCCAACAACAGTGATTTATCTCAAAAGTTCTTGAGGTTGGATTCGACAAGGAGATAAGAGGAACATCACGATATAAGTCTAAACTTGTAGGAGGCGAGGGATGAGCTTTGCCAACCTATTACTGAAATTGATTTAGCTAGAGTTTATAAAGTAGTAATCCAATTTATGTCGTCAAATAAAGAATAAAGTACAAATACAGTGATTCCAAAAATGACAAATGATGCACTTTCACCCAATTTAAAAAGGCAAATCTAAGGAGAAGACGGAGGTTTAATTCCCACTATCTGGCCAGATTAAAGTACTGTGGATAATGATATAAGGGATTTGGCAGAATTGACTGTGATAATACAATATGGTTCTATCCTCCCAAAAGAGTGGGGTAATAATAAAATTAGTAATTAATTAAATTATTAATTAATAATTAACAGAGCAAAACTCATTTTTTTTTTTATCACAAAAATGTTGCGGTGACGGGAATTGGATTACCCACATATGTCGATGTCAGAGCGTTTGATCAGATGAGCAGAGGGGATCTTCAGGCCGAAATAGGTGTTGGTAATAATAAAATTAACTTGGTCACTCACTACTCAGAAGGCGAAGCTTAGTACTGGTGAGAGGGGATTCGACTGGCTTTTGGAGGCAAAAATGTGACTGTCTCATGAAATATTTCACCGAGACTTTTTTACACTCACTCTTTTCCGTGGTCATTTCGAGTGAAAATGAGGGACGAGTTGTTTGCATGGATGCTTCCATGGAACCTCAATGAAATTGCCAGAAAATAGAAGATCGCATTAAGTCACACTTCAACAAAAAAGAACAACGCCAATGGGGCTTGGTCTCCAATTCCAAAATCCAATTTTATTTAGCAAAGTCCATTGGCAAACTAACGAAACCAATTGTTCTTCGTAAAATTGCTAATATGTATTTGATGTTGTTCTACCTAAGTATATTTGGGAGTTTTTTCCTTTGACATATGTTAAAGAAATCCTCTGCGCGTCATTATTGTGCGTTGAAAATATGAATATTTCTATTCAAAGCATATCACTTTTTTGGAATATGTTCTTTTCCAATTAACGATATGTGTTGATATACATTAATATTAGTTTCAGCAATTTTAGAAACTGCCCTAATAGTACTTGTTAACAAGAATATTTTTTTTTTCTTATTTTCAATTATGTATTAAGCGCCATTACTATCACCGCATGAAACAAACAGGCCAGTGAGTCAATGAAGAATAAGTTGATTTCCACATAATTAGGGAAGGCAATTGCTGAAAGGATAAGAGAACATCAATTTGAGAATCGACAGAAGCTTTGCAGCTAACACGACATAGGTACGATGAAACTGATATAAACAAGACTGGACAAATATTGACACATTTGGGCAAGAAGCCATATTCCATCCTATTGGACCATATTTTTTAATCAAGCCTCATAGTATCAGGAACCGGCACACACCATTAATGAGACGAATGCAATGACATGGCACGACAAGAATTGCTACCCTCAATCACATAGTAATGAGATTGGTTTAATCGAGAGGGCTCAAAAATATATTTGGAAATGAAATACTAACAAAAGGAGCCCATGGGCCTACTAAAAAGGCAAGATATAAAAAGGTAGTGGCGATTGAGACACTTCATTGTTCATGGATTAATTCATCTTATAATTTCTTTCCTCCGTTCACTAATTTGAAATCTTGAATGATTTGAGAAATTCATTTATGGCTTAAGATCATTTGCGTGGGAGTTGAAACCCACTCCTAAAACTAAATCGTCCCCACCCCAACCTCTCTGAGAAGGTGGGGATTCGAACCCTCCACATATTCCTTCAATGTTAAAAATGTAGCCACTGGGGTAAACCCTAATAATTCGATTAAAGGGACTTCGAAAGTGTAGAAATTAATGGAAATAGAAATGATGGGTTAAGTGGGCCTACAAAAGTAAAAAGTCTGGAGCCCTTAATGACTTCTCAAGTGGCAGAACAAGGTAAGCTGGAGGAGGGAAACGAAAAATGTATATGGAGAATGCTACTTTCTGGTGCTGGTGGGAGTAGGCTCGTTCATTTTTTGTGCCGAAATTGCGCTGCAATTCTCTTTCTTCAGCTTTAAATTTGAGACTAGTTGCAATTTCATAAAAGGATTGCACGAAAATCTGCTCAGCCTTAAATGTTCTTGTGTGCTAAGATCCCGATAGTTTTTGTTCGGGAGCTTTTATTTTTTCATTTTTTTTAATTTTTTTTTTTTTATTTTTGGTCGGAAAGATATTTCATTGATTAATTCGGGGATTCCGAATTACAACTTAACGGAAAGTCCATACATAAAATAAGGTAAAGCTCCAGCGGGGGATGGGAGACCCAATTACTTGGTAAGGAACCGGTGTTGTGCGACTTCGCAAGCCAGTCTGCCGCGCGGTTGGTTTCCCGGGCTTCGTACCGCAATGTGACATTCCGCATTTGGGCCAGCAATTCTCTGCAATCCAGGACATTTGGACGGGAGGCCCATGCAACTTCTGTTTGGCCCAAGATGGCTTCCACGGCATAAGTGCAGTCGCTGGAGATACACACGGGGGAAGAGAAGATGAGTTGAGTTCGTGCGGCAGTTCGGAGTCCTGTCAGAGTTGTTCTTTGTCTTCTCAACCAAATTAAAGCTTGTTGGACAGCTAGGGTTTCTCCCTCTTGAGCCGATTGAGCACGAAATTTCTGCGCAAAGCCTCCGATACACACACCCGCTTCTCCTCTACATATACCAGCAATCGATCCCTCTGATTTCTCAGCCAGCCAAGAGCAATCGACATTGATCTTCAAGGAGCTTGTAGCTGGAGGCTGCCAGGTGCGGATCTGATCTCTTTAATTTTTCCGTGGGTTCCATTTTTCGTAGAGCTGGTGGGAGAGTAGGGCTTCATTAATGATTTGTTCTTGTGTTTTTCGCTTCCCATTGAAGATCCAAGCGTTGCGGGCTTTCCAAATGAGCCAAAGGGTGATCGCGAAGATAGCTTTTTGACTTTCTGTGATTCCAAATCTGAGGTATTCACTTACCCACCGGTCTGTTCTTGTTATAGAGGTTGGAGAAACATTCATGTCAGTATAATAATGCTGCCAAATCTTTCTTGTCCACAGGCAAAGTCCGAAAAGGTGTTCGGAGGTCTCCGGAAATTGGGAACATAGTGGGCATGTCGGCTCAGGTATAATCTTTCTCCGGTATAGGTTGGCTCTAGTGGGAAGGCCTTCATTGCATAAACTCCACATAAAGTGTCTGATTCTGGGTGTCGTCTGTAGATGCCAGATTTCTGTCCATAGTTGTTGCGGCACCTGATATGAAGAGGATGCATGGCACTCTGTTTTGCTTGTGTTGGCTGCTTGTAGTTTATGATACCCGTCTTTAGTTTTGTACTCCCCTGAGTTATGCCCTGTCCAAATTAGACGGTCGGGTCTGGCAAATATGCTGAGTGTGGTTGCTTGAATTTCCTCTAAGGTTTGACTGTCAAAAATCTCTGTGATTTTCTGATATTTCCATGTACGCGTAGTTGGATCAATAATTTCTGCCACTAGCTTAGGATCATCACGGTTCGCCGGTCCCCCAATACTTCCTGACATTAGCCAACGATCATCTCTCAAGTTGATGGATTTTCCATCCCCGACCTCCCATTTCAGATCAGGTTTTAGGGCATCGCGGCCTATTAAAAGGCTTTGCCAACCCCAAGACGGTCTGACTCCTCTTGTAGCAGTCCATAGATTACTGTTAGGGAAATAGAGGCCTTTAAAAATTCTACTCCACAAGGCTTCGGGAGTTTTCTCTAATCTCCAGGCTTGTTTTCCCAACATGGCTTTGTTAAATTCCACTAAATCTTTAAATCCCATTCCTCCTTGTGCCTTCCTCTTCTTCAACACTTCCCAACTCTTCCAGTGAATACCTTTTTCTTTGTGCGTTCTGTCTCCACCAGAAGGCTGAGATTTTCCTTTCGATTGATCGGCAAATAGATAGAGGAATCTTAAAGATATTCATGGCATATTGGGGTAATGCCTGAACAACCATTTTAATTAACACCTCTTTCCCTGCCTTCGATATTAATTGTTCTTTCCATCCCTCCAATTTTCTGTCCATCCGTGCAATGATCCAATCTAGCATCTATTTTTTAGTTTGGCCCCAATCAGATGGTATCCCTAAATATTTTCCAGTTTTCTCTAGGATAGGAACCCTCAGTTCAGCTGCAATATTGTGTTTTAAATCCTGTGGACAACTAGCCCCAAGAAAAACACCAGATTTGTTCAGGTTGATCGACTCACCAGATGCAAAACAATAACAATTCAGGATATTAGACAGATTCTGAGCTTCCATGAGAGTACCATCCAAGAAGAAAATAGCGTCGTCTGCAAAGAATAGATGGGATAAGATAGGGCAGTGTGGGTTTAATTTGATACCCTTTAAGGTCCCATCCATAATAGCCTTAGTCACCATGTGGGAGAGAGCATTTGCCATAATGATGAATAAATAAGGTGAGAGAGGATCCCCTTGTCGAATACCTCGAGTTGGAGTGAACGAATCCCCTGGTTGGCCATTAATTAACACCCGGAACTGAGCTGAAGATATACAAAATTTGACCATATTCACCCATTTCTCGGTAAATCCCATCTTCTTCATATAGTCACATAAAAAGTCCCACTCAACTCTGTCATACGCTTTCTTCATGTCTAGCTTCAACACGGCTTGGAACTTTCGACGTCGCTTTCTAACCCGTAGTTGATGAAGGACTTCTTGAACAATAAAGATGTTGTCCTGTATTTGCCTACCCCTTACAAATGCGCTTTGTTCCGGGGATATAATAGATGGGAGCCAAGGTTTCAATCTATTTGCCATGACCTTTGCAATAACTTTGTAGCTAAAGTTGCACAAACTTATAGGTCTGAATTCTGTTATGCTTTCAGGATTAGCAACCTTGGGGATAAGCGTGAGAAAGGTCTCATTAATTGCTGTATCGAATCTGCCTTCTTTGAAAAAGGAGTCTACTAGATGAAATATATCTTCTTGAATAGTGGCCCACTGACTCTGATAGAATAGACCACTTAATCCGTCTGGTCCAGGGGCTTTGGCTGCCCCCATTTGGAAAACCACTTGCTCCACCTCCTCCATAGTAGCCTGGGCTGTTAACTGCTCATTCATTTCTTCAGAAACAGCAATTGGACAATGCTCTAGAACTGGTTGATAATGCCGAGGACCCACCGTTCTATACAACTCTTTGTAATAGGTGGTGATGTGGTGTTTAATGACATGAGGCTCTCGACTCCACCTATTTTCTTCAATCTTCAACATCTTGATTTGATTTCTCTGTCTCCTTTGGATTGTGGTAGTATGAAAAAATTTTGAGTTCCTATCGCCCCACTTTAACCAGTTAATTCTAGAACGAATGCCCCAATACAATTCTTCAGTGAGTGGAATTTATGTAAACGCAGAGGATTAGCAGATGATCTAAATTTGTACTTTGCTCATGATGGTATGGTACTTAAAAGAATTGCCAGAGGAGAAAGTAGTGTGAGGCGATCTAATACTGGGTGTACGAAATTAGAATACCGCGTATAGACTACAAAAGTCTTGGTTATAAAATGTAAGCTTGAACTAGTAGTTCCATATTATTCACTAATTATTGGACGCCACTAAACACCACAGGATCGCATGAAGATATAGACCAAGAAAAACACAAAACTTGTTCTAGGTTCAATTTTCAAGTTCCATCTATTGGGAAGTTGAAACCTAGCAGTCGAAAGGGGTTCTTCAATTTTTGGAACCTGGAACTTACTTTGCATATTGTGGAACCAAAAATCGAATGGGTTCATATCGGTTCAGTTCTCCA
The DNA here is from genome assembly GCA_017140615.1 of Eucalyptus cladocalyx. Taxonomy (NCBI): domain Eukaryota; kingdom Viridiplantae; phylum Streptophyta; class Magnoliopsida; order Myrtales; family Myrtaceae; genus Eucalyptus; species Eucalyptus cladocalyx. Next base: position 14,158,976 of record CM029516.1, on the reverse strand, counting down.
GTTCTAGATTTTACTTGAAACCGTGCTCACCCTTACCTAACTATGAAAAGTCCAAAAACAGATGTTTAAATCTTTTTTTGTTTTTCTGGTTATTTGGCTTTCGCGTATGGCCCATATGTCCTCCTACCACCCTCGTGATTAAACGGATCACACCTATGGATATGGCCTGTTTTTTTTTATTTAATCAATTTTACATATAGGTAATGCTCACAGCTTGTAAAGTACTAATCAAATGTATGGCCGGAGAAAGTTGATCGGAGGCAAATGTAGCCTTCATAGTGTAGCAGAAAGTGGAGCTGACTAGTGACGTTCGATGGCCCATAATGCAGCCCTAATTTTTCAAAAATGGATATCGCTTCCCTATCGATATTGACATTGATGTGTAGCTACTACATAGCAATATTTTCGAATATCTAAGGTTTTTTAAATAAGTATTACTAGATAATAGGAAATTATGATATCGTAACTTCCTGTAACCATCAAGAAGTTATTTCTTTTTGTAAACCGTTTGTAACCTCTATTTGTAACTGTTGATTGTAGTCCTTTAATAGCCACATTGTACTCTCTGTAGACCTCCATAAAAAACCAAAAACCAAAAAAAAAAAAAAACTGTTATATTTCCATTATCTTTCGGTTCTATATCGTAGTTATAGTTTTTAGATACTTCGTTGTTGATTAAATTCTTGCATGTATTTTAGTTGTAGCTTTGAGTTCTTTGTCATCAATTAAATTCCAGTGTGTATCTTAATCGTAGCTTTCAAATTTTCGTCGTCGATTCAATTTTAATATTACATTTTTATGTCATTGGGCTTTGTCGTCAATTAAATTCTGGCAAAATTTGTGTATTTCTAATTCTGTTAAATTGGGTTTTATAAGTTTTTTTGTGCTCGTGTGCTATTTTCTGTCCGAAGCCACCACAGAACATATCTCTTTTTATAAATAAAATAAAATAAAATAAAAGAACGACTTTCAGTTAAAAGGTATTTCATTGTTGAATCCAATTAATACGAAACGGTGTCACTACATACAGCGTATCTTTATGAGAAGATAGTGCAAGGAGCAGGGAAGCTAGTCAATAGAAGGCAGGCTCGTCGAGAGTGGGGCATCAAACAAGGAATATGTTCAAAATTCCACATGTGGGGTGCTATTTGAAATTTAAAAAAAAAATAAAAAATCAAGGTCCAATTTAAAATAGTCAAAAACATGGGAGTGCGGCTCAGACTGACAGACAAGCGATCTTTTTCCAGGCAAAGCCGTCAATATGAAGTTGATTTTCAAGCAAACCCGTCGCTGTGTAGAGAGTCGAGACACCTCCATAGTGATTCAAATTGAGGATTTCGGATCCTAACAAGTTATTCCCTTCAGATCTTTGCATGTAATAGAGTAGCAGTGGGCAATTGGATCGGTTCCAAGTTTTAAGTGAAAAATTGGGAAATCGACTGCGGCTTCTGTTCCCATTTTGACAAAAAGATAGTTATATATTGGAAATGGGTTTTGAACCTGGAAAGATTGGCAAATTTACTAATGCTTTAACCACTATGCTATAGAACGTTCTAGTTATATTACTTATATTAGATATAGTTTCTCAAGCAATCGTAAAATGGCCGTGATTCCTAGCCAGTTCCTAAGGGGATTAATTCAATTTCCGATTTCAAAATCCAAGAGGCGACTTACCTGGTAGGTTCTCGATTCTTAGTCTGAGACCTACTCATCGCAAAACCATCTCCCCAAGGATTGAGCTTAGTAGAGGAGCTTTATGGCCCTCTCATTATCTGAATCGACCCCACAGGACATACAAGTGACGACTTAAACTTATCTAGAAGGTTACCATCAGTTTAATATTATCAAGGTATTGGTTGATGCCCTTCAATTTATAAGCTAATGTCACCATTGATTCAAACGAAAGGGTTTCGCAAATTGTTGTCCAAGAAATCTTGAGTATGCTATAAACAAAAAAATCAATGTTGCAAGATATTAAACTGAGTGAAGTACTGTGACTTACGGCATCAGATCAGAAGAACATTAAATAAGAGACTCGCATTTATAATTTCCAGGGCACATTAATTACAGTTCACCTCATTTATATTGCAAATGCGCGGACACATGCCCTAGACAAAACAAGAGACCATGTCCTCCTTAGACTTGATCTATCTCACTTGACCGGAAAGGGCAAAAAATCTATTTTATTAGAGACTAGAGCCAAGGAATTTGCTTGAAACCAGACATATAAAGATCTCTGCAATAGTTTCACTGAATGACGTTTCTATTAGCAAGAAGCCATGGAAGAATCAACGAAGAGCATGAAAATTTTTGAGTTAATGAGGACCTGACAGTTCAAAATGTCTTGTCCGCTATGAAGTTCTTGTGAAGTTAACCTGCTTCATTGCCATAATCCCCTGGCCGATTCTTTTACTTGACCAAGCAAGCGTTAGAAAGCTTAACACAATGGTATTCTGAAACAAAACAGTTGCCTGCGAACGTTGGTCAACCTTCACTAGAAACAATTACGTGAAATTAATAGCCGGTCGATGTTGAAAACCGTGCAGGAAATTGTCACTCTCATTAACATTAGCATGAAAATATATTCAGTACTAGCAGCGAACTTGCCTAGTAAACAAGAATTGTGGTTAGAACCATTGTTTTTCTGCGAAGTTTCCAAGATGCAAAACAAGAGTGGACCGGAAATTAATTAAGTTTCCTGTCATTTCCTTCGAAAAGTTAAACAGCGATTGAGTAAAAAATAGGAGAATTAGGTATGTTGATACACGAACCAAGCAAAATAAGTTGCGTGTAATCATACTAATCGATATTGATAATGGTCATTTTCAACTTAGACAAGACAGAGTATTAGGTTTTTATATTTGTTATGCGGGTGTGCATCAGGAGCAAACAGCCATAAACTGATGGAATGACTGGACATCAGAAGGTTGACCACTGCCATAGCAAACCCCCAGCCTGTGGAAGCACTATGTTAAAGGAGCAAACCCGAAGTTCTGACGAATTACTCCTGAATTTAACGGAGTTAGAAGAACCGGTTTTAAGATTTGTCCAAATGTTTATCCTAAATCTGTGTAAGAGAATTTAGTTTATTATTTTTCACGGGTTTCATTAAAATTAGGGATAAGTGTATTTGAAGTTCTAAAACTTATCAAAAAAGTATAACTAAATCTTAAAATTTATCATGAAAGTGCAATCGAGTTCTAAAATTTCAAAAAGTGCAACTAAATCCAATATGAATTGTAAAGCTTTAAAAAAGTGTAATAACGAAAAGACTAGATTAAACCAATTTGATAAGTTTTTTTGATTTAATTGCATTGTTTGATAGTTTTAGAGTTGAAATGCACTTTTATAATAGATTTTAGGATTTAATTGTACTTTTCAAAAGTTTTAAAACTCAATTGCAATTTCTTGATAAGTTTTAGAAATTTTAATACATTTATCCCTTAAAATTAATTACGCCCTCGTCACGTCATCACGAAAACAATTAATTTTTGCTTTGAGTAAGCGTGTACATCCCAGGCAACCATGCAACTAGGAAAAAAATAGCTTGCATTGCTTATGCGATCATCCAAATCTCTCGGTGCTTGGAATTAAGGGACAGACCTTTTTACTTCTTGGAAGAATTCATTTTTTGAAATTCTCGCAGGGGTTTGAATTGGATGGCCCTGCTTTTTCTCACAAGTCTGTCCACCAAATGTTTGATAAGATGTCAAGCAGGAGACCAAAAAGAAGGTACCAAACGGAAGACATTGTAAATTCACACAAAAGTACGAGCGAATCAGAACATGCGTCTTGGAATCGTTTTTTTTTTTTTTTTTGCCTTTTCGGCTACGGTGTGTTCATCCATTAGAATGGTGCTGGTAAAAGTAGCATTTTCTCTTCATGGGATCCAAATAAACTCCACCTAATAGCTGGTAACGCATTCGTGAATACTCCAATGTTTCTTAAAGATGCATCGGTGTGACCCCATTTTTAAAGTTTCATGTCGCTAGTGATTGATGATTTACTGTGACAATATGCTTGTATTTTAGTAGCTGAGTTGTAATCAATGTCCTTTTCCATTTCTGATTTGTTGTTGGACAACTCGGACTTGGTCTAGCTCTCTACACAGTACAAGGGCAAGAGCTTTCTTGAGACTAAAGCCAAAAATATATATTAAGTTTGGTAGAGAGAATCCCCTTAGTAGCTTTATTCGATGAATATCCAATATCGCAAAACACAAATTTTTTAAGAAAAGAACTATTAAGTTTGAGTATGTGACCTCAATTACTTATTTAGAACCATTTTGGATGAATTTCGCCCCAATTTCCTAGGAAGACACGGTTGATTAGACTTTTCGATAATGTTATAAAGTATAGATGTTCAGTTTCCTATTGATCAACTAAAAGGATGTAACCAATTGATCTTGATTATTTCGGCCAAAAAAAAAAAATTGATATTGTACTTTCCAGCTAATGGCAATGGAAATTGTTGAACAGAAGAAACTGTGTAGAGACTTACAGGTAGAACTAACATCCCGAATTGTGGAGGCGCATAGTGGTTGAAGAACTGGCCTATTGCCGAGATGGGATAGATTTGTGGAGATGGTTGGAGGTTGTTCGGTCCATAGATTGTGTTGATCTAGAAGTACCGATACTCTTTGGAAGCCTTCATCTCATGTCGTGTCAGATGCTCCAACACATGTCCGACATGCTCCAACACGCAGACAACAGATGTCGGAAAATCCTACATGTGGTCAACTCTCTGGACACGCTTTGACACGCAAGTCGAGAATTCTGATACGTGATTCCAACACGCACAAAAATTTTCAATAAATGAGATGTCACTATGTAAATATATATAAAAAAGTAGAAAATAATGAAAATAATAAAAGGGGAAAGACTTTTTGTTATTTTCCATGGTGAATTGTGGATTTTTTTCGACTTATTGTTAAATGATAAATTTAATAGTGGAATGTCGATTGCTTGTATTTTTTCTCCAAGTTTTATGGATTATAGTGATGAAATGTAGTTGAGTTTGTCAAATTGAAATAGGCACGATATTAACAAATGGTAGATTAATTTTTTAGTGTAAATTCATTCTAGGCTCTTCTATTATTATTTATTTATTTTTAAATTTGAATCAAATTAATTTGATTAAAATAATCATAAAAATAATAATTTATCATGTATATATAAAAATATACATTTAATATACAACATGTTGTAACGTGTTGGAAATTTTTATTTTTTTAAAAATGACGTGTTGACGTGTCATATTGTATCGTATTGTGTGTCTCATGTTAGTGTCGATGCTACTTAGGTACTAATTGGGTTTTCTTCGGGGATTAGGGAGAGGATCATTCAACTTGAGGTCCAGAGAAGGTGACAGTTGTGAAAGTCTTGACCAGCAATTTGTAACATCTGACCCGATCTTAAGTTGTTTCATCAGCTCAAACCTAACTTCATCCCAAACGTTTTAAGTAGAAATGCGAGCTTGAGAAAGCCTATGGTGCATCGTCGGAATGCCTACATCAAGCGGGATAGCCCGCAAAATAGATTCAATGAACCGGACTAGCAAAAATTATTTGGAACTCACAGCTGGCCAATTTAATTGGTCGTTCATGGAAATGCAAACATGATATATTCTAGTAGTGTGGATATGTCATCTTATACAAAACTCGCAGTGGGTTGCCTAATCGGTGATTTTCTGTTTAACGGAAGTGAAAATCTAGTTACCTAATATATTCTATGTTACTTCATTGAAAGATCGAAACATTCATAAACTCTCTCACTAAGAACTACTTCTACAGAAGTCAAATATATTGAATAGTTGGTAGGAGTAAATAATATTGTCAGTAGTTGGGAAAAGGACTATAAAATATAATTTGCTCAGGAAAGAGATACAAAATGTAAAGTTCAGCATGGACATCATACGTTTCACCATTACCAAATTTTCTAGCCACAATGTAAAGGATCCTGCCAGCGTTATAATCCCCTACTTCTGCACACGCACAATTAGAGCATGGCGGAAGCTGCCGTGAACTTCCTTATTGGGAAGCTCACAAATTTTCTGGACAATGAAGTGCAATTCTTCAGAGATGCTGAGGACGAAGTTCGCTCAGCGAGAGGACAGTTGGAGGGCATAAGTGCATCGCTGAGGGTCGCAGATTCCCTGGAAGAGAGCGATGAGGAAGTCAGAGAATGGGTAAAGCAGCTGAGAGAGATTGCATATGTCACTGAAGATGCTCTCGACCAGTTCAAGCTTCTCTCGGCGCATGATCATGGGGTTGGGTTTGCCGGTCTCTTCTGTAGGATATCTTGCTGTGTGAAGAACACGAAAGCTCGATATCGGACCATTTTGCAGATACAGAAAATCAACTCCAGAATCAAAAGCTTATGTGATGGACACCAGAGGCTACGGCACAAGTTCAGTAAAGCTGAACATGGCCCAGGCTCCAATTACTCTGACAACACATGGCATGAACACCGAGGTAATGCCTTTTTTTTAGACAAAAATGAGCTTGTGGGCATTGAAGAACAGAAGCAGCAGCTGGTTGCGTGGTTGGTTGAGGGCACTTCTGAGCCGCAAGTTATCTCGGTCGTTGGGATAGGAGGATTGGGCAAAACCACGCTGGTAAATGAAGTTTATCAAGATCCAGAGATCAAGAAACATTTCAGGGTATGTGCTTGGATCAATTTCTCTGGCTCTCCAAATATAGGAGAGCTCCTCCAGGACATACGGCAGCAAATCGTGAGAGTGATCAAACAACCGATTCCTTGTGGTGCAGACACCATGAATATCTACTGGCTGACGATGTTAATCAAGGACTTGCTGCGAGGAGTGAGGTATCTGGTTGTTCTAGACGACACATGGAGGACAGACGAATGGGATGCAGTCAAACATGCACTGCCTAACAACATGTGCGGCAGCCGAATAATCATCACAACCAGGAATTATGATCTAGCATACACCTCCTGCCGAGAGTTCGAGGGGAAGGTCTATAAGATGGAGCCTCTGCCAGTTGGACAGTCATGGAAGCTTTTCTGCACGAAGACATTTCAGAGGAGTTCATGCCCTTCCCATCTGGAGGAGACCTGCGAGTTTATTTTAAAGAAGTGTGAAGGGCTGCCGCTTGCTATAGTGGCTATCGGTGGTGTTTTGGCTACAAAAGACAAGCACAGAATGGATGAATGGGAATTGGTTCGTCACAGTCTTGATACAGAGATTGACTGCAATGACAAACTCAAAAACTTGAAGAGAGTTCTTTCACTTAGCTTTGATGATCTGCCATACTACCTGAAATCCTGCTTCTTGCACTTAAGTTTATTTCCTGAGGGTCGCCCCATTAAGCGTAAGAGACTGATTCGGCTATGGGTCGCTGAAGGATTTGTTGAAAAGAAAGAGGGAAAGACCCTCGAAGAAGTTGCTAAGGACTACTTCATGGAGCTGATGAACAGAAGCCTGATTGAGGTGGCTGCTAGACGAAGTGACAGAACTGTCGATTATTGCCGCATCCATGATTTTCTGTGGGACATTGTCACTTCCAAGTCGACCAATCAGGGGTTTGCAGAAATAGCAAAAGAAGAAAAAATTGAACAGCCAGACAAAGTCCGTCGCCTGTCATTTCAGAAGACCCTGCAAGCTCTGCAACAGAACTGGTCCTTGTCTCAACTTCGCTCTTTATATATGTTTGGGATGGAGAGATCATTTATGAATAAAGTTCTTGCTAGTGATATGAAACTGCTCAATGTTTTGGATATACTAGCGGCTCCTTTAAAAAGGTTCCCTGCTCGAGTTGCCGATTGGTGTTATCTGAGATATCTAAGTTTTAGGGGCACTGAGGTAAGTACTGTTCCAAGTTCTATTGCGAAGCTTCAAAACTTAGAGACTCTAGACCTTAAACACACAAATGTCACCGAATTGCCTGTTGAGATCTTGAAACTTCGACGACTTCATCATCTCCTTGTTTATCGCTACAATTTTACAACCTATCCATTGTTCAAATTTGGCTTTAAGGCCTTTAGAGGAATAGGGGCTTTGCAATCCCTTCAAAAGCTCTGCTATATAGAGGCAGATGATGCGAATAGCTGCAGTGTTATGAGAGAGCTTGGAATGTTGACACAACTGGATAGGTTGGCCATTCTGAAACTTAAAAAGGAAGACGGAAGGGATTTGTGCTTGTCGATCTCCAAACTAACCAGGCTTCAAGCAATATCCATAGCTTCTGTAGATGAAGATGAGATAATTGATCTGCAACACCTCTCTAGTCCACCTCCATTCCTTGAGAGAATGTACTTACAAGGACGCTTGGGGACTTTACCACACTGGCTACCCTCTCTCAGTAGCCTGATGAAATTGCACCTGAGGTACAGTCGCCTAAAGGATGACCCTCTTGTGTCTCTTGAAAATCTGCCCAATCTTGTGCATCTCGAGTTGCGTCAGGTTTATGAAGGAAGCTCATTGTGCTTCAAAGCAGAATCCTTTAAGAAGCTAAATATTCTGGTTCTTGACCTTCTTGACAAACTCAGGCGCATAGAAGTGGAGAAGGGAGCAATGCCTTTTCTTGAGAAGCTTGTCATTCAGCGTTGCAACTTACTAGAGAATCTTCCATCAGGTGTTGAACACCTGACAAAGCTGAAAGTGCTGAAGATTTTCGATATGCCAGATGAGCTCGTCAAGAAGCTTGTGCAAGGTGGACAAGATGATGACTATCATAAAGTTGCACATATTCCGGTAATACGTTGTGGCTACCGGAGAGATGAGGGTTGGGATATCCAGTTAATCGATATATCAGTGCAACGAGATGGTGCAACCACCCAAGGCACCAGCATGGGAAGCAATGAGTTCCCACCATGTGGAAGTGAATGTACTGCATAAGTGAATAACTGTAAATATGCCAAATGTTTGTGACTTATGACTTGTAAACGTATTGTAAGGTAGATGTGAAAGCGAGTCTGTCTGTCAATGACATTTAGGTGCTGCCAAAGCTGTGTTAGTTATGTTTGGAGTCAATTGTTAGAGGCAATCAGGGTTTTAATTGTGTCTCTCAATGCTCTATAAATAAAGCTCGATGTGATGTTTTAGTAAGCTATTTAGAAGTAAAGACGCAGTCTTGTGATTGCTCTCGCTCACCCTTTGTTGTGTGATCTCTAAAACCTAAATCTTGTAACAGGAGCTGATTACCTTGTACTCATTTTACAATGTCCACTTCTTCGATGTCATTAAAATTTCATCTGAGTAGATCATCACAATCACAATGCGAGGGGTTCAACCCCTCTCATGATCTCGCAAGGCCCATTATCGGTATCCAAAGATTGGTAAGCTATCTACAGAATGTTCCCCTGATAATTTGAACCGAATCAGACCAGAGTTCTTGCTGGAAGTTCGCTTACACATTTTGTTAGAAAAATTTCCTGACTTCTTCCGAGTTGGAGGCACCATCATGTGCCCGCCCTTGATAGTAGAGAATCCTATAGAGCGGACTCTGAATCTGACTCTCCAATATTTGTTGCTTGCCCATGTAGTGTCTTAAGTTATTTTCGCTACTTCGAAAGTGCCAAGTCTCAAATTATTCTTGCTCGGAAGTTGGCTTGTCCAATGATCATGTTTACCCCGAGACCCATGTTAAATATACTTAATGAGGAAATAGTTTATTTTGAAAACATGATTATGTGTGTCACGAAAACAATAAGCGCACTAAAAACTGTAATTTTACTTATTTGATTGGTTAACAAGCGTCTTTTCCTTATATATGTATGTATGTATGTATGTATGTATACATACATACATACATACATACATACATACATACATATTCATATAAAAATATACATATATATGTATATAACAAACTCCTAACTATTAAATGTGTACGACAACCGCAAGTGCTCAAAATTAAAATTTTCAGTTCATTTAAGGCATATTGCATAATTCTATTAAATGGTGAAAATTGAAAATCCATCGCTTGTTGAGATTAAACTTGTTTGATATCCGTAATTATTATTGACTTAAAGGCTAAATTAAGTCAAAATTCACATAATATGCTAAGTAATGGATAGGTTGCTTAATTCATTCAATGGAAAATATAGTTGATGGCAAGTAGAATCTTGTTAAATACATTGTTAAAACCTACCAATAACGATCGTTGTCTTGTCTTGTGCTTTTAAGAAACCAATTAATATGGTAAGTAAGGGAAGGGTTACTTAATCTATTTAAGAGAAAAAATAACTGATGGCAAGTACAAGCTTGTCAAATATATCGTTTGAACCTTACAATAATAATCATTGCTCTGTATTTAGCAAGTACAATAGTAATCCCTTACTTACCATAGTAATGCCTTTTTTTCTAGACAAAAATGGGCTTGTGGGTATTGAAGAACCGAAGAAGCAACTGGTTTCACGGTTAATTGAGGGCACTTCTAGGCCGCAGGTTACCTCAGTCGTTGGGATGGGAGGCTTGGGCAAAACCACTCTGGTAAATGAAGTTTATGAACATCCAGAGGTCAAGAAACATTTCATGGTTTGTGCTTGGATCACTTTCTCTGGCTCGCCAAATATAGGAGAGCTCCTCCAGAACATGCGTCAGCAAATTATGAGAGTGATCGGACGACCAATTCCTCGTGGTGCGGACACTATATATATCTACTCTCTGAAGATGTTAATCGAGGACTTGCTACAGGGAGTAAGGTATCTGCTTGTTCTAGATGACACATGGAGGATAGACGAATGGGATGCTGTCAAACATGCACTGCCTAACAACATGTGCGGCAACCGAATGATCATCACAACCAGGAATTATGATCTAGCACGCACCTCCTGCCGAGAATTCGAGGGGAAGGTCTATAAGATGGAGCCTCTACCAGTAGAACAGTTATGGAAGCTTTTCTGCGCAAAGACATTTCAGGGGAGTTCATGCCCTTCCCATCTGCAGGAGACCTGTGAGTTTATTTTCAGAAAGTGTGAGGACTGCCGCTTGCTATAGTGACCATCAGTGGTGTTTTGGCTACGAAAAACAAGCACAGAATAGATGAATGGGAATTGGTTCTTCGCAGTCTGGGAACAGAGATTGACTGCAACGACAAACTCAAAAACCTGGACAGAGTTCTTTCGCCTAGCTTTAATGATCTGCCGTACTACCTGAAATCCTGCCTCTTGCAGTTAAGTTTATGTCCTGAGGGTCGCCCCCTTAAGCGTAAGAGACTGATTCGGTTATGGGTTGCGGAAGGATTTGTTGAAAAGAAAGAAGGAAAGACCGTCGAAGAAGTTGCTAAGGGCTACTTTATGGAGCTGTGGAGCAGAAGCCTCGTAGAGGTGGCTGCTAGATGAAGGGATGGAACTGTCGAGTATTGCCGCATCCATGATTTTCTGAGGGGCATTGTCACTTCAAAGTTGACCAATTAGGGCTTTGCACAAATAGCCAAAGAAGAAAATCGTGAATGGCTAGACAGAGTCCATCGCCTGTCATTCCAGAAAACCCTGCAAGCTCCGCAACAGAACTGGTCCTTGTCTCAACTTCGTTCTTTATATATGTTTGGGATGGAGAGACCATTTATGAATAAAGTTCTTGCTAGTGATATGAAACTGCTCAATGTTTTGGATATGCTAGCAACCCCTTTAAAAAAGCTCCCTGCTCAAGTTGCTGATTGGTGTTATCTGAGGTATCCACGTTTCAGGTACACTCGAGGTAAGGGCGGCCCAAGTTCCATCGGAAGCTTCAAAACTTAGAGACTTTAAACCTTAAACACTCAAATGTCACTGAATTGCCTGTTGAGATCTTGAAACTTACACATGTTGATACCTAAATTTTACCATTTTATTTAGGACTTAATCACATACAAAATTAGGAATTACTCGCTAAAAAAGGAGAAGGAAAAGTAAAAAAAATGTCATTAAAAGGTATTGTGTTTTCATTTTGCACCGCATATTGAATGATTTAAAAAAAATTCCAAAAAAAATTGTCATCAATAGGAAAAAAAAATTAAAAAAAAAATTTAAAAAAATTAGTTTTAAAAAAAGAAAAAAAGAAAGGAAAATAGGAAAAATGAGACCGGGCTGGGAGCGGGTCAACCCGGCCTCTTTCTTTCTCTTTTCTTTCTCTTCGCTCGGGCCAGCCCAATTTATTTTATTTTATTTTGCCCAAGATGAGCCCGGCCTTCTTTTCCTCTCCTTCTTTGTCCTTCATGCGTTCTGCAGAAAAGTGGAGGAGGCATGCGAGCAAGAGGAGGGACAGAGGTCAAAGAGAGGACAGGGCGAGCATCGCATGAGACGTTCGGTCGGGGGGGAGGCTGGCAGCGGCAGCGGCAGCCGGCACGACAGGAGGTCATGCGCGCCGGTGCTTAAAAGTGTGAGAGTGGTTTCGTTTTGGGGAGCTGGAGAGGGAGACCGAGAGAGATTCGAGCGAGAGAGATGGTCATGGGGGAGCGAGCTGGAGAAAAAAAAATGGGAGAGGGAGTTGGTGGGAGCTTGAGGGAGAGCGGGAGGAGTTCTCCAACCGATCGACCACGCCCGAACCTGTTGGAAGATATGCATTTGGTGGATTCCGAAGACATACTTGGAAGGAATCTCGGACGATTTTATTTGTGTATAAATTAGTTAGAGATTGATATCAATTGTTTATTCAACCTTTTCTTCCCTTTATTATTTCAACCTTGTATTATATTTACAGAGCATTGTACATTGAATCAATACAATGAAAATACAATTCCTACAAAATACTCTTGATCTTCTCTCGATTCTTCATATTCTTTCATGGTATCAGAGCTTCGGCTTCTGACTTTTTTCCTCGCTTCCGCTCCTGGTTGCCTGTGAAAGGAGATCTGAAATAATTCAACAGATCTGCTTTAGGAACCATTCTCGAGAAAGAAGATAAGAGCTTATGTTCTTATTATTACCTTCAATTTTTTTTCTTACCTCCATAACTTCCATGGCCGATAATCAATCCAACCCAGAAGCTTCACCACCACCACCACTACAGATCCAAGATGTTCATGCAGAAACACAACAGCAAACAATCCAAACTCAACCGGTTCAATGGAGACCCACACAGGCTCAGTTCGGTATGGGGCAACCCCTTGCGGGTCAACCGTTCCATTGGATACCCTACCCGTGGTATCTCGGGTCAAGCCCGAATACATCATCGCCTGTTTATGTGGGCCACCAAGGAGCCCACGTTCAGATCGAGGGGAGCCCACCAACCGTGAATGGGGCAAACTCGAACCCCGGAATGGAGCAGGTAATCGGGTCTGGAGAACCGGGTATGGGAACGAATCCCTACCCGGGATTTTCAAATGCGGGTTTTCAATTTGGATCAAACGAATCGGGTCAGGGAACAAATCCCTACCCGAATCTTGCACCCGGATTCATGCCGTTCCCCGTCGCTGCCGTCACCGGGCGACCAGAGCCTAGTGACCCCCTGCATGTCTCGACGGCCGACAGCCCTGAACTGAAGTTAACCAACTTACAGTTAACTGGACCGGAGAATTACCACAGGTGGGCCCGAGACTTCCGGCGCGCTCTCGTGACGAAGGACAAGGATGGATTCCTCGACGGGACGGTTCCGATTCCTACCGATGAACGCCTGGCTCGATTCTGGAAAATGCAACCAGCTCGTAAGGACATGGATCGGCAATTGCATTTCTCCAGAAGTTGCAGCTGGCCTACCACCAACGAAAGACTTGAAAACCATATGGGAAAACATCAAACAGATGTATGGAAAGTTAGATCGGGCACAAATCTTTTCTCTTTTGCAGGAACTCAGCGATTTAAAGCAAGGGAACATGACCGTGACGGCCTGTTATAACAAATTATCATCCTTATGGAACGATCTCAAAGCCGCAGAAGAAAGGCTTGAAGGACCAGAGGAGACTCTTGCGCAATATCGTTCCATAAATGAAAGAGAAAAAGCAACCCGATTTCTCCTAATACTGAATGACTCGTACCTGAGTTTTCGGTCCCAAATCTTGGCCATGGAGCCCGCGCCACCGCTCGGGCGAATCTTTCAACTTGCCGTCCAGGAAGAGAGTCAGAGACTCGCATCCTCGGAGCTGACGAAGGGAGCAGGCAGTTTTGCACTCGCGAGCCGAGGAGAACGGCGAGATCCGCCGCGGGATCCAGGAGCCAAAACCCTAGCGCACGAAAAAGGAGGGATGCAAGAGGCGCTAGGGTTCCGGTTTGATGAAGGATGCCCCCTTAAATATGAAGGGATGGGCGGTCCAGATCATCCGCGACGATCTGACGGCCAGAAGGGCTTGATCCGCTTCGCTGGATCGGACGGTGGAGATGAGGCGAGCGGGAAGGGATCCGACGGTGGGATTTTTTCTGCATATGCGAAAAATTTCTCTAAAGGCAAGGGTAAATTATATTGCGATTTTTTTCGTCGCCCACACCATACGATATAAAATTGCTGGAAGTTACACGGCAAACCTGGAGAAAAGGGGAGAAAAAAAAGAATTTTCTGCAGCCAATCAAGTTAGTGGGTCCAATGTTGATAAATCGATTACATATGAGCAATATCAACAACTAATGCAGGCCATGCACAAATTGGACACCGCCAGCAAAGGGGGAAATTTTTCAGGTATCTCTCGCTGCCTAGTCAATAATATCTCGAGAAATAATTGGATAATTGACTCTGGGGCCAGTGATTATATAGTTTGTGAGAAGGCATTTTTCTCAGAAATAAATGCGAAATTGGATTTTCCCATTTCTGTGCAATTACCCAATGGGACTATTACTTATGTTACAATTACAGGGAAAGTCCAACTTAGTCCACAAATTATTCTCACAAATGTGCTTTATGTCCCAGAATTTCGATTCAATCTTGTCTCTGTCTCCAAAGCCTGTAAAGAAAATTCATGTCGTATATTGTTTGACCCTGACACTTGCTTCTTTCAGGCCCTTTCGACTGGCAAAGTGATGGGCATTGGTAGTCTCTCTGAAGGATTGTACCTTTGGAAAAATTTCCCAAGTAATCTTGATTTGTCATCTATTTTTTCAAATAAAATGTCATTATGTAATGCAGCTACCAATGATAAAGAATTCCTTATGCATTCAAGATTGGGTCACAGTAATTTTTTTTCCTTACTCTAAATGTCCAATATGCCCCCTTGCAAAACAATCTCGTATTCCTTTTCCCTCTAGTCAAAATCGTGCACTTGATATTTTTTCTATGATCCATGTCGATATCTGGGGTCCTTACCATACACAAAATCACGATGGGTCACGATATTTCTTAACAATTATGGACGATTATTCTCGTGCCACGTGGGTGTTCTTGATGCAGTCCAAGGGACAGGTTTTCTCAAATTTGAGAAACTTCATTGCCTTGTCCAAAAATCAATTTGGCAAATCTATTCAGCGCATGAGGACAGACAATGGGAAGGAATTCTTCAACCATGATTGCAATTCTCTTCTTTCATCCAATGGGATCCTCCATGAAAGTTCCTGTGTATATACCCCACAACAGAATGAGGTAGTGGAGCGCAAACATCGTCATCTCCTAGAAATTGGAAGAGCATTAAAGTTTCAAGCGTCCATCCCAGAAGAATATTGGGGTGAGTGTATTCTGACTGCGGCATATCTTATTAATCGCATGCCCACACGAGTCCTCAATGGAAAATCTCTATTTGAGTTGCTTTTCAAGAGACAGCCAGAAATACAACACCTACGAATTTTCAGGTGTCTATGTTATGCAACGATATTATCACCCCGCGATAAAATGGGCCCACGGGCCAGGCGCTGCATCTTCATGGGATACCCAAATTTGCAGAAAGGCTATCGTGTTCTGGACCAGACGACCCGGGAATTCTTTGTTAGCAGAGATGTCCATTTTCATGAAGAAAATTTTCCATTCCACAACCAGGAGTCCTTGAAAGATACATCAGAGATCTCACGACATTCAATTTATCCCATAGAAGATTCAACTGATAATGGATTTATTATGACAAGATCTCCAGTCATGATCCATCAACCATATGAGATATCTTCATCAGATGATGCTGGAGCTCCAATCCATGAGAATCACTCATCAATTGAAGAAGAAGAAGTCATGATTAACAATGTATCGCCCTCATATCCCGTTCCAACACTAGTGGATGCTCAAGAATCTTCATCACCTGCTCCATTGCAAGTGGATTATCCTCGATGGTCTGGGCGTTCTGTACGCCCACCAGTCTGGACAAAAGATTATGTGTGCGCCACCCTCAACTCACCAGGTATTCATTATCCACTCTCATCTTATGTTTCGTTTCATAGACTTTCGCCGGAACATAGATGTTGTGTTAGTCGGATATCGGAGGACAAAGAACCATCCAGTTATGAACAAGCAGTTACTGACCTCAAATGGCAAGAAGCCATGGCAGCTGAATTGAAGGCTTTGATTGCAAATCAAACCTGGGATTTTGTTGCGTTACCCCCAAACAGAAAACCCATTGGATGCAAATGGGTCTACAAAATCAAATACAAAGCTGATGGTTCCATAGAGCGATACAAAGCTCGGATGGTGGCTAAGGGATTTACTCAACGTGAAGGTTTCGATTACCATGAGACCTTCTCTCCAGTAGCCAGGGATGTAATTGTAAGATCATTTCTTTCTGTTGCTGCTATCCATGATTGGCCATTACATCAAATGGACGTGAATAATGCTTTTCTCCATGGAGATTTAGATGAGGAGATATACATGGAAATTCCTCAAGGTTTACGGAGACAGGGGGAGAATAGAGTGTGTCGTCTCCGCAAATCCCTCTATGGTCTCAAGCAGGCTTCCAGACAGTGGTATGCAAAATTTGCCAATGCCCTTATATCTACAGGATTCAATCAATCCATATATGATTATGCCTTATTCACATGGAATCAAGGTATGTCATCAATCTACCTGCTGATTTATGTAGATGATATTCTTATCACGGGCAATGATAAAAGTGCAATAGAAAAATTCAAGAAGTACTTGCATTCCACTTTCCATATCAAGGATCTAGGAGCACCAAAATTTTTCCTTGGTATTGAAATTGCTCGATCTGATCAGGGGATTTCTCTTAGTCAACGAAAATTCGTGTTAGAAATCATTTCTGAAGCAGGTTTATCCGGATGCAAGCCCTCTATCATTCCAATTGAGCAAAATACAAAATTGACTACCAAGGACTATGATGTAGGGATATCAGAAAATCATGATCCTATTCTTAAGGATCCTTCGAGTTATCAGAGACTTGTTAGGAAACTCATATACTTGACAATGACTAGACCATATATCTCATATGCAGTACAAACCCTCAGTCAGTTTATGCATAGTCCAAAATTATCTCATATGAATGCTGCCTTAAAAGTTGTGAGATATTTGAAGGGTTGTCCAGGACTGGGGATTCTCTTATCCAGGAAATGCAACATGGAAATGTCAGCATATTGTGATGCAGACTATGCGACTTGTCCTATGAGCCGAAGATCCATCACAGGTTTTTGCATTAAGCTTGGAAATTCTCTTCTTTCTTGGAAGACCAAGAAGCAAGCAAATGTGTCCTTATCTTCAGCTGAAGCAGAATATCGAGCTATGGCTAAAACTACCTGTGAGATTGTATGGATAAGAGGGCTACTTTGAGATCTAGGAATCAAATTGAAGGGCCCGACAAAATTGTTTTGCGACAATGATGCGGCACTCAAACTTGCAGCGAATCCCATAGTTCACGAGAGAACAAAACATATAGAAGTGGATTGTCACTTCACTCGTGAAAAAATTCAGCAAGGGATAGTTGAAACAAGAGGGATTGGAACCGTAGAATAGCCTATTGACATTTTTACCAAACCTCTATGTCAGAGACAACATGCATATCTATTAAGCAAGCTTGGCGTCTTGGATATCTACCAGTCGCCAGCTTGAGGGGGAGTGTTGGAAGATACGCATTTGGTGGATTCCGAAGACATACTTGGAAGGAATCTCGGATGATTTTATTTGTGTATAAATTAGTTAGGGATTGATATCAATTGTTTATTCAACCTTTTCTTCCCTTTATTATTTCAACCTTGTATTATATTTACAGAGCATTGTACATTGAATCAATACATTGTACATTGAATCAATACAATGAAAATACAATTCCTACAGAATACTCTTGATCTTCTCTTGATTCTTCATATTCTTTCAGAACCCCCTCTGACGACCTCTAGCCAACGACCGCGAGCACACGATCTTTCGCTCCCAAATCTCTGCGTCGCCGGTGAGTTTCTTTATTTGATTCGAACCTACCTTGCCTAAGGATCCCAGCTCAAAGATACCAAGGTGGCAAACCATAGCCCGATTTGTCATGAGCTCTGCTTGCCGCCGTCTCCGTCGGGTAGGGAACTCCGCAATTCGACGGTCGTTTTCATAAATCCCTGTTATTCCACACTGTTTTGATCGAAGCAAAGCCGAGACTTGGTTTCCTTAAGCCCATATGCATGCTAGTTTGTTGTGGCTAACATAACAGTATGTCCAAGCATAGCATGTTCTGTTCTATATAGTGTTCGATTGACGAACTGATATGTTGAAGTTTTAGTACGATTCGTGGCTACCCTAAACGTTTTTGCCTACCCTCTTCTTTGTGCTGAATGAGTCCATACCAGCTTGTCTGGTGGGTTCCTTAAAATGCCATTGGTTGGCTCAATCATGTTGTGACCATATTTTGTAAAATCTCGGACAGGTGCTGGACGGCAATCATGCTTGGATACGGTAGCTGATGATGGAAGTTGGGCGAAGGATATTTTTATACCCACTGCGAAGTGTTTTGTTCGTGTCCTAGCTTCCTAGTCGTAAGCTTAGTCTAAGGTTTCTCAAACTCCTCGTCCATTGGTTGGCCTTAACGTGAGAGAGGGGAACAGTGGAGAGGAGCGTGTTGGACAGAATGAATGAGAAAGGGGAATTGAGATTTTGGGTTGAACTCTAGCGACGGGATTAGTGGGTGTTGGACTTAATTTGAAGGTAGGCAAATATGTGCTGGTTTTGGTATTTAGCTAAGCTTGGGCTTGGTATAATTATTTCAGAAGGTGGGCTTAGATCATTTTGAAACGGAGCTTGTTGAAAGCCTTATTCATATGGATTGCCCAAACCCATGAATTGTCAAACGGCAGTCTGTCTTCTGACCGGGCCTTAGGGCCCAGCTCGAGTCCCTATTCTCGGAATAAAACATTATTTTTATTAAAAAACAAAAAAATTCAAAAACTATAATTTTTTTTTTCAAAATTCCGAAAATGCATAAAATATTTTAAAAAATCATTTAAAAAAAATTAGGATATTCGTAAAAATTCTAAAAAAATTAAAATTCCTCAAAAAGCTTTAAAAAATAGTTCTTAGATAATCTTTTCTTAAAAGGTGGGAGCCTTTTGGTCTGAGATTGTGCTCAAAATTTAATAAGCCCTTAGGGCTTCACCTTAAGATTTCAATTGTCCTTAAGGACAAATGCCTTTGAATGCACAATATCGATACATTGAGTTTGGCTTCTTTTTTTTTTTTTTTTGGTAAAGGAGTTTGGCTTCTCTTTAGTCTAGTTAGGATTAGCATTTGTCTTCTCCATAGTATTAATTCTTTGCTCTCCCATGCAATTTATTTAATGCTTTCCTTGGCTGTTAATTGTTATTTTAATGATTGCACATCCGCATGATCACCTCACATGTTAATGGATTGGTCTAAAGTTAATCCAAACTGCCTAATAATTTTTTTTAAATGAATAAGATTAGGTACCGAAAGAGCACTAATTGGTTAATTAGTGTAATCAAGTTCTCAACCCTAAATTCTCTAGTTGCATAAGAAATGAGGTACACTCCCATGCCTCACTTGATTTCTAGCTGACTCCAATAGGCTAGTGGTCACTTCTTATTGCAAAATTCTTAAGAACACCATAATGTTGCGTGAGATATGGACTTGGGAGAATCCATGTTTAATCATGGGTCTTAGGTCCGTCTTTTAGACAATACCTCTAAACCTATTCCCTCCCCTAAGGGGTAGGTCACGACAAGACAACTTCGTCATCTCCTTGTTTATCGCTACAAGCATATACCCTATTCATGCTTCAAATTTGGCTTTAAAGCCCTTAGAGGAATAGGAACTTTGCAATCCCTTCAAAAGCTCTGCTATATAGAGGCAAATGATGAGAGTAGCAGCAGTGTTATGAGAGAGCTTGGAATGTTGACGCAACTGGATAGGTTGGCCATTCTGAAAGTTAAAAAAGAAGATGGAAGGGATTTGTGCTCGTCAATCTCCAAACTAAATAGACTTCAGGCAATATCCATAGCTTATGTTGGATGATGAGATTATTGATATGCAACATCTCTCTAGTAGCCTGATGGTATTGCACCTGAGGTGCAGTCGCCTAAAGGATGACCCTCTTGTGTCTGTTCAAGATCTGCCCAATCTTGTGCATCTCCAGTTGCTGCAAGTTTACAAAGGAAGCTCATTGTACTTTAAAGCAAAAGCCTTTAAGAAGCTAACGATTCTGAGTATTGATTTTTTCGACTAACTCAGGTGCATAGAAGTGGAGAAGGGAGTGATACCTTTTCTTGAGAGGCTATTGATTCATCGTTGCAAGTTACTAGATAAGCTTCCATCAGGTATTGAACATCTGACAAAGCTGAAATTGCTGAAGATATTCGATATGCCAGATAAGCCTGTCTAGAAGCTTGTGCAAGGTGGACAAAACGATGACTATCATAAAGTTGCGCATGTTCCAAAAATATATTGTGGCTACGGGAGAGATGAGGTTTGGGACATCCGGTTAATCGCGAGATCAGTACAGAGAGATGAAGCTACCGCCCAAGGCACAAGCATGGGGAGCATTGAGTTCCCACCATGTGGAAGTGAATGTACTACATAAGTAAATCTGTCAATTGTTCGTGACTTGTAAATGTGAATGTTTTGTAAGGTAGCTGTGAGTGCCAACTTATAAATGACATTACAAGCTGTCAAAACTATGTCAATAATGTTTGGAGTTTATTGTTAGCTGTCAAAACTATGTTAGTAATGTTTTTAAATGTGTTCATTTTACAATGACCCTTCCTTCTGCGGTGTCATGAAAATTTCATGGAGTAGATCATCACAATCACAATGAGCGGGGTTCAACCATGTCATAATCTCACGAGGCCCATTTTTCAGTATCCAAAGATTGGTGTAAGTAAAAAATTCAAGATTCAACCTGTTATGAGTTCTTATTTAAAAGCATTTTCACTGCTGGAAGATTTATGTAATATTGGCTCTATAAGCCCAGGCCATGTTCTTTTAAAATCAAACTTGGCCGATCTTCATTTTTCTTCTCTACATATCACACGTGAAGTCAAAGCAGCGGACAGAACAAGGAAAAGAAGGAAAACAAGTAGCTTGACCGTGAAGAAGGATAGAGGGAAAGAAGAGAGGAGAGAGAAATTGGCACGCATAGCCCATCTGGACGCTTCGACTAGCGGAATCAACTATAAGTTGTAGTATTTGGTAAATGTTCAAGCCAATTATTCATCTAAGCAGAATAATTTTTGAAAATTAGGGCACAAATTTGGAGTTATGTGAATTTTGAACTATGAGATTCAATTGAGGAGTTTTTTTGAGCTGCAATTTTTGTGGAAATAATAGCTTAGGGCATTGTGGAGTAGTGGCGTTTGACAAAAACCCATTTCGAAGTATGGTTCATTTGAAATGAAATTTGGAAGTTTTGTGTGTGAGTTACATGTAACAAATTATACTTGCAAGGAAAAAGATGAACATAGCCATGAACAAGCTTCTTTGTTAGTGCTTAGGAGTCAATTTGTTGATAGTTGAGTGTAGTTTAGTTGAGTCGTTTGTTGGAGTGTTTTACTCAGATTTAATATCATTTTGTGGTTAATTATTAGGGATACAAGTACATTGGCTCGAGTAACCATCATAGGTTAGTTTTTTTTGCTTTTCCAAGTGAGTGGTGCTATCTTTTCTGAAAATTTATAAATTTATGTCTTCAAAATGATAAAGTTTTGATACTATAAATAAACACGGTTGTTACATAAAATTTGGATGGGACATCTATTATATTTTGGTATTTGTGAATGGTACAAGAACTGTTTAGTAAAAATATGTATTTTGTTTGATGAACGAAGTTGATAAATATCATATATTTGAGTACGCGAAACCTTTTTAGTAAAAACTTTTGACTACGAGTATTATTTATGAAATGTTATAAATGGATATATATATATCGATTTGTAAAATGCTTTATAATATGCATTTGATTTGATTTGGTTGATGAAATGGGGGTTATGAGACAAGTCTTAAAATGATTTTAGAAATGTTTTATGAAAAGTATTTCTAGCGAGAGTTATTTTGCAAAAGGTTATGTGTTGATTTGTGATGTGTATCTTGATATATATGATTGTTTATGGATTGGATTTCTAATATTGGAATGTGACATATGGTGGGAAAAGTGTTAAAAATAAAAGTCCTAAATCTTTTGCATTTGTGCCAATTTAGTCATAAACATTTTTTTGGTGTAAATTAAGTCTTAAACCTTTTTACGTTGTGCCAAGTCAGTCATTTTTTTTTTTATATCAATTTTGACCGTATTTTGCTGATTGGATGCCGACCGACCGATGTGGTCCGATAAGCGCTAAAGTGAACAACTTTTAATAATATTTTAATATTTTTTGAATTTTTTTATTCTTTTTCTTTTTCTTTTTTTCCTTCTCCCCCATCTTCCTCCCGCCGAGACCTCGACGACCGGCCACCTCGCTAGTGGCCGTGAGGGTGGCCTCGCGCTAGGCAGCAAGGGTTGAGCCTTGCCTATGGCCGGCGAGGCTCGACCTCACCAAATCTGGCGAGGGTGAGCCTTGCCGCTCAGCGCGAGGCCTGGGCGGTGAGGCTCACCCTCGCTGGATTTGGCAAAGGTCAAGCCTCAACAATGGTCGGCGAGGGTGAGCCTCACCAGCTTGGTGCGAGGCCAGCTCGAGGCTGCCCAGGTCGTGAGGCCGACCTCATCGGTCACCTCACCAAGTAACCACAAGAGCGGCCTCACGTTGGGCGACGTGGCTCAATCCTCGCCAGATCCAACGAGGGCAAGCCTTGCTGCCCAGGCCTCGAAGGTAGCCTTGTGCCGGGCGGACGAACCTCGTCGCCTAGCACAAAGCTGCCCTCGCAGCCATTGGCAAGGTGGCTGGCGAGGTCGAGGTCAACCTCACTAGCCATCGTCTCTATCGACGACTAGTTGGAGGAAGATGGGGGAGAATGAAAAAATCAAAATCAAAAAAATAAAAAATAAAAAATAAAAAATATTAAAGTATTATTAAAAGTCGTTCACGTTAATGCCGATCAAGCCACGTTAGTCGGCCGGCGTCTAGTCAGCAAAATTTAGCCAAAATTGGCCAGAAATGACTAAATTGACATAAAGTAAAAATGTTTAGGACTTAACTGGCACAAAAAAAAAGTGTAGGACTAAATTGGTACAAATGCAAAAGGTTTAAGACTTTTTTAACACTTTTCTCGACAGTTTGGTGTTCAATATCATTGTGAATCTGGTTGAGTGTTCGTGGATATGCTCATGTTAGTGTTAGGATATCTCTATGGCTGAGCCACAGACATTATAGGTGGAGACCTAAGTAAGGGGAAACCTTGGGTATCTTGTCACGAGATGTTATGCATTTGGTCAATGAAGTAGACCCGATGTGTGCTTTGAGATTTGTTGAGGGAATAGACCATTGACTTGCGATTAAATGAGATAAATCAATGGAACATACCATTAATTTTTAATTTCTTATTGTGAATTGATGTTGTTATTGATCTTATACGTAAAAAGTTTGTTCGAAAGATATCATCTACTTTTGATATTAAACATATATGATACTCTAGCTTTGTGATTTATGAATGGTACATATATGATACTCCAGCTTTGTGATTTATGAATGGTGATATTATGTTTTGTAAAAGAGCATAGTGAGAGGTCGATTTGCTTAGAACATACGCATTTCTCACTAAACTGCAGTTGCTTACCCAATTACTTCCAATCTTTTTCACGTTCTTTAGCTAGCGATGAGTTTTACGATGGTGATATCAATAAAGGGACTTTTGAGAGGTGATTTTGGTGGTTTGAGGCTATGTCCTTCGGATGGAAAGACGGCCATGTCATCCCCCATTCTTGATGATTTTGGGATGTGACAATTTAAGGCTCCTACTATTTAGTTGCTTACTCCAGGTTTGGGATGTTTCTGATGCTAGCCTTCAGCTCTAGCAACTATGGTTTTCCTGTAGTAGGATGATGAGAAGATAGTTGAACTTTCTAGCAGATGTCCAGTCTCATGTTTTCTTTGATTGCATGAAAAGAAAATCAGGTCATCTGTTGTCTGATAAACCTGGTCAGCCTAATTGCATCCTCAAACTATCAACAGAATGTTCCCCTGATAATTTGAACTGAATCAGACTAGAGTCCTTGCTGGAAGTTCACTACAAAGTGTCAGCAAAATATTAACCTCCCTTGTATGTCATTTTAATCTCCCGTGGTAGATTAAAAACAAAAGTTCTAGTTAATCAGTCGATATCCTATTTGTAGGTAAATCATAATGAAATTTCCTGAATCTCCTGGAGCAACGAACGAGCTCTATCTCTAGAACAGCTATAAAACTCCGACAAAATTAGCTACTGTTTTTATCCACAACTCTAGGTGCTCATCAAAAGGCCAGAGTCTCCAAGATCAAGTTAAGGCTCGAAGATTGCCACTAATCGATTCAAAAGGGACAGACTGCTTTGAAATCTTTAGATGAGCAGGAATGTACTCACCACGTTTAAAAGTCTCACAGGTGCTCGCTTGAGGATCAAATGCTCATTTGATTTTGGTCAGTCAAATGGACAAATTTCTGGAGTCTTGATTCAGCAGCAGCATCTCCAATTTTCCCCGATGCCTAAGTAGGGCTAGAGAAGGTCTAAAATGAGAAATACAATACATGCATATCGTAATTCGTTCTTCAGATTTTCGTTATCAAGTGCATTCATTGAACGGGATATTCAGATGAACTAATTTTGTTTACGAGCCCAAACTACAAAAGGTAAACAACGGATTGCTGTTATCTCGAACTTGGCATCGTATTAACAACCCAATTCAATCGGTCTTGTGTCTTAACTCGTTTAACATCCATCCTCAAATTTTGCTTGTGAGGCCAACTTTCAATATACATGAAATATAAATCAATTACTGATGTAATGGTTGATGTAATGGTTGTGCCACATAAGATGACAAGCATCCACTTCAGCGATTTTCAGCCAAAATATTCTAGAAAAATTGTATTAGCAAATCTTCGAAAAGTTTAGAACTTCATTGATCAATTTGAAAAATTTCAGATTGAATTGGCTGTTGCCCAATAGGTATATGACTTTTTGGACAATTATCCCAATAAAAGATGGTGGCCTAACAATATGGATGTAACAAATGGTTGCTAACTTAATTGCATGTTTTTCGAGACTTGTTAGAGGGAGTTCATGTGTTGACTTGGAATAGTGGCTTGACAAAGCTAGCTTTTCTTCCTGATGGAATCCTAATCAACTCCACATAATAGACAGCGACGACCGCTCTATTTTTATCGAGAAGGCCCCATAATTTTGTGTTTAAAAATGATTTTGTTGACGTCATTCTTTTGTTAGAGCTAGCTGTCACTGGTGACTGATATGCGACTCTTCAATTTATTTCGTAAATAGCTTCATGCGTACTGAGAGTCTTTTATTAATTCGGTAAGTGTTGCTTTTCCTCTCAAATATGGTCCCCTTCTCCTTCGCTCGTAGAAGAAGCGGACCTATACATAGCTACATATTTACGCATACGAATCGTTTGAACAAGTAATGTGTATGTAATCTTGACCAATTCGTACTTGAGATGATTTCGTAGGGTGATGCCACTGGAAAATTCAGAGCATTGTACAGTGAAATTCTCGAAATATGTGAGCTTAATTGCTTGTTTCATTGCCTTACTTTAGTTGTTGAATTCTTCTACTTCTCAGCAAAGAGATGTTGCTTGAATTTTCTTCACGTAGCCTGGTCAAAAAATAAATTTGGTGTTTACAATACTCAGTGATAAGTCCGCAGATTTCACTTGACCGTTCGGGCACAGATGGATTATCCTGGTCGCTGATGCTAAAGTCTGAATTCCGGTGAACCTTTTGCTGTAATGGTACAATGAATTGATTGAAACTTTTCTCTATTAATCTTAGTCATAAATCAGCTCTTCTACCTTGCAACGCAACATAACGCTGTGATCCGGCAGGAATCGAAAGCTGAAATATATTTGGATATTTGACTCCCAACAAGCACATCTGAATTAAATGTTCTTGGAGTCAGATACGAATCTACTCCAGTAAAGAAAAACATGGAAGTTCCTTTGAAACTTCCCATGATTTTACCTTATATTATATTTGACAGCGAAGTAAGTTATTTCCGCGGGTAATTAAGAAATTTTAAGTAGCTTCTTCGAATTAGCTGGAACTGCAAAAGAATAAAGTACCAAACCTACTTGCAGACTTTTCCACATGAAACAAGAAAATTATATAGATTGATGTCAGAGGCATAAATATTCCACAGGATCATGCAAAATCAAAAGGGATATCACTAAAATAAACCAAAACTTGTACAATGTGCTAAGCAGACATGGATCCCACACAAAGCAGCTGTAAATACAAGATTCATTGAAGATAAAACAGTTTAAGAGTTTAGACACTATGACAAGCCTCAACTTCTGCAACCTCAGTCTAAAGCCTTTCAGGAATACATAAACCAAAAAACCTCACCACCACTCACCAGACTTTAGGCATGGCAGAGAGCCCAGTGAATAACCTACTCAACAAGCTCGCACAATTTGTTGAGAACGAGGTGCAAGTCCTGACAGGAGCCCAAGAAGAAGCCCTCTCAGTGAGAGGAGAATTGGAGCGAGTCCGGGCCTTCCTCAGGGTTGCAGATTCCCTAGAAGAAAGTGACAATGAAGTCAAAGTTTGGGTGCAGCAGTTGAGAAACACAGCCTACGACATGGAGGACGCTCTCGATGAGTTCTCTCTGCTCCTGAGACATGATCATGGAGTCGGTTTCATCAGCCTCATCAGCAGGATGTCTTGCTGCATCAAGAACCTGAAGGCTCGGTACCGACTCACGTCTGAAATAAAGCGCATAAACTCCAGAGTAAAGGGCATATGCAGTGGGCACCGGAGGCTGCGCCACAAATTCAGCAGAGCTCAACAAAATCCGAGCTCAACTGGAGCAGACAACACATGGCAGGACCACCGAGGCAATGCCCTTCTCGTAGATGAAACTGACCTGGTAGGCATTGAGCAGCCGAAGAATGAGCTGGTCGGGCGGTTACTTGAGGGGGCTCTCGGGCGGGAGGTCATCTCCATCGTGGGAATGGGAGGGTTGGGCAAAACCACTCTGGTGAAGCAAGTCTACGAAGACCCCGCCGTGAAGAAACATTTCATGGCGTATGCTTGGATCACTCTATCTGGGTCCTCAAAGATTGAAGAGCTCCTCACAGACATGCTTGATCAGATCATGAAAGTGATCAGGACACCGGTCCCTCCAGGAGCCTACACTATGAATAGCCATTGGCTGAAGACGATCATCAAGGACCTGCTTCAGAGGAGGAGGTACCTGATCATCCTCGATGACGCCTGGTGCATAAACGAATGGGATGCAGTCAAGCATGCCTTGCCCAACAACTGTCAGGGAAGCCGGGTGATCATCACGACTCGGAAAGCTGATGTCGCATCAACCACGTGCAAGGAGTTCAACGGGCTGGTTAAAAATATGGAGCCACTTGATCCCGCTCAGTCATGGGAGCTTTTCTGTCGGAAGACTTTTCAGGGGAATTCATGCCCTTCCCCCCTGGAGGAGATATGTGAGTACATTTTGAAAAAGTGTGAAGGACTACCACTCGCAATTGTGGCCATCAGTGGTGTTCTGGCGGGGAAAGACAAACGGAGGATCTATGAATGGGAATTGGTTCGTCGCAGTCTTCGTACTGAGATTGACTGCAACGACAAACTCAAAAACTTGAAAAAAGTTCTTTCGCTGAGCTTTAATGATCTGCCATACTACCTGAAATCCTGTTTCTTGCACTTAAGTTTATTTCCCAAGGTTCACCGCATCAAATGTCAGAGACTGATTCGGTTATGGATCGCAGAAGGATTTGTTGAAAAGAAAGAAGGAAAGACCCTCGAAGAAGTTGCTAAGGACTATTTCGTGGAACTGCTGAACAGAAGCTTGATAGAGGTGGCTGCTAAACAAAGTGATGGAAGGGTCAAGACTTGCCGCATCCATGATTTGCTGCAGGACATTATCACTTCAAGGTCGACTGATCAGGGCTTTGCCGCAATAGCCAAAGAAGAAAATCATGAATGGCCAGACAAAATCCGTCGCCTGTCAATACAGAACACCATGCAAACTCTGCCACGGAACTGGTCCTTGTCTCAACTTCGCTCTTTATATATGTTTGGGGTAGAGAAATCATTAATGAACTCAGTTTTAGCTTGTGATATAAAACTGATCAATGTTTTGGATATGCAAGCGGCTCCTTTAACAAGGTTCCCTGCTCAAGTTGCTGATTGGTGTTGTCTGAGATATCTAAGTTTCAGGTCCACTGAGGTGAGTACGATTCCACGCTCCATTGGGAAACTTCAAAACTTGGAGACTCTAGACCTTAAACAAACAAATGTCACCGAATTGCCTGTTGAGATCTTGAAACTCCAACGGCTTCGTCATCTCCTTGTTTATCGCTACAAGAATGTGTCCTATTCATCCTTCAAGTTCGGCTTCAAGGCCCTTAGGGGAATAGGGGCTTTGCAATCCCTTCAAAAGCTCTGCTATTTAGAGGCAGATGACGAAAGTAGCAGCAGTGTGATAAGAGAGCTTGGAATGTTGACACAACTGGATAGATTGGCCATTCTGAAATTAAGAAAAGAAGATGGAAGGGATTTGTGCTTGTCAATCTCCAAACTGACCAGGCTTCGAGCAATTTCTGTAGCTTCTGTTGATGATGATGAGGTTATTGATCTGAAACACGTCTTGAGTCCACCTCCATTCCTTGAGAGAATCTACTTGAGAGGACGCTTGGGGGCTTTACCACACTGGCTACCCTCTCTCAGTAGCCTGATGAAATTGAACCTGAGGTGCAGTCGCCTAAAAAATGACCCTCTTGTGCCTCTTGAAAATCTGCCAAATCTTGTGCATCTTGAGTTGCTTCAGGTTTACGAAGGAAGCTCATTGTGCTTCAAAGCAGAATCCTTTAAGAAGCTAAAGACTCTGGCTCTTGATCAATTTGATGAAATCATGTCCGTTGAAGTGGAGAAGGGAGCAATGCCTTATCTTGAGATGTTTATCATTCAGCGTTGCAAGTTACTAGAAAAGCTTCCTTCAGGTATTGAATATCTGAAAAAGCTGGAAGTGCTGAAGATTTTCGATATGCCAGATGAGCTCGTCAAGAAGCTTCTTCTAGGTGGGCAAAATGATGACTATCAGAAAGTTGCGCATGTTCCACAATTATATTATGGGCACTGGAAAGACGGGGGTTGGGATGTCCAGTTAATCGAGAGATCAGTGCAGAGAGATCATTGCAGAGAGATCAGATCAGTGCATGTTCCAAGCACGAGTACGAGTAGCAATCAGTACCCACCGTGTTGGAAGTGAATGTACTGCATGAATGAATAACTGAGCCTGCCAAATGTTTGTAACTCATGACTGGTCAATGTGAATGTATTGTAAGTTAGCTGTGACTGCGAGTCTGTCTGTAAACGACATCAAGGAGCCATCAAAAGAAGTTAGTAATGTCTATAAATACATTATAAAAGTGTTCTTACTTTTTCGGTTGTAGCTACCATCATCTGCCTGCTCTTTATGTTAGTTAATCCTATAGAGAGAACTACGAATTTGACTCTCCAATTTTCGATGCCCATCCATGTAGTGTCTTAAAATATTTTTGCCACTTTGAAAGTGCCGAGTATCAAGTCACTTCCACCCTAAGACATTTGTTAAACATACTTAATGAGGAAATTGTCAATTATACATATCACGAATGCAATTAGTACATTGAAAAGTGTAATATTCTCTTATTTAATTGCTTAAGAAGTGTCTTGAATACTTTTTTTTTTCTTGACAAAATCCTAACTACTAAAGGTGTGTTTGATAACAGCAAGTACCCAAAACTAAGATTTTCAATGCATTTAGGACATCTTTCATTTTTGAATTAAGTCTTAAAAAATGAAAATTCAGTTTTTAATAAGATTAAGCTCGTTTGATAGCTTTAATTTGCATTGGCTTAAAAGAATTAGTAAAGTGAAAAATTTACTTAGTATGGTAAGTAAAGGAGGAGCTACTTAATTCATTCAAAGGAAAATATAATTGACGGCAAGTAGAAAATTGCCAAATACATCACTAGAATTTGTAATTATTGTCATTATCCGACGTTTTGTAAGATATTAATAATATTCAACTATACATTAAAATTATCAACAAACAACTTCCTATTGTTATTTTCAACACTAAATACTGTTAACAATTAAAATCCAGTACTTAGATTCTGATTTTATTTGATAATTCATTCATCATTGACTTAAAAGTTTTCATCAAGTCCAAAAGTTTGCTTGATATTGTAAAAAAGGTGTTACTAAGTTCATTCAACATATATATTTAGTGGCAAGTAGAAGCTTGCAAAATATATTGTTTAACCTTCCAATAATGATCGTTGTTCTAGTGTAGACAGCACATTTTGGAATTCACACTTGAGGAGGGAATTCGACTGCATGTTCACTTACAATCCTATCCAACCCACCACACAGTTAATAGAATGACCACACAAATTTCCACCTTTTCTTGCAGAAACAAAGTAGTAACTATCTGCAATCTCCTATTGGTTGGTGCCTAATAAATAGAAGGACCAATTACAAATGAAGTAGACTTTGAGAGCTGGTGCTGCTGCATAGTGATATCCCACGATGAGTCAGACTGAGGATTTTGGATCCTAACTAGTAAGTTATTTCCTTCAGATCTCTACGGATAATAGAGCTCAGTGGAGGAGCTTTTGCCGCCTCTCATTATCCGAATCGATCCTGCACGACACACCCGTGACAACTTCTTTAACTTACCTAGAAGGTGCCATCAATTTAATACTATCAAGACATCTGTTGATGCCCCTCTATTTTTAAAGCTAATGCCACCTTTTTCGGCAAATAATGGAGATTACCAGTTTCTCAGTAATAAGTCACTTGATCTTCTTGCACTTTCATGACAGCGCTAACTCCAACAAGAAGTTGCACAGAAATTGCTAGGTGAATACCACTAACTTCCTTCTTGCCTAAGCTTCTGCGAAGGTGACGGGTTTTTTATTATTAAAAACCATAGCAGAAGTTTCCGAGAAGTTTTCAAGATATAAAACAAGAGGTGATTGGAAATTAATTAAGTTTCCTATCGTTTCCTTTGAATTGTTAAACTTAAAATTTAATAAAATATTCACAGAGTAGTTATCTTAGTAAAGGAAACAAGCAAATTAAGTAGCATGTAAGCATACTAAAAGATATCAATAATGGCCATTTTCAACTTCTTCAAGACAAAGACCGTAATGTTTTCAACTTGCTAAGCGGGTGCGCATCAGGAGCAAACTGCCATTAACGGGTGAAATGACTAGACATCACAAGCTTGACCATTTCCATTCCAAACCCCCAGCCGATGCAAGCACCATGTCAGAGAATGTCAGCAAGTGTATTCACCGAACTTCCGTATATGCCAAACAGAGCATGGCAGAATTGCAGTGAACTACCTACTTGGCAAGCCCACGGACTTCCTGGAGAATGGGGTTCAATTCTAGAGAGAGGCCCAGAAAGAAGTTAATTTAGTGAAGAGACAGACAGGAAATACTGCGGAAGAGAAAATTGTGTAATATTTGTATATTTCTGTATGTAATAATAATATTACATGATTCTATTTATAGGGTTTATTATATGACTATTTAAGGTAATATATCAATCAAAGATATGCATAATGTGGAAAATCTTCTAGATATATACAATATCACGAAATATATGGTAAATCAAGGGAAATATATCCTAAATATGTCTAACATACCCTCTCAAACTCAAGGTGAATAGAAGAAGTCATTTTGAGTTTGGATTAAAGATCCAAATGATAAATCGCGAAGCAGTTGGTGCGCTGAAGAGAGAATCAGCTTTACATGGTTGCTTATATGTTGCTATTGTGTGTTGTCATAATTGCTATGCATATTATGTGACAGGAGGCTGGTCGTCGAGATTAGAGGTTGTTGTAGCGGTAGGAAAATGTCACAACAGAAGGCTATTGTGGCTATAGCAGCAAGCTATGCGACAATGTTGCTACTGATGTCACCATTGAATGAAATGAACAAAATTGAGGATCGATATTGCAATGAGAATATCAGTAATTATTGAAAAAGAAAAAGACGTCATATAAGAGGTGCACTTCATGTTATGGCTAAAGACACAACCTATAGGCTGCATAGGTTGATTCACAAAATTTGATAATTGTTTGTGGACTTGTTAAAATCAAGTTTAATATAAGTAGGAACATGCTAATATATGCAAGCGTAAGCTAATAATATCAAGTGTATTGCTTATATTAGACAAGTAAAAGAATGAGTAAAGTGATAAAAGATGATGCATGCAGATCTTTATAGTGATTTGGCTTATATCAAGCTTATGTCTACTCTCTCAGATTAACAGCCACCAACAAACTTGAGTTCACTAGTTAATCTTTGAGTAGTTACAACGTAACCCTTGTTGTTTTTCTCAGAACTTGTAGATCACACCACCTAATCCCAAGCATTATTACAGTCAATTATACACTTCTCAAAAGAGATTATAATCAATGACAAACAATCTTAGTAAATGAGTCTTGATTGTAAAGGTGGATTGAAGATCTCTATATAAAAAGGATTAAAGAAGCTCAAGGGTTGGACGGAAAAGTGGAGATTTACTAACGATTTTCGACATTCTTTCCTTCTAATAATATCGTACATTTGTTTGTCTAAAAGTTCTTTGTGTAGTGTTCTTGTTGCTTTGTAATTAAGTTATAAGCAAGTGTACAAGGATGATAACAGTACTTGTGTCCTAATAGTGTGACCTATCGATTAATAGGAATGGTACATGCTAATTATAACTTGACTTAAAGATTACTAGAGGAAGCTTGCCAATATTGAGGGTCCAAGAGGATATAAGCTTAGGGATAAAGTTGAACCTCTATAAATCTCTAGACAATCTTCTGTGTCCTCATTATCAGCTTTTTATTAACAACATCTGAATTGTCAATAATGCTTGCACCTATCATCTAAGTAGTACCGACACCGACACTAACACATGACATAAAACACAACACAACATGACACATCGACGTGTCATTTCTAAAAAAATAAAGAATTTTAACACATTAGGAGACGTTATATATTAAATGTATATTTTTATATATACATGATAAATTACCATTTTTATGATTATTTTAATCAAATTAATTTGATGCAAATTCACAAATAAATAAATAGTGAAAAAAGCCCAAAATGAATTTACACTAAAGATATCAATCAACAATTTGTTAATATCATTCATTGTTTCAGTTTAACAAATTCAACTCCATTACAAAAATTCATAAGATTTGGAGAAAAAAAATTAGCAATTTGTGCTCTAGACTCCCGTGTCAAAACTAGTGGGAAGATAAGAGAAAAAAAAAACTTGGGGGGTGAATTGTGTATCACGGGAAGTGGGAATCAAAAGAGAAGAGATTATAAGGTTTTTTGCTTTCTCCCTTTATTATTTTTATTATTTTTTACATATTTACATTTTGACCTATCGGTTTTGAAAATTTTTAAAATTGACCCGTGTATGTCGAAATCACGTGTCAGAATTCTAAACTCACATGTTGAAATTTCAAACTTGCATGTTAGCGAGTGTCGAGAGAGTTGACCATTTTCTTGATACCTATTGACCAAGTATCAAAGGATGTTGGAGAGTATCAAACATGTGTCGCAATGTTTGACACAACAACGAAGACTCTCAGAAAATGTTGGTACTTCCTAGCCTATCAGTATTGATCTGCCGCCAAATCACTATCATATTATGTTTTTTGTCTTTCACAAAAAAAAAAAAAAAAATTATTTAACTCTTGAAAACATCCAATTCACTTCACTCCCCTAAAATTGTATGGTTAGAGCCAACATGAATAAGTGTGCAAACAATGGAATGAACACTCAATGTAGAAATAATAAACACGTACTAAACAATTATATACATAACTTCAATCAATGCCGTACCGGGCAATATAAAGAAAAAGAAATCAACCCAAGTCGTCTTGAGCAATAACTAGCATTGCCTCGTTATTGCCCAAGGACGGGGACCCCATGAATGGTAAATGAGTCTAACCATGTTTGTGCACATTCCCTAAAATAAACATATATATTAAAAGAGAGTGAATGTGCACATATGACATGCTATGCAAGAGTAAATAAGTTACTTTCCTATATTGAGCCAACAAACATGGAAATGAATGTCATCATAAAGTAATCTAAAGAATTCTATGTAAAATGTAGGCCTAAATCTTGTAGGGGACATTCGAGTTTTTATGCTTGTTTTGACTCTAGCAAAATAAAATCCTAAAGAGAACTATGCAAAACAGGAAATGTACATCTACTCTAGTTGATACAAATATGCAATCTTGAATATATTTGTAAGTGATTTTTTTAATGAAAATGCAACCTAAATTACTGATATGCAAGATATTATATTTTTCCTAAAATTCATTACAACATTTTATTTATGGCAATGACGTGCAAATGTGGTAATTACATAATAACGTAATCTCAATGGCCTAGATATGCACTAAAACACTTATTCATGGAAAATTCTAACTTGGCAATAGTCATGAGCCAAATATGTGCAAAATCTTATACATGTCCAAATATAGGGCTAATTCCATAAAAAAGCATCAACTTTAGGTCGATGGACAAATCTGGCCAAAACTTTTTTTGTCTCATAAAAAAAGCACAAACTTTAGGTCGAGGGACAAATCTGGCCCGAACTTTTTTTTTTTTTTGATGACCCAGGGAACCTCCGAACGCGCTTCGCGGGGAGAGTAAACCCCGGAGCGCCGGGGCCCCCACCGCGACCCCCAAGCGCAGGTAAGACGCGCGTTATGCATTGAAGCATCGTCGGCTTCCACGGAGGTTCGAACCCTTCCCCCGCGTTTGGGGTACCAAGCCCTAACCAACGCTTCCACCGCGGGCGGTGGACCCGAACTTTTTTTTGTCTCATAAAAAAGCACAAACTTTAGATTAAGTGACAATTCTAGCCCCATTTTTGTTTTGTCTCATAAAAAATAATAAATTTTCACTCCTATCCAAAATCTAACCCCTACCATTAATTTTCTATTTGAAGTTAACCTTATTTCAAGAGAAAATGTTCTAGCTGTGAGGTTGATGGATCTCATCCATGGTTTCTCTTGACAGGCAGTGATCTACAGTTTCATATTACGATAAAACAATAAAGTCTAGCGAGAGAAATTCAATCGGAGAGATTTTTTTACTTGCTAATGAAGTATAGGAGATGGCATAGTTTCACTGTTATTTTTCAAGCTATGGCTCAAACAAGAAGAAAATGGATGGTGTTAGCCAACAAGTGCACATGGATTAAGGACAATTAATGAATATAAGTAAAGGGTGGCCAAATTTAGAATTTAAGTAAAAGTTGATGATTTTTTTTCCAAACAAAAAAAATTTGGGCCAAAATTGTCACTCAACCTAAAGTTTGTGGTTTTTTATGAGACAAAAAAGAGTTTAGGCCAAATTTGTCCATTAACCTAAAGTTGGTGCTTTTTTATGAGACAAAAAAAAGTTTGGGCCAGATTTGTCCATCGACCTAAAGTTGGTGCTTTTTTTTGGAATTGACCCTCCAAATATATACGTAAGCGGCCATTCTTAGCACATTGTTCCCAAACTCAGCCACTCCAGATAGAATGGAAAGCTTACTCAGGTTCAAGCTTAGAATTTGATTGACAGGAGAAGTACTTAAAGTGAAGGCATAAATTGTTTGGCTGACCTTACTAAACAGGCTGCAAACTCTAGATAGAATGGGTAAACAGGGTAATGGTTATGACTTGGGGGTATAATGTACGATGTATCTTGAATGTCGAAGTCTCTCTGTTTAGGGAAAATTCCAAATAAAGACCCGAAGTGGATTAATTTTCTCAAATAATGATCTAAAATGAACTTTGTGTCAGATAAAGATCTAAAGTGGACCTATTGTCTCAAATAAGGACCCGAAGTTGTTGAATCAAATCCAAATAAGAACCTAAGCTTGCTGGTCAACCAAATATTCGCCAACTATCAAGCATGTGACATTTTCAACGACCGGAGTTTGTGCAATTTTCTCCTAAAAAAATCTTGGGAAAATTAACAAATC
Source organism: Eucalyptus cladocalyx (assembly GCA_017140615.1). Classification (NCBI taxonomy): domain Eukaryota; kingdom Viridiplantae; phylum Streptophyta; class Magnoliopsida; order Myrtales; family Myrtaceae; genus Eucalyptus; species Eucalyptus cladocalyx. The sequence goes on along the minus strand of CM029516.1, from coordinate 14,122,599 downwards.
CGAAAACATAAACAAAAAAACCCTAGGTTTTCTATGGTCTCCTCATTCCAAGTACCCATCCTCTGCAAAGTCAAAGATCGAAGTTCTCCCCATTTCTTCTACCCATCCTCCGCAAAGTCGAAGACCTAAATTCTCTACCGATTGAGGCACGAATTCAAAAATAAGAATAAAACCAGATTCTTCCTTCTTTATTTGCGGAGATGCAAATTTTGCGCCGGTCGAGCAAGGTGAGGAGCGATGAGAATCGAGTCATGACAATGACTAGGCAACCCATTGGTTGAGGAGCAGCAGGGGAGAAGAAAGAAGAAAACATAAACATCTAAATGAATAATCTAAATTTAATTAATTTAGAATTTTTCATATTTTTTCCAATCACAAATTTTTGACAAAATTGCCCCTATTTTAATCTTTGGAAAATGTTTGCCGATGAGCTAATGTCCTCAATAGGGATTAACTTGATCACTTTGGGTCATTATTTGACACAAAATTCAGCTCGGATCCTTATTTGAAACACTGGATCTACTTGTGTCCTTATTTGATATAAAGTTCACTTTGGATCCTTATTTGAGAAAATAGATTCACTTTAGGTCCTTATTTAGAATTTTCCCCTCTTTTTTTTAAGGGCTTTGTTAACTAGTGACCCCCTAGTACTGGTCACCTATTGCTAATAAGAAAGCGTTTCCATTTCCAATGCACTGATTGGACCTTACATGGTGATGGTGTATTTTTATTTGAATGTTTTAGGGATCTTGTTAACAAAATCCATCTTTAAAATGCTATTTTTTTTTAAGCAAGTTCAAGAGGAAATACTCTTCTTCTTCTTCTTTTTTGCGTAGTTTTGAACCTTGGACTTTGACATCCTCGCGCTAACTTCCCAGTCACTGGATCGCATGACTCGTTGGCAAGGAAGTCACACACTTGTTCACTAAGGAAAATAGCCAAATTCATGAGCAGGTGAAATAAACTCATGAGTCATGGTTAACTATTAGAGCGATAATTATAACACATTCCCTCTAATTATAATTTGAGATTTCGAGAAATTCTGATACCATTTTTACCCGACACCCTGCATCATTCATGAAACCAAATAGAGTGATAGGTATTGCGTTACTTAAACCGAACGACAAACCACTGGGGGTTCGCCCCAGTGGCCACCCTTCCAACATGGAAGGGGGAGGTGAGGGGTTCAAATCCCCACCTCCTCAGGGGGGATGGGGGATAGGGACGCGTAAGTTTCGAGAGTGGGTTGCGACTCCCACGCCCTGCAAGAGGTAGGGCACAAGTCTGCGAGTGAGTGTAGAGTAGGAATAGAGTAGGGCTGACAAAAAAAAAAAAAAAAAAAAAAAAAAACCGAACGACAATAATAACTGATATAGCTTCTAATCTGGCCCCTTTGGTCGGCGCAATTAATATTTTCTTCCTCCTCTTGCGTGTTCGTCAACAAGAGTCGTGCCATAACTGCCTATTGACAGAGACGCGAAGGAATAAGGAGGAGAGAAACTGAGAAATTCTGGGCGCAGTGCCTCCAAGTTTCGTACGCAGCAGCCGCCACTACTCTAAAGATATATAGGAAGACGACGCAACAACTCGGGGGAATCTTGAGGGCCGTTCATCAATCATGGCGAATAATCAAGCGACGGAAGGACCGAACGGAGGCAACGCCCGGTGAAAGTAACCCTAGTTTGCATTCTTTCCATACTTGAATGGAGAAGAAAAAACCAGATAATCATAAGTCATGAGTATTGCACCATGGGCGTGGCATATTTTAGCTGGGGGAAGATTGAAAAATATACAGATTCGTGAAGATGTGATAGGACAAAAGATCTGGCTTGTTAGCTGTAGCGATAGAGATAATAAGGAAACGTTTCCATTTCCAATGCACTAATTCTACCTTACGTGATGACGGTGTTTTCAAAATAAGAATTATTTTTATTTGAATGTTTTAGGAATCTTGTTAACAAAATCCATCTTTAAAATGCTATTTTTCCAAAACAAGTTCAGGAGGAAGTACTTCATTTTTTAAAATATTTTTTTTTTGGGCTTGATTTTGAACCTTGGACTTTGACGTCCTCCCTCTAGCCTCCCAGTCACTTGATCGCGTGACTCATTGGTTAGGAAGTCTAGCACTTGTTCATTAAGGAAAAGAGCCAAATTCGTGTGGGCATGACATGAATTGCCATCAGGAGGGGAAAATTGTTCAAAAAGTTCTAAACCTATTGCACTTTTGCTAATTCAGTCTTAAACCTTTTAACTTTGCCAATTTAGCCCTAAACCTTTTTACTTCTTGCCGATTCAGTCCATTTGGCCAATTTTAGCCGGAAAATGCTGACGTGGACACCAGCGATGCCACGTAGGGGCCGACGCCGACGTTGATAATTTTTAATAATATTTTAATATTTTTTGAATTTTTTTGAATTTTTTTGAATTTTTTTGAATTTTTTTGAATTTTTATTTTCTTTCTATTTTTTCCTTTTTTTTTTTTTTCTTTTCTTTCTTTTCTTTTTGGCTTTTTATTTTTTTGCCTTTTCCGGTGGCAGCCAATAGCCACGGCGATGGCCGGGCCTCGCCGCCATAGGGGAGGCCCGGCGGGTTGAGGAGGAGCTCCGGCGAGGGGAGCCCTAGCCTAGTCGCAGCCCGACGAGGGTCGCCTGGGCGAGGCCGCCCTGGCCTGCCGAGGGCCAGCCTCACCAGATCTGGCAAGGGGAGCCCTCGCTGGGGCTCGCCCTCACCCTTGGCCGACCGACGCCACCCACCTCGATGAAATCACCTCTCTCTCCTCCGGCATCGGCGGCGCGGCGCTGCCATCATCTTCGTCTCCTCCACCGAGGAAGACACGCCTCTCGCCTTACCTGGCTTGCATCTTCGGCCAACAGCTCCAAGTCCGCTCGAGCTTGGCCGGGCGAGGGCCGACCTCGCCAAATCTGGTTTGAGCGAGGCCAACACTCGCCCTCGGGCGAGGGCGAGCCCAGTGAGGGCTCCCCTCCGGTGAGGCTGGCCTCGCCTGTGCAACCCTTGCCGGGTCACAATTGGGCGAGCGCTCCCCTCGCCAGAGCTCCTCCTCGCTCGCCCGGGCCTCGCCGTGGCAAGCGAGGCCAACCAAGTTATTATGGCCAGTGGCCAGCCACCGGAAAAGGAAAAAAAAAAAAAAAAGCCAAAAAGAAAAGAAAGAAAAGAAAAAAAGGGAAAAAAATAGAAAAAAATATTAAATATTTAAAATATTAAAATATTATTAAAAATTGTCTACGTCAATGCCGATAGTCCTACATGGCACCACCGATGTCCACGTTAGCATTTTTCGACCAAAATTGGTCGATGGACTGAATCGGTAAGAAGTGAAAATGTTTAGGACTAAATCGGCAAAGTTAAAATGTTTAGGACTGAATTGGCAAAAGTGCAATAAGTTTAGGACTTTTTGGACAATTTTCCCCCATCAGGAGTGATGAAGACAAACTTATATATGATAATGCAAACAAGCTGCTTGAGATAGCGATTTCAATTTTAAAAACAAGATTAGCTAGGGGGACTACCTTTATTTATTTATGTACTTACGCAATACCAACATTAGATTATCACTACTAGTTGTAATCTTGTTGAGCCAATTCAATGTTTGCCGACATTTCACTTGTTTGTACCAAAATGTTGTTAACCCTCGAAAGAGCATGGAAACTTCTTGCAATTGTCTAACCGTCATTTCTACATATTAAATCGAACTTTTCTTAATAAAAAAACAAAAAAAACAAAACAAGAATCATACCTTGCTTTGATACAATGATCACTTACATATCTTTTTCTTAACAAATTTCATTCACATTTCTTGAAACAAAACTTCACATGGAGATAGGCAACTCAACATTGCATTACAATAACAAAGTATTTATTTGTGGATTTATATAAGGTATGTTTTTTTCTTAAGTTGTCCTGAAATGAAAAACTCTCGTATGTTAATGGAATAAATGTAATTATCAGGATTAAAAAACGCAGACATATCAGCACTTGAATCTTGCTATGATCTTTTTACATCCCTAGGGTACCAAACAAAAATCCCAATAATGGTCCCTTTCACAAGTGAAGCAAAAATTCTTAAACGAAGATTGAGATGGCCGACCAAAGTTAATGAGTTGAGTAACCTAACAGGAATTTTTTCCCCTACCTTACAAGAATCAACAATTGCCTTTTAAAAATTGGTTGTAGGTAGTATGATTGAGAATTTTGTTATTACTTAACTAATGTATTGTATGTTCAGAAAAAAAAAAAAAAACTAATGTATTGTAAAAGGACAACTATAACATTTTGCAGGCCAATTCCTTAATTAAATTTGGAGAGTCTCATCGGATGTTTATGTTAAATTAATATGGCTAAGGACAACCAGCAAATTAATCCTTGTTTTTGAAAGGGTGAGTGGTCATGGAGAGCTTGTCCTAGTTTTACCCCGCGTCATCAAAGATGACCAAAACAATTTAACAAGGTAGTTACCGGCCAAATCCAAAATTAATTGAAGAGATAGCCTACAAAATTTTATACTTGTTGTCCTTGTATAATTTATGAATCTAACAACATCGTTTTCTCAGCGATTCAATTTTGAAAGAACACTCGTTAATATAGACTTATAAGGGAAAAAAACAGTTTATTATGAGCTCCCGGATTTGGAAATGCAGTGGTTTTTTACGTGAGGAGGCAAGTAATCCCTGGTCATCATCGCGCTGCCAGTGAATCGTCGAATTTGGCCGATGAAGTTGTCAGTCTTGCGACCAACTTCTTTTGGCCGGGAATCATGTCGTAACTTGCTGAGTCTACATGAGTAGTTCTGGAGGTTCTGTCAATAACGATCTGGACCTGCCTCGGATGAAACATTTGCACATTTGCTCATATTTCATAAGATAGTTTGGGTTACAAGTTTCGACTCATCAAGACCGACCCAAATGGGAACTTGGCCCGTTAATCTCAACTTCGTTTGTTAGAGGTTTAAATATGTCTGAGTGGGCTTGGGCATGGCCAGTCAAGGCATATCTCCGAGCCCAGCCTCACCACTTCGAGCGTAGGAATTTCATCCGACATAGAATTTTCATGTTCATCTTACCGTAGGATTTGAATCCCCACATGTTGTCCTGGATCTTACTTAATACTTACAGTACTAGTGCAGGTCCATGCACATGTCCGAATATTAGTACTTAATGCGGGCGGGTTCATAGATCGAGAGTTTCATTGAAATAAAAAGTTGGGTATGTCTAAACCTACTCTATTTTACATAGGTCCTGTATTGAGAATTCGATGTGTTTAAGTTAAGTTTGCATTTTACCATGCTAGCCCTCTTTAGTTTAACATTTGTATGGACTAAATTGAGAGATCATATGCAGACACATTAGAGATCCCAATTTTTGAAAATACGCAAGGACTAACGCTGATTTCTAAAAGATGTAGAAAGCTGCTGTTATGAGGTAATGGTAGAATTACTTAAAAGGAAATCCGAGATGAACACAACAGCTAGCGAATCTATCTGCGGTGCTCTAAAGACACAGAATGAATATCTCCGGAATCTCCTTTGGATGATGACAGTCCAATTTCTTTGTGAAATAGCCAACTCGGTTTCCTTCCCCATGACCGGCAGCTTACTCAACTAGAAGATCTCTCCTCGTCGAGTACGGGTGATCGATCCTACCGTGTCACACGGTTTTGAGCGGCTGACTTCATCCCTTTGTCTGATCGACGCCGACGAGGGATGGAGGCGGAACCGATGTATATTGTAACAAATGCGACTCTTTAAATGAAAAAAAACGATTCATGCCCGAGAGACTCAACCCGTATCTCAGAGAAGTCCATGGAGCTATTTATCTCAACCCATCTCAATCTTCAGACTAAGAAGTAAAGTGAGCATGGTCATGGCTAATTTCTTCCTTCCGCACAGGGTACTCTCGCTTGAAACATGAACAATGCTTCCCATAGAGAAGATTTCTACACGAAGAAGGCCCGAATATGGATTTTTGTTTGTTGTCCATTAGACCCGTTAAACAAGTGGATTGGATTGGGTTTGAGTCGGGTCATAAATGGTCCAAGCCAAATTGACCCATTTAATCCGTTTATAACATAATTATTATAGTGCAAAATTTTTGACCCGCACCCAACTCAACCCATATCCGACGATATCCAACTCATTTAACTAAACATAAAAAAAAACTTATTTTTTATAATTTTTTTAAAAAATTAATGGACAATTTTTTATAATTTTCATAAAAACTTATTTTTAAAAAATCGAATGCTTTAATTATTTTTATTTTTTAATAATATAATTTTTAATTTCTTTTTCTTTTTCTATAGCCGGTTACTAGCCACAACAATGGCCAACCGCTGACCATAATGATAGTTGACGATTGGCCACAGGTGAGCCTTGAGCTCGCTAGGCTCACCCAACACTGACGAGCTCAAGTCTTGCCAAACATCAACGAGGCCTTTGCCTTGTTAGATCGGCAAGCTTGAGCCTCGATAGACATCTAGGAAGGTGAAAGAGCGAGAATGTAATCAAATAAAGAAAGTGTTGTCGGGTTCCTTCACGTTCATGTTTATGTACAGGATATTGATAGACAACCCTCATTAACTTTTTGACACGTGGCCCTCGATTCCATCGTAGCACACAAGATTACTAACTTAACTACCAAAAGTCAGCAAAACATGAGCCCTCGTATGATAAGTTGATATCCTATTCGCAGGTAAATGCTAACGAAATCCCCTGAATCTCCTAGAGTAACGAGTACGCTCTATCTCCGGAACAGCTATGAATCTACAAGGGAATTAGCTTCTGTTTCGTAAATTTTTGTTATGCACAACTCTTGGTGCACGTTGCAAGGCCAAAGTCTCCAAATGTGGCCATCAAAGATCAAGTTAAGGGTCAAAAGTTGGCCCATGTCCGTCAATAGAGACAGATCTACTTTTGACTTCTTTGAATAGAGACAGATCTTCTTTTGACTTCTTTGAATGAGCAATAGTGTATTCACAACCTTTGAAAGTCTATACAGGAGCTCGCTCGAGTAATTTGCTTTTGGTCAGTCAAGTGGACAAACTTTCTGGGAGTCTTTGATTCAGCACCAGCACCTCCATTTTCCCTGATGCCGAAATACGGCAATAAAAGGTTAACAAAATCAGAAGTGCACGACACGCATTGAAGGTAAAACAGAATTCCTTATAGCGACATGAACAATGTATTGCTGTAATCTCGAACTTTAGCAACGGACTAACAACCAGGTTCAATCAGTCTTATGTCCTAACTCATGTTACATTTATGATCAAATATGGTTTACGAGGTCAACTTTTAATATGCTTGAAAAATAACTCAAATGGAAACGCATAGCTTCTGCACGACTAAAATAATTTCACACTGTTTAAGCATAGTTTAACAAACTGCAGAAGTAGATACAGCAACCTATGCATCTTTGGTCCCTCCCATTCCCTATTGTGTATGTGTAGATGCGTTAATTTCGATTTGATCAAAAAGCGAAATACTTTCACTAAAATAAGAGGCAATGGCTTAACAACATGGATGTAACAAATGGTTGTTAACTTGATTGCATGTTTTTTTAAAATTTGTTAGGAGGTAGCTCCTGTCTTGACTTGGAATAGTGGCGTGACAAAGCCAGCTTTTCTTCCTTATGGAATCCTAATCGACTCCACATAAGAGACGGCGATAGCTCTCTAATCTTATCAAAAAGGCGCCATAATTTCGTGCTTTGTAAAAGATTCAGTCGATGTCATTCTATTTTTTAATGCTATCTGTCCTTAGTGACTGAAATGTGACTCCACTTTATTTGGTTAATTGCTTCATGCGCAACGATAGTCCTTTTTCTAATTATTTTTGCCTTTTGGTCTGACATTTTCTAATTCGATAGGTGTTGCTTTTCCTCTCAAATTTGGGCCCTTCTCCTTCACCAGTAGAAGAGCAAGACGTATATATCATTACAGACTTATGCGAAAGATTTATATAAACAAGTTATTTTTATGCAATCTTGACCATTTCATGTTTGACATGATACGGCTGGGTAATGCCACGGAAAAATCAGAGCAGTGTACAGTGAAGTTCATGAATAATCTGAGCTCATTTGCTTGTTCATCGCCTTACTGCAGTTGATTAATTCTTCGACTTCCTAGGTATGAGATGTTGCTTGAATTTCCTTGAGGTAAACTGGTCAAATAATAAATTTGGCTTTTGTGATACTCAGTGATAAGTCCACGAATATCACTTCAATGTTCAGGCCTACCGCTACCGGTCGAACCCCCAAGTCGGGTCGTCCCAATCAGCGAAGTCTAGGAACCCTCATTGAAAAAGCTAAAACATCACAGGCGATCGGGCCTACCCCTACCTTTGAATCTGCTAGAGCATAGAACCTACCACCTCTAAACGTACGTTTTCAGCACGACATGACTAGCACGACATGATGCCTTCGTTGACCCCTTTTGAAAGCATGACAAGCAGCTTACCTAAATCCACCCATCGCCTTGCGACCTGGCATCCATTAGATTAGCGGCTGGAACCTTCGAAAAAAACATCAGGAACGAGGCATAATAGCCCTTACCCTTTTGAATCAGCTAAGACGAGTCTTTCTTACTTGTTCACAGCACTACTTAGTAAATAAGCTTCCGAGGCCAGCCCTTGGTGAGTTTACGAACCTTGACCATCACCACAGACGGTGTTGAAGTCCAGATTCTGACGAACTCTTGACCATCGGGATATTCTGAATTGATTGGAAGCTTCCTCTGTGACGACCCAAGCGGCGGTGCGCGGGGAGGAGGGATGGCGGTGCGTCCGCGCCTCCGGTCCTCGGACGTGCGCAAGGGAAGGCAAGGGAAGGGGAAGGGATTCCTCTCCTCTTGTCCCACATCGCTTAGGGAGAGGTCATGGGCCTTGTATATAAGGCTTGGGTGCCTCTTAAACTTGTGCGACGCGTTTTAAAGCCGTGAGGACTCAGTGTCCAAAGCGGACAATATCACACAAGTGGGACCCGGGATGTTACAAATGGTATCAGAGCCGACTCCCGACAGCGTGTGGGGCCACAGCGAGGACGCTGTGCTCCCAAGGGGGGGAGAGTGTGACGACCCAAGCGGCGGTGCGCGGGGAGGAGGGATGGCGGTGCGTCCGCGCCTCCGGTCCTCGGACGTGCGCAAGGGAAGGCAAGGGAAGGGGAAGGGATTCCTCTCCCTCTTGTCCCACATCGCTTAGGGAGAGGTCATGGGCCTTGTATATAAGGCTTGGGTGCCTCTTAAACTTGTGCGACGCGTTTTAAAGCCGTGAGGACTCAGTGTCCAAAGCGGACAATATCACACAAGTGGGACCCGGGATGTTACAAATGGTATCAGAGCTGACTCCCGACCGCGTGTGGGGCCACAGCGAGGACGCTGTGCTCCCAAGGGGGGGAGAGTGTGACGACCCAAGCGGCGGTGCGCGGGGAGGAGGGATGGCGGTGCGTCCGCGCCTCCGGTCCTCGGACGTGCGCAAGGGAAGGCAAGGGAAGGGGAAGGGATTCCTCTCCCTCTTGTCCCACATCGCTTAGGGAGAGGTCATGGGCCTTGTATATAAGGCTTGGGTGCCTCTTAAACTTGTGCGACGCGTTTTAAAGCCGTGAGGACTCAGTGTCCAAAGCGGACAATATCACACAAGTGGGACCCGGGATGTTACATCCTCCATCGATCTTAGTCAAAATCATCTCCTCTACCTTGCAAGGTAAGTTTATCAAGAAAAATTTATGTTGACATAATAGTATGATCAAGTAGGAGTTGGTAGATGAAATATATTTCGGTAAACTAAACGGAGAAAATGACATGATTGTGAGCTCACAATGGACACATATCTGCTCCTGGGTTCAGATAAGAATCTGCTTGGATAAAATAATACAAAAAACTTTCTTCGAAACTTCCCGTGATTTTGCCTCAAATATATTATATTTGACAGCATTATATGAGTTATTTCTGCTGACAATTTAGAAATTTTAGTTAGATGATTCACATCAGATGAAACTACAGAAGAATAAAATACTAAACAAACTTGCAGATCTTTCAACACGAAACGAGAAAATTGAATAGGTTGCTGTCAAAGGCAAAAACATTTTAGAGGACCATGCCAAAAACAAAAGAGATATAACTAAATAAACCAAAACTTGTACAATGTGCTAAGCAGACATGGATTTCACTCAAGACAGCTATAAATATAAGATTCACTAACGTTTAACAGTTCAGAGACAATAAAAAGCCTCAACTTTTACATGATAACAACGATAAATAATTATGTGATTCAGGGAACCTTTATTACAGAGCGCTTAATGCCTCTTTATAGGATAGCATAAACGCAACTTCTTTTCAAGCACAGTAGCACTCAGCATAAATCTAGACAGTTACATTTCGAAAGAACAATGTAGTAAGCAAAGTAAATTTTTGGTCAATTTAAAACTCCATATCAATTCGAAAAAATTACAGTTAATATTTTATTATTTTACGGTGCTAAGTTACCCAAATAAATCGAGTTGAGCGGTCATAGATTGTATTAGAGCAGAACTCCTCGAGTTGATGTGCAGCCCGATGATGGATTAGGTCCGAGCAGATCCCGACATGGCCGAGAAATGATTGCTCCTGTCTCCTAGGAAGGCTAAAGAACGAGAATGTGATCGAATAAAGGAGGTATTGCCAGGTCCCTTCACGTCCATGTGTACAGGATATTGATAGAAAACCCTCGTTGACTTTTCGACCCGTGTCCCTCGAATCCATCGTAGCAGACAAGATAACTAACTTAACCACCAAATATCAGCAAAACATGAACCCTTATATAATCAGTTGATATCCTATTCCCTAGTAAATGGTAACGAAATCCCCTGAATCTCCTGGAGTAACGAGTACTCTATCACCGGAACAGCTATGAAACCTCGAGGAAATTAGCTTCTGTTTCTTAAATTGTAGTTATCCACGACCCTTGGAGCTCGTTACAAGGCCAAAGTCTCCAAATGGGACCACCAAAGATCAAGTTATCCCCAACCCTTGGAGCTCGTTACAAGGCCAAAGTCTCCAAATGGGGCCATCAAAGATCAAGTTAAGGGTCAAAGGTTGGCCCTTCTTTATTCAATAGAGACAGATGAAAGAATGCGTTCACCGCGTTTGAAAGTCTATACAGGAGCTCGCTTGAGGACCAAATGCTCATTTGATTTTGGTCAGTCAAGTGGACAAGCTTCCTGGGAGTCTTTGATTCAGCGTAGCACCTCCATTTTCCCTGATGCCCAGACATGGTGACCAAAGGTCAACAAAATAAGAAGGGCACGACACGCATCGAGGGTAAACCAGAATTCCTTATAGTAACATCAACAATGTATTGCTGTAATCTCGAACTTCAGCGACGGACCTATGCCTGGTTCAATCAGTCTTATGTCCTAACTGAGGTTACATCCATGATCAAATTTAGTTTACGAGGCCAAATTTGAATATACATGAAACATAACTCAAATGGAAACTGCACGGCATAGATAATTTGACACTCTTTAAGCATCGTTTAACAGATTGGAGAAGTAGATACAGCAACCTATGCATCTTTGGTCCCTCCCATTCCCTATCGTGTATGTATAGACATGTTAATTTTGATTTGATTCGATGACAGTCGACTATTAGTTCATTCGTCTGAAATCCTTCCCTTGTCTTGATCAGGCAGAGAAATAGCAATACAAGGTTATCAATAGAATATTGATGGTTTGATCTATAATTTGATCGAAAAGCGAAATACTTTCACTAAACTAAGAGACAATGGCCTAACAACATGGATGTAACAAATGGTTCTTGACTTAATTGCATGTTTTTCAAAACTTGTTAGGAGGCAGTTCCTGTCTTGACTTGGAGTAGTGGCGTGATAAAGCCAGCTTTTCCTCATGGAATCCTTATCAACTCCACGTAATAGACCGCGACAGCTGCTCTAATCTTATCAAAAAGGCGCCATAATTTCGTGCTTTATAAAAGATTTAGTTGATGTGATTCTATTGTTTAATGCAATCTGTCCTTAGTGACAGAAGTGCGACTCTACTTTATTTGGTTAATTGCTTCATACGCAGTGATAGTCCCTTTCTAATTCGATATCTGTTGCTTTTCCTCTCAAATTTGGGCCCTTCTCCTTCACCATTGGAAGAGCAAGACGTACATATCACTACAGATTTATGCAAACGATTTATATAGACAAGTTATTTGTCTGCAATCTTGACTATTTCATGTTTAACATGATACGGCAGGGTAATGCCACGGAAAAATCAGAGCAGTGTAGGGTGAAGTTCACGAATTATCTGAGCTCATTTGCTTGTGCGTAGCCTTAATGCAGTTAATTAATTCTTCTAATTCCTAGTTATGAAATGTTGCTTGAATTTCCTTGAGGTAACCTGGTCAAATAATAATTTGGCTTTTGTGATGCTTAGTGATAAGTCCGGGACTTTCACTTGAATGTTTAGGCATAGATGGATTGTCCTGGCCTTTGGTGTTGAAGTCCAGATTCTGCTGAACTCTTGACCATCGGGATATTCTGAATTGATTGAAAGTTTCCCCAATCGATCTTAGTCAAAATTAGCTCTTATATATTGCAATGTAAATTTTTCAAGAAAAATTTATGTCGGCAAAATGGTGTGATCAAGCAGGAATTGGTAGCTGAAATATATTTCAATAAACTACACGAAGAAAATGACGTGATTGTGAACTCACAAGAGGGACATCTAAATTAGGTGTTCCTGGTTTCAGATAATAATCTACTCAGATAAAACAAAGACGAAAGTTTCTTCGAAACTTCCCATGATTTTGCCCTAGATATATTATATTCAACAGCGTCAGACAAGTAATTTCTGCTAACAATCAATAAGTTTTAGTTAAATTATTCACATAAGATGAAACTACAAAAGAATAAAATACTAAACAAACTTGTAGACCTCTCCACACGAAACGAGAAAATTGAATAGGTTGCTGTATTTTACAGGAACATGCGAAAAACAAAAGAGATATAACTAAATAAACCAAAACCCGTACGATGTGCTAAGCAGACATGGATCCCACACAAGGCAGCTATAAATATAAGATCCACTAAAGTTTAACAGTTCAGAGACCATGAAAAGCCTCAACTTTTACAGCCACAGCCTAAAGCCTCTAGGCAACACATAAACCAAAAACCTCACCACCACTCGCCAGTCTAAAGGCATGGCAGAGAGCCCAGTGACTCACCTACTCACAAAGCTTGCACAATTCTTTGAGAACGAGGTGCGGCAACTGACGGGCGGTCAAGAAGAAGCCCTCTCAGTGAGAGGAGAATTGGAGCGTGTCCGGGCCTTCCTTAGGGTCGCAGATTCCCTTGAGGAAAGCGATGATGAAGTCAGAGTGTGGGTGAAGCAGTTGAGAAACACAGCCTACGAAATGGAGGACGCGCTCGACGAGTTCTCGCTGATCCTGAGACACGATCATGGAGTCGGGTTCACTGGCCTTATCAGCAGGATGTCCTGCTGCATCAAGAACCTGAAGGCTCAATACCGCGTCACATCTGAGATAAAGCGCATCCACTCCAGAGTAAAGGGCATATGTGATGGCCACCGGAGGCTGCGCCACAAATTCAGCAGGGCTCAACATGATCCGAGCTTGACTGGCGCAGATAACACATGGCACGACCACCGAGGCAATGCCCTCCTACTGGATAAAACTGACCTAGTGGGCATTGAGCAGCCGAAGAATGAGCTGGTCGAGCGTTTACTTGAGGAGGCTCTGGGGCGGGAGGTCATCTCTGTCGTGGGAATGGGAGGGTTGGGCAAAACCACTCTGGTGAAGCAAGTCTACGAAGAGCCTGATGTGAAGAAGCATTTCACGGTGTATGCTTGGATCACTCTCTCTCGGTCCTCAAAGATCGAAGAACTCCTCAAAGACATGCTCGATCAGATCATGAGGGTGATCAGGAAACCGGTCCCTCCAGGAGCCAACACTATGAATAGCCATTGGCTGAAGATGATCATCAAGGACCTGCTTCAGAGGAGGAGGTACCTGATTGTCCTTGATGATGCATGGCACATACATGAATGGGATGCGGTCAAGCATGCCTTGCCCAACAACAGTCACGGAAGCCGGGTGGTCATCACAACCCGGAATGCCGATCTGGCATCTACCTCCTGCAAGGAGTTTAAGGGGCTGGTAAAAAATATGGAGCCACTCGATCCTGAACAGTCGTGGAAGCTTTTCTGTCGGAAGACGTTTCAGGGGAATTCGTGCCCTTCCCACCTGGAGGAAATATGTAAGTACATTTTGAGAAAATGTGAAGGGCTACCACTCGCAATTGTGGCCATCAGTGGTGTTCTGGCTGCAAAAGACAAACGGAGGATCGACGAATGGGATGTGGTACGGCGCAGCCTTCGTGCTGAGATCGATGGCAATGACAGGCTAAAGAACTTGAGGAGGGTTCTTTCCCTCAGCTTCGGCGATTTGCCGCACTACCTGAAGTCCTGTTTCTTGCACTTGAGTGTATTTCCCGAGGGTCACCAAATTGAGCGCAGGAGACTGATCCGGCTTTGGGTAGCAGAAGGGTTTGTTGAGAGAAAAGAAGGCAAGACCCTTGAAGAAGTTGCAGAGGACTACTTCAGCGAGCTCCTGAACAGAAGCCTGATGCAAGTGGCTGACACAACAACCGACGGGAGGGTCGTATTGTGCCGCATCCATGATTTCCAGAGGGAAATAATAACTTCAAAATCAAGAGATCAAAGCTTTGCAACGATTGCCAAAGAGCAGACTGACACGTGGCCAGATAAAGTTCGCCGCCTTTCATTGCACAACAGCCTGCAATCCGCACAGCAAAACAGGTCACTTTCTCATCTGCGTTCTCTATACATGTTTGGGGTGGACAGGGCATTCATAGACATTGTCCTAGGATGTGACATTAAACTGCTCAATGTCTTAGACTTGCAAGCGACACCTTTGTCAAGGTTCCCAGTTCAAGTTGTTGACTGGTATTACCTAAGATATTTAAGCTTCAGGCATACTGAGGTTAAAACAATTCCTACTTCAATAGGGCGGCTTCAGAACCTAGAGACACTAGATCTTAAGTACACAAACGTAACTCGACTGCCTGTCGAAATCTTGAAGCTGCAAAAACTCCGGCATCTCTTGGTGTATCGGTATGAGAACATATCCTATTTGTGCTACAAGTACGGTTTCAAGGCACTCCTGGAGATCGGGGCCCTGCAGTCCCTTCAAAAGTTGTGCTACATTGAGGCGGACAACGAGGGGAATGACATCATCATGAGAGAGCTCGGGAAGCTGACACAGCTAAGCAGGTTGGGCATCCTGAAGTTGAGGAAAGAGGACGGAAGGGCTTTATGTTCATCGATCACGAAATTAACCAACCTCCGTGCAATATCTGTGGCTTCAATCGAGGACGACGAGATATTGGATCTGCAACATCTTACCTCTCCGCCTCAACTACTGCAGAGGATCTACTTGAAGGGGCGTCTTGAGATGCTACCAAACTGGTTAGCCACTCTCCACAGTCTTGTCAAGCTGCATTTACGGTGGAGTCGGCTGAAGGATGACCCCTCATATCACTCCAAAGTCTGCCCAATCTCGTGCATCTCGAGCTGCTCCAGGTCTATGAAGGAAAGACCTTATGCTTCAAAGCCGAAGGTTTTAAGAAGTTGAGACATCTGGGTCTCGACAATTTTGATGAACTCAGATCCGTGGAAGTGGAGGAAGGAGCAATGCCCGGCCTGGAAAAGTTGATCATTCAGCGCTGCAAGCTACTGGAGAAGCTGCCGTCAGGCATTGAGTATCTGACCAAGCTCAAAGTACTTGAGTTCTTCGACATGCCTGATGAGCTGGTCAAGAAGTTTGTGCGTGACGAGCAGGACAAGGATTATCAGAAGGTCGCACACATTCCTGAAGTTTACTATGGATATTGGAGAGATGGAGGCTGGGACGTCCAATCAATAGAGAGATCATCCGACGGAGACGCCTCTCCTCGCCAAGGCTCTGGCATGAGGAGCAATCAGTTCCCTCCATGCTGGAAGTAATGTATTGACTCTTTTTTCATGATGTGAGAATTTTATGTGCATAATGTTTGCAATGTACATACGAGGGAGAGTATGACCGTAAGTATAGCAAATGTTGACAATATCAGGCACATGTAAAATAATGTAAATACTAAGTTAATGTAATTTTCTACGCCTGTAAATGACATGAATGAAGCAGCTAGTTCACTGTTTTCTCCTCGTGAAATGCATTTTCTCCTTTGGCATCATGGATGTTCGTCAATGTACAATAATAAGAGGCTCGTATCTAGGCCAACGAAAGATGAATAACCTATTGTAGACAACTAAACTGAAGTACATTTTTCAACACAACAGATTGCTTAGAGGGGAAGAACAAACAACCTTTTCAAAAGCCATTTGCAGTGGGAAGATCCAGAACTGCTGTTAGTGAGAAAGGCTCAAAATACTTATATTCGTTGCCACTTTAATAGACAGATTGGAATCCTGGCACAATTCTTTTACCTGTTCATTGTGTATCAGTGTCAAACACAATCTCACTAACGGATAGAGGATACATGGGAAGTAATAGCGTTCTAACATCAGCCTAAACAGAATACTATCCCCTGCTTGCTCCGGGTCTCTTGTTATCCTACTATCATCTCCATATCAATTTGGCCTGCACGTGTTCAGCAAACGATCCACCTAGTATTTTGACAGATGAGGTTGTAAACCAGCAACCTTGTTTTACTAATCCGCGTGCATTCCCTAACAGATTGCTTTTCTGAGTGCATATTGCTAGCAAGGTTCCTCATTTTGATAGTTGTGACTCAGTAGGGGATCTCCAGCAATCAAAAACTTTAGCATTCTTTCGTAAGTCGCCCTGCAACAGATACCTGCCGATCACTTCATCTTGCTAATCATACCATTAAATTGATCATCAGCCACGTAGGCAAGGAAGTTGAATTCTCGGAATTAACAGGATAAGATGAATGTGCCGGATGGTAAGCTTACTAGCTTATGGCATGTCGTCTGACAGGCATAGGGAAATTGCTGCCTCTGTCATAATGAAAATACAATTTACAACTCCTGGTTATGTCATACCCTGCGTTATGCAGGAACAGAAGTATCTGCTTGTTTACTCAGCGTCATATCTCTGGTCATGCAAAACCCTCCAAACTAGTCGGAGCTAGCCGAGCCTTCTTCATATGCTTCCCTCTACAGTCAACACCAACTTCTCTTGCAATCGTAACGTCAGTTTCGGACATTACAATGCTGTAAAAGGCACTGCTTCAGCCAAGTGACGTCTGTGCTCGTACTCCCTAGTCCTAGAACACCCAGGACATACACCAATTCTGCAATTTCCTGAGCCAACGCACCTATATACATCAGGTTTGAGGACCACAAAATAATAAGATTGGCCGAATTACATTATGCACCCCTAGGTTATGGTATTGTGCCAAGTGGCAGTTGATATTTCAGTTTCCGCAAAGCCATCTCCACCTGCTCCGCTCCCGACGTTGGAAAGTTCTTTGCAATTTACCCCCGGAAATTGACTCGGGGCCATATTCTATTCCGATTTCTAGGAACATATCCCAACCTGACTACTTGCCACACTCAGAGAGAGAGAGAGAGTGAGAGAGAGAGAGACGCCCCTGGATTTTCGGCTGCGTCCATGGCCGAGGGAAGTTGCCCACGTCGCTGTCTTAAATTTAATTATTGGATTGGAAAAAAGAAAAAATCCAAACATTGGGATTGAACAATCGAAGAAAGTACAAAAATAGATGTTTTAATGCTTCTTTTTTTTTTTTTTTGGGTATTTGGCTTTCGCTAATGGCCCCATCTTTATATTTAAACAATTTTATATGTAGGTACTGTTCACAACTTGTAAAGTACTAATCAAATGGATGGCCGGAGAAAGTTGGTTGGAGGCAAATGAAACCTTCACAGAGTAGCAGAAAGTGGAGCTGACTGGTGACATTTGATGGCCCATAATGCAGCCCTAATTTATCAAACGTGGATGTTGCTTTCTTAGACTTTATAAAATGTAAGGGAAAATTACCCCGTTAGATTTATATATATTATATAAATATCAATTTAGTCTTTAGCCTTTCAATTTTACTAGTTAGTCCTAAACCTTTATGTAAAATTCCAATATAATCCTCCGATCAATTTTTATCAAAAATTGTTGACGTTACGATATAAATTATAAATTACTAGAAAAATGTGCGAAAAAAGCCATTACAACACCTCTCTCTCGTTATTTCTCCGGTTCAAAGATGATTGATTGGGCAAAACTTTAAATTAGTATAACTCATTGCTTTGACATCTTTTTTGAGTGATTATTTTTATTCAACATAACTTTCCAAAGAGAATCTCATGGCAAAGAATAGCGGGGGAGTAAGTCAAAATATAAAAACTCTTATTAGCTTTAGGGAAAATCAAGCTCGAATTGATGACTTCCACTATGTCAAAGTGACACTCTACCGTTAAGTTATATTCCGTCCAATTGACATCCATACAATATGTTTAGGACTAATTTAACAATTTTCCCTAAAGTGTTAAAGATCATCCACTTTGCTTTGGGTGATGTAGAGATTAAGTACTTATTTAATGCTATGCATAACATATCGCCAATCTTAATGTTTTGCGTATTATTTAATCTATTGTATTGCATATTATAAGATGGTTTCCATGGAGCACGCAGTAGCTGGGGAAGATAGAGGGTTTGACAAACTATGAAAGAGCCGAATGAAGTTTCTATGGGTTCGTGCTTAACTACTATCATATCAAGAATTATGGAGAAAAATTATCAAAAAAGTCATAAATCTATTGCACATTAGTCAATTCAATCCTAAACATTTTAATTGTGATAATTGAGTCACCAAACTTTTCACATTTTGTCAATTAAGTCCATTTGTCTAATTTTGGTCAAAAATCATTAACATGGACGAATATAACAATACAAGATCATTGATAAAAAATTGAGAGTATGGTCTATGATTTGATCGAAAAGCGAAATGCGTTCACCAAAATAAGAGAAAGTGGCCTAATAATATGGATATAACAAATGGTTATTAAAATTGGATGTTTTTAAAGACTTGTAAAGGGGGAGTTCCTGTCTTGACTTGGAATAGTGGCGAGACAAAACTAGCTTTTCATCCTCATGGAATCCTAATCAACTCCACATAATAGACAGCGACAGCCGCTCTAATCTAATCAAAAAGGCTCCATAATTCTGCATTTTATAAAGATTTATTTGATGTCATTCTATTAATTAATGCTATCCGTCATGAGTCACTGAAATGTGACTTTTTACGTTTTCTGGTTATTTACTTCATAAGTAATGGTAGTCCTTTTTTAATTCGATTGATGTTACTTTTCCTCTCAAATTTTATCCACCCCTCCTTCACTAGTAGAAGAACAGGACGTATATATCGCTACAAATTTACGCGTATGATTTATATAACAAGTTATTTGTACGCAATCTTGACTATTTCGTTTATGAGATGATTCAGTGGGGGTAATGCCATGGAAAATTCAGAGCACTGTACGGTGAAATTCGCCAAAAACCTGAGCTCAGTTGCTTGTGCATTGCCCTACTGTAGTTGATTCTTATTTCTTCTAAATCCTAGCGAAGAAATGTTGCTTGAATTTCCTTCATGTAACCTGGTCAAAAAACTTGGTTTATGCGGATGCTATTTCTTCAGGTTGTAAGTTTCCATTTTGATGCACACAAGCGTTGTTTCTGACCAAAAAAAAAAAAAGAAAAAATCTGGTAAAAAAAAAAAAAAAATTGGGCTTTTGCGATACTCAGTGATGAGTCCGCGAATTTCAATGAGTGTTCAGGTACAGATGGAATGTCCAGGCCTCCGGTGATGAAGTCTTGATTCTGACGAACTCTTGGCCATCATGATATTCTGAACTGATTGAAATTTTCCTCCATTGATCTTAGTCAAAATCAGGTCTTATACCTTGCAATGCAAGTTTTTCAATAAAAATTTATGTCGACATAATGGTGATCGAGAAAGAATTGGTAGCTGAAATATATTTCGATAAACTACATGAAGAAAATGACATGATTGTGAACTCCCAAGAGGGGTAACTAAATTAGGTCTTCTTGGTTTTAGCTAATAATCTATTCGGATAAAATAAACCAAGAAAGTTTCTTCGAAACTTCCCGTGATTTTGCCTTGGATATATTATATTCGACAAGGTTATACAAGTTATTTCTTCTTACGATTAGGAAATTTTAGTTAGCTTATTCACATGAGATGAAAGTACAAAAGAAAAAAAATACTAAACATGCTTGCAAACTTTTCCACACGAGACATGAAAATTGAATAGCTTGCTGTCAAAGGCAAAAATATTTAACAGGAACATGCAAAAAATAAAGGATATAACTAAAATAAACCAAAACTTGTACAATGTGGTAAGCAGACGTCGATCCCACACAAGGCAGCTATAAATCTAAGATTCACTAACGTTAAGCAGTTTAACATTTCAGAGAATACGAAAAGCCTCAACTTTTGCAACCTGAGTCTAAAGCCTCTAGGCAACACAAACCAAAAACCTCACCACCGCCCACCAGACTAGAGGCATGGCAGAGAGCCCAGTGACTCACCTACTCAACAAGCTCGCACAATTCTTTGAGAATGAGGTGCGGTTCCCGACAGGCGCTCGAGAAGAAGCCCTCTCAGTGAGAGGAGAATTGGAGCGAATCCGAGCGTTCCTCAGGGTCGCAGATTCCCTTGAGGAAAGCGACAAGGAAGTCAAAGTGTGGGTGAAGCAGTTGATACACACAGCCTACGACATGGAGGACGCGCTCGACGAGTTCTCGCTGGTCCTGAGACATGATCATGGAGTCGGGTTCACTGGCCTTATCAACAGGATGTCCTGCTGCATCAAGAACCTGAAGGCCCGATACCGTGTCACGTCAGAGATACAGCGCATCCACTCCAGAGTAAAGGGCATATGCGATGGGCACCGGAGGCTGCGCCACAAATTCAGGAGGGCTCAACAAGATCCGAGCTCGACCAGCACGGACAACACATGGATGGACAACCGAGGCAATGCCCTCCTACTAGATAAAACTGGCCTTGTGGGCATCGAGCAGCTGAAGAACGAGCTGATCGGGCAGTTACTTGACGGGGCTGACAGGCGGGAGGTCATCTCCGTCATTGGATTGGGAGGGCTGGGCAAAACCACTCTGGTGAAGCAAGTCTATGAAGACCCCTCCGTGAAGAAGCATTTTGCAGTGTGCGCTTGGATCACTCTCTCTCAGTCCTCGAAGATCGAAGAGCTCCTCAAAGACATGCTTCATCAGATCGTGAGGGTGATGAGGAAACCGGTCCCTCCAGGAGCCAACGCTATGAATAGCGATTGGTTGAAGATGATCATCAATGACCAGCTTCAGAGAAGGAGGTACCTGATTGTTCTCGATGATGCGTGGTACAGAGACGAATGGGATGCAGTCATGCATGCCTTGCCCAACAACGATCATGGAAGCCGGGTTATCATCACAACTAGGAATGCCGATCTGGCATCCACCTCCTGCAAGGAGTTCAATGGCCTGGTAAAAAAAATGGAGCCACTCAATCCCGAACAGTCGTGGAAGCTTTTCTGTCAGAGGACATTTCAGAAGAGCTCTTGCCCTTCCCACCTGGAGGAGATATGTGAGTACATTTTGGGAAAGTGTGACGGACTGCCGTTCGCAATCATGGCCATCAGTGGTGTTCTGGCCGCGAAAGACAAACAGAGGATCGATGAATGGGATGCTTTACGATGCAACCTACGTGCCGAGACTGATGGCAACGACAGGCTCAAGAACTTAAGGAGAGTGCTTTCCCTCAGTTTTAGCGATTTGCCGTACTACCTGAAGTCCTGTTTCTTGCACTTGAGTGTATTTCCCGAAGGTCACCTCATCGAGCGCAGGAGACTGACCCGGCTCTGGGTAGCGGAAAGGTTTGTCGAGAGAAAAGAAGGCAAGACGCTTGATGAAGTTGCGAAGGAATACTTCAGCGAGCTCCTGAACAGAAGCCTAGTGTGTTGACACCTAAAACTTTATTTAGGTTATTATTTAGGCTTTAATTTCTTTTAATCTTTGTTTTTCCTTTTTCGGATAATAAACAAAATAAATAAAAGAAAATAATAAAAGCAAGAAAAGCAGTCAGCCCCCTTTTCTTTCTTTTTTTCTTTCGCACGACCTAGCCCCTCTCTCTTCTCCTCTTCTTCTTCCTTCTTCCCCCTTCTTCCCCCTACGCCTCTGCAACTCACGCAACCTAGGGCCGAGGAGGGTAGGTCGACGTCGGCCGGAGATGACAGATCTCAGGCGCCATTAATGGCCGCCTTCAATGCCGAGCACGCTTTGTTGGAGGAGCGAGGATGGGACGCCGGTTCGGCCGTGGGCGTTCGTTCGGCGTGCGAAGACCGGCGGCCGAATCCCCGTCGGCCGGCCGACCCCTCGCCTATAAATAGCGAGGCACCATCTCCGTCGAAGAACACGGCGAACTCGGAGATCTTCCCTTGAGAGACTTCAGGGAGAATCAACGAGCGAGCACGCGAGAAATCGGGTCGCGAAGCTCGATCGACCTCCCACCGAGAGACTTCGGGGGAGGCCGGCGACAAGCGAGCCCGAAGGGGAGAGATCCGAGCGTGTGGAGGTCGAGTAAGAGAGAAATCGGAGAGGAGGGCCAGATCCGGAGAAGCTGACGCCGAGAAGGATCGAAGGCCGCAGATCCTCGAAACCTCCCACTGAGAGACTTCAGAACGGGGGGCCGAGGACGAGCACGCCGAGATCCAAGGTCGGCCGGAGAAGCGAGCGCAGAGACGCGCGGAGGAAGGAGAAAGGGAGAGGGATCGAGGTCGCAACCCTTGGACACCCCACTGAGAGACTTCAGGGGGGCCGAGGGCTCGCAGCTTCGGATCTGGGCTTCGCCGGAGTAGAGAGGAGAGAGATCGAAGCCGCGAGCATTCAAGCTTCCCCGAGAGACTTCGGGGAGGCTCGACGCTCGCGAGCCCGGATCAAAGGGAGGGAGCGAGTTTGGGCACCCTCCACCGTAGCCGCCGCCGTCGCCACCATTCGCCGTTCAAGCGGCCGTTCACGGACAGGTAAAGTACCGCCGCACCACGCCCTCCTGCCGCTGCCGCCCTCCGTTCGTGTCACTATCGTCGCCGCCGCTGCCGCTGGGACGCCCCGTCCCCCTCCCTCGGCGCCGCGAATTGGGAACCCTAGGGTTCCCGATTTTCCGGGTCGTGGCCTCGGGTCATCGGATCGGACCGGGCCACGAACCGGTAGGGTTTCCGCGTTCCGAGGTCGGGCCGAAATCGGGTCAAAAGCCGGGTCGGACCGGGTAGGGTTCCACTAGGAGCCCGTGTCGTCGGGCCGGGCCGGGCGTCCCCGAACGCCCGGCCACGGCGTCGTTTTTGATTAAAAAAAAAAAAGAAAAGAAAAAGCCGAAAAATCCGAGTCGGGCCCGCAACGCGGGCCCGTCCGCGATTGGGTCGCCGACCCGGGTCGGACCCAACCCGCGGATTCGACCCGGGTCGGTTTTATTTTATTATTTTAATATAAAATAATAAATATTTTATTTAAAAAAAAATCAAAAGTATTTTATTTTCGAAAAAAATATTTAAAAAAAAAATGTTTTAATTTCCAGAAAATCGAAAAATATTAAAAATTGTTGAAAAATGTTTTATTTTCTAAAAAATCGAGAAAAAATCAAAAAAAAATAATTTATTTTCCAAAAATATTAAAAAATATTAAAAAATATTTTATTTTCCGAAAAATCAAAAAATCAAAAATATTCCATATTTTCCAAAAAATGCCAAAAATCCAAAAAAATCCAAAATTTCATAAAAAAAGCCAAAAAATTCAGAAAAGGCCAAAAAGACTTGTATTTCACCAAAAAAAAAAAAAAAATCCCTTTTGTGTCCAAAAAATTAGAAAATGACTCAAAAAAATGTTTTTCCTCCAAAAAATGCATGGAAAATCTCTCAAACATCCAAAAAGCCTTAGGGTTTAAACAAGATTAGGTACCGAAAGGGCATTAGTGATTAACTAGTGTAATCAAGTCCCCGATCCTAATTTCTCTGGTTGCGCAGGAGCGAGTATTTCTCCCGATACTTCGCTTGGGTTTCTAATCGACCCACTCCAAATCGATTAGTGGCGACTCCATTTTAAAAATTGGTTTATAGGTTAAAAACTCAAACTATTAAAGTCGTGAATTGGTGGACTTGGGAGAGTCCGGGCCTAATAAATTCAGCCGAGCCATTAGCCTCCTTAGGTGCTCGTACCCGATTGCGGGTGCCGAGAAAAAAGAGGTCGCGACAGCTTGGCGACTCCACTGGGGACTGTGAGGACTTAGGCCATTTTATCTTTGTTTAAATGCCTTGCTGACTTGGGTTTTTTCCTTTTGTGCAGGGTAATAGTTTAAAGTTTTTTTCATTCTGTCAAAATAAAATGTTTTGTGATTATAAACTGTTGTGCATGCTTTACTGTTTTAAACACTACACATGGCACACACAACCCGGCCGCCGGACCTGGGCCGCCATAAGATTTCTAGGATGGTGTTAAGAAAGATACGACCTCGAACGCGAGACTGCGATGTAGAGGTTGCCTTTCTTTTCCCCGAATTTCTTAGCCGAGGTTAGGAGGATATCGCTAACGCGAGACTGCGATGGGCGGATATCCTTTTAATCTCACCAAGCCTTCTGAGTTAGAAATCGAGCCGCACGTCCCACGCGCGTGTCTTTGTGCTTGCCATTTTTCTTTAAAAAGCAAAAGTAATCTCTTTACTTTTACTCATTCTTTTTATTTGGCCCATGGCAATTTAGGATAAACTTTTCAAGTCTCAGTTTATATGCGATGGGGAAAGACGATATCCAGTTCATTCCTACTCCCAAAGCAGAGCTCTTCAGATGGTGGGGTCAGTTAGATCAGTTTGCCCAAGAGCGTGTGAAGGCCAAAGTCGGTCATCTCCTATCGTTGATCCAAATCACTGTTCGCCCTGAAGTCATACAAGCCATGGCACATTTCTGGTGCCCGAAGACGGTCACTTTTATATTCGGTAGGTTTGAGCTAACCCCAACCCTGGAAGAATACAGCATCATCACTGGAATGCCTCTTGAGAAAAAGCTCGTCAAACCATCAACAGGCCTCATCCCGATACGTGGGTTAGCACGGCTTTTAAGAACTGAAGTCCATACTATGATACAAATTCTTGAAGATAACCATAAAACCTGCCCACTTTGGAATTTATGAATGCATGTTTCCAAAACCAGCCTATGACCCAGAAAAGTGAAATTTTCCTCCTAGCCTTTTTCGGGCTCATCATCTTTCCCCATCAAAGAAATGCCATAACTCCCAAGATGGCATGGATAGTTGATCAAATCTTAAGTGGAGGGAATTATGTCAACATGATTTTAACTGAAACATTCTTATCATTTAATCGTTTTAAAGACAACTCGAGAAAATCATGCGAGCCTCCCCTGAAATTTTACAAGTCCGGTTCTTTTCTCACCTAAGCGAATTTCGAGACTTCATGCGAACGTCGAAACAAATGCTTTTGAAAATCCATTACAAAAATTTATGGTTCTAGGACCATACGTTCCCAATCAAAGCTGTTTAAATTGGGTAAACTTCCTAAGAGACCCAGCTCCTGAGGCATTCCAATGGTGTGCTGGTTGGTTCCATGAAAAGAGGGCTCGCTTTGCTTACATACGCACCCGCCCAATTCCATTGCTCGGCCTCACCGGCGCCATTCCCTATTACCCGTATCGGGTAGCACGACAATATGGAGCCCTTCAGGAGATCCCACCGCCTTTCAAGAGGATGATCCCTCCAGTTCTTTTCAACACAAGCCGTGACTATGCATTTGAAATTTCTATCGCCGAGGAAACCTGGAACAGCTGCCATCGCAAAAGGATTGTGGTACCTGAAGGGCTTGAGGGAGAAGAAAAAGCCCACCACGCCTCCATGTCCTACATCCATAACCATCGCATCTCGAAAAGATGGAAGCCATTAGTCCCTCACTCGATCAGCGAGAGCAGCCAACGCGAGCAAGCAGAGCTCATGGAGAGGGATTTGGGAATGGACTGGATGCGCACCTCAGAGCCAGCCCAAGGAAGCAGGCGTCCTCACAAGAACAAGGCTCCCCGTCGCATATAAATTGGCAATCATGTGCCCCTTAGTGTAAATAGTGTGAAAGTTCTGTCCCATTGTTTAGGGACTCTTGTTTAATATCTAGTATTTCATCCTGTCTTTTCAATTTCAAGTTCTAGATGTTAGGAGTTGGCGGTCTATAAAATCCTCTTTTGATAAATAAGAAAGCAGTTAGACCATTGCCATGGGTCAATCTTTGTTTACTGTCGTGCTCATTCATTGTTTTCGCAACAAACAGGGTAACTATGAATCGCCAGCCATCAATCGTTCGCGAATGGCCTCATGCACTAGGACCCGATCAGAATGATGTGCAAAATCGCCTTATTAACATTGAAGACGGCGTGGGACAGATGTCCATTGTCCTTCAACAACTCTCAAGACAAATGAAATCCACTCAAGCTGAGCCCAACTCTATAGTTGCCTCAAACACCGTCATGACACCTGCAAATTTGCCAGAAGATAGCCAGTACCATAGACAGTTTGAAAAGATCATGAAAAAGTTAAGCCAGCTGCAGGGACAGAATCCCATGGACTGTCCAATTACGCCGGCATTGAGATTCGGAAGAGCTCAAAGCACCCGAATGCGAAAGGTATCTTGATACCCCCGTCCGAGACTTACTTACAGCCTGCCTACCTGGTTCGAAGGATGATTCAATCGTACCAATCGAGCTTGACTGGCCCTGCCTTGCGATGGTACATTGTCAGGAAGATTAGTCCCCTTAAAACCTGGAGGGAACTAATTCATTTTTTTCACCAAGAGTATAATCTTGACATCACCCTGCCCTACGAAGAGCCGATGATAGCGGAGCACAAGGAATCGTTAGTCGCTGAGATAGGAGAAGAGCATGTCAATGAAGCCTTGCATGATAAATGGGCAGTTGAGCAACACCCTGTTATTGGAAAATTTCCCACTAGGAAAGGTAAGGAGCCTTTGTACGAGGTCATAGAATCGAGCTGTTCAAGAGCGGGGCACGACTAGACAACTCCCCAAGCTTACTCCAAGAGCTAGGGTCCAAAGAATACCAACCCCTATCAACTTGGGAAGTGAATCAGACAGTGAAGCTCTAATGTCTTTCACTCCCCTTGACAGAATCGAGCTGGCGAAACGCAGGGCCTTACTCAAAAGGTCTGGACCAGGGACCAAGAAAAGAAAGCCTAAGCAGATCAATTCAGCATCTACTGACGAGCCACCGCACCAAAGCTTCGAGCGTTCCCAAGAATACAGCTTTGAAGGCTACCATCCTCTAGAGTACAACCCTGAAGACTTCCCGGCCCTAGAATACAATCCCAAAGACTTCCAGCGTTATTTCAACAATGAAACTGACGATTCATCGTATAACTGTTTCCTACTCTCATCCGGAGATGAAGGCCCGTCAGAAGAAGAAGAATACGTCTTTATCCGCTATGATCCTAATGAAGTACTAAGCTTGTCCTCGACCATGAGGATAGCTTCAATACTTTATCCTCATTCGGAAATTTTGACCAAGAAGAAAGCAATGGGGTAATCTCGGTAGAATCCAACTTGCCGAAATAGAAAAATTCACCACTACAACGAGATATGCGGTGGGAAAATCGGTGGCCTAACCAAGATACATCGAGCCCGTCTTACAAGATCACGACCCCTGGAGAGATGTGGATACCCGATTTCCGTAAGTATAATGGCACAACTTGTCCTATGGCTCATTTGCAATATCTCCATGCAGAAATGAGTCGGTACTATGGCCCGATGTCGTTCACAACTCAAGCCTTCCAAGAAAGTCTTACAGGGTCCGCATTGCAATGGTTCGTCACAGCAGATATCAGCTTCATGAGAGATTGGAATGAGCTGTCTTCTGCATTCCTGCTTCAGTATCAAAGCCAGATTGGGACTGAAGTACCTTGTCAGAACTTGGTTCACTTTAGAAGAAGACCAATGGAGGATTTTCAAGCATATGCAAGAAGGTGGGAAGCTTTTATGATGCAAACCTACCCTCAGCTGGCCGAAGAAGAAATGATAAAGCTATTCATAGGAGCTTTACCCCGCAAGCATCGCTGTTGGTTGCATGGGTTGCATTTCCATAGCTTCAATGAAGTGGTCCTCTCATGCGAATACTTCGAGTCTCGGAGGCGAGGAACTCAAAGGCGCTTAACCAGCAATATCAAAGTGTTCCTTTTCATAGGAGTTTTCATGGGTGTTGTTTGTTTTTATAATTTCATATTTCTTATCTGTCTAGCGTACTACTGTTGTATTTTCCATTTCAGTAATCTAATGTACAGTTCTAATATTTTGTTTTGAAAACATGAGGCGGTATCCCAAACCGGCCCAGTGATGTTATCCAACCATGAAAAGAAAATATCGTCCAAGGAGAATGCGAGGACCGGGCTTCCTCATGCTTTTTCTCCCCCAAAGACGTATTTTGAAAATAAAAAATATTTCATCACCTGAAAGTTTTTGTTAAAACAAGATGATAAATTTAATCATGTTTGTCTTTCTGACTCGTTCACTTCATGTCTCAGAAGATCATTCCTGTCCCTTTTAACTTGGTGTGACCGGGGGCATTTGAAGCAAGCGCATCAGGTGAACTCGCCAAATTCAAAGACACCCTGCCAAGAAAACAGGGGCAAATAGAAAGGAGCATCCCGTTTCAAAAAGGGTAAGTCTTATTCCCTTAACATAATATTGAGAATGACAACCCCTCTTTTCTATTTACAGGATACAAAAAGTGAGACGTAATAGGTATAGGCATAGAGTTGAGATCGAAGCATCCATGACATGCCTCACTCCTGCCCAGCTCCATCCTAAGCCAAAGGACTATCTCGTCGCACGACGCGCCTAAACGGCTAGATGTTACAGTATCAACTACAACATAAGGAAGGAGTCCCTCCTCTTCCTTTTAAGTGATTACTGTCAACAGGGAGAAAATCTAGACAGTCAAGGCGATCTATAGCCCCACACCCTGGACAATGACTTTGGAATTTAGAAGCTTCACTCCAGACGCATGCTCTCCCAAGAAGTAATTGCCATAAGAGAATTGGATATTTTGATTGTCCATCTCAGATTCCATAGAAGCTTGAGGTACATGACTTTGCCCAATGGCCATATAGTCAAAAACAGAAGAAAAATTCCGCAGAAGGAAGGCGTTGAAGATAAATCGACAAACCATCAGTCATACATACATGGCCAGGAGTGAGGAAGGCCAATCGAAAGAAATGTCAAATTGTGCCAAGACGAAAAGGCTGTCATCGACATTCAAATGTCCCTAGGAGTCAGCAAATACAAACTTTAGAGAAGGGTAATTCGGTATCGTTTCCATTACTCCCATTATCTGAACTCGCTTTTGACGTATTTCCCCTATTGACAGGAAACATTGGGAATCAAAAACCAAACTTGATGGTCAATATTGGCCAAGTGAGGTTCGTGGAAATGACCCGCATCAGATTCACCTGGCCTCGTGTAAAAAGATGTATCATCCAAGAGCCATTTCAGAGAATAATTGACCTAATGAAGCAAGGGACATAGGACTTCGTGTCCCCCTCTCACTTCAGGTTCACCCAATCATCTGCAAACCAGTGAAGGGTAAAGTTGTATCGCTTCCAATTATTCAACTCTTGAAAGAGTTCATGACTAACACATTCCCTCTTGTTTGTTGCAGGATCACCGTTGTCAAAAGCAAGGATAACGAATCAATGAGAAGCATGTCTTGTTTGTTGTAGGATTACTGTTGTCAAAAACAAAGATAATAAATCAATGAGAGGCATGACAAACTCTCCCAAGCAAAATGGCGTCCCAAGTATTGCCAAAGCAAATGACAGAGATCCTTCAGGCCTCAATTCACTTTTAATTTTGGCCCTGTTGATTGATCCATTTTCATCCTCTCTTCTGCAAGGGCAAAAACAGAGATGCCCGATCAGATGATCCTTCATGTGTCATATCCCTAATTAATAGGGATAACTATCGACACCCATTTGCAAATAACCCTTTTGATGTTCAAAATTTAACATATTTGGAAACACCATTATGTTAACTCCTAAAGTTGACAATATGGCCTTTTTTGAATCAAAACCATTCACTTGTTTTGAAGAATTCAAACTCCATCATATTCGAAATGTTGCATGTCGTTTCTAGATGAATTTTGCATGATGATTTTGCTTGTCTAAGTCACTAATTCCACTGAGGATTATTAAAATAGACAGCTAAGTGAAGAATACAAGATTAAATTGAGCATGCTGGATGAGGTGCGTCAGAATGATGAAAGGCAAGCCATATCCTACACACAGTCCCCCATCTATACACTTGTGAGATGAGTGCAAAAGATTCCATGGCTGCAGGGTAAAGAGTTCTCTCGCGAATGGTACGATAACCAAAATAGTGAGAGGCATTTCATTGCTCACCCCTTTGAGCTCCTTACACTGGTGAAGCTTCTCTCATATCCTCGTCAAGAACCACCCTACATTGGGACAGATCGGAGACAAAGCAGCATCACAAAGTGAGAAGAGAGATAGAAATTTTCTTGCTTGCACTTGCATCAATCTTCGAGTGTCTTTATTGCATATGAACACTCGCGTTAATTTAAGTGCCCTAGAGTCATGAAGAGCAATTATTTCTTTACGCACTTGTATTCATTGTACAACCCAAGTGAGTCTGTAATTTTACCCTCACATCGAGACAAAGCAAAAGTTATTGTCATAACCTGAGCACCGGTTGAAGATAAAGACTCAAGAGTCTAATAATGGTGCTTCGATTAAACTTGTCAAGATCAGCTCTCAAACGACAAGAATAAAAAAACATGGGCATAAAAAAGCAGGGTACCTGGTAAAAGCAAGGTCAATGCCCATAAATGAAGAACTGGAATAAAAATAGGGGCATGAAAAAGCAGTGTGCCTGGTAAAAGTAAGGCCAATGCCCCCCAGTCAAAAATGCAGCCAAGAAAAGTTGTTGTGGTCCATAGAACCTCCATCTTACAAGAAAGACTGGTGACAAGTGCCAAGGCAATTACCAACTCTCACCCTCTTACACATGAGTCAAGCCTACATTGCGTCCCATTGTAAAAGTCTCTTTAGACTAGGGCACTTCAATTAACGTAGGATTTCATGTGTATATAAGCATCGCTCGAAGAAGTACGAGCAAGACTATTCTATCTCTTTTCGCAGGATTCTTGACTTGCAAACCTGGAGATGATCGTGCGGCACTTTATTCATGAGCCTTGACCTCGACGGTCCCATTTGATGAGCTATTAACCAAGTCTTCATCACAGTTTCAACAAAAACCTCTCACATTGGTAAAGTCGTACCGTTTGCGAGAATACTTAGACCCCTGCTGACATGATGATAGTGAGAAGTGTGGTCCTTATGAATCCTGCATCAATGGTCAGGATAGCCTTTTCCATGAGAGTGAGCGGAAAGTCCTTTCGGATCGAAAGTCCCTCATCCGGCATGCTCAAGATATCTACATTCTAAATGAAGGTTGTCTTTCAAAATCTTCCCAAAGTGGAAATCAAAAGATGCGAATCGACAAAATTATCATGAATCTCATTTGAACTCATGAATTTATAGCATATACAATCGTGTGTACATACTGTGCAAATAACAGATACACTCTTAGAGATCAGAGATATTGCCAAGTAAGCATATCTCTATCCCCATTTGTCTTAAGGTACCTATCACTGTCCAGGTACTCTCTTCTTGACACTCAACCTATTCGAGTCGTCCCTTGAGTTTGGGTGCTTGCAATTGTCTCAGTATCCCATCGTCTTTGAGTACCGGCCACCATCCGGATACTCATTTTTCCTGACACTCGACCTATTCGAGTTGTCCTCAAGGTATTGATACTTGTGACTAACCAAGTATCCCTTTATTGTTAAATACCTACTGCTGTCTAGGTATCCCTGTTGTCTTTTGAGTATCGGTCACCGTTCGGATACTCCCCTTTCCTGACACTCGACCTGTTCGAGTTGTCCTCAGAGCATTGATACTTGTGACTGACCAAGTATCTCTTGGAATACCTACTGCTGTCTAGGTATCCCCATATCATCAAGTACCCACCGTTGTCCAGGTACTTCCTTTTCATGACACTCAACTTGCCCAAGTTGTCCCCAAATAATAGCAGTTGTTCAAACATTCCACTGCTTTGTGTGCCTGCGCCTACCCAGGTATGCTTTCTTACACTTGGACCAACTGAGTGGTCCCAGGTTGTATCATTAAATACTTGTTCATCCAAGTATTCCAGTACTTTGTACACCTGTGGCTATCCAGGTGTTCCACCCCTTTTAAGTGCCTACGGCAATCTAGGTAAGCCTCGTGCTACATTCGAATCCCCTTTACCAGGAGGTGAGAGACCTTCATGAATATGCGAGGCATATCCTCAATATTCCCAATTACCAGGAGGTGAGAGACCTTCACGAATATCTCAGGTACGCCCTCGATATTCCCCTTTACCAGGAGGTGAGAAACCTTCATGAATATGTGAGGCACGTCCTCAATATTCCCAATTATCAGGAGGTGAGAGACCTTCATGAATATGCGAGGTACGTCCTCGATATTCCCCTTCACCAAGAGGTGAGAGACCTTCATGAATAAGCGGGGCACACCCTCGACATTCCCATTACCAAGAGGTGAGAAACCTTCACAAATATCCAAGGTATGTTCTCAATATTCCCAATTATCAAGTACCCTTCGATACTTGTGATTATCCAGGTATCCCCAAACAGTCTGTACCTGTGATCGTCCAGGTACCCCTTCGATACTTGTGATTATCCAGGTATCCCCAAATAGTTTGTATCCGTGATCGTCCGGGTACCCCTTCGATGCTTGTGATCATCCAGATACCTCCAAAGAGTTTGTACCTGTGATCGTCCAGGTACCCCTTCGATACTTGTGAATATCCAAGTATCCTCCAAGAGTTTATACTTGCGATCATCCAAGTACCCCTTCAATGCCTATGGTCGCCAAATACCCATTTCGACGCGCAAAGGCCCAAATATCCTTCATGTTAGTACTTGTGAATATCCAGGTACTCTTTCAATGCTTGTGAATGTCAGGCACCCCCACAAATCGATGCCCCGAAAAGGTTGGTGCATCCTCCCGAGAAAGGTCGGGTTTCAAGCGGCGCCTTCGACGGAAGTCGACACCCCACAAATCGATGCCCCGAGAAAGGTCGGTGCATCCTCCCGAGAAAGGTCGGGTTCTAACCGGTGCCTTGACGAAGTCGGACACCCCACAAATCGATGCCGAGAAAGGTCGGTGCATCCTCCCGAGAAAGGTCGGGTTTCAAGCGGTGCCTTCGACAAAAGTCGGACACCCCACAAATCGATGCCCCGAGAAAGGTTCGGTGCATCCTCCCGAGAAAGGTCGGGTTCCAAGCGGTGTCTTTGACAAAAGTCGACACCCCACAAATCGATGCCCCGAGAAAGGTCGGTGCATCCTCCCGAGAAAGGTCGGGTTCCAACAAATCGGTGTCTTTGATGATGCCCCGAGAAAGGTCGGACATCTCAACAAATATGATGCCCCGAGAAAGGTTTGGGTCCTAGACAAATCATGGATTGAAAGGTCGGGTACTGGAAACCGGTGTCCTCAATACGAAGAAAGGGCACCTAGACAAATCATGGATTGATGCCCGAAGAATGGAAAGGTCGGCGCATCTCCGTCACGGCGACCGAAGAAAGGTTCGGGTCCTAGACAAAACAACTTATTGCTCTAACAAGCGACCGAAGAATGGTTCGGGTCCTAGAAAGCAATTTCCGTCAAGGCGACCGAAGAAAGGTTCGGGTCCTAGACAAATCACTTATTACTCCAATAGGCGACCGAAGAATGGTTCGGGCCCTGGAAAGTAATCTCCTCATATCACCGGGTAAGATGACGCCTTGATACTTGCCAAAACTCGGGGTTCACACCCTATCTCACTCACTCTCGGTAAGTAACTACAGGTATCTTCTTATCTGTCTTAGTATATGCAATGTTATATTGCTCATTTTCTGCATAGGACACTAGGTCCTAAATATCATATAATCTATTGCATATGTATAGACAAAATTTTAGGTATCAGTTTATCTTTGAATGCAACCTCTGCGAACTCACCTTCAAAGAGGGGCAGCTGTTGACACCTAAAACTTTATTTAGGTTATTATTTAGGCTTTAATTTTTTTAATCTTTGTTTTTTTTTTCGGATAATAAACAAAATAAATAAAACAAAAATAAAAAAACAAAATAAAAGCAAAAAAAAGCGGAAAGCCCTTTTCTTTCTTTTTTTTTTTCTTTCGCACGACCTAGCCCCTCTCTCTTCTCCTCTTCTTCTTCCTTCTTCCCCCTTCTTCCCCCTACCGCCGCAACTCACGCAACCTAGGGCCGAGGAGGATAGGTCGACGTCGGCCGGAGATGACAGATCTCGGGCGCCATTAATGGCCGCCTTCAATGCCGAGCACGCTTTGTTGGAGGAGCGAGGATGGGACGCACGGTTCGGCCGTGGGCGTTCGTTCGGCGTGCGATAAGACCGGCGGCCGAATCCCCGTCGACCGGCCGACCCCTCGCCTATAAATAGCGAGGCACCATCTCCGTCGAAGAACACGGCGAACTCGGAGATCTTCCCTTGAGAGACTTCAGGGAGAATCAACGAGCGAGCACGCGAGAAATCGGGTCGCGAAGCTCGATCGACCTCCCACCGAGAGACTTCGGGGAGGCCGGCGACAAGCGAGCCCGAAGGGGAGAGATCCGAGCGTGTGGAGGTCGAGTAAGAGAGAAATCGGAGAGGAGGGCCGATCCGGGGCACGCCGAGAAGGATCGAAGGCCGCAGATCCTCGAAACCTCCCACCGAGAGACTTCGAACGGGGGCCGAGGACGAGCACGCCGAGATCCAAGGTCGGCCGGAGAAGCGAGCGCAGAGACGCGCGGAGGAAGGAGAAAGGGAGAGGGATCGAGGTCGCAACCCTTGGACACCCCACTGAGAGACTTCAGGGGGGCCGAGGGCTCGCAGCTTCGGATCTGGGCTTCGCCGGAGTAGAGAGAGGAGAGAGATCGAAGCCGCGAGCATTCAAGCTTCCCCCGAGAGACTTCAGGGGAGGCTCGACGCTCGCGAGCCCAGATCAAAGGGAGGGAGCAGAGTTTGGGCACCCTCCACCGTAGCCGCCGCCGTCGCCACCATTCGCCGTTCAAGCGGCCGTTCACGGACGGGTAAAGTACCGCCGCACCACGCCCCCTCCCGCGCCGCCCTCCGTTCGTGTCACTATCGTCGCCGCCGCCGCCGCATTTGGGACGCCCGTCCCCCTCCCTCGGCGCCGCGGGTGGGAACCCTAGGGTTCCCGATTTTCCGGGTCGTGGCCTCGGGTCATCGGATCGGACCCGGGCCACGAACCGGGTAGGGTTTCCGCGTTCTGAGGTCGGGCTGAAATCGGGTCAAAAGCCGGGTCGGACCCGGGTAGGGTTCCACTAGGAGCCCGTGTCGTCGGGCCGGGCCGGGCGCCCCGAACGCCCGCCACGGCGTCGTTTTTGATTAAAAAAAAAAAAGAAAAGAAAAAGCCGAAAAATCCGAGTCGGACCCAACGCGGGCCCGTCCGCGATGGGTCGCCGACCGGGTCGGACCCAACCGCGGATTCGACCCGGTCGGTTTTATTTTATTATTTTAATATAAAATAATAAATATTTTATTTAAAAAAAAATCAAAAGTATTTTATTTTCGAAAAAAATATTTAAAAAAAAAATGTTTTAATTTCCAGAAAATCGAAAAATATTAAAAATTGTTGAAAAATGTTTTATTTTCTAAAAAATCGAGAAAAAATCAAAAAAAAATAATTTATTTTCCAAAAATATTAAAAAATATTAAAAAATATTTTATTTTCCGAAAAATCAAAAAATCAAAAATATTCCATATTTTCCAAAAAATGTCAAAAAAATTCAGAAAAAAAAAAGACTTGTATTTCACCAAAAAAAAAAAAAAAATCCCTTTTGTGTCCAAAAAATTAGAAAATGACTCAAAAAAAATGTTTTTCCTCCAAAAAATGCATGGAAAATCTCTCAAACATCCAAAAAGCCTTAGGGTTTAAACAAGATTAGGTACCGAAAGGGCATTAGTGATTAACTAGTGTAATCAAGTCCCCGATCCTAATTTTCTCGGTTGCGCGGAGAGCGAGTATTTCTCCCGATACTTCGCTTGGGTTTCTAATCGACCCACTCCAAATCGATTAGTGGCGACTCCATTTTAAAAATTGGTTTATAGGTTAAAAACTCAAACTATTAAAGTCGTGAATTGGTGGACTTGGGAGAGTCCGGGCCTAATAAATTCAGCCGAGCCATTAGCCTCCTTAGGTGCTCGTACCCGATTGATGTTGACACCTCAATTTTTATTATGTTTATTAATAAAGTTTTTATTTATTTTGTCTTTTTCGAAATAATAAGCAAATAACAAAAAACCGAAAAAACAATAAAAACAAGAAAAAAAAACAAAAATTGGCAGCCCCCCCTCTTTTTCTCCCTCTCGCCGCCCAAGCCCAGTTTTCTTTTCTTCTCGGCCCGGCCCCTCACTTCCTTCTTCTTCCTTCTTCTTCTTCCTTGCACCTTCCTTCTCCGCCCTCGTACTTCACGCGCACGAAGACGACGATGCACACGAAGGACGGCCTACGGCCGAGGAGAGTAGGCCGACGTCGGCCGGAGAAGATAAGATCACGAGCGCCATCAATGCCAAGCATGCTTCGCTGGATGAGCTCGGATGGGACGCCGGTTCAGCCCGAGGAGAACCGCTCGGCGCGCGAAGGGGACCGGCGGTCGAAGCTCCGTCGACCGGATTTCGTCGCCTATAAATAGAGGAGCACCTCCGTCGACGATCGGCATCGCAAGCTCGGAGATCCTTCACTGAGAGACATCGGGAAGGATTGAAGGGCGAGCGAGGGAGAGAGCTCGAGTCGCGAGCTCAGCCCACCCTCCACCGAGAGACTTCGGGAAGGCGGCGGCAAGCGACCTCGAGAAGGTCGATCCGGCCGGTGGAGGCTCGGATCCGGCCCGAGTGAGAGAAGATCGAGGCCGAGGAAGGTCCGGCCGAGGTCTACGCCGCAGATCTGGTTCCCTTTTTTTTGTTGTGGTTGCCGCCGAACGCCGTTCGCCTCGGCCAAGTCCCGACGCCGTTGCCTCGAAGGGTTTGTTGTCGTGTTTCCCCACCCGCGAAGCCGTTGCCGTGATCGATCCGCCGGCCGTGGCAGATCGGGAAGCCGGGTTGCCGCCGTCGTTGCCTAGTCTCGCCGTCACCGTCATTGTTCGCCGCGACCTCCACCATCGCGAACCGTCCTCCCGCCGTCGCCGTTCCTGTTCAAGAAAAGGTAAAAAAGGCCGTTTTCCGTTGACCTAGCCGTCGTCGCCGTCACCGTTGTCGTCGCCGTCGTAGTCACCGCCGCCGTTGTCACCTTCGTCGTCGCCGTCGTAGTCGCCGTCGCCGCCAAGCACCTCGGTTCCCCCTTCGGCGCCGCGGATTCGCGAACCCTAGGGTTTGCGATTTCCGGTCGTCGAATCGGATCCGGATCTCGGAATCGGGTAGGGTTCCGCGAGATTCGGGGCGGCGGGAGTCGGGTCGCGATTCGGGTCGGATTCGGGTAGGGTTCGCGGGAGTCGGGTCGTGGAGCGGACTGTCGGGCCAGGTTGTCGGGTCGGGCCGGGTGTCCCCGAACACCCGGCCACGACGCCGTTTTTAGGTTTTTTTTTTTTTTTTTTAAAGAGGAAAAAATCGAGTCGGGCCGCAACGCGGGCCCGTCCGCATTTTGGGTCGCCGACCCGGGTCGGACCCAACCCGCGGATCCGACCCGGGTCAGTTTTTATTATTATTTTAATATAAAAATATTATTTTAAATAAATAAATAATAAATATTTTATTTTATTTTTTTAAAAAAAATCAAAAATATCCAAAAAATATTTTAATTCCAGAAAACCGAAAATGTTTTAATTTCCAGAAAATCGAAAAATAATAAAAAATGATAAAAGTATTTTATTTTAAAAAAAAATCAAAAAAATCAAAAAATGTTTTATTTTCCAAAAAAAATGTCAAAAATCCAAAAAAAGCCAAAAATTCATGAAAAAGCCAAAAATGTCAAAAATTTCAGAAAAAGCCAAAAAGACTTGTATTTTCCCAAAAATCCCAAAAAATCCCTTTGATGTCCAAAAAATTAGAAAATGACTCAAAATGTTTTTCCTCCAAAAAATGCATGGAAAATCCCTCGAACATCCAAAAACCTCGGGGTTTAAACAAGATTAGGTACCGAAAGGGCATTAGTGATTAACTAGTGTAATCAAGTCCCCGATCCTAATTTCTCCGGGTTGCGCAGAGTGAGTATTTCTCCCGATACTTCACTTGGGTTTCTAATCAACCCACCCCAAATCGATTAGTGGCGACTCCATTTTAAAATTGATTTACGGGTTAAAAACTTGAACCATTAAGTTGCGAATTGGTGGACTTGGGAGAGTCCGGGCATAACTAATTTCAGCCGAGCCATTAGCCTCTTTAGGCGCCCGTACCCGATTGCGGGCGCCGGAAAAAAAGAGGTCGCGACAGCTTGGCGACTCCGCTGGGGACTTTGAGGACTTAGGCCATTTTTGTCTTGTTTAAATTCTTTACTGACTTAGTTTTTTTCTTTATGCAGGTCAAAAGTTTAGAAATTTATTTTAATTTTGTTTAAAATATATTTTTTTGTGATGATAAATTGTTGTGCATGCTTTCTTGTTTTAGCACTACACATGGCACACACAACCCGGCCGTCGGACCTGGGCCGCCATAGGATTTCTAGGATGGTGTTAAGAAAGATACGACCTCGAACGCGAGACTGCGATGTAGAGGTTGCCTTTCTTTTCCCCGAATTTCTTAGCCGAGATTAGGAGGGTATGCTGCTAACGCGAGACCGCGACAGTGCGAATATCCTTTTAATCTCACAAAACCTTCTCAGTTAGAAATCGAGCCGCACATATCATGCGCATGTCTATGTGATTGCCATCAATTTTCTCGTGGGAAGTAAGTTTTTATTTTGTGTACTTTGCAATTTACGTACCTTCCTGTATATATCGAGTAGTCCATGATTAGTGTAGGATGTAATATCGCGGTCATCTAAATTTGAAAGTAATTGTCATAAAGTTTTTTTAAAGTTTTTTTTTAAAAAAAAATTTGCAAAAAATTACTTTCAGTTGATGTTTTTATTCTCAAGCATGTTACAAAATTCTTTTCCGCAAGAATTTTCATTTGCCTAAAAAAAAAAAAAAAGGGATAGAAACCTTTTTCAAAATTTGTTACAACTCATGCTTTCTTCGCCTTTCAAATTGAATATCCTTTTTTAGCTCATGTCACGTGCCCTTTTTCAATCCATGTTTAGGAAATCCTCTACCTTTTCATGAATAAACAAAAATAATAGGATTAGGTTGTCATCATGGACTGACTCCCTATTTACGCCTTGTATTCACACACGCTTGTTTACTCATGACTAGGTAATCACGGAACGTCAACGTTCGCCGATCCGACTCGTTCAAAAACAAGAGCAAGAATGGCCGAAGAAAATGTACCAAGCCGTATTGCGGTCATGGAAAGTGAAATGAAGCAAGTCTTCAATGTGCTTCAACAACTTTCAAAGCAAATAGACTCCATCCAGGGCAAACTCACTCCCGCCCGGCCTCAATCGAGGTATTGTTGCCACAATCATCTACTAGGGGTGATCAAGGTGGAGATACCGATGATAACATGCCCGAATTGGAGGATGATACGCACCAAATCATAGTTGAGAAAGCAAAGCCCAACAGTTTGTCTAAGACCGAACATGACAAACGCCTTGAGAAACTTGAAGAGAGGCTAAAACAATTGCGGGGTCTTCAAGATCCTACTCCAAAGACCTCTCCATCTACTCTAAGGTCAAAATGCCGGAAAAATTCAAAATGCCCGAGTTCGAGAAATACGATGGCACGACCCGCCCAAGAGCTCACTTGCGAGATGTATTTGGTTCGAATGACCCAAGTATGTTAATAATGAACCTCTAATGATCCAGTTGTTCCAATCAAGCCTGGTAGGTCCCGCCCGAGGTGGTACATTACAAAGAGCATGAATCTCCTCGAAACATGGAGTGAGGTGAGTGAGGCATTCCTCAAGCAAAGTATAAGTTTATAATGGACATTGCCCCTTCTCGTGAGGACCTTGAGCGAACCGAAAAGAAAAAGCATGAATCGTTCAAAGAATATACTATCCGATGGAGAAATCTGGCCGCCCAAATCAGTCCTGAACCAACCGATTTCGAGCTGAGAAAGATGTTTATCAAAACCCTCCCTTACGAGTACCGCAATCGAATGGTAACCACGATCGCCGAATCATTTAATCAACTCATTCCAGTAGGGGAGCAAATCGAGATAGGGTTGAGGGACGGTTGGTTCACGAACCGCATCCACAGCAAGTTCAGCATGAAGAAAGATAAAGAACCCCCCGGTAGATGTCAATGCAACCTACAATCATTCTCCAACAATTCGGACCAAAGGCAAGACAGCAACAAACCACCAGCCGTCGGTCATCTCGGCGTTACAACAACAAGAGACAATTTACTCCTCTTCCCGGATCTCCGTCACGGTACTAGCAAATCCTCCGGAAAAAGAACCTCCTTTCGATTGAGCCGAAACGACCCAACGCTGAAAGTTTTTCCAACTATGACCCGTCAAAAATATGTGACTATCACATGGAAGAAGTGGGGCATTCGATCGATGAGTGCTTCGCCCTCAAGAGTCGAATCCAAAACCCGTTAGACACTAAAGCTTTCTCATTCCAAGACAATCCGCTCCTCGATCACACCGACAAAGTAAACGCGGTATTCGGTTATGAAGATAGTCGAGCAGAAATGTCAAAGCACATACCGCCGACATCTATCAAGGATCGGTGAAGGCCGGGTATTATTCAAGCAATGAAGTGTCACCCTTAGCAGAAAGAAAGAAGGGCCGATGACATGACCACCATGTTTGGAGACCTTTTCATGGACACCATCAATGAAGGACCATAAGGGGAAATGGGTGCAGGCCCGCTCGAGTAGAACCCTTTTTAATTTCCTTTTGGATCCCCTACGTGGGAACTTGTACATCTTTCTTAAGCCTGGCTTGTTTTTATTTTCAACATGAGTTCCGCTTGAGGAATTGACTTTTGA
Source organism: Eucalyptus cladocalyx (assembly GCA_017140615.1). Taxonomy (NCBI): domain Eukaryota; kingdom Viridiplantae; phylum Streptophyta; class Magnoliopsida; order Myrtales; family Myrtaceae; genus Eucalyptus; species Eucalyptus cladocalyx. The sequence goes on along the minus strand of CM029516.1, from coordinate 14,081,353 downwards.
AAACACTTTTCCAAAATGTAAGTCCACTTAATAAAGTTGAAAATATTTTGAGAGAGCATGAGGCGGTATCCCAAACCAGCCCAAAGTGATGTTATCCAACCATGAAAAGAAAATATCATCCAAGGAGAATACGAGGGCTGGGCTTTCTCATGCTTTTTCTCCCCAAAGACGTATTTTGAAAATAAAAATATTTCATCACTCGAAAGTTTTTGTTAAAACAAGATGATAAATTTAACCATGTTTGTCTTTCTGACTCATTCACTTCATGTCTCAGAAGATCATTCCCATCCCCTTTGACTTAGTGTGACATGGGGCATTTGAAGCAAGCACGGGGGAACTCACTAAATTCAAAGACAGCAAGAAAACGGGGGCAAATAAAAAGAATCATCCTACACCAAAAGAGGGTAAGTCAATATTAGAAATGATGTATTCTCTCTTCTTTTTACAGGATACAAAAGATGAGATGTAATAGGTACAACCATAGAGTTGAGATCGAAGCATCCATGACATACCTCACTCCCGCCTTGACTCCATCCTAAGCTAAAAGACTATCTTGTCGCACGACACGCCCAAACAAATGGGTAGATGTTACAACTATCGAACTTCAACATAAGGAAGGAGTTCATCCTCTTCCTTTAAGTGATTACGTCAACAGGGAGAAAATCTAGACAAGTCAAGGCGATCTATGGCCCCACACCTTGGACAATGACTTTGGAATCTAGAAGCTTCACCCGACGCATGCTCTCCCAAGAAGTAATTGCCATAAGAGAATTGAAGATTTTGATTGTCCAAATTCCATAGAAGCTTGAGGTACATGACTTTGCCCAATGGCCATATAGTCAAAAACAGAAGAAAAATTGAATGAAGATAAATCGACAAACCATCAATCATACATACATGGCCATGAGTGAGGAAGGCCAATCGAAAGAAATATCAAATTGTGCCAAGACGAAAAGGCCGTCATCGACATTCAAATATCCCTAGGAGTCAGCAAATACAAACTTTGGAGAAGAGTGATTTGGTATCGTTTCCAATACTCCCAGTGTCCGAACTCACTTTGACATATTTTCTCCTATTGACAGAAGCATAGGATTCAAGAAACAAGCTTAATGATTAATTTAGACAAATCAAATGATCCATATCGATTTACCTAACTTGGTATGAAAGGACGTGTCGTCCAGAGTCGGTTCGGTTAAATAAAAAAAGAAGTGCCCTACGGACACCGTTGGCGCTCTAGCCAAGTGGTATCCGGAAGAAGCAAAACGGTCCGAAGTCGGGGGATCGAATCCGACGCGGCAGTTAGCCGCTTGGTAAAAAAAAAAAAAAAAAAATTAATAATAATAATTTTTTTCTTTCCTTGCACTTGCAAATTACGAGAGAAGAGGTGACCTAATGAAGCAAAAGACATAAGACTTCGTGACCTACTTGCACTTCAAGTCCATCCAATCATCTCGCAAACCAGTGAAGGGTAATTCGGTATCGTTTCCATTACTCCCACTATCCGAACTCGCTTTTGACGTATTTTCCTATTGACGAAAAACATTGGGAATCTAAAACCAAACTTGATGGTCAATATTGGCCAAGTGAGGTTCGTGGAAATGACCCGCATCAAATTCGCCCGGCTTCGTGTAAAGGGACACGTCATCCAGGAGCCAATTCGAGAATAATCGACCTAACGAAGCAAGGGACATAGGACTTTGTGTCCCCCTCTCACTTCAGATCACCCAATCGTCCGCAAACCAGTGAAGGATAAAGTTGTATCGCTTCCAATTATTCGACTCTTAAAAGAGTTCATGACTAACACATTCCCTCTTGTTTGTTGCGGGATCACTTGACCGTCAAAAGCAAGGATAACGCGGATGAGAAACATGTCTTCAAGGAAAGACATGTCAAAAACAAAGATAATAAATCAATGAGAGGCATGACAAACTCTCCTAAATGAAATGCGTCTTGAGTAATTGTCAAAGCAAATGACAGAAAATCTTCATGCCTCAACTCACATTTGATTTTGGCCAAACTAATTGATCTACTTGTACATCTTCTCTTCTCATAGGGCAAAAGCGAGAGATGCCCGAGCAAATTCTCAATCTTGACTGATCATTCATGTGTCATATCCCTAATCAATAGGTAACCATCGACACTCATTTGTGAATAACCCTTTGTAAATAACTCTTTTGATGTCCAAATTTCAACACATTTGTGAATACCATTTCATCAAACAAATACCCCTAAAGCTGTTGATAAGTTTTTCTTGAGTAAAAAGTCATTCATTTATTTTGAGGGTACAAACTCTATCACATCATACATGTTGCATGCCTTTTCCAAATGGATTTTTGCATAATGATTTTGTCTATCTAGATCACTAATTCCATCAAGGACTATTAGAATAGACAGCTAAGTGAAGAATACAAGATTCATTGAGCATGCTGGATAAGGCACGTCGAATGATGAAAGGCAAGCCATATCCTACACACAAGCCCCCCATCTATACACTTGTGAGATGAGTGCAGAAGATTCCATGGCTGCGGTGGTAAAGAGTTCTCTCGCGAATGGTACGATAACCAAAATAGTGAGAGGCATTCCATCGCTCACCCCATTGAGCCCCATACATTGACAAATTTCTGCTATACTCCCGTCAAAGAACCACCCCACACTGGGGCAAGTCGAAAGCAAGTCAGCATCACAAGGTGAGAAAGGGGATAGAAATTTTCTTGCTTGCACTTGCATCAATCTTCGAGTGTCTTTATTGCATATGAACACTCGCGTTAATTTAAGTGCCTTAGAGTCATGAAGAGCAATTCCTTCTTTACGCACTTGTATTCATTGTACAACCCAAGTGAGTCTGTAATTTTACCCTCACATCGAGACAAAGCAGAAATTATTGTCATAGCCTGAGCGCCGGTTGAAGATGAAGACTCAAGAGTCTAATAACGGTGCTTCGATTAAACTTGTCAAGATCAGCTCTCAAGCAACAAGAATAAAAAATGGGCATAAAAAAGCAGTGTACCTGGTAAAAGCAAGGTCAATGCCCATAAATGATGAAATGAAATAAAAATAGGGGCATGAAAAAGCAGTGTACCTGGTAAAAGCAAGGTCAATGCCCATAAATGATAAAATGAAATAAAAATAGGGGCATGAAAAAGCAAAAGTGCCTGGTAAAAGCAAAGGCCAATGCCCCCGGTCAAAAATACAGCCAAGAAAAGTTGTTGTTGTGGTCCATAGAATCTCCATCGACAAGAAAGACTAGTGACAAAGGCCAAGACAATCACCAACTCTCACCCTCTTACATGTGAGCCAAGACTACGTTACATTCCCATTGTAAAAGTCTCTTCGACTAGGGGCACTTCAATTAACGTAGGATTTCATGTGTCAATAAGCATCGCTGAAGAAGTACGAGCAAGATTACTCTATCTCTTTTCGCAGGATTCTTGACTTCCAAGCCCGAAGACAATTGTGCGGCACTCCATTCATAAGCCTCGACCTTGATGATCCCCTTCGATGAGCCGTTGACCAAGACTTCATCTCAATTTCAACAAAGACCTCTCACATTGGTAAAATCGTACCGTTTGCGAGAATACTCAGACCCCGCCGACATGATGACAAAGTGAGAAGTGTGGTCCTTATAAATCCCGCATCAATGGTCGGGATAGCCTTTTCCATGAGAGTGAGCGAAAAGTCCTTTCAGATCGAAAGTCCCTCATCCGGCATGCTCAAGACATCTACATTCCAAATAAAGGTTGTCTTTCAAAATCTTCCCCTGGAATTCGAATGATACAAAGCGACAAAATTGTCATGCATGAATCTCATTTGAACTCATGAATTTACAAAGTGTATACAATCATGTGTGCATATTGTACAAATAGCGGACATACTCTCAGAGATCGTAGATATTGCTAGGTAAGCATATCTCTATCCCCATTTGTCTTAAAGAACCTACCACTGTCCAGGTATTCTTATTGACACTTGACCTATTCAAGTTGTCTCTTGAGTTTGGATGCTTGCAATTGTCTAAGTATCCCATTGTCTTTGAGTACCGGCCATTGTTCGGATACTCCCTTTTCCTGACACTCGATCTGTTCGAATTGTCCCTAGAGTATTGATACTTGTGACTGACCAAGTATCCATTTATCATTGAATATTTGCGACTGTCAAGGCATCCCCCTACTTTCGAGTGCCTGTCGCCACTTAAATGCTCCCCTGTTGATTCTTAACCTATTCAAACTGTCTTCAAAATTCGGATACTCATGACTGACCAAGTATCCCTTTATCGTTGAATACGCTTCGTTGTCTAGGTATCCCTCTTGTCTTTGAGTACCGGCCACTATTCGGATACTCCTTTTCCCGACACTCGATCCGTTCGAGTTGTCCCCCAGTATTGATACTTGTAATCGATCAAGTATCACTTTATCGTTGAATACCTACCGCTGTTTAGGTATCCCAATATCGTCAAGTACCCACCGTTGTCCAGGTATTTCCTTTTCATGACACTCAACCCGCCCGAGTTGTCCCCAAATTATATAGTAGCTGTTCAAGCATTCCATTGCTTTGCTTGGCACCGCCGTCCGTGTATGCTTTCTAGCACTTAGACCAGCTCGAGTGGTCCCGATCATATCATTAAATACTTGTGTTTATCCAAGAATTCCAAGATTTTTTGTACACTGCGGCTACCCAGGTGTTCTACCCTTTTAAGTGCCTACGGCCATCCAGGTAAGCCTCATGCTACATTCAAGTTTATGTTGCCGGGAGGTGGGAAACCTTCATGAATATCCAAGGTACGTCCTCGATATTCCCCATTACCAGGAGGTGAGAGACCTTCATGAATATCGAAGGTACGTCCTCGATATTCTCATTACCAGGAGGTGAGAGACCTTCATGAATATTCGGGGCACGTCCTCGATATTCCCAATTACCAGGAGGTGAGAGACCTTCATGAATATCCAAGGTACGTCCTCGATATCTCATTACCGGGAGGCGAGAGACCTTCATGAATATGCGGGGCACGTCCCCGATATTCCACATTTACCGGGAGGTGAGAGACCTTCACGAATATGCGAGGCACGTCCTCGATATTATTACCAGGAGGTGAGAGACCTTCACGAATATGCGAGGCACGTCCTCGATATTCCCAATTACCGGGAGGTGAGAGACCTTCACGAATATTCGGGCACGTCCTCGATATTCCCAATTACCAGGAGGTGAGAGACCTTCACGAATATCTCGGGGCACGTCCTGATATTCCCAATTACCGGGAGGTGAGAGACCTTCACGAATATCTCGTACGCCCTCGATATTCCTATTACCGGGAGGTGAGAGATTTTCACGAATATCTTAGGTACGCCCTCGATATTCCCTAATCACCAGGAGGTGGAGACCTTCACGAATATCCGAGGTACGTCCTCGATATTCGCAATTATCAAAAGGTGAGGGACCTTCATGAATATCCTGTACTCCTTCGATACTCGCGAACGCCAGTGTATCCTTCAAGAGTTTGTATTTGTAATTATCCAAGTACTCTTTCGACACCCGCAAGCAATCGAGCACTCCTTCGACGTCCGCGAAAATCCGGGCACCCTCCAAGAGTTTGTACTTGCGATCATCCAAGTACCCCTTCGACGCCTGCAAAGGCCCAAATATCCTCCAGTTTAGTACTTGTAAATATCCAGGTACTCTTTCAATGCTTGTGAATGTCCAGGCACCCCCACAAATCGATGCCCTAAGAAAGGTCGGTGCATCCTCACGAGAAAGGTCGGGTTCCAACTGGTGTCTTCGACGCACAGTCGGACACCCCACAAATCGATGCCCTAAGAAAGGTCGGTGCATTCTCCCGAGAAAGGTCGGGTTCCAACTGGTGTCTTCGACAGAAGTCAGACACCCCACAAATCGATGCCCTGAGAAAGGTCGGTGCATTCTCCCGAGAAAGGTCGGGTTCCAACCAGTGTCTTTGACAGAAGTCAGACACCACAACAAATATGATGCCCTGAGAAAGGTCGGCGCATCTCCCGAGAAAGGTCGGGTACCAACTGGTGTCCTCGATACAGATCAGGCACCCACAAGTGATGCCCTGAGAAAGGTCGGCGCATCTCCTGTCAAGGCGACCGAAGAAAGGTTCGGGTCCTAGACAAACCAACTTATTGCTCTAACAGCATCGAAGAAAGGTTCGGGTCCCGGAAAAGCAATTCTCCGTCAAGGCGACCGAAGAAAGGTTCGGGTCCTAGACAAACCAACTTATTGCTCTAACGAAGAAAGGTTCGGGTCCCGGAAAAGCAATTTCCAGTCAAGGCGATCAGAAGAAAGGTTCGGGTCCTAGACAAATCACTTATTACTCCAATAGGCGAGAAGAATGGTTCGGGTCCTGGAAAAGCAACCTCCTCATATTACTGTGTAAGATGACACCTTGATACTTGCCAAACTCGGGGTTTACACCCTATCTCACTCACTCCCGGTAAGTAACTACAGGTATCTTCTTATCTGTCTTAGTATATGTAAAGTTATATTGCTCTTTTTTTTCCGCATAGAATAATAGGTCCCAAATAAAGTATAATTTGCTACGCATGCATGGATAAAATTGAGGCATCAGTCTGTCTTTGAATGCAACCTCTGCAAGCTCACCTTCAAAGAGGGGCAAATTGTTGACACCTCAATTTTTATTATGTTTATTAATAAAGTTTTTATTTATTTTGTCTTTTTCGAAATAATAAGCAAATAACAAAAAACAACAAAAAAAACAATAAAAACAAGAAAAAAAAACAAAAATTGGCAGCCCCCTCTTTTTCTCCCTCTCGCCGGCCCAAGCCCAGCTTTTTCTTTTCTTCTCTCGGCCCGGCCCCTCACTTCCTTCTTCTTCCTTCTTCTTCTTCCTTGCACCTTCCTTCTCCGCCTCGTACTTCACGCGTTACGAAGACGACGATGCACACGAAGGACGGCCTACGGCCGAGGAGAGTAGGCCGACGTCGGCCGGAGAAGATAAGATCACGAGCGCCATCAATGCCAAGCATGCTTCGCTGGATGAGCTCGGATGGGACGCCGGTTCAGCCGAGGAGAACCGCTCGGCGCGCGAAGGGGACCGGCGGTCGAAGCTCCGTCGACCGGATTTCGTCGCCTATAAATAGAGGAGCACCTCCGTCGACGATCGGCATCGCAAGCTCGGAGATCCTTCACTGAGAGACATCGGGAAGGATTGAAGGGCGAGCGAGGGAGAGAGCTCGAGTCGCGAGCTCAGCCCACCCTCCACCGAGAGACTTCGGGGAAGGCAGGCGGCAAGCGACCTCGAGAAGGTCGATCCGGCCGGTGGAGGCTCGGATCTCGGCCTCGAGTGAGAGAAGATCGAGGCCGAGGAAGGTCCGCCGAGGTCTACGCCGCAGATCCGGTTCCCTTTTTTTTTGTTGTGGTTGCCGCCGAACGCCGTTCGCCTCGGCCAAGTCCCGACGCCGTTGCCTCGAAGGGTTTGTTGTCGTGTTTCCCCACCCGCGGCCGTTGCCGTGATCGATCCGCCGGCCGTGGCGGATCGGGAAGCCGGGTTGCCGCCGTCGTTGCCTAGTCTCTCGCCGTCACCGTCATTGTTCGCCGCGACCTCCACCATCGCGAACCGTCCTCCCGCCGTCGCGTTCTGTTCAAGAAAAGGTAAAAAAGGCCGTTTTCCGTTGACCTAGCGTCGTCGCCGTCACCGTTGTCGTCGCCGTCGTAGTCACCGCCGCCGTTGTCACCTTCGTCGTCGCGTCGTCGTCGCGTCGCCGCCAAGCACCTCGGTTCCCCCCTTCGGCGCCGCGGATTCGCGAACCCTAGGGTTTGCGATTTCCGGTCGTCGATCGGATCCGGATCTCGGAATCGGGTAGGGTTCCGCGAGATTCGGGGGGCGGCGGGAGTCGGGTCGCGATTCGGGTCGGATTCGGGTAGGGTTCGCGGGGAGTCGGGTCGTGGAGCGGACTGTCGGGCCAGGTTGTCGGGTCGGGCCGGGTGTCTCGAACACCCGGCCACGACGCCGTTTTTAGGTTTTTTTTTTTTTTTTAAAGAGGAAAAAATTGAGTCGGGCCCGCAACGGGGCCCGTCCGCATTTTGGGTCGCCGACCCGGGTCGGACCCAACCCGCGGATCCGACCCGGGTCAGTTTTTATTATTATTTTAATATAAAAATATTATTTTAAATAAATAAATAATAAATATTTTATTTTATTTTTTTTTAAAAAAATCAAAAATATCCAAAAAATATTTTAATTCCAGAAAACCGAAAATGTTTTAATTTCCAGAAAATCGAAAAATAATAAAAAATGATAAAAGTATTTTATTTTAAAAAAAAATCAAAAAAATCAAAAAATGTTTTATTTTCCAAAAAAAATGTCAAAAATCCAAAAAAAGCCAAAAATTCATGAAAAAGCCAAAAATGTCAAAAATTTCAGAAAAAGCCAAAAAGACTTGTATTTTCCCAAAAATCCCAAAAAATCCCTTTGATGTCCAAAAAATTAGAAAATGACTCAAAATGTTTTTCCTCCAAAAAATGCATGGAAAATCCTCGAACATCCAAAAACCTCAGGGTTTAAACAAGATTAGGTACCGAAAGGGCATTAGTGATTAACTAGTGTAATCAAGTCCCCGATCCTAATTTCTCTGGTTGCGCAGAGTGAGTATTTCTCCCGATACTTCACTTGGGTTTCTAATCAACCCACCCCAAATCGATTAGTGGCGACTCCATTTTAAAATTGATTTACGGTGTTAAAAACTTGAACCATTAAGTTGCGAATTGGTGGACTTGGGAGAGTCCGGGCATAACTAATTTCAGCCGAGCCATTAGCCTCTTTAGGCGCCCGTACCCGATTGCGGGCGCCGGAAAAAAAGAGGTCGCGACAGAATTCACTGGTGAAGTTTCTGTCCTACCCCCGTCAAAGAACCACCCTACACTGGGGCAAGTTGAAGGCAAGTCAACATCACGAGGTGAGAAAAGGGATAGGAATTCTCTTGCTTGCACTTGCATCAATCTTTGAGTGTCTTTATTGCATATGAACACTCGCGTTAATTTAAGTGCCATAGAATGACAAAGAGCAATTTTTTCTCTACGCACTTGTATTCATTGTACAACTCAAGTGAGTCTGTAATTTTACCCTCACATTGAGACAAAATAGAAGTTACTACCATTTAAACAGCATAGCTCGGAGCGCTAGCTGAAGACGAAGACTCAAGAGTCTAACAACAGTGTCGTGATCGAACTTGCCTAGGTTAGTTCCTCTAACGACAATAATAAAAAAAAAAAAAAAAAAAAAAAACATGGGCATAAAAAAGCAGTGTACCTGGTAAGAGCAAGGTCAATGCCCATAAAAGAAGAACTGGAATAAAAATAGGGGCATGAAAAAAGCAGTGTGCCTGGTAAAAGCGAGGCCAACGCCCCCCAGTCAAAAATACAGCCAAGAAAATGTTGCTGTTGTGGTCCATAGAACCTCCATTTGACAGTGAGAAGAGAGATCAGTGACGAATGCCGAGACAGTCACCAACTCTCACCCTCTTACATGTGAGCCAAGTCTACGTTACATTCCCATTGTAAAAGTCTCTTCAGACTAGGGCACTTCAATTAACGTAGGATTTCATATGTGCATAAGCATCGCTCGAAGAAGTACGAGCAAGACTATTCTATCTCTTTTCGCAGGACTCTTGACTTGCAAACCTGGAGATGATCGTGCGGCACTTTGTTCATGAGCCTTGACCTCGACGGTCCCATTTGATGAGCTATTGACCAAGTCTTCATCACAATTTCAATAAAGACCTCTCACATTGGTAAAGTCGTACCACTTGCGAGAATACTCGGACCCCTGCTGACATGATGACAGTAAGATAGTGTTGTCCTTATAAATCCTGCATCAATGGTCAGGATAGCCTTCTCCAAGAGAGTGAGTGAAAAGTCCTTTCGACTGAAAGTCCTCATCCGGCATGCTCAAAGCATCTATATTCCGAATAAATGTTGTCTTTCAAAATCTTCCAAAGTGGAAATCGATGATGCAAAATTGACAAGATTGTCATGCATAAATCACATTTGAATTTATGAATTTACAATATATACAATCATGTGTGCATATTGTGCAAATAATGACATACTCTCAGAGATTAGAGATATTGCCAGTAAGCATATCCTTATCCCTATTTGTCTTAAAGTACCTACCACTATCCAGGTACTCTCTTCTTGACACTCGACCTATTCGAGTCATCCCTTGAGTTTGGATGCTCGTGACTGACCAAGTATCCCTTTATCGTTGAATACCTACTGCTGTATAGGTATCCCTCTTGTCTTTGAGTACCGGCCACTGTTCGAATACTCCATTTTCCTGACACTCGACCTGTTCAAGTTGTCCCTAGAGTATTAATACTTGTGACTGACCAAGTATCTCTTGGAGTACCTACTGCTGTCGAGGTATCCCCATGTCATCAAGTACTCACCGTTGTCCAGGTATTTCCTTTTCATGACACTCAACCTGCCCGAGTTGTCCCCAAATGATATAGTAGTTGTTCAAGCATTCCATTGCTTTGCTTGGCACCACCGCCGTGTATGCTCTCTTATCATCATGATACTTGGACTGCCCGAGTGGTCCTGAGATCATATCATTAAATACTTGTGTTCATTCAAGTATTCCAAGCATTTTTGTACACCTGTGGCTACCTAGGTGTTCTAGCCCTTTTGAGTACCTGCGGCCATCCAGGTAAGCCTCGTGCTACATTCAAGTTTTATGTTACCAGGAGGTGAGAGACCTTCATGAATATTCGGGGCACGTCCTCGATATTCCCATACCAGGAGGTGAGAGACCTTCACGAATATCTCGGGGCACGTCCTTGATATTCCCAATTACCAGGAGGTGAGAGACCTTCACGAATATGCGGGGCATGCCCTCGATATTCCCATTACCAGGAGGTGAGAAACCTTCATGAATATGCGAGGCACGTCCTCAATATTCCCAACTACCAGGAGGTGAGAGACCTTCACGAGTATCTCAGGCACGCCCTCGATATTCCCAATTACCAGGAGGTGAGAGACCTTCACGAGTATCTCAGGTACGTCCTCGATATTCCCAATTACCAGGAGGTGAGAAACCTTCACGAATATCCCAGGTACGTCCTCGATATTCCCAATTACCAGGAGGTGAGAGACCTTCACGAATATCTCAGGTACGTCCTCGATATTCCCAATTACCAGGAGGTGAGAGACCTTCATGAATATTCGGGGCACGTCCTCGATATTCCCCTTACCAGGAGGTGAGAGACCTTTATGAATATTCGGAGCACGTCCTCGATATTCCCCATACCAGGAGGTGAGAGACCTTCACGAATATCCCAGGTACGTCCTCGATATTCCCATTACCGGGAGGTGGAGACTTTTCACGAATATGCGAGATACGTCCTCGATATTCCCACTACCAGGAGGTGAGAGACCTTCACAAATATCCTGTGTATGCCCTCGATATTTCCCAATTGCGTGAGGTGGGACACCTTCACAAATATCCAAGGTACTCCTTCGATACTTGTGATCATCCAGGTATCCCCCAAGAGTTTGTACCTGTGATCGTCCAGGTACCCCTTCGATACTTGTGATCATCCAAGTATCCCCAAGAGTTTGTACCTGTGATTGTCCAGGTACCCCTTCAATACTTGTGATCATCCAGGTATCTCCAAAGAGTCGATACTTGTGATCATCCAGGTATCCCCCAAGAGTTTGTACCTGTGATCATCCAGGTACCCTTTCGATGCTTGTGATCATCCAGGTATCCTCCAAGAGTTTGTACTTGTGATCATCCAAGTACTATCTCCCAACAAGCAGATGCCCTGAGAAAGGTCGACGCATCTCCCGTCAAGGCGACCGAAGAAAGGTTCGGGTCCTGGAAAAGCAATTCCCCGTCAAGGCGACCGAAGAAAGGTTCGGGTCCTAGACAAACAACTTATTGCTTTGACAGCGACCAAGAAAGGTTCGGTCCCGGGAAAGCAATTCCCCTGTCAAGGCGACCAAGAAAGGTTCGGGTCCTAGACAAACAACTTATTGCTTTGACAGCGACCGAAGAAAGGTTCGGGTCCTAGAAAAGCAATTCCCCGTCAAGGCGACCAAGAAAGGTTCGGGTCCTAGACAAAACCACTTATTGCTCAATAGGCGACCGAAGAATGGTTCGGGTCCTGGAAAAGCAACCTCCTCATGTCACCAGGTAAGATGACGCCTTGATACTTGCCAAAACTCGGGGTTCACACCCTATCTCACTCATTCCCGGTAAGTAACTACAGGTATCTTCTTATCTGTCTTACTATGTGTAATGTTATATTGCTCCTTTTCTCGCTTAGGACAATAGGTCCCAAATAAAATCTGCTGCATATGTATAGACAAAATTTAGGTATCAGGTTTGTCTTTGAATGCAACCTCTGCGAACTCACCTTCAAAGAGGGGCAGCTGTTGACACCTAAATTATTATTAGGTTTTTTAAATTAGGCCTTAGTCTCTTTTAATTTTTGTTTTTCCTTCGGATAATAATAAATAATAAAAACAAACAAAAAAATATATATAGTAAAAACAAAAGAAAAGAAAAACAAAAGCAAAGCAGCCAGCCCCTTTTCTTTCTCTCTCCCTTCGCACGACTTGGCCCCCCCCTCTTCTTCTTCCTCCCGTCTTCTTCTTCTTCTTCATTCGTTTCGCATCTCACGCGCGGTGGCCGGCGACGCGCTCAAGGGCAGCCTACGGCAGAGAGGCACGGAGGTAGGCCGCCGAAGGAGAGGACAACGCGCATGCGCCTTCAATGCGCGCCTTTAATGCCGAGATGAGACGCCGGTTGGGCCGCGGGAGTCCGGTTGGCAAGCCAAAGACCGGCGGCCGAGCTCCTCCGTCGACCGGACCTCCTCGCCTATAAATAGCGGAGCACAACCATCGACACAACCACGGCGAACTCGGAGATCTTCCCTTGAGAGACTTCAAGGGAGGATTAAAGAGCGAGCACGCGAGAGATCGGGTCGCGAAGCTCGAACGACCTCCCTCCGAGAGACTTCGGGGGAGGCCGACGGCAAGCGAGCCCGAGGGGGAGAGATCTGAGCGTGTGGGGGCCGAGTGAGAGGGGAATCGGAGGGAAAAGTGCTAGATCGTCGTCGCGTGGAAGACCGCCGTCGCCGTCCCTCCCGACGCTATCGACCGCCGCTCCGTTTGCCGCGTTCCTCGCCCCGACGCCATGCCGCCACCAACGCCGCCCCGAGCTTTGCCCCGACGCCGTCCAGATTCGAGTAAGTAGGCCGGAGAGAAGAGCAGATCGGAGGAGGTCCGTGCCCCGACGCCGCCGCTGTCCCCGATCTTGCCGTGCCACCGTCCTCACACCACGCCGCCGCCACCCCTTGCCCTCGGATTCGGAGCGCGTAAGACCGATCGAAGAGGATCCACGAGATCCGGCCACCGCGACACATCGTCGTCACCACCTTTCGCCGCGCACCACGCCTTCCCTACGAATGTGCGGCGGGTCTAGCTCGCGCCGTCCCGTCGAAACCCCGAGCCACCGCGGATCCGGTCCTTGGCCGTGCTCCGTCCGCCGTTCCTTTGCATTTCCACCCCGACACGGTCCCCGATGATTCGCCGAGACCCCGTGGTGTTCGGCCGCCGTCGCACCTCACACCATCACCGTGCCGTTGCGCCGCGTCGCCATCGTCGCCGTGTCGCCGCTTGAGATGCCTCGGTCCCTCTCACCGGCGCCGCGAGCGAAGGAAAGAGAGAGGAGGTCGGGAACCGGGTTAGGTCGCGGGTCCGTCCGACCCGGTTTCCGGTTTTCGGGTAGGGTTTCCGGGTCGGACTTGCACTCGTTGGGCCGATTTATGAGCTTGGGCTGTTTTTTATTTTTTAAGGCCCATTCGTGTGTGTGGGCTGAATTTTTATGAAAAAAAGGAGAAAAGCCAAAAAAAAATCCGAGTCGGGCCCGCGTCGCGGCCCGTCCGCATTTTGGGTCGCCGGCCGGTCGGACCCAACCCGCGGATCCGACCCGGTCAGTTTTTATTATTTTAATATAAAATAATATTTTAAATAAATAAATAAAAATAATATTTTATTTCAAAAAATCAAAAAATGTTTTATTTTCGAAAAATATTTAAAAAATGTTAAAAAATGTTTTATTTTCCGAAAAATCAAAAAAAGCAAAAATATTTCATATTTTCCAAAAAATGCCAAAAATCCAAAAAAAGCCAAAAATTCATGAAAAAGCCAAAAAAGTCGGAAAAAGCCAAAAAGAAGTGATTTATATTTCCAGAAAAAGATTTAAAAAATAAAAAAAATTCTTTTTATGTCCAAAAAAGAAGAAAAAAGACCTAAAAAATATTTTTCTTCCAAAAATGCATGGAAAATCCCTCGAACATCCAAAAAAACCTCATGGTTTAAACAAGATTAGGTACCGAAAGAGCATTAGTGATTAACTAGTGTAATCAAGTCCCCGATCCTAATTTCTCTGGTTGCGCAGGAGTGAGTATTTCTCCCGATACTTCACTTGGGTTTCTAATCAACCCACCCCAAATTGATTAGTGGCGACTCCATTTTAAAAATTAACTTGCAGGTTAAAAACTTGAACCATTAAGTTGCGAATTGGTGGACTTGGGAGAGTCCGGGCTTAATAAATTCAGCCGAGCCACTAACCTCCTTAGGCGCTCGTACCCGACTGCAGGCGCCGAAAAAAAGAGGTCGCGACAAGCCTAGTGCAAGTGGCCGAAACAACAACTGACGGAAGGGTCAGGTTGTGCCGCATCCATGATATCCAGAGGAACATAATAACTTCAAAATCGAGTGATCAAAGCTTTGCAACGATCGCCAAAGAGCAGACAGACATGTGGCCAAATAAAGTTCGTCGCCTTTCATTGCACAACAGCCTGCAAGCTGCACAGCAAAACAGGTCACTTTCTCGTCTCCGCTCTCTATACATGTTCGGTGTAGACAGGGGATTCATTGACTTTGTCCTGGGATGTGACATTAAACTGCTTAATGTCTTAGACATGCAAGCCACACCTTTGTCAAGGTTCCCAGTTCAAGTTGTTGACTGCTACTACCTAAGATATTTAAACTTGAGGCACACCGAAGTTAAAACAATTCCTACTTCGATAGGGAGGCTTCAGAACCTAGAGACACTAGATCTTAAGTACACAAATGTAAGGCGATTACCTGTTGAAATCTTGAAATTACAAAAACTCCGGCATCTCTTGGTGTATCGATATGAGAACATATCGTATTTGTACTACAAGTATGGCTTCAAGGCACTCACGGGAATCGGGGCTCTGCAGTCCCTTCAAAAGTTGTGCTACATAGAGGCGAACGACGAAAGGAATGACATCCTCATGAGAGAGCTCGGGAAGCTGACACAGTTAAGCAGGTTGGGCATCCTAAAGTTGAGGAAAGAGGATGGAAGGGCTTTGTGCTCATCGATAGAAAAATTAACCAACCTCTGTGCACTAGCTTTGGCTTCAGTCGAGGATGACGAGATATTGGATCTGCAACACCTTACATCTCCACCTCAATCACTACAGAGGATCTACTTGAGAGGGCGTCTTAAGATGCTACCAAACTGGTTAGCCACTCTCGATAGTCTTGTCAAGTTGCACTTACGATGGAGTAGGCTGAAGGATGACCCACTTGCATTACTGCAAAGTCTGCCTAACCTCATTCATCTCGAGCTGCTCCAGGTCTTCGAAGGAAAGACCTTATGCTTCAAATCCAAAGGTTTTAGGAAGTTGAGAATTCTCGGTCTCGACAAGTTTGACGAACTCAGATCCGTGGAAGTGGAGGAAGGAGCGATGCCCTGCCTTGAAAAATTTATCATTCAACGCTGCAAGCTACTGGAGAAGCTGCCATCAGGTATTGAGTATCTGACCAAGCTCAAAGTATTTGAGTTCTTCGACATGCCTGATCAGTTGGTCAAGAAGTTTATGCGACACGAGCATGACGAAGACTATCAGAAGGTCGCACACATTCCAGAAGTCTACTGTGGATATTGGAGAGATGGAGGCTGGGACGTCCAACCCATAGATAGATTGTTGTCCGTGGGCGAAGCCTCTTCTTGCCAAGGCACTAGCATGAGTAGCAATGCGTTCCCTCCATGCTGGAAGTAATGGATTGAGCCTTTTGGCCTGATCTGAGAATAGTATGTGCCTAATGTTTGCCATGTTCATTTGAAAGAGAGTCTAACTGCTAGTATAACAAATGTTGACCATATAATGCACATAAAAAATGTAAACACTAGTGTAAGGTAATTTTCTATCACATCTCAAAACTACAGGGATGGAGTGACATGGTCGTTCTTCTATATGAAAGATGCAGCCTCAAAAGTCCACTTCAAAAAGCCCCCATCGATAGTGCTCTCGCTCTACTAGCTACTAATCAAAGATCTTGAAAAGATTTGAAAAGAGGATGAGTAATCACAGCTCAGTGAGTATACGTCTCTTTTCTAAT
This sequence comes from Eucalyptus cladocalyx, assembly GCA_017140615.1. Lineage (NCBI taxonomy): Eukaryota > Viridiplantae > Streptophyta > Magnoliopsida > Myrtales > Myrtaceae > Eucalyptus > Eucalyptus cladocalyx. The sequence continues at coordinate 14,064,943 of CM029516.1, read as the reverse complement.
CAGATCATGTAGCTACTATGCCTATATACAAGGCAAATACTAGAAAGTCATAATCTAAACTCAAATTATAAAATACGTATCGAATCAAATATGAATTGTTTAATTTTAACAAAGTTTCGTACAAATCAGAAATACATATTTAAATCCGCATCACAATACAAATATCAATAGTCAAGTCCATTGGTCAATCTAATAAAACCGCACATCATTGATCCATTCTGTTGTCCAAACTTATATTACATCACATCTCAAGGCCTTAGAAGTAGCTTCCACAAGACTCATGTCATCATATAGCACTTAGCCCTTGAGTAGTACAAGGAGCTAGAGGTGACTCTTACAAAGTTACGTTATCGTATAGCACGATCTACGTATATTAATAGTACAAGGCCATATAAGTGGCTCTCATGAAATTATTTTATTATGTAGCACTTAGCCTTTGACTATAATGCTCTAGAGGTGACTCTCACGAAGTTACATTATCGTGTAGCACTTAATTCCTGCCTTATACATATCAATGGTACAAGGTTTTAGAGGTGGCTCCCACAAAGTTACGTTATCGTGTATCACTTAGTTCTTTAAATCCATATTACAATTGGCTTCACTAACCAAAACAAAACTTTTCACCAATCAATTTTTCTCCACAAAACCAATTCAGAATCCGTATCGTAAATCGGTTTCACATACTGAATGGAATCACATTTCATAAACCACGCTTAATGGTCCATGCCACATCATTGAACTTGACATCGGATTGAACCAATTGCACCGCTGCGAAGACTTTTAACCTCCGCTCCTTTTCGTCATTACCGAGCCATCTAAGCCTCAATTGCAATGCCCTTGTTTCATGGCGACGCCAACCCGACACCGCATCACCACCAGGCTACTGCCATAGCAATCACCAGCGCCATCACCTCCTCAACCTCACTGCAACAGAAGCATTCATGAATTCTAGCTGGTGTGAGACCGTGCAGAGAAGTCAACTGGCCAGCAACCTCCGCCAAATTCTTCCTCGTGGGACAAAGACCACAAGCAGCAGAAGAGGAAGTCAGCCTTTCCCTTGTTCTCGCTTCACACCGGAGCACACCCAACACCTTGCCATGTCTTCCCTTAGAGTCAACAATGGAGACTAGCTCTGCTTCGCCTCCCCTAACACTTTCTTTAGATGGATGACACCTCAATAGCAGCGAAACGGTGAAGATTGAGTTGGAAGAGAAAAGAACGGAGCCGCTCGTTTTCTTCTTGCTTTCACCACCTGAGTCTTCCTCTATTTCCTCCATTTTTCACTTTAACTTCACCTTTGCTTGCACCACAACCCCCGGCCACTCACAGAAGCCAACGACGCCAGCCACTGCACCTCATCTCGTCCTTACCCATACCAAGAAACAGCCACAAACCCCACTCGCTCTTTCCTGCCAGCTTAGCTGCTCACGTCATCGCCGTCAACCGCAACGTCTTCTCGGCTCGAACATCAACGACTCAAGAACCGGCCGAACCACGACCGCAGTCCTTTAGGAGCCAAGGCAACTGAGCACCTTCCATTCTATCCTATATCAATCGATTGTTGTATGGCAAGGAGAGTTTCCTTAGAGTTTCTTGAATTTTCGTAATCACATAAATGTTTTGTAATTAGTGTGAAGTTTCGAAAAAGGTTATCTAGCTAAAATGTTTGAAACTTTCGTTATCGGGTCCATGTATATGTCATGGAAGTATTATCCATTCAATCTCATGCACACTCGAGCTTGGAACTCCGAAAACTTGAGCTAAAATAGTGGATGTTGTCTAAGTCAGATTTGGTTTTCAGTAGGATCCTTGGTTTTGCGAATTTTGTATTGACTTGTGTAGTGTGAAATGCATGGGGGTATCCTTCACAAAAGTCATCCCTTATTCGCTTTTCTACGACATACTTTAAATTCAAATTTTTTGGATTTTGTATGACAAAAATATATTTGAAAAACAATCAAATATATAATCTATTTTTACAGACACTGAACCGACCTTTCTCTTATTTCTATTTTCCACAGAATTTTTAGTCAAGAATTTTAACGAGCATCCTTTATGAAAATTGTAGAGTAATCTTAAAATATCATATATAAAATTTCTAGAATTTTTCAAGATTGTTTAGTTGGCGAAACCATGGCCTTATGGGTTCTGTTAATTGCCAGAGTACCCACTATTTTAGTACGAATTTCAAAAATTGTATAGTCTCATAAATAGGGGGAAAAGTGCCAAAAAAAGTCCGAAACATTTTTTTAGTGCAAATTTAATCCTAAACTTTTATATGTTGTGCCAATTTAGTCATTTCCAGCTAATTTTGACCAGATTTTGCTGATGGACGCCCGGCCGACTAATGTGGCCTAATCGGTGCTAACGTAGACAACTTTTAATAATATTTTAATAATATTTTTTTTATTTTGATTTTGATTTTTGATTTTTTGATTTTTGATTTTTATTTGATTTTTATTTTTTTCTCTCCTCTTCTTTCTCTAGCCGGTCGCCAAAACTCGGTGACCGGCCGCAGGCGATGGCTAGATCTCGGCAAGGGCAAGCCTCGCCCACCCGACTTGAGGCCGCCCTCGAGGCCTAGGCGATGAGGCTTGCCCTCGCCGGATCCGGCGAGGGTCGAGCCTTGCCCATGGCCGACAAGGGCGAGTGCGAGGAGGCAGCCCCGAGCTGGCGTCGCGTCGAGCGGGCGAGGCTTGCCCTCACCGGCCATGGGCGAGGCTCAACCCTCGCCAGATCCGGCAAAGGGTGAGCCTTGCCGCCCCGTATGAGGCCGCCCTCGTGGCCACCGGAGAGGTGGCTGGTGAGGTCAACCTCGACCTCGCCGGCCGTCGCCCGGGTCGGTCACCAAGCTCGGCGACTAGCTGGAGGAAAAAAAGAAAAAGAAAAAGAAAAGAAAAAAGAAAAAATATTAAAATATTACAATATTAAAATATTATTAAAAATTATCCATATTAGCGTCGATCAGGCCATATCAGTTGGCCGGCATCCGATTAGCAAAATCCGGCCAAAATTGGCCGGAAACGACTAAATTGGCACAACATAAAAAGGTTTAGGACTAAATCAGCACAAAGCCAAAATGTTTAGGATTTTTTGGCACTTTTCCCCATAAACAGGATAAGAGGAATGGCCAAATGGTGAGCTCATTAGCTTACGGTGTGTCATCTAATAGGCATAGGAAAAATGTTGCCTTAGTCATAATGAAATGCAATTTACATTCCCTTTTTATATTATACCGTGTTATGTAGGAACAAAAGTATCTGCTTGCCAAATTAGTGTCATATAACTAGGCACCAACATCCTTTTAACTACTTGGTAGTTAGCCAAGTCTTCTTTATATCTTGCCCTCTACAATCAACTGACACCTCTGGGGATTATAACCTCGATTTCAGACATCTGAAGACGATGCTGGAAAGGTACTGCTTCACCCAAGTGACGTCAAACTTCTCAGTGTATTTCAGACTCCTATGTTAGACGCAAATTGCGTAATCCCAATATCTTTATAACTAGAACAAGAACATGCATAATTGAGTAGAAAGATTAATGCACCTGGATCTATCGAACATAGAGCGGAAGCAGAAAAGGGATTACCCACATATAAAGGGGATCCACGCATCAAGTCCTTCTCCTCTATTACCCTCCGTATCACTGGCTCAATGAGGCGGCCCCCTCACGTGTAGCGTTAGGTAAACGCCCCTTAGGTGAGGATACATGTGAGAATTAGGGTTAGAGGAGAGACTTGAGCACTATTTATAGAGTTTCTAGCCAGTCCCCCTCATTACGAGCTAGGCTCAACTCAACCCACCTAGCCAGCCCATATTAGACTAATTAAGAAACCTTCTATCTCTCTTTAGACCAACCCTATTTTATGGTAACCGTAAAAACAGTAAATTACAATATCAATTAATTTAGTCCACATTAGGAAAACTCTTACATTCTCCCACTTGGACTATATTAATTGAAATCGTACCGTATGTGCGCACATTTGATCCAGAGATAATTCTTAATAGTCAATCATATCCCATAAAGTCTTAAACACCGAATCATGGCGGTAACTGCGTGTATACACATAGAGCCTTCCATGGTCACGAATGTTCTCAACTTTATTGATATGGATTCAATATGATAATGTGTCAAATAGATAACGTCTCTCATAGAGAGATCCCATTTGTCAGTCATCATTCTCTTACCTTAGGTGTCACAAAAACTTGTGTTACAAAAGAATGCTTTATGATTCCAATGAACCGACATATGTCTTGTCCTTATGGTTAACATTTCTTTATGTATCACAAGACATATGCACAAGGCTAATAACCGTATGCCCGGATGCCTCTAGCCTTCACTTAAGGTTTATACAATCCCTTGAGACTTTATTAATATGTATTCAACATAATAACAATACATTCAAAAATATTTTATTGAATGCAAAAGTTGATACATATCAAATCGTTACAAAGTGTAACAAACACAGATGAAACATTTATCAGAGTAAAGCCAAAATAGCTCCCACTAAACAACAGTATCCGAAGATACTCTTAGGCCCATGCTAATGACATGTCACTCAAATACACATGGGCGTAGGCCTTTAGTTAGTGGATCTGTAACCACATCATCTGTGAAAATATATTATATTATAAGTCACATTTCTGTACCGTTTCTTTATGGTAAAAAATATTTGACCACCATATATTTAGACCCCTTGAGACATCTGTAGTAAATAAATAATATTACAAATTTATTATATCAATACAACCGTATGGGTCTATTCATAAAGTTAAAACAATCAACTCCTTTCATGAGGTTCGGAGCCTAAAAGCCCAAGTAACATGACCTAAAAGAATGTTACTAACACGCTTACATAGTAGAAGATGACATAAAACTTTATTTACTGCACTTACTGTTAACATAAATATGTATTATGTTATTGATTGTATGTCATCAGAATAGCCAACAAAATTTACATCTAAATACCATACTAACTGTAACTGCAAGAATTGAACATAGCTATAAATTAGCATATAATCTCTTGTCTTCTTTAAGTACCTTAAAACCTTCTTGACAGCAACCCAGTGATCATGTCCTGGATTTGACCGATATCTGCCTAGAAGTCCCGTCACAAAGATAACATTTAGTCTAATGCAAATTCGAGCATACATTATACTTTTAAGTGCACTGACACAAGGTACATCATTTAATTAGATTTTCTCAATATCTAAATAAGGACAATGTGATAGATTTAGTCCATCACCCTTAACAACATGAGCAATTCCTGACTTGCAATGATGTATATTGAATATTTCCAATATACAATCAGCAAATGTCCTCCGAGAAAATCTAATATAATATGGCAAAAACAATCCTTACAGATCTCAGTACAAATGATATAAGATGTCTCAATATCACAACTTGTAAACAAAACATCATGTACATAAAGTATGAGAAAAAATAAATTTCATCCCACTAACCTTGCAATATATTGAATTACTTTGTTCTCAATTGAACAAAATAATAACACTATAAAACTTTAATAATATTGTCTGGAAACTTGCTTAAGATCATGAATTAGAACTTTTCAGTCTACATACAAGTTTACTTAAATCTGCTGTAAAATCATGGCGTAACTTCATATCAAAATAAATTATTAATGCCACATTCACTCTAAAAGAATCTTTAAAAATACTAGAAAGAAATATTTATTTCTTCACTATAAACAATCCACTCCTCTTTCAGAGTGAAAACTTTAGTTACCAATTTGGCTTTAAATTCCACAATCTTTCTTTGAAATTCTTTTAATTTTGTACGCCAATTTGCAACTAATGAACTTGTAATCTTTAGGCAAGTAAGTTAGTTTCCAAACACTATGATGTTTCATAAATTGTATATCACCTTTTATGGCATCTAATCACATACTTGATTGAAAATAAGAAACGACATTTATAAATATGTCATTACATCAACCATATAGTGGATATTGTAATCATGCTCTTACAAATAGACTATATAGTCTGATGGTATAACTGATCGTCTTTCCTTAACAAATCTCCTTAATAAAGCTGCAACCACTTCATTATGCACTTGAGAGGTTTAAGAAATTATTATAAACTATATCAAGAATAGTACCTTGAACCTCAACAAGTTTAGTCTATGATACAGGAGATTCCATAATTATCTGTATAGGTAAAGACAAAAATATAGTAACCTCCATCATACTATTATTTTTAATAATCTGATAGCAGTTATCCTCTACAATTACGTCAATATTTAGAAACTTTAGAGTATGTGATTCCATAATTCTTGTACCTTCTTTAGGGTCATAAAATCAATACCCTTTTGAACAATCTAGGTAAGATACAAAATAATTTCGAGTGAATCTTTTGTCAAGATTTTTAGGCATAGTAATTAAGTTACCACCCCAGAATCTACCAAGTATTTGACAAATGACCCTTTAAGTTATTTCGCATTGTCATACTTGCCAAAATACTTATAGCCACTGTTAAACCTGACAACCTTTTAATCATTTACAAGATGTATATGTCATTAAGACTTCAACACAATTTTTGTAGATGTGTCCTAATTTCAATATCAGACAAGACATAATTTCAAGCAACTAAGGCTTCTAACATTTTATAGCAGTGGAATCGGCAAGCAAACATCTTTTCAAGTGTTCCAGAATAGAACGCTTCATGGACAGTAAGCAAATTCAATTGCTCTTTTCTCAAGCAGCAAATCATATGTCCACAACTTAAAATTTGAAGCAGTAAAAATATCAATAATAATGAAGTTATTAATTACAGAAAATGTGACTGAAAATCAAGCAATGTATATAATTAGCATCATGTGAGCACTATGTAACTTGACATACAAGTACACATTCAGAGAGTTACATGCATAATCATAGAATCACCTTCGGGCAGAATACATGACATGCAGTTGTACACTCCCCACATGATAAGGGCTATGAGAATATATTCTAATCTTTGTGAATTCATCACCTTTGGGCATATGAACCATTAGGATCGGTTACTCCTCCACCACACTATCATGTATCCCTCTACGAACTAATACACAATCACCTCCTTTGGGAGTATGATTACGCATTAGACCAGGAGACATCCCAATCATCATACGAGACCGAAATTTCTTAAACCCAATCAAGTGTGCCACTTTGGCAGTCACAACTCAATTGAATTCTTGAAATTCTCTCATACCAAGGATATAATCTTTACTCCTTACATACACCATCTATATGTGATTTTAACTTTAGTGATAGGGGCATCATATCACCAAAATCACATATCATGCTAATTACATTGCTTTATCCATTAATAAAAATTAATCATACATATATATAAATATATATACAGCGAACCTGTTAGATAGATTCCAATGAGATCATTGATCACAGTAACACAAGAAACTTCTCATAACAGAGAATAAAACATCTCTTATACACCCCAATTACATATTACCATAACAATATAAAAAGAATGTTGATCTAAAATATCTCTCACAAATTAACATCAATAGTAATACAGGGTACACCAAATCGACAAGCTTGACAGCTGATCCATTATCACTCATGAGTTCATAGGGCAAAAATGACTCCAAGGCCAACAACTGATTTATTAATCAATTTTAGGTAACAAATATCATTACTTCAACCAGTAGCCTATTAATTGAGTCAAACCAGAGAACCAAATATCTAAAATTTAACAGTAGATACTATTACTCTACATAAATGTTGTCATACTCCTTAACCATAAAAAATATTCAACTTGATAGACATTAACAAGTGACCAGATGAGTTCATGTACAATATGCAGTAACTTAATTGACATGCATTACCCACATTCAATGGAGATGTGTTAATCAGTACATCAGTTTGGTCATGAGTCCTTAAGTCGTCTATTATTCAAAGATTACCAGTGTGTAAAGGAGTATACTTGAGTAACAAAAGTTTCATAATCTTTATTGTTTCTCATCAGCTCAATACATAGATCAAATACAATCTCATACGAATTGTATCTTATTAAGCCAGCTTCAGTTCACAATAAATTTTGATTTTTATTGATGAATCACACATTTTATTATGTGATAACATACTAGTAACCCATCACTTGTATTTCCAAAATCACAGAAAATACAAGAAAAATACGCAAAAATACACTAAAAATACACGTATTTAGGATTTCATATGCAATTTCACATCAATAAAACCATCAAACATATAAAATAAATATACCACAAGATAGGAAATCACCATATGAGTCCAACGCCGCCAACCACTCGCCAAAATAATCTTCCACGCGCCCACACGCGCCGCTTGAGTGCGCGGCGCGTGGCCGCGTGTGGGGGTGCGTGCGGCATCCCCCGGCGACGCGCCGCCGACCCTCTTGCTCGTCTCGTCTCCCCCAATCCAAATTTGTGATTTAATTTAATTTTTATTGAACAAAAAGTCTCGAAAATTACAAATTAGGGCAAGATCAGTACCAATTAAGGCTAATCCATACAAATTATGGTAGATCCATACAAATTAGGGCAAAACCAATTGCGTTCAAATTCTAGGGTTATGGTTGCTCTGATACCACATATTAGACGCAAATTGCGTAATCCCAAGATCTCCATAACTAGAACAAGAACATGCATAATTGAGTAGAAAAATTAACGCACCTGGATCTATCGAACATAGAGCGGAAGCAGAAAAGGGATTACCCACATATAAAGGGGATCCACGCATCAAGTCATTCTCCTCTATTGCCCTCCGTATCACTGGCTCAATGAGGCGGCCCCCTCACATGTAGCGTTAGGTAAACGCCCCTTAGGTGATGATACATGTGAGAATTAGGGTTAGAGGAGAGACTTGAGTACTATTTATAGAGTTTCTAGCCAATCCCCCTCATTACAGGCCATGCTCAACTCAGCCCACACTAGCCAGCCCATATTAGACTAATTAAGAAACATTCTATCTCTCTTTAGACCAACCCTGTTTTACGGTAACCGTAAAAACAGTAAATTACAATATCAATTAATTTAGTCCACATTAGGAAAACTCTTACATCCTAGTCCTTGAACACAAAGAACAGACTCCAATCTGCAATCTCCTGAGGCAACCCACCCAACAACTTGTCTGATGCTGCACAAGAAAGGCAAAAAATATGTATATCTGATGTAAGGACCACAAAACAATAAAACATTTACATTGCGTGAATTACATTTTGGCAATTATAATATAGCAAATTGTTTACTCTATTTTATTGTAAATTAAGATGGTTCCAATGGAACACGCAATAGACGGAGAAGATAAGATGGACGGTTTGACAAACTATGAAATAGCTAAATGAAGCTTCTGTGGGTGCGTGCATGATAATATATAACTATGACCATCTCAAGAATTATGGGGTTGCCCATTATTTAACTCATTCAAGTCGACATACATTGGTGCCTCTTCAAAAAGTCATTTTTTTTAATAGTTTGTTTGTCTGACAGGGGACATTATCTTCTAATATAGTTAGACATTTTATTAGCCTCTCCATGGAGCTCTCAAAGTATATTGCACATCCCTTAATACAAATTTGAAGAAAAATAGATTAATATTGGACATTTTAAATAAGTTTATCCACACTTTCCTTTTACATAAATCACAAAAGTTCAAAACAAGATTTCTTTCAGAAAAGAATGAAGGAGATGGAGAAGGGTTTTCAGTAACATACGATCCAGGAGGAAAAAAAAGGTTTCTTTTAAGAATACTGATATGCAGAATTAAAGAAAACAAAGTAATAATGAAATTTTTATTGGCTTCTCCCGAGAGAGAAATGAAAAAACATAAATAACATGCAAAATCATTATACGACTTATACAACGATAAGTGAGAAATCGAGAGATCAATCCATTCTCCTGTGGTTGCATAGAGAACACTAAAGCATTACCACATCAAGTGAGTTAGAAGAATGGAATAAATCTGCCACATAAAAGAAAAAGTTAATGCCCTAATAGAAAAAAAAATAATTATACTAATTTATTCTTATAATCAAATTCATTAACAGATTACTCAAATAGAGAATTTTTACCAGAAAAATGTATCAGAACAGCAAAATGCTCTCCAAAGGAGACCGAGATTTGATTTACGAGAATCGTCACGGCCAGAATGGTCATAGGAAGTTTGAATTCATATGCGTCTGAGTCCGAGTAAGAATATTATCCTAATGTGAAACTACCCATTAAAACTTAAGGAATAGACTTTAAACGGATTGAGATAGCATGTTGAGAAGTTAAGCCTATTTAATATTGACATGAACAACATTCATCTTTTAGGCGTAAGAAGAGAATATTCTAAAATAAAATAAAAAAATTGAAGCAGGTTCCTTTTCAATCTTGCATGCATTTATTTTGAAGAAAATGAATGATTTGTAAAACTTTTTCTTGGAAATGATTGTTTGTATCGCTTAAATAATTAATCAATGAAAAAATTTTAACTATTGACGACAATTTGTGTTTAAAATTTTTTATGGATGATGAAGATATTTTTTGTTCATTCACTACAAGTGATCATTTTTTGAAAAATATTTTAGAAGTCTTTCATTTTTCACCAAACTTTATTAGCCAATGTATATATTTTCATTATTTGAACGCATTTGAGTAACTTTTTTGCTTTCAAAATAGTGAACAAAAACATTCATGGTTTATCCAACCTAGAGGTTGGCAAACAAAATTCCAAAGATGATTTTTTTTTTTTTTGGACCTAATATTGGTTTACTGTGTTCAGAAATTCCAAATTGATTCTAATATGGAACCAGAAGAGTTCAGAAATTATTTAGGGAATTTGTACATTTTCAAATATATGCCAATTTCATTGAACTAGAAAGCTTCTTGTTCTATTTCATCGTACTGTACAAGGCCTCTTAAATATTCAGATAGGAATGACAGACATGCCCATAGGGAAATGAATATCATCAAGTTCTTACACTTTGGAAAGTGGTATCTGTCATACGATGGGATTGATATGATTATGAAATTCTTTTGTCTAATTTCATTAGGCTTTTCAAGATTTTTTTTTTTTTTGTCAGGAACAGGCGATATATTATATAAAAGTAGCATTACAACCAGGACTAGAATTATCAAATGCTAAGATATCGAGCAAAGGAGACAGGGGAAAGGAAGCCCAAGAAGGCATCAAAAGACCATTGTCATGGGCCCTAGTAGCCCAGTCCGCAGCAGCATTGGCTGTTCTACGGCAAAACCTAAATTGCGACTGGACGAGGCGAGGGAGAAGGACAGCAGCTTCGGCAATGAAAGGGCGAACCTCCCATGACAACAGATGAGGATCTTTCACTGCTTCCACCAAAACAAGGTAGTCGGATTCAATGATCACGGGATCGGAGGTCCGGTTTGAGTTGATCAAATGGTTAAGAGTGAAGCACAGTGCTTGAGCTTCCACCTGCAAAGCAGAGGACGCAGGTACGGTCTTTGTAAGCCCTTCAATGATATATCCTTTATAATCTTTGCAAATGAAGGCGACTGATCCTCGATCACTGCCTGGCTTGAAAGCCCCATCAACATTCATCTTCAGAATTCCAGGATCAGGCGGACGCCATAAGCTATCTAGATCTAGAGGTGGCCGATCCACAAAAGCAGAAGAGATGACAGCAGTACAGGCCTGACTTTGAGCTTCAGCTATAACATAGGATGGAGCAGGAGTCTGATGGCGAAAAATAAACCTATTGCAGGACTTCCAGATATTCCACAGTAGCGTGGCGATGAGCGCAGATCCAGGTAACTTTTTTTTATGAGCAAGTATGGTAGCTAGCCAGTCTTCAATGCGTGTAATTTCTATTGGTTGTATGGGATAGTTGATTTGGGGGTGAGACCAGATCTAGGAAGTCCAAGGACACAACAAAAATAGATGCTCTGATGTTTCGAGTTGTTTGACTGAACATAGGGTGCAAACGGGATCGGGGCAGAGTTTTCGTCGAAACAGGTTAACCCTAGTGGGAAGGGCATTTTTGCATAATGACCAAATGAAAATTTTAACTTTGGGAGGGATTTGGAGTCTCCATATTTGCCTCCATAAGATGTCAGGTGGCTGGTAAGATGAAGAGGGCTTAGATATAGGATTGCAGAGACTATCCTGGCTAAGAATAGAATAAGCACTTTTAACAGTATAATTTCCTTGAGATGTACACGACCAAATAATCTTGTCAGATGCAAATCCTAGTCTAATAGGAATCTTGATAATTTCTGCGATAGTAGTGCTATCAAACAAACTATTCAGTAAGCTCAGATTCCAGAGGTTAGTATTAGAATCAATCAGCTCAGATACCTTTTTAGGTTCCTATTCAGCAGCAGAGCCTCCTATTCTGCCTTTAGGTAGCCACTGGTCTTCTCTAATTCGGATGCTAGAGCCATCGCCCACAGACCATCGAGTTGAAGGTAATATAGATTCCCTGCCAATAAGGATACTCTGCCAACCCCAGGAAGAACGATTCCCTTTTGAGGCTGATAGAAAATCTCCTGAATGAAAATACAGCCCTTTGAACAGATTCGCCCATAATGAAGTAGGCTGAGTTAAGAGATGCCAAGCCTGTTTACCCAACATAGCTTTATTAAAAGCCACAAGGTCACGAAACCCAAGACCACCCATCTGTTTTCCAGTCTTTAAAACTTCCCAACTTTTCCAATGGATTCCAGATTTTCGACTATCATTTTGCCACCAAAATCTTGCTATCTTTTTTTCAATGGATTTACAAAGCGAGACAGGGATCTTAAAAATAGACATAGCAAACTGAGGTATTGCCTGCACAACACTTTTAATGAGAATTTCTTTACCACCCTTAGAAATAAGACTCTCTTTCCATCCATCTAACTTAGCATTGACTTTCCCTAGTATCCAAGCAAACATTTCTCATTTAGATTTGCCCCAATCCGACGGGATCCCAAGGTATCTTCCTGTTTTAGCTAAGACTGGGATTCGAAGTTCCTGTGCTAAGTTATCTTGTAGTAGGGGGCATCCTTTGCTACAGAAAATACCTGATTTGTTTCGATTTATTAATTGTCCCGTAGCTATACAGTATTGATTGAGAATAGTGGCTAGCTCGTGACATTCTTGCCTTGATCCATCTAAGAAGAATATAGCATCGTCGGCAAAAAACAAGTGAGTCAACATAGGGCAGCAACTGTTAAATTGGATACCTTTCAGATTACCCATATTAAGAGCTTGATGGATGAGAGTACTTAACATGTTTGCCATTAGAATAAAGATATAAGGTGATAAAGGATCTCCCTATCGAATCCCCCTTGATGGTTGGAAATATTGTAGCTAAGTGCCATTGAATTTGACACTAAAGGAAACAGTAGTAATGCACTGCATAGTCCATTGAACCCAAATAGGATGAAAACCTAACCTGGATAGATAGTCTTTGAGAAAGTCCCACTCAACACGGTCGTAGGCTTCCGACATGTCCATCTTGACCACAGCCTGGAATTTTTTCTTTCTAGGTCGTGTCTTAAGCTGATGTAGAGTCTCCTGCACAATTAAAATGTTGTCTTGTATTTGACGGCCACTAACAAATGCACTTTGTTCCATAGAAATGAGGTCAGGCAGGAAAGGCTTTAGTCTATTGGCTAACACCTTAGAAATAATCTTATAGGCGAAATTACAGAGGCTAATGGGTCGATACTGATCCAAACATTCTGGATTAGGGACTTTCGGTATGAGAGTTATGATAGTCTTGTTGAGATCAGGGGGTAATAAACCAGAATGGAAAAACTTCTGCACCAAGGAAAATATGTCTTCTTTTAAGATAGGCCAATACTAATGGTAAAATGATCAACTAAAACCGTCGGGACCGGGGGCCTTGGATTTCCCTAGCTGAAAAACAGCGGTGCGAACTTCCTCTTGAGTAACATCATAAATAAGTTGTTGGTTCATAGCCTCAGTCACAACACACTCACATTGTTGTAGGATAGGCCCATAGTCATGAGTGCCTTTAGATTTATAGATTGTAGAAAAAAATTCCAGAGTCATGTCTTTAAGAAACTGATCATCTCGAACCCATCTCTGTTGTGCATCCATTAGCATTCTGATTCGATTTCTGTTTCGCCTTTGAATAGTAGTGGCATGAAAAAACTTTGTATTTTTATCACCCCACCGAAGCCATTTAATCCGTGATCTCATTGCCCAATACTGTTCTTCCTGCTGCCATGCACTATGGAGTAAATTTTTTAGCTCAGAGATTTTTTGTTGATCCATTGTAGTGGTATTCTGGTTAGTTAACAACCGAATTTGCTGCTGTAAGGAGTTAATCTGCTCGTTTGCTTTTGAAAAAGTTTTTTTACTCCACCTCCGAAGAGCCCCACCGACTTGTTGAAGCATCTTTGGCAGGTGATAGCCCTTTGCCCCAGTTGAAGCCCAAGCTGTGTCGATGACTCCTTGACATTCTGGATGCTGCAACCAATATGCTTCGAAATAAAAGGTCTTCTCGTTTCTGTGTTTGGTAGCTTCGGTTGAAAGAATCAGCGGACTGTGATCCGAACCGACTACTGGTAAAGCATATACTTCTGCCTTAGAAAAAGCAATCCTCCAGGTCCAATTACAAAGAACCCTATCCAGTCTCTCTTTAACCAACTCATTCCCCTCACGGTAATTCATCTAGGTAAAAGCGCATCCCTTACTGTCGATATCCATTAATGCACAATCATGTAGTACCTCTCTAAAAGTTTGCATTCGACGAAAATCAGGGGGGCGTTTGCCTACTTTCTCCCAAGGATAGGCAATTTCGTTGAAGTCTCCGGTGCAAATCCAAGGTAATGAGTTGATGGATGCAATTCGACGGAGGGCTGTCCAAAAGGCCTGACGAGATTGAGGAGTTGCTGGAGCATGAACACAGGTGAGTCTCATAGTAGTACCTTTCCCATATTCAGTGCATATAGTATCGATAAAGTCGGCTGTAGAGAGTTCCACCTGAAGAGAAATGTGGGTTTGCCAAAAGATAGCCAATCCCCCTGCGAAGCCTACTAGGTTAACTATATAAGAAAAAGGGAACTTAAGTTAACGCTGCATCTTAGAAAGAAACGACTCGCGGTTCTTGGTTTCCATTAAAAAAAAGGACATATGGCCTGTCTTTGGCCACTAGGGCCTTTAGTGCATGAACTGTCAGGGAAGAGGCCAATCCCTGACAGTTCCAACATAAAAGCTTCAATGTTCAACCGGTGGCTTTTTAGGGCAAGCCACCTCAGCCCGATTTTGAACTTCGTCTTCCATTAAAACAGGAGTATCCAATAAATTGCTATCATCAATGAAATCCAATCCATGGGTACCAGTATCATATGGATTATATCGTTTCAGTTTCTTCGATGACCCTGTTTTGGTTACAACACGAGATGGTTTATTCTTCTTGACATTCATAGGCCGTTGAACCATGTGTTGTTGGACATTGCACAGCACAGATGGTAGAACAGGGGTCGTGATCACAACACCTCTGGTGTATTCTATATAGGGAGGAGGGATGGTAGAAGAATCCTGATAAGTCCTCACAACGTTCCCTGTGTCGACAAGCGGTAAGTCCTGGTGCCTTGATTCAATTCTGGTCTTAGTAAAATGTGGACTACTGAAGTCGTTCTTGTAATTTTCTGGTAGGATGCCTTTCTATTTGGATGAGCCCGGAATTAGATCAGTAGTGAGTTGCTTTCGGCTTTCAGTAACTACCTGATAGTCGACCTTTGATGTAATGACTTCCGGTGGGGGTAGAGCATGGACTTGTGAATTTACGAATGGAGGAGTTTCTGGCACAACATCATCCGTGTCGTCAGAAAGAGGCCTGCCTGCATAGAAAGTATGCCAATACAGACTGTACTGATTAACTTCAGCTCTCAACCAGTGACCGAAGGCCATCTTCTCTTTACCTTCCATCTTAGCTTCGGTAAAAGGTATTGTCGGACAGTACATGGCATAATGTCCCATGATGCCACATGAATAACAAAAGTGGGGAAGCTGTTCATAACGAAAATCGAGCCAGAGTGCTTTGCCTGCAAGCCGAATTAATTGGCCAGGTTTTAAAGGTTCACTTAAGGTAAGTTCTACCCTAACCCGACCAATTTTTGAAGTAGTTCCATCTTTGGTATCAAACTGACCTTCCAACATTCTTCCAATACTCCTAACTGCTCTGCTTAATATTTGGGTTGTGCACCATTCCAGGGGAAGGCCAAGTACTTGGACCCAAAATGCACATTTCGAAAAATCGTAACAGTGAAGAGGTGTGTTCGGCTTCCAGGGTTGAAACAGCGCCAAATTGTTAGAAAAATGCCAAGGTCCTCCCGCTTCTATTTTTTTTTTTATCACTTTCAAACTTAAATTTTGCAATATAGATATCCATTCCTTGTTGGGTGATTTGAACAGAATCTGTGCGCCATGCACGCTGCATTGCACTCTGAAATGCTGGTAGGTTAATCGATGAGTTTGATAAAACCTTACCAACTAACATCTGACGACATTCGTCAAGTTTTTCCAATGGAGGCACCTCATCCCATGTGTCGATGTCCTGCTCAGCCCATAGCCGACCCAATCTGTTACAAAGAGCAGCAATACGAGCTCACTCTTCCTTTTCGGGGAATTCCATGAAGCCAGTCGGAATTCAGAATTCTGAGGAGGTAATAGCTGAATTCCGCATGTTATAGGGTAACAGAAGTGATGGGAGCAATGTCTATTTGAAACAGAAAGATAATGAACTTAAATATGCAGTAGAGAAGAAATGAAGTGAACAGAATTGAAGGTGGATAAGGGCAACAGCAGCAAAACCAGCATCTTCACCATGCCAAAGAAGAATCGGCGACATGCAAGTAGATAGGAAGAGTGGGAGGGGTCGAAGAGTTCATGGCTCGATAGAGAAGAAACATCCAACGAGATGCAGACAAGAAAACTGAAAGATAATAACCCGAAGAATACGGGTCAATGGCAAAGGAAGGTGATGACCTTCGAGGGGACAGATTAGAGGTGAAGAGTGGAAGTGAAAGTTAGGGTTTGGAGGTAAATTGATGGAAAACTACCATGAATGGTAGAAGAAAACTCTGCATTGTGAGAGTTGTACTCTGCATCAACAAGACCTCCTCCACCGCCCCCAGATGAACTATTTAAGTTATGCTCTCCATAAATTTTATTTTGGTGATCCTTGCAAAATTTAGATCTCAAAGTCAGAATTCAAGAGAAAAATATTGGAAGATCTGCCGCATGTTTGTAATCGTTTTATAAATAGACTGTGCTTTTCAGGATTAGTGCAGATTTAGTGTAGAAAGATCATGATAGTTTTTGGTATTGGGCCATGTTATATTATTCTCATAGCAGACAAATTTTTAATAATTTTTGTGAATGGATGCTTTATTTGATCAGAATTGGGGGTCACTAAAATTAAGATGAATCACATGTGGTAACTCTCACTCTATTTCCACCCTTTAAATAGCTTTAGATACACTCTAGAGTTTAAATGGTTCAAAATAGCCTTCGTTGAGACCCCATTAGTGGTAAAATTGATGAAAAAGAAACAAACAAAAAAAAAAGACCAATCAATCTAATGGCTTTTATAAACCTTTCTTAAACTACATTTCTTCTTGTTTTATGTTCAAATTAGAGAAGTCTACATGTCAGTTGCTTTTTTACAAGAATTGTCTAAGATTCAAGTATTTTAATACATGCAATGATTGGGATTCTAATTTAAACGAATAATAATAAAGTACATTTATTTACAATGTTTTTCTAAAGTTCAATTCGAGATAACCCTTTGTAATATACAATTCATTAATTTAAGTTTTTAATAAGGAAATTCTCTAGTTAAATTTTTCACCTCTTTATGGGATAAGTGCATTAGAATCCTAAAACTTATCATGAAATTGCAATTGAGTCCTCAAACTTTTTCAAAAGTGCAATTAAGCCATAAAACTTACAAAGAAAGTGAAATTGACTCTTAAAATTTTCAAAAAGTGTAATGAAGTCATAAAACTTCCAAAAAGTGCAATCAATGGAAGTTTTAGGACTCGATTATACTTTAATGATATGTTTTAGAACTTGATTATACCTTTTGAAAATTTTAATACTCAATTACACTTTCGTGAGAAGTTTTAGAACTTGATTATATTTTTTTAAAGTTTTAAAACTTAATTGCACTTTCATGATAAATTTTATGGCTTCTAATGTACTTATCCTTGTTATGAAATATATGAATGGATAGAATACATGAATGAATATTCTTTATATTCATCTTATCCAATGTACTTATTATGGTACATTTGTATCAAATGTTCTAAGTACATCTCCCTATACAATGAACATTCGTCTCCCTTGTCCTGTACATGTATCATTCGATACATTGATATTAATGATAAGTACATTCTTGTTCACCTATAAATAGGAGTTTAGTTTTGATGTACAATATACAATCACACAGAAACACGACAGTGAAATACTAGAAATAAAACTCTCTCATCTTGCTACTATCTCTAATGTTCACTTGCTTTCTCTTCTTTAATCTCTTCTCTATTATATATTCGCCATGCGATATTTTACAACACGTTATCAGCACGAGGATCTACTGATTGAATAAGTAATTTTTGCAAGCACGAAGATTTACCGACTGAGTAAGTAATTTTTGCAATGTGTATATTCTTATTATTGATCAACTTATACTTCATCTTCTTCTATCAATTCTTCATTTTTATTTTTCTTGGCCCGAAGCCAAAATTTTAAATCTAAAAGTATCATTCTGCTCCTTGTTGACACCTAAATTTTTGCCCAATCATTTAGTAATTAGTTACATAAAAAAAATAAAAATAAAAAATAAAAAATATCAAAATTGCATTTCATGTAGTCGCATTTGCATCGGTACTAAAAGGGCAACAAGACGCAGCGGCTCGTGGTCGATAATATTCACAAAAGGATTGTCTCTCTCTCATTAATGCATGCATTAATTCGGCGGACGTCCATTGTCTCTCGTCATTAATGCATGGGCCCTCGAGCGAAGGTGGTCTTTCTCTCTTGCTAGTATGAAAACACACAATGAAAGTCAGAAAAATAGAAGAAAGAAGAGTGCTTAACGTCCATTGTCTCTCCTCATTAATGCCTGCACATGCACGCATTAAATGGGCGCATGAAAATTCTAGAGAAGCCACAACCGTGAGAAAGAAGACTTCTGCACACGCGGAAATTTTGGGGAAAGCCTGCAAGAGGATAGGCCAGCATTTTCATAGTACTTTCCTTCCCAGATCGGTGGCCACCATATTTGAAAAAAAGAACCAAACTTGAACAAGCAAAGAAAAGTCACGGCTGCCCTTTTTTTCACCTCTTCACATTAATGTCATTTGTTGCCTATAAATAAGCAAGGATCCTTGGCTTAAAAAGGGGGGGCATTCACTGGAGAGGTTTCGTGAGAGATTAAAAAGAGAGAGTCCGTAGAGAGACACAGGAGTTGAGAAAAAAGAAGAGATTAAAAAAACTCTTGTCGAAAGCAAAATGAAAAATTTCCTTGAGAGGATTGGGAGAGCTATTTCAAAAAAGAGAGACGGTGTGGAGAGTTTGCAAAAGAAAATATGAAGTCGGGGGAGAGGATAAACCCAAAAAAAAGAAGGGAAAAAGCGAGAGAGTGAGACGTGAGAGAGAGAGGAGAAAAAAAGAAAACATAAAAAAAAAAGCAAAGACAAGAACTTGTTCATCTTCTCCAGGAGTTCTTCTTTGCTAAACTTCCACTTGGTTTCTACTACTCCACCCCGTCCACGCACCATCGCCGCACCTCCTCCTCCGCCGAGCCACCACACCGCCGGCCGCCCCGTGCGAGCACCACCCACGAGCCCGCGCCGCCCTCGTCGCTCCCGTTGTGGTTGCGACAACCCGCAGCTCCAACCGCTCGAAGTTCCGCTGCCGTGACCGTCTCCCACCACAGCATCTCCACCGCGAGCATCCTCACCGCACACCTTGCGAGCGCTCACCCACGAGATCTGCAGCCGAGCTCCCCGCTTCCGCCCCCGCTCGCCATCTCCGAGCATCACCGTCTCCGCGCGATCGGACGCCGGTTGCCGCAAAGCACCACCCGAAGTTCCGAGCTCCTCGCCAAGACCCCGCTCCACATCGCCTCGCTCGCTTGTCTCCGCCCACACCACGCGACGACCCCGAGCCACCGGGTCCGCTCGTCGCCCCCGCTGCGTCGCCGCCGATCTGCGCGCCCAACGCCCCTTCTCCACCTCCCGCGTCGCTCCGCCCGCCTCGGCCAAACGTCCCCTCAGTTCACCGATCGTTCTTGCCGCCCATTGCCAAGCCGCCACACGCCCTCTGCGTTGGTCCGCGAGCCGACGCCGATCCCCTCTCCGAGTGACGCCGTTGCAGCCGGAGCCGCGACCCAGATACGCTCAGCACTGCACTTCCGCCGCCGATCCGCTGCGAGCTTTCGACGGTTGCCGGCTCGCCCTTCGCCGGAGCTTCGACGCCCGCCGCCCCTCACCGGAACGCGGTGACCACCACCCTTGGCTGCGCACCTCCACGAAGGCGCCAAATCGTGCGTGGGAAAAGAGAAAAAAAGACAACAAAAAAGAAAAAAGCAAAAGGGGAACATTAGGTAGTTTTTTTTTTATTATCTTATCTTTATTTTTTATATAGTTTATAGTTTGTTTTTATATAGTTTTTTTAGTGTGATTATTCATTAATGCATGATTGAGGTTCCAATGTGAAATAACCCCTCAAACTAGGGATTAGGAGTTTGATTTTCGCGCCCGAAATCCGACTCATGATCTCATACAAAAATCGACAATCCAATCTCATGCCCGAGATTCGATTCGCGATTTAATTTAAAATTGACCAACCCGATCTCATGTGCGAGATATGGTTCGTCAATTTTGGGTATTAATCTTATCTTGATTGAATTGGATATTTTGCATAAAAAAATTTCAAAAAAAAATGCAAGTTAAATTAGGGCTAGGGTTAGCATATTTAGTTATTTCGTTTTTTAAAAAAAATGCATTCAGGATATTAGTTTTTCTTAAGGATTGCACTAGTCAATTTAGAATAGGATTTTTGATTTTAAATTTTTATAAAAAAAATCCCCAAAAATAATTAATTAATTAATTTATGGTGCTAGTTTTTTTTTAGGTTGCATGTTTAATTGTGTGCAAACATGTCTCTTTTTTTTTTAAAATTTTGAATTTATATATAAAAAAACAAACATAAAAAAAATCATCATGCATATTAGAATAGAATTGCATATCTCATAAATTAATTTCAATTTTTAGGATAAATTGCACTTGTAGGAAAAGAAATATCATGGGCACGTTTGTATGATTAGGCTCATTTAATTAAAAATTGCCCGTCATTATAATTAGGTCATTTTGATTTGCATATTTAATTATTGCATGTTCATTAAGAAAACACAAGAAAAATACTTTACTTATGTCATGTAGTTTAGAAAACATTGTCATGACATTCCATGTTAGATTAGTAGCATGCATTGCATATTGCATGATTCTCATTAAACAAGTAAAAACCAAAAAAAGAAGAAGGGGAATTTCCCTGTTAATTAGAAATCATATCTAGGTCTGTTAATGTGAATTCTGATCTAATAATGCAGATGCTTTCGTTGCTATGAGGTAAGTCCTGCAATTTATTCATCGCTTTCTTGGGTGTTAAATTGGTGGTTTGCGTGTCCGCATGATCACCTCACATGTTAGGAAAGTGAATTAAAATCAATCCAAGCTGCCTGCAAAACATGTTTTTTTAAAAAAGAAAGGTACCGAAATGGCGTTAGAGAAATCTAGCGTAACCAAGTCCCCGAACTCATTTAATCTCGGTTCGTAGGAGTAAAGTAATTCTCACATTACTTTACTTGGGTTTCTAATCGACCCACCAAAAATAGATTAGTGGCGACTCCTAATTGAAAAATCAATTCCATGTTAAGAATTTGAACCTAAGTCGCGAATTGATATGGGTTTGGGAGAGCCCGAGCTAAGTTTAGGCTTAGCAATCCATTAGCCGAACCCTTAGGTGGTCCAACCTGCTACGGGGAGGTCGCGACAGCTTGGCGACTCTGCTGGGGACTTGAGTTGAAACTCTTAGTAGACTTATGCCAATTTTCTTTTTGAAAAATATTTTGTTTGGCAGCGAGGATTCCAGGTATGTCCCTAACATTTAAGGTGTTAAATGTTCTTGCAGGATAGGAGGTATAAGGGGAAGTGTTTGCTAACCTTTGTTTTGTAGGGATGTGTAGGAATGTATGGTTTATTTTCATAAACGAAGTGTTGTTTGATATAAATTGCCGTGCATGCCTTGCATCTAGCACTACACTATTGCACACACAACCCGCCGTCGGACCTGGGTCGCATAGGATCATCTAGGATGGTATTGAGATGGATACCACTTCGACCACATGCCCGCGGTATGAGTCGCCCATCTCAATCCCGAAGTTTCTTTTCTGGCGTCAAGAGTACCCACCTCGGTTCGCATGCCCGCAACCCAAGTCGGCTCTTTGACCAAGCCGAAGTCATGAGAACCCGACTTAGTTCGCACACCCGCGGCTAGTCTGGTCATTCTTGTGGCTTCACTTTGTTAAGCCTTATAGACTCGAAATCGAGCCACTTACCATGCGCATGTCTATGTGATTGCCCCTTGTTTATTGGTAAAGTAAGTTTTCCATATTCGCACTCTTGCAATCTACTTACTTTATTATATCATTTTGTCGGTCCATGGCATTAGGATTGTCCTGAGTCTTGATCAATATACAATGGGAATACCGGACATTCGAATTATTCTCCCTCCAAAGGAAGAGCTTAGCGCATGGTGGGACAAGTTAGACCAAGCTGGCCGTCAATTTGTAGAGTCACACATTAGTCGACTACTTCCATTGCTGCGTATCAACATCCATGGCGGCCTCATCCAAGCACTTGCTCATTGTTGGTGCCCCGAGACTTCTACTTTCATCTTCGGCGGTAAGCATGAACTCACGCCCACCTTGGAAGAGTATAGCATTGTCATAGGAAAATCCTTGAAAGCTGAATTAATTAGCCCGCCTATAGGAATAGACCCTGTTGTGGCCTTATCCGATTTTTTGAGAATTAAGGAGGACAATGTAAGAAAGGTTTTAAAAGCTCACCGCAATACATGTCATTTATCTTTTCTAAAAGAATGTTTTGAAAATGGCAATTCATTTCAAATGAGAAGGGTTTTCCTTTTAGCTTTCTTTGGTTTTATACTTTTTCCTCATTGCAAGAATGCTATTAACCCTTTGATGGCTCACTTAGTTGAACAAGTGTTGGGAGGAAAAAATTTCGTAAACACTATTTTGGCTGAAACCTTTCTTTCCCTCACTCGATTTAAAGGAAGCGGTGATAAGACCTTCCATTCATCTCCTGAGCTTTTGCAAATTTGGTTTCTTTCTCATATAAAAGGGTTTGGTGGTTCAATGACTATACATGATGTTAATAACTCTAATCACCCTATTATGAGATTTGAGAACAACCAAAAACATGCACCGGATTACCATTATTCTAGATGGCTAGCTTTCATGAAAAAACCGACTTCCAAGGGTTTCCTATGGCATGCTAAGTGGTTCCAAGTTCGTGTGGCAAGACTTTCATGTGGAGGTGTTGGCCCAATCCCGCTACTGGGATTCATTGGAGCAACGGAGTACTATCCAACTAGAGTGACCCGTCAGTATCAAGTTGTGCAAGAGCTTCCCCCAGCATTGCAAGTAGATCCACTCCAAGCCAACTTTGTTGATGGAGACCGAGACCATGAAGATTCCATTCTCACAATTAAATCAATGTGGGATATGTGCCAGCCACGAAAACTCAAGTGGCCGGAGGAGGAACTGAAGGGCAAAGAAATGAAGTACTATGCCTCAATTAAGTACATTCAACAACACAAAATTCCAGAGGAGTTACTTCCAAAGATACCGAGGTGCCCGAAGATCACCAACCACGCGAGAATAAACGCCTCAAAAGGGTTGCTGAAAAAGCTCAAGAGGAGAATAAGCGATTGCGCCGAGTGGTGTCCCGAGTGTATATTGATCAAGCTAGATGAAGTGTTTAAGCCAATCTTGTTGTTTTCATTTCTAGATTAATGTTTAGGAAGTTGAGTCATTTACTTTCCTAGTTTGTTTGTTTAGGGCATTTTAAACTTTTATTTCATTAATGAAGTGCTTGAATCAATCTTGCTTCTATTTTTAGGATTGTCAAAAACTCCATTAATGAATAAAAGTTTAGACCCTTGCCATGGACCGGTGTGTTTCATATGAGATACTTATTTTTTTGTTTGTTTCTTCAAATCAGGTGATAACGGATCCTCCACGTTCGCCTATCATTACACGATCAAGAGCAAAAATGGCCGACCAAACGAAATGCGTGATCGTATGACCGCCATGGAAAACCAACTCCCAGGTTGCTCACTTTTATGCAACTTATGACAGATCAAATGCAATCACTCCAAGTGAATCAGACTCTTGCACCCACTCTCCCCGAGATAGTAGTCCCAAAGCAGACGGACAAGGCCCAAATGGGTGATGACGACATGCCTGAGCTGGAGGATGACCCACTGTTCGTCACTGCTGAAAAAGCTAAGCCCGACAATGTCCCTAAGATGGAGCAAGATGAACGCTTCGCCAAACTTGAAGAAAAACTGAAACAATTGCAAGAGTCGCAGAATTCACTCCCGTTTGACTTGTCAATTTATGAGAAGGTCAAAATGCCAAAGAAGTTTAAGATGCCGGAGTTTGAGAAATACGACGGTACTTCCTGCCCAAAAGCTCATTTGCAGATGTACCACGTACGCATGGCCCAATACGTCAAGAACGAGCCTCTCATGATCCAATCGTTTCATGCAAGCTTGATCGGGCCCGCACTCAACCGGTACATAATGAAAAATGTAAACCTTCTCGACACTGGAATGATGTGGCCGATGCTTTCCTAAAGCGTATAAGTTCAACATGGACATTTCACCTTCCCGAGAGGATCTTGAGCGGATGGAGAAAAGAAAAGTGAGTCATTTAAGGAGTATCTTGTAAGGTGGCGAAACTTGGCAGCTCAAATCACTCCCGAGCCTACAAACAATGAGTTAATGAAGTTGTTCGTCAAGACTCTCCCGTATGAGTTCCGTAACCGGATGGCTAGCACATATGTTGAGAACTTCAACCAACTTATCCCAGTGGGTGAGCATATCGAAATGGGGCTAAGGGATGGATGGTTCAATGAATCGACTCATCAAGGCAAAAGGTTCACCATGAAGAAAGACAAAGAACCAGCCACTGAAATCAATGTTGCATATGCGCAACCAGCCCCTAGTAAGCCTCAGATGGTTCGTATCCCTGGGAATCAGCAAGATGGAGGCAGAGTGCCTGCACCGCGGCAATTCACCAAAAGGCAGTTCTCTCCTCTTCCTGGCTCTCTATCTCAGGTCCTGCCGATACTCCAAAAGAAGGGATTGATCTCCCATGAACCAAAGCGACCCAATGCTGAAAAATTCTCTAACTATGATCCCTCCAAAAAATGTGAGTATCATACGGGAGAGGTCGGCCATTCAACTGATGAATGTTTGACTTTGAAGCACAAGATCCAAAATTTATTGGATACTAAGGCATTTTCTTTCCGTACCACCCAACCAAATGTCAAAAAGAATCCGTTGCCGGAACATCAGGGAAACGTGAAAGCAATCTTTGAGTTCAATACTGGCAAAAAGATGAACTTAAAGGTGTCTGTCAAAGATATCTATGGCGGATTAGTTAGAGTTGGTTACTATTCGATAGATGAGAATCCTCCCTTTCCTATCATGAAGGAAAGGGTTCAAGAAATGGTTAAGACTGGCGTGATCGTATATGCTGACCAAGCTGGAATAGTGTCAACTATCTCCGAAGTCATCATTGATTGGGAAAAAGAATTTGCTAAGCTAAGTGTTGAAAAGAGTGAACCAGATCCATTGATCGAGGACATGCCCCCACTTGAGGACGCCTCCGACCATGAAGAACTGATAGTGGAAATGCCTTCAACTAATGAAGAAATAATTATTGAGATGCCCCAGTTGTATGAGTACAAGGATAACAAAGCAGTCCCCTGGTCATACGAGCTAGATGTTGACCTGATTACAAGGTCTGGTCGGACCTATGCTCAAGCTAATGCCCAACCCGCAAAGCCGATTCGATGAAGAGGCCAACGAATTTCTGGTTATAATCAAAGCAAGTGAGTATAACGTGGTCGACCAGTTGTGGAAATTGCCCGCTCAAATCTCTTTACTTGAACTCTTGCAAACGTCTCCTACGCATCAAAAGTCTCTAATGAAGGTTTTGAGTGAAGTTCATGTACCAGAGACAATTGAGGTAAATAGGTTGGAGGAATTTGTAGGGTCGATTCTTCTTAAGGATTTAATAGCCTTTTTCGATGAAGAATTCCCTCTTGAGGGAGGGGACATACTAAGGCATTATATATATCCGTCAAGTGCAAGGCTTCCCCTGTGGCTCGAGTACTCATTGATAATGGGTCTGCCTTGAATATCTGTCCATTGGCGACTCTTCACCGCCTGAAAATAGATCCTTCAAAAATAAATGCTGCAAAGACCTCCGTCCGAGCTTTTGATGGTACGAGAAAGGAGGTGATAGGGGAGACCCACCTTGAACTGCAAATAGGACCGGTGATGTTCAACGTCCTTTTTCCAGGTGATGGACATTCCTACCGCATTCAATTTCCTATTGGGGCGTCCTTGGATTCATACTGCTGGAGCTGTGCCATCAAGTCTCCACCAAAGCGTGAAATTTGTTGTCAAAGGAAAGCTAGTCATTGTTCATGGCGAGAAGGATCATCGGATCTATCATGAGACGGCCATCCCCTATGTCGAGCCGGAACGTAGGGAGGAGTCAAGTTATCAATCGTTCGAGCTTGTATCCACTATTCATGCATCTCGAGGATCGACAGCACCCATCCCGGATGTGTCAAATGCTGCGGTTATGGTAGCAAGAGTGATGGTTGGAAATTGCTTTATTCCTGGCCGTGGACTTGGTAAAAAAGAGCAGGGTATCTGGAATCCTATTGAAGCCCCTCGAAGGTCTCGTTCCGCCGGATTATGGTACCATGGAAAAGGTGGAAGACATGAGCAAGAGAGGAAAAACTCATTACTCCTCAGTATCCGCGAGACATTCCCCGGCCCTGCTAGAATGATGCATGATGAGGGAGGAGTGATCGACACCCGAAGTATCGTGCTCGATGGATGGAGTGGCATGGACGACCCGACAACTTCAAAGACAGAGGATCCAGATGATGGGATGGAAGGGATCACGACTCTATTCGATGATCTCCTCATAGGTGCCATTGACGAAGAACCATCGGAGGAAATGGGTGCTGGCCCACAAGAGTAACACATTTACTTTTCCGCCCTCCCCGCGTGGGAATCTTATTGCTTTTAGGATTTGATGTTTTCTAGGGTTTGCTTATCGTATTTTGCATATCGTTTGTCAAGAATGGATGTTTGCTAGGGTTTGATTGTTAGGGTTTCATTTCACTTTGATTGTCGCACTTTTCAATCCAATAAATGTAATTTTGTTGATGAATATCAATTACAATTACGAGTTTTATTTTGAGGGCATGATGGGGTATACCAAACCAGCCCGTTGATGATATCCAACCGTTGAAAGAAAAGAAAAATCCAAGGAGAATTCGAGGCCTAGGCTTCATCATGCTTCCTCGTGACAAAAAGTTTTTCCAAAATATTTTGCCAAAATTTTTTAAATAAAATAAAAAATTTGAAAAAAAAAAAAAAAATTCAAAAGAAAGAAAAATCAGAAAAAATAGATAAGAAATCCATGTCGTTTAGCCCGTTTGTCTTTCGAACTATCCATTTTATGTTTTAGGAACAACCTTATGGTAGGCAAGGAGGTGAAAATGGTCCAATCCAATGCCATGAGCGATGACGGTGATGACCCCGATGATCCAAATGGTGACTCCATTGAAGTACAACAAAGTTGGGAACAACATGAAAAACCCAAAGTTCTCACCTCCAAGCAAACTATCACTCTCAATTTGAGTGATGCCGAAGATCCCAAAGAGATAAAAATTGGGGCAAATCTTCCCAAAGATGAGGCTGAGCACCTGACTCAGTTACTAAAAGAATATCAGGATATCTTTGCTTGGACATATGCTGATATGCTAGGTTTAGATCCATCAATTGTGGAACATTGTTTGCCCATTAATCCAGACATACGTCCAAAGAAGCAAAAGCTTCGGAGGACTAAACCGGAGCTCTCGAAGAAGATAGAAGAGGAAGTAATGAAACTTCTCAAAGTGGGGTTCATTGAAGTCTCGCAATACCCTGAATAGGTGGCCAACATAGTACCAGTCATGAAGAAAGACAGTCGAGTTCGAGTGTGTGTTGATTACCGGGAATTGAACAAGGCCAGCCCAAAGGATGACTTCCCATTGCCACATATCGATGTTCTCGTGGATAGTACTACCGGATTTGAATTATTCTCTTTCATGGATGGTTTTTCCGGGTACAACCAGATAAGAATGAAAGATGAAGACAAAGAGAAGACAGCATTTATCACCCCGTGGGGAACCTTTCACTATAAGGTCATGCCCTTTGGACTCAAAAATGCAGGGGCAACTTACCAGCGAGCCATGGTTACGTTGTTCCATGACATGATGCATGAAGAAATCAAGGTGTATGTTGATGATATGATTACAAAAACCCGACCTGGGAGAAGTCATGTCAAAACCCTTAGGAAGTTATTTGATCGACTCCGTGAATTCAAACTCCGTTTAAACCCTGCCAAGTGCGTGTTCGGGGCAACGTCGGGTAAATTACTTGGGTTCATTGTGAGTAGTAAAGGGATCGAAATTGACCCATCTAAAGCCAAGGCGATATGTGAGCTACAACATCCGTCGACAGTGAAGGAGGTCCGGAGTCTCCTAGGGAGATTGAATTACATTGCATGATTCATTTCCCAACTCTCTGAGACTGCTAAGCCATTCTTCAAACTCTTGAGGAAAAATGTACAAGTTGAGTGGAATGATGAATGTCGAGAGGCGTTCGATAAGCTAAAGCAATATTTGATGAATCCACCAGTTCTTGTCCCACCGATATCGAGGCATCCTTTGATTTTGTACCTCACAATCCATAGTGAGTCACTCGGCGCGATGTTAGCTCAAAAAATTCCCGTGGATCAGAAGGAACGTGCCATTTATTACCTCAGTAAAAAGTTCACTATCTCGGAACTAAAATATTCTAATGCTGAAAAAACTTGTGCTGCATTAGTATGGGTATTGCATAGACTACGACAATACACCTTGCATTACCAGACGTTTCTCGTGACTGAGAACGATCCCATCAAGTATTTATTTAATCAACCAGCTTTGGTGGGTAAGCTAGCCAAATGGCAGGTCTTGATTTCGGAATTCGACGTGCAGTTCATGCCACAAAAATCAATTAAAGGCCGAGTAATTGCCGATATATTGGCTGAGAATCCTAGAACCTTGAATGATGATGATTGTCCTCTGGATGATCGTATTTTGGCCATAAATGAAGATGCATGGTCTATGTTCTTTGATGGAGCTGTGAACTTGTCCGGTTCGGGTACTGGGGCAGTATTGATATCCCCAAACGGACAACACCACCCAGTAGCTGCAAAGCTAATATTCCCATGCACTAACAATATAGCCGAATACGAAGCTTGTATTCTCGGACTTCAAGCTGCAATTGAAATGGGAGTGGCCAAATTGAAAGTATATGGAGATTCTGCACCGATCATACTCAGATGTAGGAGAATGGAAGACCAGGGATGCCAAATTACAGATTGCCGTATCACAAGTACCTCGAAGAGTTGGTGAAAGAGTTCGATGAAATCTCGTTTGACTACTTGGCTAGATCTCATAATCGGTTCGCCGATGCCTTGGCAACGTTGTCATCTATGTTGCAAGTTCGATGGTTTAGAAGTTGAGCCTTTGAAAATTGAGGTCCTAGCCAAACCTGCTTATTGTATGGTCGTGAATGAAGAGCTTGATGAGAAGCCATGGTATTACGACATCATGAACTATATCCAAAAGCAGGAATTTCCTGAGGGGAGCACTCCAGTTGATAGAAAATACATAATGAAGATGACCTCAAAGTTCTTTGTCAGTGGTAAGAATTTATACAAGCGATCTTATGATTCAGTTTTATTGAGGTGCGTAGATGAAGCAGAAGCCACCTAAATCATGTAAGAAGTGCATGAAGGAGTTTGTGGCCACACATGAATGGGCACATGTTAGCCAAGAAGATCATGAGACTAGGTTACTATTGGCTTGCGCTTGGAAAGTGACGCATACAGCATGTTAGAAGTTGCCATCGTTGCCAAATTCATGGAGATAAAATAAATGTTCCTCCAACGGAGTTACACCAACTATCCGAGCCATGGCCTTTCTCAATGTGGGGGATTGATGTGATTGGCCCAATAAATCCCAAAGCTTCAAACGGGCACCGATTCATATTGGTGGCAATAGATTATTTTCGAAATGGATTGAAGCCGCATCATATGCTAATGTCACGGCCCGAAATGTTGTGAAATTTATCAGGCGTGACATAATCGCCCGTTATGGCGTCCCTGAAGCAATTGTCACTGACAATGGGACAAATTTGAATAACAAGTTCATTGATGACTTGTTCAGTAAGTTCAAAATCAAGCATTTGAATTCATCCCCTTACCGCCCACAAATGAATGGAGTTGTTGAGGCAGCTAATAAGAACATCAAGAAGATCTTGGCTAAGACAGCCGAGAATTATCGAGATTGGCATGACAGGTTACCCTTTGCTCTAATGGCGTATCGGATATCAATCCGAACATCCACCGGGGCAACCCCTTTCTCCTTAGTTTATGGCATGGAGGCAGTCTTGCCTGTGGAAGTAGAAATCCCCTCTTTGAGAGTCTTATCCCAAGTGGAATTGTCCGAGGCAGAATGGACGCAACAAAGGTGCGAGCAGTTGAACCTGATTGATGAGAAAAGGTTAAAAGCTCTTTGCCATGGTCAGATGTATCAACAAAGAGTAGCCAAGTCTTTCAATCGGAAGGTACGGCCAAGACACTTCGAAGTGAATGATCTAGTTCTAAGAAAGGTGTTGCCGATTTTTCCTGATCCTAGAGGCAAATTTGCTCCAAATTATAGCGGCCCGTATATGGTGAAGAGGGTACTCCCTGGAGGTGCCTTAATCCTTACGAAATGGATGGTCGTGAGTTTTCTAATCCGTTAACTCGATCTTTGTGAAGAAGTATTACCCTTGAAAGAATTTGTTGTGAATTGAAGGTACTCATTTCTTCATTGAATTGTGTGGGAATGGATTGAATGAGATGAGAAATAGGCCCTGTTCCATGCACATATCGAATTCATTTGATTCGGTATAACATACGTATTGACCCAAAGTCGGTTCAAGTCAAATGAAAAAGAAATGCCACGAGGACACACCGGCGCCTCGGCCTGGTGGTATGGGGAATGAAAGGGTCCGAGAACGACCAGGGTTCGATCCCTGGAAACGGCAACAAGGTTGCCATAAAAAAAAAACATTTTTTTATTTATTCAATCCTTTTCGTTCTTTTAAGCTACCGATTCTTTGTGCTCAAAGCTAATAAATTCATAAAGTGATTGTGACATTTCAAAGGAGAATTTTGCATGATAGTTTTACCTGTTAAATTACCAATTCCACGAAGATTATCACCGCAAATCAAGTTAATGAATGATGTGGAATCGATTGAACATGCTAAATGAGACATGTCAGGATGATGAAAGGCAAGCCTTATCCTATACACAGTCCCTTGCTCATATACTGATGAGATGAGTGTAGGAAGTTCCATGTTTCTAAGGAAAAGAGTTTTCTCGCGAAAGGTACGATGATCAAAATGATGAGAGGCGGTTCATTCTCTATCCCAAACACTACGTGATCATCCATTGTTTAAACCCTTCTGAGCCCACACACGTGAATAATTTTTAAATTATCCTTGTCAAGAACCACCCCACATTGGGGCAAGCTAGAGGTAAGACGATATCATGAGGTGAGGAAATTGATAGGAATATTCTTGTTCTCACTTGCATCAATCTTCAAGTATTGCTATTACATTGAATTCATACGGTAATTTTAGTGCCTTAAGATGATGAAGAGCGGTTCTTTCTCTATCCTACACACTTTATCCATTGTATAGCCCCTTTGAGCCTGTAAATTCATTTCATTTAAACCCAATTGGTGATCATCTCCCACACCGGGGCAAGGCAAAAGGAAAATGTTCAAGCAGCAAAATCCCGAGTGCTGACAAAAAATGAAAACTCCTCAAGAACCCAAATGTTAAAGCATTACGTGGTTATTCAAAAAAAGAAAAAACAAAACAAAAGAGGCATGAAAAAGCAGTGTGCCTGGTAAAAGTAAGGCCAATGCCCATATAAAAAAATGAAAGAAAAAGTCAAGATAAATGATTATCAATTGAGTGGTACATGAAGAACTCAAATGTCAAGTTTTTATAGTACTTATGAGGAAAATCCCAATGGTGAAGAAGAAGACCGGTGACAATGCCAAGATGATCACCAATTCTCATCCCCCTATACACATTTTGAGCCTAATGATCCATTCACTTCTTAACCCATGAACTTAACCTACGTTACGTCCCTTACAAAGTCTCTTCAGATTAGGGCACCGAAATTAACGTAGGAATTCATATGCTTAAAAGCATCACTTGAAGAAGTGCGAGCAAGACCATTTCTATCTCATTTCGCAGGTTCCTTGATTTGTAAACCCGGAGATGATTGCGAAGTATTGTTCTCTCATTAGCCTTGACTCGAAGAGTCCCACTTTGTTAAGCCATTGACCAAGCCTACATTGCAGTCCCGATAAAGACCTCTCGATTGATAAGGTCGTACCATTTGCGAGACTACTCGAACCCTTGTTGACATGATGAAAGTAAGATTGAGTGATTCCTGTGATCCCACATTAATGGATGGGATAAAATAGCCTTCTTAATGAGAGTGAGTGAAAGTCTTTTCTAACTGAAAGTCTCTCATTTGGTAATCTTGAAAATCCATGTCACGCGTGAAAATTGTCTTAAACGATGATTCTCCCCAGTGGAAATTTGGTAGTGCAAATATGGTAAAACCATCATGCATAAATCTTGATTGAATGGATATAAGCTTCAGTGGACTTTCGAGTGTGCTGAATTGCTTACTTCTTTGGCAAATGCATGTATTTTTGCTCTAATCATGCCTGACAGGTAATGTTTCCTTGAAGACCCAAGACCTCCTGACATTTATGTTGCTTTCAGAAGCATCCATGAATATTTGAAACACCTCCTCGATGTTCCAAAACTTCTTTCTACCAAGAGATAAGTGACCTTCACAAATATCCCCAGGTTTGTCCTAGGTATTCCCAAATTCTTGATATATGTTCCAAAACTCTTCGTTAAGCATTTCACTCTGGATGTGAATGCTTTTCGATCTTTTCGTCATACCTTAGTCTCGGATCTAGGTATTTGAAGTCCTCTTAATCCAATACTCATCTCACCTAACATTGAGTGTTTATTGGTTAAGTTCCCAAATTCTTGACATCTCGTCTGGATCCTGGATGTCTCGAAACTCTTCGTCAAGCATTTCACTCTGGATGTGAATGTTTTTCGATCTTTCTTGTCATACCTTAGTCTGGATCTAGGTATTTCGAGCCCTCTTAATCCAATATTCATCTCACCTAACATTGAGTGTTTATTGGTTAAGTTCACAAATTCTCGACATCTCAGTATAGATCTGGATGTCTCAAAAATCTTCGTTAAGCATTTCATTCTGGATATGAATGCTTTTCGATCTTTCTTGTCATGCCTTAGTCTGGATCTAGGTATTTCGAATCCTTTTAATCCAATATTCATCTCAACTAACATTGAGTGCTTATTGGTTAAGTCTGGATCTGGATGTCTCAAAATTGTTCATTAAGCATTTCATTCGGATATGAATGTTTTTGAGTTATACCATATCGGATCTAGGTATTTGAATCTTCTTAATCCAATATTCATCTCACCTAACATTGAGTGTCTATTAGTCAAGTTCCAAAATTCTTGACATCTTCGGATCTGGATGTCTGAATCAAGCATTTTCGAATGTGAATGTTTTTTTTTCGTTATACCTTAGTCTGGATCTAGGTATTTCGAATCCTCTTAATCCAATATTCATCTCACCTAACATTGAGTGTTTATTGGTTAAGTCCCTAATTTTTTGACATCTCAGTCTGGATCTAGATGTCTCAAATCTCGTCGATCTTACTCGCTATACCTTAGTGTGAATCTAGGTATTTCGGGTCATCTGGATTCAACAAGGGATCTCACCTAACATTGAGTGTCTGTTGGATCAATTCATGTGGACTCTTTAGGGAACCTGGGCACTTGTTGAGCAATCAAAAATTCATCCCGTACTTCAGGATGCTCTGACTGGTAAGTAATTACAGGTTTGCTCTCCTCTTCAGCATCTCACATTTGCATTACCATTTTCATGACATTGCATATAAAAATTTAAAAAAAATCCATAGTCCCATCAAAGTATCATCTATTGCATGTTCATGGTAAAAATTTAGGTATCATATTGTCTTTGAATGCAACCTCTGCGAGCTCACCTTCAAAGAGGGGAGCAGCTGTTGACACCTAAATTTTTGCCCAATCATTTAGTAATTAGTTACATAAATAAAAAAATCAAAATTGCATTTCATGTAGTTGCATTTGCATCGGTATTAAAAGGGCAACAAGACGCAGCGGCTCGTGGTCGATAATATTCAAAAAAGAATTGTCTCTCTCTCATTAATGCATGCATTAATTCAGCGGACGTGCGGACGTGGTAGGGGCCCTCGAGCGGAAGGTGGTCTCTCTCTTGCTAGTATGAAAACACACAATGAAAGTCAGAAAAATAGAAGAAAGAAGAGTGCTTCACGTCCATTGTCTCTCCCTCATTAGAAAAGCCACAACCGTGAGAAAGAAGACTCCATGCACACGCGGAAATTGGGGAAATGCAAGAGGATAGGCCAGCATTTTCATAGTACTTTCCTAACGATCGGTGGCCACCATATTTGAAAAAAAGAACCAAACTTGAACAAGCAAAGAAAAGTCACGGCTGCCCTTTTTTCACCTGTTCACATTAATGTCATTTGTTGCCTATAAATAAGCAAGGATCCTTGGCTTAAAAGGGGGGGGGGCATTCACGGAGAGGTTTGCGAGAGATTAAAAAGAGAGAGAGAGTCCGTAGAGAGACACGGGAGTTGAGAAAAAGGAAGAGATTAAAAAAACTCTTGTCGAAAGCAAAACGAAAAATTTCCTTGAGAGGATTGTGAGAGCTATTTAAAAAAGAGAGCTAGTGTGGAGAGAACCGCAAAAGAAAATATGAAGTCGGGGGGAGGGGATTAAAAAAAGAAGGGAAAAAGCAGAGAGTGAGACGTGAGAGAGAGAGGAGATTAAAAAAGAAAAAAAAAAAAAAAAAAAGCAAAGACAAGACCCCTACTTGTTCATCTTCTCCGGGAGTTCTTCGCGCTAAACTTCCACCGGTTTTCGCTACTCCACCCACGTCCGCGCCGGCTGCGCCGCGAGCACCCGCAGCCGAGCCACCACACCGCCGCCGCCCCGTGCGAGCACCACCCACGAGCTCGCGCCGCCCTCGTCGCTCCCGTTGTGGTTGCGACAACCCGACAGCTCCAACCGCTCAAAGTTCCGCTGCCGTGACCGTCTTCCGCAGCAAAGATCTCCACCGCGAGCATCCTCGCCGCACCACCTTGCGACGCTGCCCCGCTCACCCACGAGATCTGCGCAGCCGAGCTCCTCGCTTCCGCCCGCTCGCCATCTCGAGCATCACCGCCGCCGCGATCGGACGCCGGAAGCCGCGGCCTCGCCGCCGGTTCCGAGCTCCTCGCCAAGCCCCCCTTGTGCCGATCGCCTCGCTCGCCGACTCCCGCCCACACCACGCGACGACCCGACGCAACCCCCGGGTCCGCTCGCCGCCACCGCCTCTGCCGTCGCCGATCTGCGAGCGCCGAAGCGCCAACGCCCCTTCTCCACCTCTGCCGTCGCCCGACCGCCTCGGCCCGACGCTGCTCTGTCCCGATCGTTGCTGCTGCCCCCTGTTTGCCGAGCCGCCGCACGCCTCTGCGTTGGTCCGACGCGACGGCCCCTCTCCGAGTGACGCCGTTGCAGCCGGAGCCGCGACCAGCCGCTTACGCTCGAGCACCGGCCCCATTCCGCCCTCGCCCCGGCTCGGGTTCGCCGGCTGCCGCCCTTCGCCGGAGCTTCAACGCCCGCCGCCCCTCACCGGAACGCCGGCGACCACCACCCTCATTGCGCACCTCCACGAAGCTGCCAAATCGTGCGTGGGAAAAGATAAAAAGAAGACAACAAAAAAAAAAAGCAAAAGGGGAACATTAGGTAGTTTTTTTTATTATTATCTTATCTTTATTTTTTATATAGTTTATAGTTTGTTTTTATATAGTTTTTTTAGTGTGATTATTCATTAATGCATGATTGAGGTTCCAATGTGAAATAACCCCTCAAACTAGGGATTAGGAGTTTGATTTTCGCGCCCGAAATCCGACTCACGATCTCATACAAAAATCGATAATCCAATCTCATGCCCGAGATTCGATTCGCGATTTAATTTAAAATTGACCAACCCGATCTCATGTGCGAGATATGGTTCATCAATTTTGGGTATTAATCTTATCTTGATTGAATTGGATATTTTGCATAAAAATTTTCAAAAAAAAAAAAAAAAATGCAAGTTAGATTAGGGCTAGGGTTAGCATATTTAGTTATTTCGTTTTTAAAAAAAAATGCATTCAGGATATTAGTTTTTCTTAAGGATTGCACTAGTCAATTTAGAATAGGATTTTAAATTTTAAATTTTTATACAAAAATCCCCAAAAAAATTTAATTAATTAATTTAGGGTGCTAGTTTTTTTAGGTTGCATGTTTAATTGTGTGCAATTTTTTTTTAAAATTTTGAATTATATATATAAAAAAAACAAACAAAAAATCATCATGCATATTAGAATAGAATTGCATATCTCATAAATTAATTTCAATTTTTAGGATAAATTGCACTTGTAGGAATAGAAATATCATGGGCACGTCCTGTAGGATTAGGCTCATTTAATTAAAAATTGCCCGTCATTATAATTAGGTCATTTTGATTTGCATATTTAATTATTGCATGTTCATTAAGAAAACACAAAAAAAAAAATATTTTACTCACGTCATGTAGTTTAGAAAACATTGTCATGTCATTCCATGTTAGATTAGTAGCATGCATTGCATATTGCATGATTCTCATTAAACAAGTAAAAACCAAAAAAAGAAGAAGGGGAATTTGCCTGTTAATTAGAAATCATATCTAGGTCTGTTAATGTGAATTATGATCTAACAATGCAGATGCTTTCGTTGCTATGAGGTAAGTCCTGCAATTTATTCATCGCTTTCTTGGGTGTTAAATTGGTGGTTTGCGTGTCCGCATGATCACCTCACATGTTAGGAAAGTGAATTAAAATCAATCCAAGCTGCCTGCAAAACATGTTTTTTTAAAAGAGAAAGGTACCGAAAGGGCGTTAGAGAAATCTAGCGTAACCAAGTCCCCGAACTCACAATCTCTGGTTCGTAGGAGTGAAGTAATTCTCCCATTACTTTACTTGGGTTTCTAATCGACCCACCAAAAATAGATTAGTGGCGACTCCTAATTGAAAAATCAATTGCATGTTAAGAATTTGAACCTAAGTCCCGAATTGATATGGGTTTGGAGAGCCCGAGCTAAGTTTAGGCTTAGCAATCCATTAGCCGAACCCTTAGGTGGTCCAACCCGCTACGGGGAGGTCGCGACACTCCTGAAGTAGCGGTGGATATTTGGAAATCCTTTTAATTAATTTAAGGATTTATTTTTGCAAGGATTATGGCAAATATTGAAAAGCCCAAATTCCACATCCTGGAAGTGAGTGGAAAGAATTATCTATCTTGGTGCCTTGACATGGAAATGCACCTCCAAAGGCAAGGTCTCGCTAATACAATTACAGAGGATGGAACCTCAAATGAAAAGGACAAAGCAAATGCGCTGATTTTTATTCGTCGTCATTTGCATGAGAGCTTGCAGACTCAATATTTATCCGTTCGAGACCCGCATATCTTGTGGAGGAGGTTGAAGGATAGGTATGATCATACAAAAACTGTTATCCTCCCTCAAGCACAATATGATTGGCAAAATCTCAGACTGCAAGATTTTAAATTAGTGTCTGACTATAATTCTGCTTTATTTGATATCGTTTCTCGACTTGAGTTATGCGGTATCAAACTCACTGATGCAGAATTGCTTGAGAAAACTTTCTTCACCTTTCATGCTTCGAATATTGTATTACAACAGCAATACCGGTAACATCAGTTTGCCACATATTCTGAATTAATTTATGTGCTTCTTACGGCTGAGTAAACTAATGAATTGCTGCTCAAAAATCATGATCTTAGACTTGCTGGCTCAAAAGCATTGCCTAAAGCACATGCTAATTTTGAGAAAAATACTGGCCATTTTAAGGGCTATAAGCGCAGGCAAGAACATAATCCTAGAAGGGATGGCAAGAAATTTAACCGCCCTAGGAAATCAAACTTTGGCCTGAATCATGGCAAAGAAAAGAAGTAAAAGAATGTGATTAATGAAAGTATTTATCATCGCTGTGGCATGACTGGGCACTGGTCACGTACCTATCGTACGCCAAAACATTTTG
The DNA here is from genome assembly GCA_017140615.1 of Eucalyptus cladocalyx. Classification (NCBI taxonomy): domain Eukaryota; kingdom Viridiplantae; phylum Streptophyta; class Magnoliopsida; order Myrtales; family Myrtaceae; genus Eucalyptus; species Eucalyptus cladocalyx. The sequence goes on along the minus strand of CM029516.1, from coordinate 14,026,221 downwards.
TTAACCTATATCAGGCATCTTTAAAGAATACGGGTAAGCGTGGTGAATCTCATGCCATTGAAATCAATCCTACTGCCATAACCACTGTTGAGGCCAACAATATCTCTGTTAGTGGGACTTCTCTTGCTCTTGAAGTAGCAAATGCATCATTGGATGTCTCTGATTTCTTTGAGGATCTCTGATTACTTTGATGAATCAGATTGGTGAATAATAATTTGAACTTTGAAATTTATGTTGTTTCACTTTAAAAGTATTACTTTTTGTTCTTTATGAAATACTTATGAACCTTTTATGATACTTGATACTTGAAGTTGTCAATATAAATGCAAATGGAAAATACCGAGAAAAATGAAGATGTTTTTTTGCTTGATAGTGCGACAACACATACTATATTTTGTAGTAGACACTTTTTCTCGAGTATGACATTACGTAAGGTACAAATCCATACAATATCAAGTCCTGTTCCGATTATTGATGGTTTTGGGAATGCTGCAATTATTTTGCCAAATGGCACAATCGTGCATATTGAGAATGTGTTTCTAAACATTCGATCAAAAAGGAATCTGCTCAGTTTCAAAGATGTACGTCGTAATGGGTACCATATTGAGACTATTTATGAGCAAGATAAGGAATATATTGGCATTTCCTCTTATAAGATGGGCTTGAAGACCATCCATGAGAAGCTAGAAGCTTCTTCTATGGGTTTGTATTGTGTCGTTATTAAAGCTGTTGAAACTTACGCTACCACATCTTGGAGATTGGTAAGCCATGATCAGTTTGGACCGTGGCATGATCGCCTTGGTCATCCTAGCGCTTCAATAATGCGTAGGATAATTCAAAATACAAAATGACACCCTTTAAAGAATATAAATGTATTGTTGTCCAAAAATTGTAATTGTGAGGCTTGCTCACAAGGAAAGCTCATTATCAAACCTTGTATAACAAATGTTAATTTTGAATCTCCTTATTTTTGCAAAGAATTCAGGGTGATATTTGTGGACCAATACAACCACCAAGTGGACCATTTAGATATTTTATGGTATTAGTGGACGCATCCTGTAGATGGTCCCATGTTTGCTTATTATCTACGCGCAATGTCGCATTTGCACGTTTACTTGCGCAGATTATAAAGCTCCGGGCATAATTCCCTGATTATCCAATTAAGAGCATAAGGATGGATAATACTGGTGAATTTACATCAAAGAGTTTTGATACATATTGTGCTTCACTCGGAATCGAGGTTGACCACCCGGTTGCATATGTTCATACTCAAAATGGATTGGCAGAATCATTGATTAAATGTATCCAAATCATTGCCCGCACTCTATTATTGAGAACGAATCTCAACGATACAGCATGGGATCATGCAGTTTTGCATGCGGCAGCTCTAATAAGATTACGCCCCACTGCGAGTATTTTACAATCTCCCATTCAAATGATTCTTGGTTATGAACCAAATATTTCACATCTACGCACCTTTGGTTGTGCAAGATACAGTGCTCCTGTAGCACCGCCAAAAAAGGACGAAAATGGGTCCCCAACGCCGTTTGAGCATTTACGTTGGATTTAATTCACCATCTATCATTAGGTTTTTGAAACCAACTACTGATGATCTTTTTACTGCCAGGTTTGCAGATTGTCATTTCGATGAGACTAGGTTTCCATCAATTGGGATACCTACAACTTCCATGTTGCAAACAAAAAAACCAATTAAGGTTTTTTTCTAGATTGAGAAAAATTTATTTCAATTAGACCCAAAGACTTTTGAGTGTGAAAACGAGGTGTAGCGCATAATTCATTTATAGGCTATGGCCAATAGACTTCCTGACGCATTTAATGATGCTACTAAGGTAACGAAGTCTCATATTCCAGCTGCAAATGCTCCAGTTAGGATAGCTGTTCCCGAAGAACAGGCTAAAATGGATCAAAATCCCTCGCACTTGAAGCGTGGCAGACCGATAGGATCAAAAGATATTGCTCCTCGAAAACGAATGGGGAAAGAATCAAGAATCCGCTCTAAAAGAGCCTAGTGTTGTGCTTGCTCCCAAAGAGCTTATTGCCCCTGAAGAGGTGCAAACCCATGAAAGGAGTACTAGCCCCGGGAATACTGAGAATTCCATTACATATTGTAATGAAATTTGGGATCGAAATGAAATCATCATTGATGATGCTTTTGCATTCTCAGTTGCTAATCAAATTATGGATGATAATTGTGAACCACAATCTATTATTGAATGTCGTCAAATGCAAGATTGGCATAAGTGAGAGGAAGCAATTAAAGTTGAATTAGCTTCCCTAACTAAACGAGAGGTTTTTGGATCTGTAACTCGTATCCCCGATAATGTAAAGCCCGTTGGATATAAATGGGTATTTATCCAAAAAGGAAATGAGAAAAACGAGGTTGTCAGGTATAAAGCCCGACTCATTGCCCAAGGATTCTCCCAGAGATCTGGGATTGATTATAATGAGACATATTCACCTGTGATAGAGCAAATGGAATAATCGTCCATCAATCAGCATATGTTGAAAGATTGCTTAAACATTTCAATATGGACAAAGCTCACCCATTGAGCACCCTTATGGTTGTAAAGTTTCTGGATCCTCAAAAGGACCCATTTCATCCTAGAGAATGATGAAGAGATACTTGGTCCTGAAGTACCATATCTTAATGCAATTGGGGCTTTGATGTACTTGACACAATGTACGAGACCAGATATCGCTTTTGCGGTAAATTTATTGGCATGTTTTAGTTATGAGCCAACTCAAAGACATTGGAATGGAGTTAAACATATTTTCCATTATCTCCGAGGAACCATAGATTTGGGATTATATTATTCCAAGGATTCCACTAACTCTGTTTTAGTTGGATATGTTGATACTGGATATAGATCCGATCCACATAAGGCTCGCTCTCAAACCAGGTATTTATTTTGTTATAACGGCACCGCTATTTCTTGGTGTTCTACGAAGCAATCGCTAGTAGCTACATCTTCTAACCATTTTGAGATTATTACTTTACATGAAACTGGAAGAGAGTGTGTTTGGTTAAGATCCGTTATAACACATATTCATAATTCTTGTTACTTAATACCAGTTACCAATTCTCCCACTATAATTTATGAAGATAATGCTGCTTGTGTTGCACAAGTCAGGGGAGGATATATCAAAGGTGATAGGAATAAGCATATCTCGCCGAAATTTTTCTATACTCATGAACTTCAAGAATGTCAACAAATTGATGTTAAACAGATTCGATTCATAAATAATCCTACAGATCTTTTTACCAAATCATTGCCAACATCAACTTTTGAGAAATTAGTATATGGCATTGGTATGTGGCGAGTTCATAAGATGTAAGATTGATTAGCCCTAGAAGTGGCTATATGGCTCAATTGAGGGGGAGATATTATGAATTATACATTACAGCATTGATATGTGGCTAGTTCACAAGATGCAATAATGATTAGCCCCAGGAGTGTCTATATATGCATTGCATTCTTTTTCTTTAATTCCGGTTTTTTCCCATAGGGTTTTTTCCAGCTTAAAGTTTTTAACGAGGCAATTAATGCATCCATAAAAGGGAGAGATCATAACATGTGTGCTCTGCACTCTTTTTCCCTTTTGTCCGGTTTTTATCCCACTAGGTTTTTCCGGCTTAAGGTTTTTAATGAGGCAGTATCATTCAATGCACATTTGTAATGAATATGATGAATATTCAAGGGGGAGTGTTATGAAATACATGAATGGATAGAATATATGAATGAATATTCTTTATATTCATCTTATCCAATGTACTTATTATGGTACATTTGTATCAAATGTTCTAAGTACATCTCCCTATACATGAATGTTCGTATCCCTTATCCTATACATGTATCATTCGATACATTGATATTAATGATAAGTACATTCTTGTTCTCCTATAAATATGAGTTTAGTTTTGATGTACAATATACAATCACACAGAAACACGATAGTGAGATACTAGAAATAAAGCTCTCTCATTTTGCTACTATCTCTAGTGTTCACTTGCTTTTTCTTCTTTAATCTCTCCTCTATTATATATTCGCCACGCGATATTTTACAACAATCCTATTTATATTTAACAGACATTAAATAACAAAGATAACAAGGGTCAGACCCTTTGCAAAAAAAAAAAAAAAAATCCATTATAGAGATCACCTTAAGCACATTAGTAAATAGAAGAGATGAAATGAAGTTCATGCAAAAAAGAATGGGAAAATTCCAAATAAGGATCCGAAGTGGACCGATTTTCTCAAAGAAAGACCGAAATTAACTTTATGTCGGATAAAGACCTAAAATGGACCCATTGGCTCAAATAAGAACCCGAAGTGGTTGAATCAATTCCAAATAAGGACTTGAGCTTGCTGGTCAGCCAAATATTCGCCGACTGTCAAGCATGTGACATTTCCGACGACCGGAGTTCGGGCAATTTTGTTCAAAAATATATATAGGGAAAATTAACAAATCCTAAAAAGAAAAAAGAAAAAAAAAAAACCCCTAGGTTTTCTACGGTCTCCCCATTCCTTGTACCCAACCTCTGCAAAGTCAAAAACTGAAGTTCTCCCCATTCCTTGTACCCATCCTCCGCAAAGTCGAAGACCCAAATTCTCGTCGGTTGAGGCACGAATTCAAAAACAAGAAGAATACCATATGCTTCTTTCTTTGTTTGCGGAGACCCAAATTCTCCGTCGGTCGAGCAAGGCGAGGAGTGACGAAAATCGAGTAGCGACAATGACCGGGTAGCGATTTGGTTGAGGAGCAATGAGGAATAAGAAAAAGAAAACGTAAACATGTAAATAAATAACCTAAACTTAATTAATTTAGAATTTTCCTTTTTTTTCCGATCACAAATTTCTGACAAAATTGCCCCAATTTTAATCGCTGGAAAATATCTGCCGGTGAGCTAAGGTTTTCAATAAAGATTAACTTAATCACTTCGGGTCTTTATTTAAAACAATGGGTCCACTTCAAGTCTTTATTTGACACAAAGTTCACTTTAGTTCCTTATTTTAGAAAATAGATTCACTTCGAATCATTATTTGAAATTTTCCCAAAAAGAATGGATGATGACTGAGGTGGCGAAATAAAATATCATTGTTATACTAATAGTGTGGATAGTCTTGAATTTTCTCATGACAATACATAGTTTTTACACTTTCAATAAATAGCAACATTCACATTTTTCATTTGTGATTTTTATTAACTAGTTCTCTTGAGGTTATTTTCGTCAACTCAATAAGTTAGGGAGTGTTATAACCATTTGAAGGGTGAAAATAGTGTGAGCCTTTAATTATAATGGATATTTTGTTTGGTAGTCTTATCTTTTCCAGCACTAGATGAGATCAACGTGCTTATTCTTTCAAGAGATTTAGATTAGTATTCTTCATTTGTAACAATTTCAACACAATCAATAGAAAAAAGCTCCCTATGGAAAAGATTGAAATGAGTGAAGAAAGCTAGTGCAATTATAGAAACTTTTACACTTGTAGGGAGAAAATTTATAGAAAAGAAATTGAAGGACAAAATCGGAAGTTTCAAAAAAATATCCCTGAATTTAACGGCATTTGTGGCGATTGAACACATTTATTCCAAAAAATCAATTTAGGACTTTTTTTTTTTATCGGTTTTACCCTACTCCTAATATAATTCTCACTTTTAGACTTTTGCTATGCCTCCTTATAGAGTGTGGGAGCTGAAACACATACCTGAAATTAAATATTTTCTATCCCAACCTCATTGAGAAAGTAGGGATTTAAACCCTTGACATTCCATTCCCATATGAGAATGATGGCCACTGAATTTGAGATATTTTAATATGCAGAAGATTTATGTAAAATCTGTTAAAAAAAATATAATTTATGATTTTTCATGGGTTTTCATCGAAAATTAATTCCATACGCATAGTGAAAACATTATAATTTCTCCTTTGAGTAACGTGTACGTCCCGGGCAACCTTGCAAATAGGGAGGGAACTAGCTTGCATTTGTAAAATATGTTCATCCACATCCCTTGGCGCTTGGAATGGTCAAGTCTAGACGTTGCCATCACTGATCAAGCTCATTTTCAAGGATCACCCAGAATCCAATTTTTATGGTGACAGATTTTTTTTATTTTTTTTTAACTTCTTGAAATCTTGGAAGAATTCACCCTCTGAAATTCTCGCAGGGGAGTGTCCTGCCTTTCCTCACGAGTGTGTGCACCAAAGGTTTGATAAAATGCCAAGCGGGAGATAAAAGAAGGGACAAGACGGAAGACATTGCATATGCACACCAAGGTATGAGCGACTCAGAACATGCGTCTTGAATTGCCTCTTCTTTTTCCTTTTTTTGGGTATGGTGTGCTCATTCAGTAGACCAGTACTGGTAAAAGTAGCTTTCTCATCCTCATGGGATCCAAGTCAACTCCACCTAACTCGTGTTCTTATTTGTATAGACGCTTCGAAATAATATCTATTGGTGTGACCCTGTTTTTAAGGTTTCATGTCATTGGTGATTGAGGATTGAGTCTGATATATTTTAGTAGCTCAGTTATAATTAATGTCCTTTTTCAATTTTTGATTTGTTGTTGTCCCACTCAGTCTTGGTCTAGTTCTGTAAACTGTACAAGGGCAAGAGCTTTCTTGGAGACTAACGCCAAAGTATTTATTAGGAAGTTTGATAGAGAAACCTCTTGATAGCATATTCAATGATGATCTATTCTCCTAAAGCACACAAAAATTAAAAGAAGAGAAGTACTAAATTTCACGCAAGTAACCTCAATCACTTGTTCTGAACCAATTTAGATGAATTTTGCCCCAATTTCCAAGGAAGAAATGGTTTATTGGACATTAATGTCATCAAGCAAAGACATTTGGTTCCCTGACAATCAACCAAAAAGATGTAAACAGTTGATTTTGTATGTTTTGGCCAAGAAAAAATGTCCATCTAGTACCTTCCAGCAGAATGCTAATGGCAGTGGAAACTGTTGATTGACGGAAATTGTGGAGACTTGTAGGTGAAGGTGAAAGTGGTGTCCCGGACTGTGGAGGTGTAAAGCGGTTGAGGAACTGGCTTGTTGCTTAGATGGGACAGATACGGATTTGTGGAGATTGGATTCCTTGTACAAGCTTGGAGGTTGTTTGGATTGCCGACTGTGCTGATCGGGTTTCCTCCATCAATTAACATATAGATTTATGTATATGAATTGTATGAACAAGTTATGTGTATGCAATCTTGACCATTTTGTACTTGAGATGACTTAATAGGGTAATGCCACAAAATTCAGAGCATTGTACAGTGAAATTCATGAAATATCTGAGCTCATTAGCTTGTTCATTGCCTTACTTTAGTTGAAAAATTCTTCTACTTCCTCCAGAGAAATGTTCCTTGAATTTTCTTCACATGGCCTGGTCAAAAAATAAATATGGTTTTTGCAATACTCAGTGAAAAGTCCGCGGATTTCACTCAACCGTTCAGGCATAGAAGGATTATCCCGGCCTCTTGTGATAAAGTCTTGATTCTGAAGAACTCTTGACCATTATGATATTCTGAACTGATCAAAATTTCCGTCCATCAATCTTAACCAAAAATCAGCTCTACAGTTGCAATGCAACATAACGTTGTGATCAGGCTGGAAGTGGTGGCTAAAATATATTTGGATATTGTGAACTCACAACAAGCACGTCTAAATTAAATATTCCTGGAGTAAGATATGAATTTACTCCAATAAAGTAAAACATGAAATCTCCTTTGAAACTTCCCATGAATTTACCGTGTATTATATTTGACAGCATTCTGCAAGATATTTCTGCTGAAAATTAAGAAATTTTAATTAGCTTCTTCGAATCAGATGGAACACAAAAAAAACTAAACATACTTGCGGTCTTTCCACATGAAACAAGAAAATTAAATAGATTGCTATCAAAGGCAAGAATATTCGACAAGATCATGCAAAATCAAAAGGGATGTCACCCAAAGAAAAAACTATAACTTGTACAATTTGCTGATCAGACATGGATCCCACACAAAGCAGCTGTAGATATAAGATTCACTAAAGTTAAAACAGTCTAACAGTTTGGACATTATGACAAGCCTCAACTTCTGCAACCACAGTCTAAAGCCTTTAGGCAATACATAAACCAGAAACCTCACCACCACTCACCGGACTAGAGGCATGGCAGAGAGTCCAGTGACTTACCTACTCAACAAGCTTGCACAATTCGTTGAGAACGAGCTGCAACTCCTGACAGGAACCCAAGAAGAAGCCCTCTTAGTGAGAGGAGAATTGGAGCGTATCCGGGCCTTCCTCAGGGTTGCAGATTCCCTTGAAGAAAGCGATGATGAAGTCAGAGTGTGGGTGAAGCAGTTGAGAAACACAGCCTACGACATGGAGGATGCGCTTGACGAGTTCTTGCTACTCCTCAGACATGATCATGGGGTCGGGTTCATTGGCCTCATCAGCAGGATGTCCTGCTGCATCAAGAATCTGAAGGCTCGATACCATCTCACGTCCGAGATAAAGCACATAAACTCCAGGGTAAAGGACATATGCAATGGGCACCGGAGGCTGCGCCACAAATTCAGCAGGGCTCAACAAGATCCGAGCTCAACTGGAGCAGACAACACATGGGTGGACCACCGAGGTAATGCCCTTCTCCTAGATAAAACTGACCTAGTGGGCATTGAGCAGCCAAAGAACAAGCTGGTCAGGGGGTTACTTGACGGGGCTCTTGTGCGGGAGGTCATCTCCGTTGTGGGAATGGGAGGGTTGGGCAAAACCACTCTGCTGAAGCAAGTTTATGAAGACCCTGCCGTGAAGAAGCATTTCAGAGTGTATGCTTGGATTACTCTGTCTCGGTCCTTGAAGATCGAAGAGCTGCTTAAAGACATGCTTGATCAGATCATGAGGGTGATCAGGAGACCGGTCCCTCCAGGAGCCTACACTATGAATAGCCTTTGGCTGAAGACGATCATCAAGGACCTGCTTCAGAGGAGGAGGTACCTGATCATCCTCGATGACGTCTGGCACATAAATGAATGGGATGCGGTCAAGCATGCCTTCCCCAACAACGGTAATGGAAGCCGGGTGATCATCACAACCCGGAATGCTGATCTGGCATCAACTTCCTGCAAGGAGTTCAATGGGCAGTTAAAAAATATGGAGCCACTTGATCCCGCTCAGTCGTGGGAGCTTTTCTGTCGGAAGACGTTTCAGGGGAATCCGTGCCCTTCCCACCTGGAGGAGATATGTGAGTACATTTTGAGAAAGTGTGAAGGACTACCGCTCGCAATTGTGGCCATCAGTGGTGTTCTGGCTACAAAAGACAAACGGAGGATCTATGAATGGGAATTGGTTCGTTGCAGTCTTCGTACTGAGATTGACTGCAATGACAAACTCAAATACTTGAAAAGAGTTCTTTTGCTGAGCTTTAATGATCTGCCCTACTACCTAAAATCCTGTTTCTTGCACTTGAGTTTATTTCCCGAGGGTCACCGCATTAAATGTGGGAGACTGATTCGGTTATGGGTCGCAGAAGGATTTGTTGAAAAGAAAGAAGGAAAGACCCTCGAAGACGTTGCTAAGGACTACTTCATGGAGCTGTCAAACAGAAGCTTGATAGAGGTGACTGCTAAACGAAGTGATGGAAGGGTAAAGTATTGCCGGATCCATGATTTTCTGCGGGATATTATCACTTCAAAGTCAACCAATCAGGGTTTTGCAGAAATAGCCAAAGAAGAAAATCATGAATGGCCAGATAAAGTCCGTCGCCTGTCAATACAGAACACCCTGCATGCTCTGCAACAGAACCGGTCTTTGTCTCAACTTCGCTCTTTATATATGTTTGGGATGGAGAGATCTCTTGTGAATACAGTTCTAGCCAGGGACATGAAATTGCTCACTGTTTTGGATATGCAAGCAGCTCCCTTAACGAGGTTCCCTGCTCAAGTTGGTGATTGGTATCATCTGAGATATCTAAGTTTCAGGTTCACTGAGGTAAGTATAGTCCCAAGTTCTATCGGGAAGCTTCAAAATTTAGAGACTCTAGACCTTAAACAGACAAATGTCACTGAATTGCCTGTTGAGATCTTGAAACTTCAACGACTTCGTCATCTCCTTGTTTATCGCTACAAGAATATATCCTATTCATCTTTCAAATTCGGTTTTAGGGCCCTTAGGGGAATAGGAGCATTGCAATCCCTTCAAAAGCTGTGCTACGTAGAGGCAGATGACGAGAGTAGTGGCAGTGTGATGAGAGAGCTTGGAATGTTGACACAACTGGATAGGTTGGCCATTCTGAAATTGAGAAAAGAAGATGGAAGGAATTTGTGCTTGTCAATCTCGAAACTAACTAGGCTTCGAGCAATATCTGTAGATTCTGTTGATGATGATGAGTTCATTGATCTGAAACACCTCTCTAGTCCACCTCCATTCCTTGAGAGAATCTACTTGAGAGGACGCTTGAAGGCTTTACCACACTGGCTACCCTCTCTCAGTAGCCTGATGAAATTGCACCTGAGGGGCAGTCGCCTAAAAAATGACCCTCTTGTGTCTCTCCAAAATCTGCCCAATCTGGTGCATCTTGAGTTGCTTCAGGTTTATGAAGGAAGCTCACTGTGCTTTGAAGCGGAATCCTTTAAGAAGCTAAAGACTCTGGGTCTTGATTATTTTGACGAACTCAGGTGCGTAGAAGTGGAGAAGGGAGCAATGCCTTATCTTGAGAAGTTTATCATTCAGCGTTGCAAGTTACTAGAGAAGCTTCCATCAGGTTTTGAATACCTGAAAAAGCTGAAAGTGCTGAAGATTTTTGATATGCCAGATGAGCTCGTCAATAAGCTTGTGCGAGGTGGACAAAATGATGACTTTCAGAAAGTTGCGCATGTTCCACAAGTATATTATGGCTACTGGAAAGACGGGGGTTGGGATGTCCAGTTAATCGATAGATCAGTGCAGACAGATCAGTGCAGACAGATCAGATCGGTGCATGTTCCAAGCACTAGCATGAGCAGCACTCAGTACCCACCATGTTGGAAGTGAATGTACTACAAAAGTGTAACTTTTGAGTCTGCGAAATGTTTCTGACTTAGCCGATACAGAGAGATACCGCTCGACACAAGGTAAAAAGTAATAGCAAGGTAATAGCGCTATTGACCTGGCTTTCTCCAATTACGACAAGGGAATATTGCCGGTGAATGTGAATGTAACGTCAGGCAGCTGTGACTGCGAGTCTGTCTGTAAACGACATTTAGGAGTCGTCAAAAATAAGTTAGTAATGTCTGGAGATACATTATAAAATTGTTCGGACTTTTTCAGTTGTAGCCAACATCATCTGCCTGTTCTTCATGCTCGATGCCTATTCATGTAGTGTCCTAAATTATTCTTGCCACTTTGAAAGTGCAAAGTCTCAAATCACTTCTACCCTAAGACATTTGTTAAACATACTTAATGAGGAAATTGTCAATTTTGAAACATTGATTATACAAATTACAAAAGCAATTAGTACAATGAAAATTGTAATATTCTCTTATTTAGTTGCTTAAGAAGTGTCTCAGAGACTCTCTCTCTGTTTTTTTTTTTTTTGTTGTCAAAATCCTGAATATTAAAGGTGTGTTTGATAGCAGCAAGTGCCTAAAACTGAAATTTTCACTGCATTTAAGGCATCTTTCATTTTTGAATTAAGGCCTACAAATTGAAAATTCAACACTTCACTTAGTTAAGTGAAAATTTTACTTAGTATGGTAAGTAAGGGAGGAGCTACTTAATTTATTCAAAATAATATATAATTGATGGCAAGTAGAATATTGCCAAATATATTGCTAAAACATCTTAACAATTGTCATTGCCTTATGTTTCATGAGAAATTAATAATATTCAGCTATAAATTATAATCATCAACAGGCAACTTCTTATTGTATTTTTCAGTACTTAATGTTGTTCACATTTAAAATTCAGTGCTTAAGATTCACTTCTTTGATAAATTTATTCAGCATTGACTTAAAACATTTTATCAAGTCCGAAATTCACTTGATATGGTAAAAAAGAAGGGGTTACTAAATTCATTCAACAGACAAAGAAAAATATTTAGTGGCCAGTAGGAGCTTGCAAAATATATTGTTTAACCTTCAAATAATGATGGTTGTTCTGTAGTATACAGCACACAACTTCCCTTTATGAGAAGACGGTGCAATAAGCCGAGAAGCCTAGTCAATAGAAAAGCAGGCTCGTCGAGGGAAGTACTAGACAGGGAATACAGTCAACATTCACAGCTGGGGAGCTATTTGAAAGAAAAACAACATTCAAGGTCCAATTTTAAATATCTAAGAGACGAGGGTCTACTCAACAAGGTAACAAACTAGGAAGGTCTACTCAACAGTCTAAACCAAAAAAACTGAAAGAGCTGATAATGGCGGTCTTAAGCAGGCACGTTTTCGGATTCATATATGAAGAGGGAATTCGACAGCATGTTCACTTACAATCCTATCCAATCCACTACACAATTCACAGAATGACCACACAAATTTCCACCTTTTCTTGCAGAAACAAAGTAGTAACTATCCGCAATCTCCTAATGGTTAGTGCCTAATAAATATGAAGGACCAATTACAAATGAAGTAGACTTTGAGAGCTGGTGCTGCTGGCATAGTGATGTCTCCACAGTGAGTCAGATTGAGGATTTTGGATACTAACTAGTAAGTTATTTCCTTCAGATCTCTACGGATAATAGGGCTCAATGGAGGAGCTTTTGCCGCCTCTCATTATCCGAATTGATCTTGCATGACACACCCATGACAACTTCTTTAACTTACCTAGAAGGGTGCCATCAATTTAATACTATCAAGATATCTGTTGATGCCCCTCTATTTTTTAAGCTAATGTCACCTTTTTCAGCAATAATGGAGATTACCAGTTTCTCAGTAATTAGTCACTTGATCTTCATGTACCTTCGTGACAGCGCTAACTTCAACAAGAAGTTGCTCAGAAATTTCTAGGTGAATGCCGCTAACTTACTTCTTGCTGAGCTTCTGTGAAGGTGACAGTTCAAAACTCCGTTCCACTATAAAGTTCTGTATGAAGTTAAGTTGCTTCATTACCATAAACCCTAGCCAATTCTTTTACTTGATGAAGCAAGCTTTAGAAAGCTTTTAACACAATGGTATTCTGAAACAAAATAGCTGTCTACGAAAGTTTAGTAATTTTCACCGGAAACAATTATCTGAAATTAATAGCCAGCCGATAGCCATTCAGGAAAAATGTCACTCTCATTAACATCAATACGAAAATATCATTTTTTTTTTTATATTTTCATTTTATGATATTTTCATAACCGACCAAAAAGAAAATCACATCAATATGAAAATATATTTAGCAGTTGCTGTAAACTTTCCTAGTAAACAAGATTTTTTTATTAAAAACCATATCAGAAGTTTCCGAGAAGTTTCCAAGATATAAAACAAGAGGGGATTAGAAATTAATTAAGTTTCCTATCGTTTCCTTTGAATTGTTAAACTTAAATTTAATAAAATATTCACAGAGTAGTTGTCTTAGTAAACGAACCAAGCAAATTAAGTAGCGTGTAATCATACTAAAAGATATCAATGATGGTCATTTTCAACTTAGTCAAGAGTGTAATGCTTTTCAATTTGCTAAGCGGGTGTGCATCAGGAGCAAACAGCCATTAACTGATGAAAATTGAAATGACTAGACATCATAAGCTTGACCATTTCCATACCAAACCCCCAGCCTCTGCAAGCACTATGTCAGAGGATGTCAGCAAGTGTATTCATCGAACTTCGGCATATGCCAAACAGAGCATGGCAGAATTGCAGTAAACGACCTACTTGGCAAGCCCACGGACTTCCTAGAGAATGGGGTTCAATTCTGGAGAGAGGCCCAGGAAGAAGTTACTTTAGTGAGGAGACATATAGGAAATAATGCGGAAGAGAAAATTGTGTAAAATTTGTATATTTCCGTATATTATAATAAAGAGCACACGATCCTATTTATAAGGTTTATTATATGACTATTTAAGGTAATATATCAGTCAAAGATATACATAATATTGAAAATCTCTTAGATATATGCAATATCACGAGAGATATGGTAAATCGAGAGAAATATATCCTAAATATGTCTAACATACCCTCTCAAACTCAAGGTGAATAAAAGAAGTCAACTATTCAGTCTTAAATCTTTGTGTAAAATTTCATTATAATCCTCTAATCAATTTTTGTTAGAAATCATTGACATTGCGATGTAAATAATAAATTACTGGAAAAATGTGTGAAAAAAGCCATTATAACACCTTTCTCTCGTTATTTCTCCAATTCAAAGATGATCGATTGGGGAAAACTTTAAAATGGTATAACTCATTGCTTTTACGTCTTTTTTGAGTGATTCTTTTTATTTTGCATAACTTTCCAAAGAGAATCTCATGGCAAATAACGGTGAGGAAGTAACTCAAAATAGAAAAACTCTTATCAATTTTAGGGATAATCAGGCTTGAATTGATGACTTCCACCACCTCGAGGTGATACTCTACCATTAAGTTATATTCCATCCAATTGACATTTGTATAATATGTTTAGGACTAATTGGAAAATTTTCCCTGAAGTGTTAAAGATCATCCACTTTGCTTTGGATGATGTAGAGATTAGGTACTTATTTAATGCTATGCATAGCATATCGCCAATCTTAATGTTTTGCTCATTATTTAATCTATTGTATTGCATATCATAAGATGGTTTCCATGGAGCATGCGATAGCTGGGGAAGATAGATAGAGGGTTTGACAAACTATGTAAGAGCCGAATGAAGTTCTATGGGTTCGTGCTTGACTACTATCATATCAAGAATTATGAGGAAAAATTACCATAAAACGTCCTAAACCTATTGCACATTAGTTAATTCAGTCTTGAACATTTTAATTGCGACAATTGAGTCATCCACTTTTTTACATTTTATCAATTAAGTTCACCTGATCAATTTTAGTTGGAAATTGCTAGCATGGACGAGTATAACAATACAAGATCATCGATAAAAACTTGAGAGTATGGCCTCTTATTTGATTGAAAAGCGAAACGCTTTCACCAAAATAACATATAGTGGCCTAACAATATGGATATAACAAATAATTATTAAATTAATTGCATGTTTTTCAGGACTTGTAAAGAGGGAGTTCCTGTCTTGACTTGGAATAGTGGCATGACAAAACCAGCTTTTCATCCTCATGGAATCCTAACCAACTCCACATAATATACAGCGACAACCGCTCTAATCTAATCGAAAAGGAGCCATAATTCTGCATTTTATAAAGATTTAGTTGATGTCGTTCTAGTAATTAATGCTAACCGTCATTAGTGACCGGAACGGACTCTTTACTTTATCTGGTTATTTACTTCATACGTAATGGTAGTCCTTTATCAATTCGATTGATGTTGCTTTTCCTCTCAAATCCTGTCAACTTCTTCACCAGTAGGAGAACAGGACGTATATATTACTACAAATTTACACGTACGATTTATATAACAATTTATTTTTATGCAATCTTGACTATTACGTAAATTATATGATTCAGTAGGGTAAATGCCATGGAAAATTCAGAGCAGTGTCCAGTGAAATTCACGAAAAACCTGAGCTCAGTTGCTTGTGCATCGCCTTACTGTAGTTGATTATTATTTCTTCTAAATCCTAGCGAAGAAATGTTGCTTGGATTTTCTTCAGGTAACCTGGTGAAAAAAATAAATTTGGCTTTTGCGATACTCAGTGATAAGTCCGCAAATTTCACTTGACTGTTCAAGCATAGATCGATTGTCCTGGCCTCGGGTGTTGAAGTCTTGATTCTGATGGACTCTAGGCTGATTGAAATTTTCCTCTATCGGTCTTTGGAAAAATTAGCTCTTATACTTTGCAATGCAAGTTTTTTAAGAAAAAATTATGTCGACATAACAGTATGATCAAGTAAGAGTCGGTAGCTGAAATATATTTCGATAAACTACACTGAGAAAATGACATGATTCGCAACAGGGACATCTATATTAGCTGTTCCTGGTTTCAGACAAGAATCTACTCGGATAAAATAAAACACGAAAGTTTCTTCAAATTTCCCATGATTTTGCCTTGGATATATAATATTCGATAGCATTATACAAGTTATTTCTGCTGACAGTTAAGAAATTTTAGTTTGCTTATTCACATAAGATGATACTACAAAAGAATAAAATACTAAACATACTTGCAAACTTTTCCATACGAAACAAGAAAATTGAAAAGCATCAACTTTTGCAATCACAGCCTAAAGCCTCAAGGCAACACATAAACCAAAATCCTCACTACCACTCACCAGACTAGAGGCATGGCAGAGAGCCCAGTGAATCACCTACTCACGAAGCTTGCACAGTTCTTTGAGAACGAGGTGCGGCACCTGACAGGCGGTCAAGAAGAAGCCCTCTCAGCGAGAGGAGAATTGGAGCGTGTCCGGGCCTTCCTCAGGGTCGCAGATTCCCTTGAGGAAAGCGACGACGAGGTCAGAGTGTGGGTGAAGCAGTTGAGAAACATAGCCCACGAAATGGAGGATGCGCTCGACAAGTTCTTGCTGATCCTGAGACATGATCATGGAGTCGGGTTCACTGGCCTTATCAGCAGGATGTCCTGCTGCATCAAGAACCTCAAGGCTCGATACCGTGTCACATCTGAGATACAGCACATCGTCTCCCGAATAAAAGGCATATGCGATGGGCACCAGAGGCTGCGTCAGAAATTCAGCAGGGCTCAACAAGATCCGAGCTCGACCGGCACAGATAATCCATGGCAGGACAACCGAGTTAATGCCCTTGTCCTAGATAAGTATGACCTAGTGGGCATTGACCAGCCAAAGAACGAGCTGGTCGAGTGGTTACTTGAGGGGGCTCACGGGCGGGAGGTCATCTCCATCGTGGGAATGGGAGGGCTGGGCAAAACCACTCTGGTGAACCAAGTCTATGAAGACCCTGCCGTGAAGAAGCATTTCACAGTATATGCGTGGGTCACTCTCTCTTCGTACTCCAAGATTGAAGAGCTCCTCCAAGACATGCTTTATCAGATCGCGAGGGTGATCAGGAAACCGGTCCCTCCAGGAGCCAACCCTATGAATAGCCATTGGCTGAAGATGATCATCAAGGACCTGCTTCAGAGGAGGAGGTACCTGATTGTCCTTGATGATGCATGGTACATAAATGAATGGGACGCGGTCAAGCATGCCTTGCCCAACAACGGTCGTGGAAGCCGGGTCATCATCACAACCCGGAATGCCGATCTGGCATCTACCTCCTGCAAGGAGTTCAGTGGGCTGGTAAAAAATATGGAGCCACTCGATTCGGAACAGTCGTGGAAGCTTTTCTGTCTGAAGACATTTCAGAAGAACTCTTGCCCTTCCCACCTGGAGGAGACGTGTGAGTACATTTTGAGAAAGTGTGATGGACTACCGCTTGCAATTGTGGCCATCAGTGGTGTTTTGATCACGAAAGACAAACGAAGGATTGATGAATGGGATGAGGTACGGCGCAGCCTTCGTGGCGAGATTGATGGCAACAATAGGCTCAGGAACCTGAAGAGGGTGCTTTCCCTCAGTTTCAGTTATTTGCCGTACTACCTGAAGTCCTGTTTCTTGCACTTGAGTGTATTTCCTGGGGGTCACCTGATCGAGCACAGGAGACTGATCCGGCTCTGGGTAGCGGAAGGGTTGGTCGAGAGAAAAGAAGGCAAGACGCTAGAAGAAGTTGCAGAGGACTACTTCCATGAGCTCCTGAAGAGAAGCCTAATGCAAGTGGCTGGAACAACTGACGGAAGGGTCAATTTCTGCCGCATCAACGATATCCAGAGGGAAATAATAATTTCAAAATCGAGAGATCAAAGCTTTGCAACGATCGCCAAAGAGCAGACCGACATGTGGCCAGATAAAGTCCGCCGCCTTTCATTGCAGAACAGCCTGCAAGCTGCACAGCAAAACAGGTCACTCTCTCATCTGCGCTCTCTATACATGTTCAGTGTAGACAGGGAATTCATTGACATTGTCCTAGGATGTGACATTAAGCTGCTCAATGTCTTAGACTTGCAAGCCACACCTTTGTCAAGGTTCCCAGTTCAAGTTGTTGACTGGTTCTACCTTAGATATTTAAGCTTCAGGTATACCGAAATTAAAACAATTCCTGCTTCGATAGGGAGGCTTCAGAACCTAGAGACACTAGATCTTAAGCACACAAAAGTAACGCAATTGCCTGTTGAAATTCTGAAGCTGAAAAAGCTCCGGCATCTCTTGGTGTATCGTAGGATAACTCAAAATTTTAATGAAAAAATTCAAACTTGGAAAAAATCTTTCTAATTCTCGAAGGAGGGGCAATGAGACTTCTAAAAAAAAAACCCTACTCCCTCTCCCCTTCTCCTCCATAACTCTGGTTCATGTTGAAGTTTCATAATTCCTATGTAATTCTTTAATTAACGTCAAAGCACCATGAAAATTGCGAGAAAGTCAAACCTCCTTCTTCTCCATAACTCTTTGGTTCAAGTCAAGAGTTTATGCCTTTTCTGTATAATTTTGTGGTTCATGTTGAAATTTCATGAAAGTGGCGAGAGAGTCGAAATACTATCTTGATAGTGAATGATAGCATTTCTCTTTTATTAGATTCAACATTCATTGGCTAATAGTCATGAATTATTCATAACATAATACTGAATGGAAATTGTCGAAAGTGGAAAGAGTGAGCCTCAACCAGAGGAGAAGGGTTCTGAACAAAAGAGTAATGAGATGAGCATAATCAGACTAAGATTCTACTGGGGCTGAAGCTTCTTCTTGAGTACCAAGAGGAAGTCATAGACCTTGTGCTGGTCCGGCAACGACTTGGCCACGCTCTCCCTCTGCATACACCGCTCAGCCCATTGCACCAGCTTGGGGCATTCCTCCGCAACGCTGCAGTTGGCCAGTTTCTCCAAAGCATAGAATGAGTTATACAACGGTATCAGCGACACATCCACATACCCAAACCTCTCCCCTCCAAAGTAAGCCTTGTCCCCAAGCTCTCCCTCCAACGTCTTTAACCCCTGGATGTACTCCTTCTTCGCCGCCTCCTGGGTCTCCCCCGTAGACAGCCATGCAGCTCGCCCCACCGGAAATATCTGCGCCGTTAATTCATGCCACAATTTTAAGCGCACTTAATATGGGAAATGTTTGAAATATTGGGCATCATCGTCTTACCTTGTCCACATAGTCGGCCCAAAACCTGGCACGAGTGCGCTCGTAAGGATCGGAAGGCAAGAGGGGACTCGTGACCCCAAGTCTCATCGATGTATTGGACGATGACGAGGGACTCGCAAACCGCCTTGCCTTTGTGGATGAGGACGGGGATTTTCTTGTGGACGGGGTTCGTCTCCAAGAGCAGGGGCTCTTGTTGCTCAGAACGTCCTCCTCCCTCAGATCAAAGTCCACGCCCTTCTCTCTCAGAGCAATCCGGGCCCTCATCCCGAACGGGCTCGGCCAGAAGTCCAACAATATCACTTCCTCCGCCATTGAAGCTTGGCAATTTGAACTCAAGAATGCTTTTTTGTGGTGAAATGAGGCTAAAAGCAGGAGCCACTTATATAGAAAGAAAGAGAACATTGACGAGACTTTTAGACGCTGCAATGTTTGAGAGGCTGCTCGATGCTGTCATTGCTCGCGTCACTCTTGCTTCAGGTCCAAGTTTATTCTCTTGACTCCATGTCCGTCTTAGATTATGGTGGTAGCTGTGCATGGTATGACTTAGCTGTCCATTATTGTAAGGTGTGGCTTAATTCTTTATAAAAAAAGAAAAAAAAAATTGGAAGGTTGCAAAGGTATTGAGGTGGTATAAACATGGAGTTGAGAAAGTTGGACTCATCAAACAGCTCGTGAAAGACTTTGTATTATTGAAGATGGTAACACTTGTAAGTACTGTGATTGGAAGATTAACTAAGAAAACTACGAGGTTTTGATCGATATTCTTAATTTATACTTGCCATATGGTTTATCCTAGGATAACACAAGAAACCAAAGACTCAAAAGAGTTGGGTAAGAGCATCAAAAGGAGATTTGAGTTCTAAAATAGTTGATTTGTTAGATGTGCAACAGTTTGAAAAGCATCATATTAAAACAAGAATAGTAGAGAGGTTTGATGAAGTAATATAAGACCCATTACGAGAACATGCCTATGACAACTCTCTGAGATCCCATTATGTTGGGTTGTGTGTGTAGAGGTGTTTACAAACTTGTAAGCCAATGGACAACGAAAATCCCTATAATTTTTTTCTTCTTTACCACCGTCCAAGTAAACTAATACTATAGACACATCCATCTGCACACCCCATTAAACCGTAGCCTAGGAGTAAAAAATTAAACTGCTCCAACCAAGGAGAATACTTCATCGATGTTAACTTCAGGGATAATTGCACAACTAAATTGATTGACACAAGCATGGTGGTGTTATTTGAAGAGGGGCCGCCGGTAACAATCATAGGAACGCTAGCGTTTGAGGGATTCTCCTGCCATTGAAAAAACTAAATAGAGATATGCTAGTGAGCAGTAGGCTCTGATATCATGAAGAATTTAGATAAGAAACACTTTACTCTTATTTCTTACAGGTATGTAAAGTACAATGTAAATAATGATTTATGAAAAGACATTAGTTGGAACAAATGCAATAAATGTAACTTTCATGAGTATTGACCTCTATTCGTGGAAAGATAAAATAACAAAAGATAAAATGAGTGTCAAATTTGCTATGAGTACAAGAATTGCATGATTGTTCTTCTTGATCGGATCGAAAGGAAAATTTCTAAATTGCTGGACAGTCCAGAGATATTTTCTCCAATATTGTAAACATTGTTATGTTCAAGAATTCATTTTCCGGTCCCTCCATAGCAAATGCTTGATACTTGCAATGTTTCAATTTCTCTGCTTTAGCGAACTCATCCCTCCCATGGAAAATAAGTTCCTCCGAGTTATCTCACCTAAAATGCATTAGGATTCTCCCTTCTCCGCTAATTTTCTTAGGCAAAGATGAATCAAAAGTATGGTAATCTTTTTGAATCCTAAAACTTACTCATCCTATGCCCTAGTTAGCATTGTCCAGCTCTAGGATTGAATCTCCACCCAGAATTGAGCAATCAAGCATTTATATCATCGTACCAACCATTTACGAAATTTGGGATGCCATATGTGCGGAGTTGCACTAGCCGCCGCCTTCAATATCTCGTCTTTCCTGTGTCGAATGCATGCTTCTTTCTTCTATTTTGCTCCAAGCCGTTGTTGTCCAGCCTATGAAATTATCAGATATATCAACAGCCTCAATCACCATGACATCTCCTCCATGTAGCAATCACCTTGTTCCTGGTAAAACAGCGTGGAAAGTTTTGGCAAACTTTGTAACCGAAAGGAAAAACGGAAATCTGTATTATTTGCAGATTGGCAACAATGCTGTGGCCATTGGCAACGAGGTGGTCATCGCCTTTTTCAAAGAGCAGCATCAACGTTGCAGTGGTCATTGTGTCTAGGTTTTCATCTGGCGAAGAGAAAGAGGGTGGCGGAGAAGGTTGCGACGGCGGAAGAGGTGAAGTTCATGATGGGCATCACGATCTTGGTGCTTTGTTCATCCTCTCGAGGCTAACCCTGAAGAGGACGCTGATGATGCTAATTGGGGCGATGTTGCTAGGTCTTGTTTTGTCCAATCTTAGTCTTGAGCCGATGAACTGCACCGTTTCTAGTGTATCCGGTGGTTGTTGCATAGCAGTGGCAACAACAATGCCATGAATGTACAGGTCCATGGAATCAAATCACTCCTCAATTTATTGTATGGAGTTTAGTCTTAAAATTTTTAATTTGTCCTATACCTTTGCTCGGAATTCTAATGTAGTATTTTTGATAAATTGTCGCTAAAAATCGCTGACCTAACAATCCGGTTATCGCTGGCCATCCTACATGACACATAGCAATGTCAGTGATTTGGGTAATAACTATCCAGAATGACTTAATTGGAATTCCATGCAAAAGCTTAGAATTAAATTGACAAAATTAGAAAGTTAAGAACTGAATTAACCTTCATACAATGGGTTTAAGAATGATTAGACAATTTCCCCTAGTAGCCATGATGTCCTTTCTTGTTCTTTTAATTGCCAATTTTTTTAGTGTAATGAAAATGGGTTTCATCCCAATCGATTAAAACCCTAGATGTCGTTTTTTTATCCTTTAATTGCCGTTGTATTTTTACCTTCATTAAAATGGGTTTGATTCGAATTCATTAAAATCAATTAATTGAGTTTAGGTTGATTAAAATGGGTTTGATTCGTACCTTTCCTGAAATATTTGACAAGGTTACTAATAAATTATTTAATTGAAACTGAGTAAAAAAAATGGTTCATGTGTCAATTTCATATTAAATAACGTCATGCTTAAACATAAGAAGACAATATTAATTACTTCTTAAAGATCGTATAACACATATTGAGTTCAAGTTTTTTCCCAAGAAATTGTTGTTGTTCTTGTGATGTGGACATCGAGCCATATCGAGGAGGAGATGCTAGGGACCCGTTGTCTATTCCGATTGATTTGATCACTTGAGCGTGGGCCAAGCAATTCAGGTAAGCTGTTGATGTCATGGTTCATGATCTTTGGCGTAGAGATGACCTTAGATCAAATCTTGAAGAATCTTGGAAATCTTGGCGTAATCTTTAGCTTGGAGATGACCTTGGATCAAATCTTGAAGAATCTTACAAATCTTGGCGCAATTTGATTATCTGGTCACCAAATATTTGACCAAATCAAAAAAATTATCTTATTGTTTAGGCATATTCTGGAATATGACGCATTAGATTTCTAGGGCTAGTTTTAGAGTTTGTGTGGCGGTTAGAAAACCTATATTAAGAATTGGCCGAATTTCTTTGGGGGATATATTTTTGTTTTGGAGGAAAAAATTGAGAGGTTTTCTTATAGTGTTCTTTTAAGGACTTGACCTTATCAAGGTTCCCTTATGATGGTCGATTCGACTAATCGAGCGAGATAGTGAATTCTTTCGCTTGTGGTGTCTATAACGTTGATTGGTTGACATGCGTTTGTCAACAAGTCATGTTCATACTAAGGTTGCCAATCACAGGTTCGATTGGAGGTTGAGGTTTGCAATTTGCACCATCCGAGCCTTTGTAGAACAATCTTTCCGCAATGATTCACATCATTTGGTATCAGAGTTTGCTTCTACAAGGTCTATTTATCTTTAATTTTCTGTTTATATTCAACAATTGGAGATTTATTGGGCTAGGGTTTCGGTTTTAGCCAATTTAGGGATCCAATTGCTTTTGTGCTTCCATACGTAGTTGTTTGTTGTTAGTTTTAATTTTTTTTCTTTTTTTTGTAACTTCAGTTGATCCTAGCCTCTTAAATTGTATATGAGTTCGTCAAAAAAAAAAAAAAAGAGGAAGAAAATAGACACAAGAAAAAAAAAGTGTGCAAGAGAAAAAAGAACAGATTCGGCAGAAAACAGAAAATAGCCGAACCAAAAGAAAAAAAAAGAATCAAGAAGGTGACTCGTTTATTAATGGACTGAATTGAAACAAAATAAGTAGTTATTTGGGTTTCAATTGGAATTTCGAAAGTTGTACTTGTTGGTTTGAGATTGTTACTTGATGAATTGATCAAATCTTGTTTGATTAGTTTAATTGATTGTCGTGAGGGGGTTGAGAGACAGGTTTTGAGTTCGATAAAGAGCTTCTGAAAAGGAATACGAGAGGGAAAATGCAAGAGTGTGTGAGCTTAATTGAGGGTGGAAAAAGCCTAGACTTGACTTAAACACAAGGGGAGTGACAAACACCTTGAGAAAAACACGTGAGGGAGCGATTGGTGAGAATTTTTGTGACTAACTTTTACTTGCAAGTCTAAAATATGTCATACGAAAAAAGCGTGAATCAAAAGGAGGTTGACTCCAAACGAAGGAATGAAGCGCTTGTGGAAAGTATTAAGCAATTGAGAGCCGTAGTGGAAGAGCTTAGTGGCCGAATGATGGGGAATGGCATGAGGGTTGATGGTGACCAAGAGCTACTCGGGGAAGGCCACAACATTAGCGGGATGCCTCTAGAACACAACCTAGATGGCCAACATGGAGGATGTCGAGATGCTTAATTTGGAAGGTGGAATGGAGCCCGAGGGTTTAGACACCGAGAAGATAATGAACTTGACAAAATCAAGATGAAGATTCTTTCTTTCCAAGGGAAGAATGATCCCGATGCTTATCTAGAGTGGGAGAAACGCATGGATATGGTATTTGATTGCCAACGATACTCCGAGCTCAAAAAGGTAAAAATTGTAGCAGCTGAATTTACTGATTATGCTATAATTTGGTGGGATCAACTTGTGACTAGTAGGAGGCGCGATGGTGAAAGACCGATAGAGACGTGGGATGAGATGAAGACAGTGATGAGGAGGCATTTTGTACCAAGTCATTACCATCGAGACGTGGGATGAGGAATGATGTGGACATTAAGTCATATCGAGGAGGAGGTGCTAGGGAATCGTTGTGTATTCCGATTGGTTCGATCACTTGAGCGTAGGCCAAGCAATTCAAGCAAGCTGTTGGTGTTATGGTTTGTGATTTTTGGTGTGGAGATGACCTTGGATCAAATTTGGAAGAATCTTGGAAATCTTGACGTAATCTTTGGCTTGGAGATGATCTTGGATCAAATCTTGAAGAATCTTGGAAATTTTAGCACAATTTGATTATTTGGTCATCAAATATTTGACCAAATCAAAAAAAAATTATCTTATTGTTTAGGCATATTCTAGAATATGACGCATTAGATTTATAGGGTTGGTTTTAGGGTTTGTGTAGCAGTTAGAAAGCCTATATAAAGAACTGATCGAATTTCTTTGGGGGACATATTTTTATTTTGGAGGAAAAAAATTGAGAGATTCTTTTATACTGTTCTTTTGAGGACTTGACCTTATCAAGGTTCCCTTGTGATGGTCGATTCGACTTATCAAGCAAGATAGCGAATTCTTTTTCTCGCGGCATCTATAACGTTGGTTGGTTGACACGCGTTTGTCAACAAGTTACGTTCATACCAAGGTTGCCAATCACAGGTTCGATTGGAGATCAAGGTTTGCAATTTGCACCATCCGGGCCTTTGTTGAACAATCTTTCCGCAATGATTCACGTCATCTTGTCACTCCAACTATGTTCATTGATTTTGCTCAGCCGGATTAGTGACTTTAAAAAACAATGAGACTTACGCTGATCTTCCTAAATATGTGCTTCGCCACGCTTTCAATAATGTTGTCGATTTGTTCATCATCTCATTAAAATAGGTCTATATTCTTATGTTTATTTAATTTATTATTCCCAAATCACGCTCTGTCATGTATTATATGCAATTGGTACATTGAAATTGAATATATATTTATTTATCAAATATCATCAACAGATAATTAGAGCATTGGTCAAGAGATTCACATATGTATTCTACTAGAGGTGCAGACACCCCAAGTGCCAAAATTTAACACGGGTGGACACATAAATATTAAAATTTCTAAAACATACACTTAAGTGCCAAAATCGGAAAAAAAAAAAAAACAAAAGGAACACTTAAGTGCTAACGGTAAGAATTTTTGAGCAAACAATTAATGGACCTTTTTTAGACAAGATTTTTAATTGATATGGCAATTCTTTTTAAAAAAAATTATTCACATGGCTCTGACATAACTAGATAAGTCCAAAACAACGGGTTTTGGTCCAAATTTGATTTTTAATATAACTATTAACTTAACTTAATTTAAAAAAGAAAAAAAAGAATCAAATCTTGGGCCATAGAGGCCCTCGCCCTCGCCACTACCACCATCCCACCATCGTCGGAGAGGGTTGGCGACCTTGGCCATTTGCCCTCCTCTAGATACGAGGCGTGGGGTCATGAACCTCTAGATGGGGCGAGGGTTACTTATTGGAGAAAACTTCTTTGATGTTTTGAAGGTGACAAAACTTATTCAAAGTCTATTTTGAAGATTTCCAGATTTTAGTGTCAAAGTCTGAAAACGGCCAGACTTTAGTGTCAAAGTCTGTACAACATTAGAATTTTGTTCACTCTGAAAAATTTCAGATTAAACGCAAGTGAAGAAAGAAGACTTATTCAGACGTAAGATTATCTTTCTTACTTCAAGAGATCGGTTCGTACATTTTACATATGGCCTTCAGGATGGAAATATCACATACGTGATCAATTTAGATATATCAAATCTTTTTGGATTGCAAGTAAATATGGAAATGATCTATTTATGGAAACCAAGATCCTGATTGTATGAGCAAACAGGATTGACGGACTTTCTCACAATCTTCAAACGGCTCGAGAACTCCTTGATTGATTCTATCCAACGGATTAACTGGAAGAATTCATTTGGAAAGTGCGAACGGTCGAGAAGGCATGAAGGAGTATTTAAGGTGGACTCTCCAGTTGTTTGATAGAGTGCGTGAAAAAGAAATTTCAAAGTCTGAAACTTTTCATTTCCTTGTTACTTCAAATACTAAGCTCAAAGTTGTACACAAAGAGAAAGACTCATAATGAGGCTTCATGAGAAAAGCGTAGAGACCCTTCACTTTGTGAAGTTGAGATCGCAAGATTGTAAATTCTTTTTTGATTCTTAGTGGAATCCAGCCAGAAGGCTGTTAGCGTGGAGAGTGGACGTAGACTTAACCTAAGCCAAACCACTATAAATTATGTGTTCTTATTCTCTTCCTTGAATTACTTTATTTGCTCGTAGTTCTATTTAACTGCTAAAGTCTGAACTCGCTCAAAGTCTGTTGTTCTTCAAGCTCATTTTTAGAAGTAAAATATTTCCACTGTTACTTGTGAAATTTTTTTTTCACACATATTCACCCCATTTAGATGTTTATACTAGCACTTACATTACCGACCATCGCTCGAAGGGGCCAAGAGTTGGCCCTTCTGGTTGGGGTGGGGTCGGTGCCCAACCTTGCCCCAGCCAACGATAGCCCTTGGCCCAATCTAGGGGAGGGCTGTGACCCCTCGCCCTAGATTTGAGCAAGGGTCTACAGGCCCATGTCGGTGGTTGGCTAGGGTCTCCAGCCACTGGTTAGGGCCCGACGACCCTTGCCCCACCGTCGCCGACCCTTTCTGGTGATGGTGGGGCGGCGGTGACAAGGGCCTCCGTGGCCTCTAATGTATTTCTTTTTTAAAATTTAATTCAATAAATATTCATATTAAAAAATCAAATTTGGGGGCAACGCGACGTTGTTTTGGAACAAAGATGTTGAGTGGATATTCTAGCAAGCTACGTAGACCCGTTCCACAAGAAAATCCCCATCCTCATCAACGGCAAGCCGGTTTGTGAGTCCCTTGTCATCGTCGAGTACGTTGATGTCTCGAGTCCCCTCTCTTGCCTTCCGATCCTCATGAGCGGGTCTGTGCCAGGTTTTGGGCTGACTATGTGGACAAGGTAAGACAGACGACGCCCCCCAATCTTTAAAACATTTCTTTGCTAAGTTTCCTTTAACATCGAGGTGTGAAACGATGATGTAGATATTTCCGGCGGGGCAAACAGAGTTGCTGTCGACGGGGGAGGCCCAAGAGGCGGCGAAGAAGGAGTACATCGTGAGATAGCTAGTAAAAGCACCTAGAGGGGGGTGAATAGGTGTAAAAATAATTTCTCGAGATAAGAGAGCAATGCTAAGCATACAATAGAAAGGAAGTTCTCATTTCGTTAACAAAACGAATTATGATCAAAGTAAAGCAGAGAGTAGAGAAGAGAAAATGAACACAAAAATTATAGTGGTTCGGCTTATTTCAAGCCTACGTCCACTCTTCCGCACTGACAGCCCACCGATTGGATTTCACTATGAACAAAAGAGTTGTTACAGCAAGACTCTCCCTTTATTCCACAGTGTAGATACTCTAGCACACTTCCTTAAGGTTTCTCAAAATATAGACTCTCTTTTGCTTACAAGATTTCGCTCAGTAAATGAATTGACTAAGAACAAAGAGCTTCGGACTTTGGAATTTTTCTATCGCGCACACACTCAAATAACTGGAACGTCTTCCTTATATACTCCTTTATGCCATCATACCCGTTGGCACTTACCAAATGAATTCTTCCAATCTTCCCGTTGGACAGAATCAATTAGAAATATCATTCGAGCTATTTAAGGAACATGTCGATAGCCCATCAATCATGTTCGCCCATACAATCAGGATTTCGGTTTCC
The DNA here is from genome assembly GCA_017140615.1 of Eucalyptus cladocalyx. NCBI lineage: Eukaryota > Viridiplantae > Streptophyta > Magnoliopsida > Myrtales > Myrtaceae > Eucalyptus > Eucalyptus cladocalyx. Next base: position 13,997,985 of record CM029516.1, on the reverse strand, counting down.
ATAAGTAGAACCTTCCAAGTATACTTTGTCAATCATCAGATCCTCAATCTCTGAATCAATCATGATCAAATAAAGGATTCTGTTATGTCATATCCAGCCAAGAGATCTTCTCCAAACGATAAGGTCAAATCCTTAACGAAACATCCAGTTCTGGATAGACCTTGAAAGCTGTCAATGAGAATAGACTTTGAGTCTTGAATCTGGCAGTCCGGAGGTCTTCAGACTTTAAATAGTAGAGTCTTCAAATCTTCAGACTAGACTGATGGAAATGTTTTGTCAGTTTTAAAATACTCCGAGAAGATTTCTTCAACAATCTCCCCATTTTTGATGGTGACAAAACTTTCCTGCAGATTTGGATAACTTTGACTGTAAAACATTACTCAAGCAAATATGGATATCTCATAAAGATAAATGGCTTAATGATAACACTAGAATCGCAACCACAGAAAATAGGTTAGTCTTGCATGTGAGTAAGGCCATTCATAAGATATCAATAATACTTAATATAAGCGATCAAACCCAAATCCCAAATTCAGTCTACATCCGAGATACAAAAGTCAAGTCAAACATCAAAATAAATATCAAAATAAATAAAAAAATTCAAGTTTAAAGTTTCAAATCTCACATCTCTCCCCCTTTTTGTCATCATAAAAAATGTTGAGATGGAAAGAGAATGGAATCAAGAATGCTTGGGAACATGAACAAGCTGGAAATCTCCCATTGGTGGACAATGCCTTCCAGCTTTTTCAACTTTTCCTTCAGTTGAGCCACCTCTTCTCCCTTAGCATTTGCTTGAATCTAAAGAGCAAGGGCTTTGATCTGATCATTCAAAGAAACTGAAAAAGCTTGACCTGCAGTCTGTAAATTCTGAACTTCGCATCCCCGAGCATATATTTGACCCCGCATTTCTAAGAGAACATCAAGAATTCTGAAAATCTGCTGAATTATTAGTACGCGTCTTGCTTACGCACGATCAGATGGAGTAAAGGCAGACGATGGCAAATCAGCATAGTCACGCAGATTGGGCGATGAAACATCATGTCCCTCCTCAAGAAATTGAGAGGCATAGATGTTCTCTGGATCTGCTGGAGAGCGACTAACTCCTTCATTGGTAGCAGGATATGAGGACATTCCTCTTTTCTCACGATCTCCCCCTGTTTCCACGCCTTCAGGTGGAGAAGAGTGTTCCTCATGCTCTCCTTCCTCTTGATTTCCTCTTTCCTCTTCTTCTTCAAATCTTTCCTCCTCTGCTTCTTTCTCTTTTGCTTCCAAATCTTCTCTTTCTCCAGTCCTCTGTTCAGTGTCTTTCTCTTGTCGTTCCATTGATTCTGGAATAGAACGACTCAGGTTCTTTAATGCCATTCCAGAAATGGTAATGTCTTCCTCATCATCTTCATCCTCAACGATGAGAGCTCTTCTTTTCTTGGATGGAGCAACCATGGGCTCCTTCCCTTTTTTTTTTGGTACCGAAGAGACTTGATGAGGTTTGACAGGGGTTTTCTCCTTGAATTTCTCCAACATCTTGTTGAGTTCCTTCAGACGCATTTTAGACACCATTTTCAGTCCCACCACCATTTGATCACAAGATTGAACACAGAGAATTCGTGGAGGCTGAACATTCAAATGTCTGAATAACTTTGTCACAAGAGCTGGATAAGAAGTTGACCATTGTCCTTCATCACTGCTCTATACATGTGGAACATAATAGAGTGAGGAAGAGAAAACTTTTTCCCAGCATTGATGGCATACATCAGCTTTGCCTCTGAATTTGAAACATCAGTCTTTGAAGTAGATTTTGGTCTGAGGCAATTAATCACAATCTTGTGAAGCAGAATGTTGAATGCACTCATTCTCGAGTAGGAAACCTTTCCCTCTGTCCTTCTATCCTTAACAAGTTCCAACGTATACGAGCAATAGAGACATTGATAGGTTGATATCTTCCTCTCTCAACCCCAATCACATCGACCAACATATCTACATCCACTACATAGTCTTGATCTCGGACACTAAAAGAGAATCTATTCACATCCAAGAAATTAAGATTTGAATAGAAATATGCGATGAGTTCAGCATAGGCTTCAGAGTCTACGAATGCAGAATTGTTCAAGTTAAAGAAGACTGAATTTTTCCCTCAAATTAACGTTCACGGTATCAAGGAAATCAAAATCTACACTTCTAGGGTTTATCACCCCATGCTTCAACAACTTAGAGTATATATGCTTTTGTTCCTCTGATCGAAACAAGTCTGTCATTTTACCCCGAATTTTTGCCACAACACCCATTCTCAGTTGAAATTGACTGTACAACTTGTCATTATCATTCCTATCTATCTGATTCAACCCTCCAACACAAGGATCGATTGGAATATTTGCCATTGCCTCTTCGCGCGACCCAGCGAGGACAATTCCCAACCGCTTTATTGTGCGTAAAAAGAAGGTTTCATTTTTATACCCTTTGTCTTTCAGAAATTCGTCAATGTAGTTCAAAGGAGTTCCACCCATTTTCAAAGCGCGATAAAGCTTGTAGGTAAATGAGGGCTTAAAGACTCTTACAGGTTCTGCATCTTCGATTATTTCTTCCTCTTCTCGTCGAGCAACATCTTGTTGTCTAGATGGAGAAGATGGACGCTGTTGAGAATGTTGTGAGCTCTGCTGCTGACTAGGAGACTCTTCTTCCTCGGTGAGATCAAAGTGCGTAGGCCCCTCACGCATTTGCTGCGGTCCCCTGTTCGCGATCCTCGAAGACTTCCTTTGAAACGACATCTTTCACAGTCTTTGAAAGATTCCAAACTTGACTTTCCCAAGAAAGATGACAACTTTTCGAAGATTAAACAAGAGAAGAAGACATGAGTGGAAGATTGATGCTTTTTAGGGTTTTTGGAGTTAAACGAAGAGGAACCAACAGTATATGTCAGTCGAAGAGAGGCATACAAAACGTCGTAATGGAAAGTAAAAAGATGCCCTTTAAAAATAACTGTCTTTTTCAAAAAACTAGATAACTGCCATTTTAAAAATTAACTCCTTTTTTGAAAAAGAAAGATTGCACTTATCACGGAAATTGAAAGTAGAAAAAATCAATTATAGATAGATGATCGTACCTTTTCGAGATTTAATATGAGAGAGAATAAAATAATTTACAGTAAAAAATCTTGTTTGTCTGAGTCTGAGAGTCTCTAGACTTTAACTTTTTCAAACCTCAAGATGTTGAGTTTGGAACATATGATTTCAAATTGATTTTTCTCCAAAGGCTTTGTAAATATATCCGCCAGTTAGTTCTTTAAGTCAACAAACCGAATCGAAACTTCTCCATTTTGAACATGATCTCTAATGAAGTGATGTCGAATCTCTATATGCTTTGCTCTTGAGTGAAGAATTAGATTTTTGGTGAGATTGATTGCGCTGGTGTTGTCACAGTTAATCTCCGTGCATGATTCTTCAATTCCAAAGTCTCTTAGCTGTTATTTTATCCACAGAATTTGTGAAAAACAACTTCCAAGAGCTACATACTCTACTTCTGCTGTAGAAAGAGCTACTGTATTTTGCTTCCTTGAAAACCAAGACACTGTCCTGCTTCCAAGTAGTTGACAGGTACCCAAGGTGCTCTTTCTATCAACTCTGCAACCAGCTAGATCTGCGTCTGAGTATCCAAGAAGAGTAAATTCTCCCTTTTAAGGATACCAAAGACCAAGACTTGAAGTTGATGCAATGTATTTGATAATACGCTTTGCAGCACTTAGATGAGATTCTTTAGTGTCTACTTGAAACCTAGTACAAATGCAAACACTAAACAAAATGTCAGGTCTAGAAGCAGTAAGATAAAGAAGTGAACCAATGATACTCCTGTATAGCTTCGGTCAACTTTCTTTCCTCATTCATCTTTGTCTATCTTCAAAGAACTTGACATTGGTATATCAGTCTTTTTACAATTTTCCAGTCCAAACTTTTTGATAAGATCATTAGCATATTTTTCTTGATGAATAAAAGTCCATTCCTTCAATTGTTTCACTTGAAGTCTAAGAAAGAAGGTTAGTTCACCCATCATGCTCATTTCAAATTCATCCTGCATAGACTTAGAGAATTTCTTGCATAGACTTTCATTAGAGGATCCAAAAATAATATCATCAACATATATTTGAACAATTAGAAAACTTTTGCTTTCCTTTTTGATAAATAGAGTAGTGTCTATTTTACCTTTGACAAAGCCATTTTGAACTAAAAACTTACTCAGCCTGTCATACCAAGCTCGAGGTGCTTGCTTTAAACCATATAAGGCCTTTTTCAATCTGAATACTGAGTCTGGTTTCCTTAGGTCTTCAAATCCAGGTAGTTGTTCCACATAGACTTTCTCATGGATAAATCCATTCAGGAAAGCACTTTTGACGTCCATTTGGAATAACCTGAAATTCTTATAACAAGCAAAAGCAAGTAATAATCTAATTGCTTCTAACCTTGCTACTGGTGCGTAAGTCTCATCATAGTCTATCCCTTCTTCTTACGTATATCCCTTGGCCACGAGTCTTGCTTTGTTTCTTACGACCTTTCCTTTTCGTCCATCTTGTTCCGAAAATCCATTTAGCTTCAATAATAGATTTACCTTTCGATTTAGGAGTCAACTCCCAGACATCATTAATACTGAATTGCCTGAGTTCTTTTTGCATAACTTCAATCTAGCTTTCATCAGATAAAGCTTATTCTATGCTTTTGGATTCTATTTCAGAAATAAGAGCCACGACACTAGACTCTTCGCGCCTTTTGGATCTTGTACGAATTCCTTCATTAATGTTGCTAATAATAAGATCTTTGGGATAGTGGACTTATGCTTCTAGTTCTTGGTTGATTTGTCGAGTTGATGATCACTTCCTTCATTTGAATCTTCAACAATCATTTGTTCTTTGGTCTTTCAAAGTCGAGCTGCTTCTTGAGATTTAGATTTTGCGAGTGCGGAGCGGTTTAGATTCTTCAAGATGAGTCTGCGAATAGATTCATTTTGTACAGAATCTTGGAATTTGACATTCATTGATTCCTCCATAGATTGAGTCTTCTTGTTGTAGACTCTGTAGGCTTTGCTTGAGGTAGAATATCCAAGGAAGATGCCTTCGTCTCGATTTTTCTTCAAACTTGCCAACTCGATCATTTGCATGTTTCAATATAAAGCATTTACATCCAAACACATAAAAATATGAAATAATAGGCTTCTTTTCTTTGAATAACTCATAGGGTTTTTTTTTTTTTCCAGAATAGGCCTTAGAAAAACTTTATTAATAATATAACAAGTTGTAGAAACTGCTTCATCTCAAAATCGTGAAGAGATGTTACTTTCAATTAAAAGAGTTCTAGCCATTTCTTGAAGCGATCTATTCTTTATTTCCACAACTCCGTTTTGCTCTGGAGTATATGGAGAAAAGAACACATGCTGAAAACCAGATTCATCACAAAATTTAGTAAAATCTTGATTTTTAAATTCACCTCCATGGCCTATTCTTATACTTGAAATAACATACAATTTTTCATTTTGGACCTTTTTAGCAAACTTTTCAAAGTAAGAAAAGGTTTCGGACTTACTTATGAGAAAATATACCAAGGTAAATCGTGAGTAGTCATCCACAATTACTAGGCAATATTTCTTACCTCCAATGCTCTGAGTTCTAGTTGGTTCAAAGAGATCCATATGTAGAAGCTGTAGTACACGATTAGTGGAAACTTGATTTATTGGTTTAAAGGAATTTCTTACCTGCTATCCCAATATGCATGGTGTACATAGATCAGACTTTTGGTATGATAGATTGGGTAGACCACGAACAAGCTTCTTTGCTGAAATTTTGGTTATCTGCTTCATATTGATGTGCCTAAGCTTTCTATGCTATAAGTTCGCTTCGTCTTGAATTGAGATTAGACATTGCGATTCATCTGGTTTCACATTCAAGAGGTAGATATTTCCATGTCTTCGACCCATGAATGACCGAGTAGAATCTTTCTTGGTTCTGAACATATTCCCTCTTGAAAGTTGATTTTGAAACGGTATCGCATGGTTGTTGATCGATACCCGAGCAGATTGTAGTTGAGTCATTCAACTAAGGAAACATTGCTAATTGTGAGGTTTCCAATCTTTACAGTTCCAAATCCCACAATTCTTCCTTTGTTGTTTCCTCCAAATGAGACTTTTCCACCATTTACTTGAACGAGCTTTATGAAGCAATTTGAATCTCCTGTCATATGTCTTGAGCATCCACTATCCAGATACCATTTTACCTTTTTCTTGATAGTGACCTGCATTTAAAAAGTGACTCAAACTTTCTTTGGTACTCATATTTTCTTGGGTCCATTGGTGTTAGTATGATATGTGGTTTTTGCCCATACTTTCTTAACATGTTTCTAAACCATAGGACATTCTTTCTCAAAATGATCTGCAATATTGCACTTTGAACATCTAAGAGCATTGCGACCTACTGGTTTTACAAAGACCTTTTTAAAATGATTTTTGTAAGCATCTCTTGTGGGTCTTTGCTTAATTATTTCCTTCACTTTAGGAAAATCAATTAAAGGAATGGTTTTCACAGTCATTCCCAAACCAAATTTATTGAAATAAGGTCTTTGAGCTGAAAGAATTTTCTCAAGTTTTTCAAATCCTATTGAAAATCTTTTGGAAATATTTGATATGTCATTTTTAAGAATACATTTTTTTTAAAAAGATTATCTTCACTTTCCTTAAGAGTAGAAACATTCATGTCTAAACATTTCACTTTTTCTTTCAAAACATTTTCTTGATGTTTCAGTGCAGAGTTTTCCTTTTTAAGTTCGGAAATCCTTTTAAGAGAAGTCTTAAGACTAAAACACAACTCATCAATGTATTTAGAAACTTTAATAGGGATTTTGAAGTTACTCACCTTAAATTCACTATCTGAATCTGAGTCTGTCTCGGAGTTTAAATCTGAATCCGATTGTGCCATCAGACATATATTGGCATAATCATCATTACTTTCTTCACATTCTGTATCACTCCAAGTTTATACTTTAAGAGCCTTTCGATACTTTTCAGCTTTTTCTTTCTTCTTCCTCAGAAGAGGACAGTTGGGTCTGATGTGTCCCTTTTTTCTTACATTCAAAGCAGACTACATCTCTATTTGATTCATCATCCTCAATAGACTTAGTCTGTTGCTTTTGATAACTTTGTTTCTTTGGATTGAATCTTCTTCCTTTTTTGTTCAGCTTTCTGAATCTTCTTATCATGAGAGCAAGCTCCTCATCATCCAAATTGTCTTCAGGATCTATAACATCAGAATCATCATTGGATTTTAATGCAATAGATTTCTTACCTTTAGGATCTTCGTCTTCATTGATTTATTTCACTTCATAAGATTGAAGAGTCCCAACCAACTCATCAACATATAGTAACATAATTCTTTGTGTCTCCCTTATTGAGGTCTTTATGTGATTTCAATCCTTGGAAAGTCCACGTAGTAGCTTGTTTACTTTCATGTGATCAGAAATTGGTTGACTTTGATTTTCAAGACCATTCACGATTTCTGTAAAACGACTAAACATGTCAGTTATAAATTCTCCTTATTTCATTTTGAAGGCTTCGTATTGACCGAGGAGAATGTCGATTCTGGTTTCTTTCACTCGATCGATTCCTTCATAGGTAATATGTAATCTATCCCAAACTTCTTTTCTGTAACACAAGAAGATATTCGTTATATTCGGTAGGTGACAAAGCACAATATAAAGAATAAATTGCTTTTGCATCAAGAGTTTGTCTGTGTTGGTTATCTCTTCCGAGTCATTTCACTAGACTCATGACTTCTTTTCCTCTCTCGAGACGGTGCAGCTTTAGGAATGATTCCTTTGTCTACAATGTCCCATTCCAGAGGATCCTTTGATCTTAGGAACGCCTTCATCTTGTTTTTCCATATGTTGTATTCCTTTCCATCAAAGTAGGGTGGTTTGGTATTACTTTGCCCTTCTACCAGTCCTGGAGCTAACATACTAGCCATGAATCTTTAACTCTGAAGTAAAACACTTCAAACAAAGTGAGTACACATGCTCTGATACCAATTGAGATAGCTAGTAAAAGCACCTAAAGGGGGGTAAATAGGTGTAAAAATAATTTCTCGATATAAGAGAGCAATACTAAGCATACAATAGAAAGGAAGTTATCATTTCGTTAACAAAACGAATTATGATCAAAGTAAAGCAGAGAGTAGAGAAGAGAAAATGAACACAAAAATTATAGTGGTTCAGCTTATTTCAAGCCGCATCCACTCTTCCGCACTAACAGTTCACCGGCTGGATTTCACTATGAACAAAAGAGTTGTTACAGCAAGACTCTCCCTTTATTCCACAGTGTAGATACTTTACCACACTTCCTCAAGATTTCTCAAAATATACTCTCTTTTGCTTACAAGATTTCGCTCAGTAAATGAATTGACTAAGAACAAAGAACTTCAGACTTTGGAATTCTTCTATCATGTACACACTCGAACAACTGGAACGTCTTCCTTATATACTCCTTTATGCCATCATACCCGTTGGCACTTACCAAAGAAATTCTTTCAATCTTCTCGTTGGACAGAATCAATTAGAAAGATCATTCGAGCTATTTAAGGAACATGTCTATAGCCCATCAATCATGCTCGCCCATACAACCAGGATCTCGGTTTCCATAAGTAGAACCTTCCAAGTATACTTTCCCAATCATCGGATCCTCAATCTCTGAATCAATCATGATCAAATAAAGGATTCCGTTATGTCATATCCAGCCAAGAGATCTTCTCCAAACGATAAGGTCAAATCCTTAACGAAACATCCAATTCTGGATAGGCCTTTTTCGACGGATTAGAAACTGTCAATGAGAATAGACTTTGAGTCTTGAGTCTGGCAGTCCGGAGGTCTTCAGACTTTAAATAGTAGAGTCTGCAAATCTTCATACTAGACTGATGGAAATATTTTGTCAGCTTCAAAATACTCCAGGAAGATTTCTCCAACACATCGAGGGCTTAAAGGCGTTGGAGGGAGAGCTTGGGGACAAGACGTACTTTGGAGGCGAGAGGTTTGGGTACGTGGACGTGTCGCTGATCCCACTGTATTACTCGTTCTACGCTTTGGAGAAACTAGCCGGCTGCAAGGTCGCGAAGGAGTGCCCCAAGCTGGTGGGATGGGCCGAGGGGTGCATGCGGCGAAAGAGCGTCGCCGCGTCGTCGCCCGACCAGCACGAGCTCATGACTTCCTCTTGGCGCTCAAGAAGAAGTGTCAGGCTCAATAAAAACTCCGAGTCTGAGCTCTTTCGTTTCCTTTGTACGAGGCTCGCTCTTTCCGCTTTCCAGTTTTTTTTTTTGGATGAAATACTTTTCATGCAATTGTTCCCAATATGCATTGAGTACCATGCATTACCAACATTATCAAACATGAAAACATAGCAAACAAAACAATAATACATAGTGAGGAAAAAACATAAGTTCAGTAGATAGATAAGTAAAGCAAGGAAAATCCAATTCAGGCCGGCTGGGGTAATATTATAACAATTTGTTGTTTGCATCAGGGATATAACGTCAGTGAGCTATTCATAAGAATAAATGTGCCTACGAATGTGATGATATACGACAAAGTGAAAACTTAAAATAAAAACGATTGAAAGAGACTCAAAAAGAGTCAAACACGAATTATCGAAGTCACATATCGAACCACGATAGGGTCCCCGATGTCATTTTGTTATTTTTATATTTAAATCTCATCTAAACTGACACCTAAATTATGCTAATCAATCCCTCGTGCATCTTTTTAAAAAAAATTACTTCAAAAATCAAACTCGCCAAGACCCCTCACAAAAAGAAAATCAATAATATGATCTTGTTCAATAATATGATCTTGTTTTTCTTATTATATTCCTTCTACACTCCTTCTACATGTAAAAATTAGAGAAGATACAGTTTGTAGATACCTAGGCTTCATTTCATATAGGTCATCCATGCATTTCATGAAGATTAAACATCGAATTCTTTGTCAAATCGAGGTATTCGACTTCTAACCAAAGATGCGGTCGTTTCATCATCTTGCATTCATTTTCTTCGGCCGGTTTCTTCTGCATTTTTAAATCAGGATATTGTATTTCCAGGAAAAAAAAAAAAAACGAGCCGGCAACAAAAAATTCGACTAACAGAGGCCCGTGAGCCTGGCCCACAAGCTCAAGCCCGGCCCGGTCCAAGGTTGACCTCACTTCCTTCCTATACGGTCGCCGGAAGCTAGGAGCTCTCTCTAGCTCCTCGTCGCTGGCCTCTTTTCCTGTAAGCTTGGCCGCCAGATTCCCATACACTCTCTCAATCTTTCTCGTCCAGCAGCCTTCCTAACCTCCTCATCTTCAGCGCCGCTGCCGGGGACCATCATCATCAAGCCTCCGCTCCTCCTCTCTTGGAAAAACAGTACCAAGCCGAGACTGCTCCACCTCCATCTCGATTCCTGAACCATCGTCTCCATCTCCATCGCCAGTCTCCTCTGTCATCACTATCGCAAGCTCCTCCCAGGTGCTGAGAAGGTGTTCGACGAAAATGCCTGAGAGAGGGACAGACTCAGACTCTCCATTATCTCTCTCTCTGTTTTTTTTTTTTTTTTTTTTTTTTTTTGTTACTTAGCTTCTTGTCACCACCTCAGCGTGCTTTCTGCCTGATACGAATCTACCGTCCCACTCGAAGGAAGCCTCCCATATCCTGCCTTGCGTGTCTTTCAGTTAAATTTGAATCTGGGATTAGTTAGTTCTTTAAGATCAGATTAATCTTCATAACATGCCATGGTCAGTCTTAGCTGGAGTCAAGGGACCAACGTTTGTGCTTGCTGGTCAATCCTTTTATCTATGACAAGCATATGGATCCGTTTGGATTCCTTTTGGTCTCTCAACGATAATTTGCTTATGATAGGATATGCATGTTACATATTTAATTGATGAGTCATTGCTTGAGCATATGGACAATTAATGCCTGAGCATATGTTGAGTTAGGAGAAGAAAGAAATTGACTTCATTTGGGTGCTTCGTTGATCACCGGTGAAACCATGTGTTTTATGTCCTTTGTTGCATGACATGAAGGCTGTGCACGCTGCTGTCCAGGATCAATTTTAAACTTTAGCGAAGCTTGTTTTGCTTCATTTACATGCTAATCGACTCCTGGGAGCTCTTATGTTGACAAAGATATGTAGTTGACTTGAATCGTGTTAATTTCTCGTCAAATTAATGCATTCTTGTGTCTTATAATGGCTAAAACACTATTTCATGCTGCTGTACAGATTCACGGAAGGTCCAATTAAAACCAACCGAACATTGGTTGAAGTTAGTCCACTCGCATGATGTACTAGTCGTCGGTATTGCTTGAAACATGGAAATATACATACATTGATGAATGCAAGGGCAAACTCACTTTCAAGATAATTCCGCTCATTGAATATGATTTTATCTTGGGTTTAGAATTGTTTGATAGCGTGAGGGCCATGATGTGATATCCCGATTCTCCAATTCTATTTTCAATAAATTGAGACAGACATTTCGTGGCACGCATATAGTTCTTTTCCTTGAGTCGGCCATTCATGTGAAAACTAGTCTATCATATGAAACCGTTAAGAGATTCTAATGCATCAGACTCAAGAATTTGACCAGGAAGCGACCTTTTAACCGAGTTAATCTGCAAAGGTCATTATGGCACAATTAAAACTCGATTAGAGATCGGAGATAGGTCAACTCGACAGAGGCATGTGATTAGGTGTGGGTGATTCCACCGGATTGCACTATTCTTGTCGGTCGGCACTGGACCAGCTTTTCTGTCGATTGGGTACCCTGTGTCTGTTTTTGAAACCTTGAGATTACCCTAACAATCGAGAATCGCTAATGTGTCAGTGATGTACCTTGTGGCTTGATCAACCACATGTCAAATGCACGAAAATTTCTAAAAACTACTCAATAGATCAGAACATGCTAATATTGTGCCAGAGTAAAATTAATCGTGAAATTGAAATGTGGTGACATTGGATTAATTTTATGGATTTCAATTAGATTCAATTGGAAGAGAATCGAATGGAATTGAAGAAGTTGTTGTACAAGATTTTATGCCCCGGCGGAAAATGAAATTGAACCTATTGAAAAAGGTTGTGGAGGATTGAGATAGTGGATTGTGACATAACAAGTGATGTCATTGTGTGGGGGCAAGAGTGGCTAGGATGTTGACAAGTGGAGGGTGGATATTGGCCCTCAAAAAGTGAGGAGGTCCCATCATCTTCTTCTTCAATCTTGGAACCGGTAGAGGAGGGGGGAGACCATGCGACCGAACCAGCAAGATTGACGCCGCCCCTTCGCCCACTCGGCCGCCTGCTCGCTCGTCGCCGGAGCCACTCATAGCCGCCGTTGCTCAGCTCGCTCGCCCTCCGCCTTCCTCTCTCCCTCCTGCTGGTGTCGACCTCATCTTCCTTTTTGTGCTATTTGAGACCCACCAGTAAACCAAGGAAGCGAAGCAGTAGCCAGCAGCGCCGCTCGTTGCTGTCGCACGCCGCTAGACCGCTCGCCGTCGCCGCTTGTCATCTCGCACAGCCGCTGCTCCACGCTTGGCCGACGCCCAGCCATCTCCGTCTGCCTTTGTTCGCGTGTTCCAAGAGCTGCCAAAGCTTGTCTCCGCCGCTGTGAGCCACCGTACACCCCCGCCTTAGCCCGCCGGAAGTCCCTCAGCCCATCTCGACCCTTGCACGCCTCAACCGGTGTCGAATCCGCCCTCAACCAGCAGCGATCAATGAGTAGAAAAAATGGGTATCGCAGTGGAGTTTTGGCCCGTTTTGGTTGGCTTCCTGACCTCAGATGCTTGGCCCGCCTTGAGGAAAGTCGATCCCCGCGGCATCCCGTCGTTTTAGTCCGATTAGTTCGTTAATCGGGTGAGTTTAGCTCACTAAACTTCGATTAGATGGTTAATTATGCTTAGAGAGATTTAGTATATGTTAAGTGTTATTAGGTGGTTAATTTAATTTATTTAAGTGTAGATTAGATTAAGGTATTTAATTAACTTAAAGTGTGTTTAATTTAGGGCTAAGTGGATGTTTATATTAATATAAGTTTTGATGTGACTTAAAGGAATTTAATTTTAATTTAAATAAATGTATAGAAATTATTGGATTATTTAATAAAATTTTATATTACGAAAATTATTATAATATTATTATTTGATTAATTTTCGGAATAAATTTAATTATTTATTAAATTTCGAAAATTTTGTCGGGACCCTATATTTTTAGAATTTTGCACCGATCGCTGCTGTGTATTCAGATTTTAAAATTGATGGTTGGATATTATAAATTGAGTGTGGATTGTGAAAAATATGAATATTATTTTATTTAATTTTCGGAATAAATTTAATTAATTAATTATTTTCCGAAAATTAGATGAGGATGACGGTGACCAGAATTTTATACGATCGTGGTGCAGTCCATTTATTTATTTGAGCTTTATTTTGTGCTAAATTGATTTATAAGTGATTCTATGATTTATTCCTAAATTGAATAATCTTTGGTTATTAATTGAAAAATAACCGGGTATCGGTTGACAATACCAAAAATGTTTTGGTAGACTACAAAAAATGGTGGGATTTATGGAAAGGGTCGAGTGGGACTATAAAGCCATTGAATCTTGAAATGATTGAATGGGACCATAAAGCCATCGAATCTTGAAAGGGTCGAGTGGGACCGTAAAGTCACTAAATATTGAAAGTTGCCGAGTGTAACTGTGATTACCACTAAATTTAGATTCGCTTGAAGGGCCGTGTTTGAGGGTCGAGAATGAATAGTCAAAATGACTGTGTGATGACCTCGATGACATGTAATCGACTGAGTCGATCGATCGCTGAGTCGATCCGAGTAATTGAATTGTTTGAATTCTATTACTGTATATACTTGAGTGATATGAACATGATTGAGTAATTTGAATTGTGCTAACCTACAAGAAGGAACGGAGGCGAGGTAAGTCCTCTATGTGGTGTGGCTAGGCCACCCTTGGGTGTATTTTCTTTTTAATAAGGGTTTAGGGGGTTGAACTTGCTAAGACAATGTCTCATCCTGGTTGTGGGATTACAATTGTAGGTCCCTTGTGGACGGAGCGACCAGATAGCTTTGGTTGGCCTTGAGGAGTTGCAGAGGTCAAGTCATGAGGGTTGGAGAACGTGTCCAACTTGTAGGTCGTAAGACAGTCCCTTTTTAAGAGCTGATCTTTTGTAGACTTTTGGCTGTGGGCCTTCATTTGAAACTCCGTTGATTTATGAAAGTGTTATGTTGTGGAATTGCTTCTTGCTTTTATATCCCGTATTTCATTGTCAGTGGTTTTATAATACGTTTCTGCATGTGCATTTAAAATGAATGGGTCGGCGACGAGTGTTTGGGAACGTCGCATATTTGAATGACCATGGTGGGATGTTGGCGCGCTCGAAGTTCAGGGCGTGACACATGATAGACATGAGATCCAAGTCAGTTATCATCACTAACCCACAACGCCCATCAGTGATACCTATGATCCATGGGTTGACGGAGATCAAGAGCACCTCCACGATACAATTCGTGGATGAAGGTTCGAGAGCTGAGGAGCTCGCAATCAAGTCAAGCACAAAGCCACAATCTTTGGAAAAGCCGAAGGTAGAGTAGGAACATCCTACGCCAACTTAACATGAGATGCCAATTCATGTGCTTTTTCCAGAAGTGAAGAATTTGCCAAACAACATAGAGATGGCATAGCCGAAGAAGGAGTTCCTTGAGGAACGAGTTGAGATTCAAGGGCCATGTAGCCAACAAGTCGAGAAACCAAAGATGAAGCGACATTGGAAACGGGAGAATCACCAACATCCAAAGAAACCGATGATCCAAGAGAAGGATGCGTCAGGCAAGCCAAACATATTGTGCCAAGAACGTCGCTTGAATGGGTGGGGTAGAATGTTATGATCTCGATGTTTCCCATGAAGAAAGGATCGTGTACGATCCAAGAAGACCGAATAAGTCTCCTATGGTTTTCTAAGTCATATGGAATATTCTAAGGATGGGTAATATGACACATCTACTATATTCTAGAGTATTCTTGTCATAAATGTCGGTAGTTGTTAGATGAGGAGATACGATTTTCACCATTAGATATCGAGGAAATTTATTGTTGTGATGTTAGGGACTCTCTCTCATTTGTATCCAACCAACACTTAAGCAATAAAAAGCATTATCTCCAAAGCTTCTCTCTCTAAACACTTTCTTTCTCTATGATCCAGATGAGTAAGCAATTGATCCTTGGAAGAAGGCTTAGCTTAGGTGCTCTAACAATCCAAGAAGCCTAAGTTGTCGCACGGTCTCAATCCTCAAGCATTGCTTGTGACACATGCATTTTTAGATTGGGGCTTAGCTCATGGGGGAGATGTATATTCTTTATTCCACACAATATCGGGTTTGCCATTTCCAAGCTTTATTATCATGTTGTTTTTTTTTTTTTACTCATGTTTGGATTATCACGTTGATCATATGAAGTTGAATGCTCTCACGCAAATTTGTGACCCGTGGTCATTTAGATGGATGTGTCTAGGAATTAAATTGAATAAGATTGGATGATCAAAACACTTATTAAATAACGGAAATAGGTACTGAGTTTGGGCACTTATAGATGTTAGCGTGATTAAATCCTCATTCTCGAATCTCTAGTCTGCGAAAAGTAAAATGACCCCTTGCGTTTAGCTAGGCTTCTAACTAGCTTCAAATAGGTTAGTAGTGACCCTTAAAGAGCAATAATAATCATAATCAACTGCGTCAACTAAATGACTTCACAACGTAGGGTTTGGAAAAACCTGAGTTGAGTACTTTCTTGCAAGACAAACTTTTCGCCCTCGGTTGGTTATTCATAAACCATTCGAGGTGACGCGCACCCCTAAAAGCACATGACCAAACTGCCTTTGGGTGGGTCACAACATGCATGACATGTTACGATTGACTAAACCATGAGAAGCTGCCCATTATTCAGATCAAAGAGCAATCTGTGCATAGGGCATTCAGCCCGCTCCTGATCTACAAACAGTGCATGTAATTCTATCTTCTACAGGTACATTGAGTGAAATTCCATCCATAAGATGACTAATATGACCTTCAAATTTATTTTATTCAAGCTTCAATATGATTCACATTGAAGAGTATATGAATTTGCAAATATTTCATGCACTCGTTATTGACCTAAATTTGTAATAAACTCAATACGTCATATCATATTCGTTGTGGACTATTTGTTGGAGAAATCTTCTTGAAATGTTTTGAAGCTGACAAAACGTTTCCATCAGTCTAGTCTAAAGGTTTGTAGACTCTGCTGTTTAAAGTCTGAAGACTTCCGGACAGCCAGACTCAAGACTCAAAGTCTATCCTCATTGATAGCTTCTAATCCATTAAAGAAAGGCTATCCAGAATTGGATGTTTCACTAAGGATATGATCTTATCGACTGGAGAAGATCTCTTGGCTGGATATGACATAATGAAATCCTTTATTTGATCTTGATTGATTCGTAGTTTAAAGATCCGATGATTGGCGTAATATTTTTGGAAGGTTCTACTTATGGAAACCGAGATCCTGATTGTATGGGCGAACATGATTGATGGACTATCGACATGTTCCTTTATAGCTCGAATGATCTTCCTAATTGATTCTGTCCAACGGGAAGATTGGAAGAATTCCTTTGGTAAGTGCCAATGGGTATGATGGCATAAATGAGTATATAAGGAATACGTTCTAGTTGTTCGAGGTGTGCATGATAGAAGAATTCCAAAGTTTGAAGCTCCTTATTGTTTTTAGTCAATTCATTTGAGCGAAAACTTGTAGGCAAAATAATGTTTATATTCGTGAGAAACCTTGAGGAAGTGTGGTAGAATATCTACACTGTGGAATCAATGAAGAACTGTGCTGTAACATCTATTTTGTTCATAGTGATATCTAGCCGGTGGGCTGTCAGTGCGAAAGAGTGGACAAAGGCTTGAGGTAAGCTGAACCACTATAAATCTTGTGTTTAATTTTCTCTTCCCTACTCTTTACTTTACTTTGATTGTAATTCATTTTGTTAATTAAAAGAGAACTTCATTTCTATCGTCTACCTAGTATCACTGTGGTATCTCAAGAAATTGTTTTTACACCTATTCACCCCCCTCTAGGTGCTTATACTAGCTATCTCAATTGGTATCAGAGCCTGTGTACTCATTTTGTTTGAAGTGTTTTACTTCAGAGTTAAAGATCCATGGCTAGTATGTTGGCTCCAGGGCTGGTAGAAGGGCAAAGCAATACCAGACCACCTTACTTTGATAGAAATGATTACAACATATGGAAAAACAAGATGAATGCGTTCTTAAGATCAAAGAATCCTCTAGAATGGGACGTTGTAGAAAAATGAATCACTCCTAAAGCTGCACCTGTCTCAGAAAGAGGAAAAGATACTGTGAAGTATAGTGAAATGACTCAGGAAGAGATAATCAAGAGACAAGCTCTTGATGCAAAAGCAATTTATTCTTTATATTGTGCTTTATCTCCTACTGAATATAACAGAATATCTTCTTGTGTTACAGTTAAAGAAGTCTGTGATAGATTACATATTACCTATGAAAGAACCGATCGAGTGAGAGACTAGAATCAACATTCTCCTCGGTCAATACGAAGCCTTCAGAATGAAATCGGGAGAATCTATAATTGACATGTTTAGTCGTTTTACATAAATCATGAATGGTCTTGAAAATCAAGGTCAACCAATTTCTGATCCCATGAAGGTAAACAAGCTACTACGTGGACTCTCTAAGGATTGGAATCACATAAAGACCTCAATCAGAGAAACCCAAAGAATCATGCCACTATCTGTTGATGAGTTGGTTGGGACTCTTCAGTCTTATGAAGTGGAACGAATCAATGAAGACAAAGACCCTAAAGGTAAGAAATCCATTGCATTAAAATCCAATGATGATTTTGACATTCTGGTTCTGAAGACGATATGGATGATGAGGAGCTTGCTCGCATGATAAGAAGATTGAAAGCTGAACGAGAAAAGGAAGAAGATTCAATCCAAATAAACAAAGTTTTCAAAAGCAATGAGACTAAGTCTGTTGAGGATGATGAATCAAACAAAGATGTAGTCTACTTTGAATGTAAGAAAAAAGGGACACATCAGACCAAACTGTCTTCTTCTGAGAAAGAAGAAAGGAAAAGCTGAAAAGTATCGAAAGGCTCTTAAAGCAGAAACCTGGAGTGATACAGAATGTGAAGAAAGTGATGATAATTATGCCAATATATGTCTAATGGCACAATCAAATTCAGATTTAAACTCCGAGACAGAATCAGATTTAGATAGTGAATTTGAGGTGAGTAACTTCAAAATCCCTATTAAAGTTTCTAAATACATTGATGAGTTGTGTTTTAGTCTTAAAACTTCTCTTAAAAAGATTTCCGAACTCAAAAGAGAAAATTCTGCTCTAAAACAACAGGAAAATATTTTGAAAGAAAAGGTGAAATGTTTAGACATAAATGTTTCTTCTCTTAGAGAAAGTGAAGATAATCTTTCGAAAGAAAATGCTCTATTAAAAAATGATATCTCAAATATTTCTAAAAAAATTTCTATAGGATCTGAAAATCTGGAAAAAATTCTTTATGTTCAAAAACCTTATTTCAACAAATCTGGTTTGGGAATGACTACTGAAACCATTCATTTAATTGATTTTCCAAAGGTGAAAAAAAGAATTAAGCAAAGACCGACAAGAGATACTTACAAAAATCATTTTAAAAAGATCTTTGTAAAACCAGTAGGTCGCAATGCTCTCAGATGTTCAAAGTGCAATAGTGTAGATCATTTTGAAAAAGAATGTCCTATGGTTTGGAAACCTGTTAAGAAAGTATGGGCAAAAACCTCATATCATACTAACTCCAATGGAGCCAAGAAAATATGGGTACCAAAGAAAGTTTGAGTCTCTTTTTAAATGCAGGTCACTATCAAGAAAAAGGTAAAATGGTATCTGGATAGTGGATGCTCAAGACTTATGACAGGAGATTCAAATTGCTTCATAAAACTTGTTCAAGTGAATGGTGGAAAAGTCTCATTTGGAGGAAATAGCAAAGGAAGAATAGTGATATTTGGAACTGTAAAGATTGGAAACCTCTCAATAAGCAATGTTTCTTTAGTTGAAGGACTCAACTACAATCTGCTCAATGTCAGCCAGCTGTGTGATACCGGTTTCAAAATCTACTTTCAAGAGGGAATATGTACAGGAACCAGTAAAGACTACTCAGTTATTCATGGGTCGAAGACATGGAAATATCTACCTCTTGGATGTGAAATTAGATGAATCGTAATGTCTAATCTTAATCCAAGACGAAACAAGGCTATGGCACAGAAAGCTTGGGCATATTAATATGAAACAAATACCCAAAATCTCAACAAAGAAGCTTGTTCGTGGTCTACCCAATTTATCATACCAAAAGTCTGATCTATGTACACCATGCATATTGAGAAAACAAGTAAGAAATTCCTTTAAACCAATAAATCAAGTTTCTACTAAGCTGTGTATTGCGGCTTCGCATTTGGATCTTTTTGGACCAACCGAACACGAGCATTTGAGGTAAGAAATATTGCCTGGTAATTGTGGATGACTACTCACGATTTACTTGGGTATATTTCCTGGCAAGTAAGTCTGAAACCTTCTCTTATTTTGAAAAATTTGCTAAAAAAGTTCAAAATGAAAAATGGTATGTTATCTCAAATATAAGAACAGACCATGGAGGTGAATTTGAAAATCAAGATTTTACAAAATTTTGTGATGAATATGGTTTTCAGCATGTGTTCTCTTCCCCATATACTCTAGAGCAAAATGGAGTTGTGGAAAGAAATAATAGATCGCTTCAAAAAATGGCTATAACTCTTTTAATTGAAAGCAACATCTCTTCACGATTTTGAAATTTAGGCGGTTTCTACGGCTTGTTATATTATCAATAGAGTCGGTCGCTCTCAGCGAGATCCGAGAAGACATTCATGCCTCTTATTTTCCTGAGGAAGAACATGATGCTTCATCGCTAAATTTGCGTGATTATGCCGAAGCCAGTACGCAGACCGATAATTCAGCAGATTTTCGCAGAATTATGGATATTCTCTTGGAGATGCGCGGTCAAATATATGCTTTGAGATGCGAAGTTCAGAACTTGCAGAATGCAGGTCAAGCTTCTTCAGTTTCCTTAAATGATCAGATCCAAGCCCTCTCTGTTCAGATTCAGGTTAATGCTAAGGGTGAGGAGGTTGCACAACTGAAGGAAGACTTGAAAAGGCTGGAAGGGATCGTTCAGTCCATGGGAGATTTCCAGCTTGTTCGTATTCCCAAGCAATCTTGACTCTATACCATTTTCATCTCAACCTTTTTAATGTTGACAAAAAGGGGGAGATATGCAAGATTTGAAACAATCTTTGAATTTTTAAATCGTTCGAATTGTTTGACTTGGATTGTTTTGATGTTTAACTTTACTTTTGTATCTGAATGAGAATTGAATTTGAATTTGGATTTGACTGCTATTGATATCTTATGGATGGCTTTATCTTATACAAGACTAACCTATTTTCTGTGATTGCAGATTCTAGTGTTATTCATTTAGCCATTTATCTTTATAAGATATGCATATTTGTTTGAGTAATATTTTGTAGGTCAAAGTTATCCAAATCTGCAGGAAAGTTTTGTCACCATCAAAAATGGGGAGATTGTTGGAGAAATCTTATTGAAATGTTTTGAAGCTGACAAAACGTTTCCATCAGTCTAGTTTGAAGGTTTGCAGACTCTACTGTTTAAAGTCTAAAGACCTCCGGACAGCCAGACTCAAGACTCAAAGTCTATCCTCATTGATAGTTTCTAATCCGTTGAAGAAAGGCTATCCAGAACTGGATGTTTCACTAAGGATATGACCTTATCGACTGGAGAAGATCTCTTGGCTAGATATGACATAACGGAATCCTTTATTTGATCTTGATTGATTCGGAGATTAAGGATCCGATGATTGGCGAAATATTCTTGGAATGTTCTACTTATGGAAACCGAGATCCTGATTGTATGGGCGAATATGATTGATGGACTATCGACATGTTCCTTTAATAGCTCGAATGATCTTCCTAATTGATTCTGTCCAATGGGAAGATTGGAAGAATTTATTTGGTAAGTGTCAATGGGTATGATGGTATAAATGAGTATATAAGGAAGACGTTCTAGTTGTTTGAGGTGTGCACGATAGAAGAATTCCAAAGTCTGAAGCTCATTGTTGTTTTTAGTCAATTCATTTGAGTGAAAACTTGTACTCAAAAGAGTGTTTATATTCGTGAGAAACCTTGAGTAAGTGTGGTAGAATATCTATACTGTGGAATCAAGGAAGAACTATGCTGTAACATCTCTTTTGTTCATAGTGAAATCCAGTCGGTGAGCTGTCAGTGCGGAAGAGTGGACATAGGCTTGAGATAAGCCGAATCACTATAAACCTTGTGTTTAATTTTCTCTTTCCTACTCTTTACTTTACTTTGATCATAATTCATTTTGTTAATCAAAAGAGAACTTCATTTCTATCGTCTGCCTAATATCACTGTGGTATCTCGAGAAATTGTTTTTACACCTATTCACCCCCTTCAAGGTGCTTATACTAGCTATCTCACTATTATATCTAGATATTTCCGTTAAAGTAAAATTTGTAATGAACTTATATGGTTATAATAATTTATTTTTGCGCCATAAAACTAAGATTTATTACAGCTTTCCGAGAAAGAACAAGCGACCACCAATATGAATAATAATAATTATAATATGATAGCAATACATGTCTCGTTCATGCGACACCTAATCCATTATCTAATCGGCCGGACTGGAACTGTCAGTAACGCGAGCAATGACGGTATTCAGCGGCCTCTCAAACATCGCATCGACAGAAAAAAGTCAACTCAATGTTCTCTTCCCGCTACATAAGTGGCTCATGCTTTTAGCCTCATTTCACCATAAAAAAGCTTTCTTGTGTGCAGATTACCAAAGTTTCAATGGCAGAGGAAGTGATATTGTTGGACTTCTGGCCGAGTCCGTTCGGGATGAGGACCAGGATCGCCCTCAGAGAGAAGGGCGTGCACTTTGATCAGAGGGAGGAGGAACTTCTCAGCAACAAGAGCCCCCTTCTCTTGCAGATGAACCCAGTCCACAAGAAAATCCCCGTCCTCATCCATAATGGCAAGCCGATTTGCGAGTCCCACATCATCGTCCAGTACATCGACGAGACCTGGGGTCCCGAGTCCCCTCTCTTGCCCTCTGATCCTAACGAGCGTGCCCGTGCCAGGTTCTGGGCCGACTACGTGGACAACAAGGTAAGACGGAGAGCATCCAATCTTTCGATCGTTTTCTTGGTAAGTGCACTTAACAATCAAAGTGACATGACATGACGGTGCAGATATTTCCTGCAGGGCTGATGGTGTGGTGGTCGACGGGGGAGGCCCAGGAGGCGGGGAAGAATGATTTCATCGAGGGCTTGAAGCTGTTGGAGGGAGAGCTTGGGGACAAGGCTTACTTTGGAGGTGAGAGGTTTGGGTTTGTGGATGTGTCGCTAATGCCATTCTATTGCTGGTTCTATGCTGTGGAGACATTCACCGGTTGTAGCATCGAGGATGAGTGCCCCAAGTTGGTAGGATGGGCCAAGCGGTGCATGCAGAGGGAGAGCGTGGCCAAATCGTTGCCCGACCATCACAAGGTCTATGACTTCATGGCGGAGGTCAGGAAGAAGCTTCAGGCGCAGTAACAACGCCATGGACTCATTATGGTCGTTTCGTGACTGTTTTGTTCACAACTCCTCGCCTTTGGACGAGGCTTAGCCTTTTTTTTTCTCCCTCATTTTCATGATTTCCTTCTTGTATTTGAGTGTTTTTGGATCAGCTAAATAAACTATAGAGACCATTTCATGAATTCCATTTTGCATTATGTGTTGCATTATTCGCACGTGTGTACCTCAAGTAAGTGATGGAAGTCAATCAATTCCGTCTCAATCATATGATGTTTTGATTAGGGGTGGGCAACTAAATTGGTTGAAATATAGGAACCAAATGGACTAGCCTTAGCCGGCTGGTTCCAAGCATGTTCATCGGGGACCAGTTTGGATCTTAGTTCCCAACTTTAAACCAGTCAATTCTTAGGTACCCAATTCAAGGTAGGTTCTTGGTGCATTTGATTTTGAATCAGTTCAAAATTATATCCTAGTGAGTCAATTAATTGAGAAATTTTCATTAATGGGATTGAGTATGAGTTCACCCTTTTGGGTGCGGGTACAGAGACCCAAACATAATTAATTTAGCACATACATGAATAACTAAAGAGAAACGAACGTCAACTGGACTTGATGCGACCTCCCACCAAAAGGTGGGGATTAGTTTTAGAGATATTACTCGAAAGACAGTCTAAATAGTCCATCAAATCAAATGATTCTAAGAACCCAAAATATTCTTTTAACTAGGATGCAGGCTCTCTAAAGCTTGTATCTCGTGTGATGCTAAACATTTCATTTTAGAAATCTTTAATAATATAATATTTTTAGGATTCACTATTAGCCATTTGGGGTCAGTTAAAAAGCAATCAAGATGCGGGAGAGTTGTTTCAGTTCTTGTGCAACTAAATATAAGTTTTGGGACTTGTTTACACTAATGACCCTATTAGTGCTCTTTCAATATGTTATCTTAGTGGCTGAGGCTAGTCTTGTTTACACTAATGATCCTATTACTATTTATGATCCTAAAGGCATTAATTCACTAAGTGAGCAAGCAAATGTTTTTGTAGGGTTTATTATGATTATGTATCCTAATCATTCTAGAGAGAGAAATTAACATGGAAGTTATTGAAATGACTTTGAAGTAAACAATCAAATATTGAGAGATGAAAACCTGATACAAGTTGGGCAAAAAGTACATGGCCTTGTTATGAGCCGCAGGACATGATCCTTCATAACTTTGACATTAGAGACCAATCCTTGCTCCTAAAATTGAGTTAGATTAGAGCGTGCCTAATTCTACTTGTTTTGTTACACGACTAGACTAGCCTAAGCTAAACTAACCATTATTAAAGAAGATGATCGTGAGTCTAATTAGTTTTTACTCACTAAACTAGAGTAAAACTTACACTAGTTTGATTATTAAAACCTAAGTTTATTAACCAAGTTAGCTTAATTAACACTAAACTAGATTAACGACCCTAATACTAGACACCTCCTTGAGCTGCCTCCATAAATTGCCCTTCTTTATTGACTAACGCCTTTATCTTATCACCCACTAGTTGTCAATTACTAATTTGAAATCAACTCATATAAAACTCAAAGCAAGCATCGACGGGTTCACACAATTTAATTGATCAACCAAAAATCAAGGTCCGTGCAATTCGATTATCCCAATCACTCCTAATTGATGTAAGGATTTATTAATTAAGGTTAATGATAATTAACACCTACTTGCGTTCGCAAAGCAGTAGGCTAACATCATTGACCCCAAACTGAATTATAAACCCTACCTAAAGAAATTGCTGAAGAACATGCATACAGAAAGTGGAAAAGAAATGGAAGCATCATGAGTAAGGACAATTAAACACTTAAAATTAAGCACACAAATCAGCTAGTGTTCAACCAAGCAAAAGCATGTATTACACTAAGAAAACAAGACGTGGCCTTTTTCTAACCAAATTTCTAATTTCTTTTTTTTTTTTAATTTTCTTATTATTTTATTGATCTGATAAGATGGACTTGGACCGAGCCCTTGGACCGGACCAGAAGAAGGGCTGAACCTGGGCCCCGTAAAATACTGAATTGCAGATTAGGCCCAACTTCCTATTCGGTACAGCCCAAACCCCTTGGCCTAAATTACACTACAACAGGACCAAGCCCAAGGCTTAATTACCTTTTTTAGCCAGCCCAAAACCCTAAAATGAAGCCTCAGCTAAATTCACGGCTTAACTTCTATTTCGCCAAGCCCAAGCCCGAATCTCCCGAAAACCCTTTAGCCGACCTCTCCTCCAACGAGGCCTGCATTCGGGCGGCCAGCCTCCAACGCTGATGACCCTGAGTTTTACCGATGACATCTTTCGTCAACCCCCAGAACGCTGCTTTTGGCGAATAAGAAGATGCTTGGCCCATCACAAGAACGCTGCGCTCCCGCGACCAAGACGACGCTTGACCATCACTAGAACGGTGGCCATCAACTACCAACTCCTACCATCATCATACAGTGACCAAACCTACCATAGCCAATCAGACGACCATGGAAAATGGCCAACACGCGAGTTCGAAGGACAAACCCACAAAGTTACCCACGGAACTATGACTCTAGAGAGCGAGGCGACTTGTTGACTCACCATTAATCCTTGATGAACACCACCGAGATGATGAACATGGAAATATGACATACAAAGCAACGATGGCAATGAAAATCCACAAAACCATGCCTAATGACCAACAAATTAATCAATGAAATAAAAGCATGTCAAGGAATTTCTCGGACTAGACAAAATAGGCCCTATTCTCACTGGCTCGCCTTATGGTCATCTTGTAAAACACACGATGGGCATCAATTGAGTGTATTCGATAGTCTAAATTTTTAAAAAAATTGCTTACCTCTTGTAAAACAATAAGATTACGTTTGGTTGCTTAGATTTCTAATCAGAATAGGATTGGATATGATACGATATGAAATATTGGGATTTTTTTTTATTTATATCCTATCCATTGTTTGGTGAATCGCAGTATTAAAGTCGGATATGTTTATATCATATCATGTACATTTTTTGATATAAACGGTATATCATTATAAATAAACATAAATGTTCATAAATGGAGATTGTGAAAATCTCTCGTAACACTATTCCTTAATTTATTTTTATTTTATTTTTCCTCTTTTTTATATTCTTTTCTTTATTATTTCTTTTTTCCACTTTCATCATTCTTTAATAAAATTTTATCAAATAGTAAAATGTACTAAAATACCTAAAATACAAAAATACCTAAAATATATAATAAATATAAATATTTAATTTATAGATTGAATGTTTATTGTAAAATAGAATTAAAGTTGAATATATAAATTAAAATGATTAATTAAAAATAATTTTTTTATTTTTTATTTCTTAAATTAGAATTCAAATATTATTTATATTGAAATATAATTTCAATTTTGTTAATTTAATAAATTTATTATTCAAGAAAAATAACTTTCCTATTATGGACATTAAAAATCCTATTCTCCTTTATCCCACCTCCCCCGTGGGATAATTTTATCATGTCTATATCTTTTTATATCCGACTGCCAAACACAGCCTAAGAGAAATGACCAAGAATATAGGTTGAATCACCAGCACTTAATGGACAAATTTACAACGCCATAATGGTTTGAATTTGGTCCTGAGGAAAATATACTTGTTTCACAATGCATATGCCAATTACCTTCTCAAAACAACAATGGAAGCCTTCATACAATGAGTTCCTTTTCTTCTTTTTTTGGCATGTCTTTTTAAAGGATAACATATGCCTCTTGTAGATAGCAGATCATGGGAATTTTTTTTTCCTTCCCATAATGTGAATGACATGGTGGGAGTCACAAATAAGATGTTGGGAAGTTACAAATAAAAACTCCTTTGACTTTCCCTATCATGGGTGAAAACTACTTCCACCTTTGCCAATCATGGGTGAAAACTGCTCATAATGAAACATCTTCGACTCAAATATGTTGGGTTTGATAATGCCCTGTCAACAATATGTAAGGCATTCCAAATTCATTTACTTTAGTAGTAAGTCATGTGGACAACCAATGAGTATACCTATATTTGGAATCTCAAACTATGCACCTGTTAGGGAAAATAAATAATGTCTCGCAATGCCTTAAACATATTTTTCTATATTAGTCTAAATATACATATCTCTTAAAGACTATATTTAACTATTCTTAAATCACCATGTATCCATAATTATATTTGAAGTCACATAAGGAGATATAATTGGTCGACTAGTTGATACATGTAGTAGATGTAAAACAACAAAGTCTATTTTTTCGCACTTATGTCTCTCTCTTTCAGAATAATTACTTTCCTAAACATGTCCCATAAAGCAATGTTTATCTATGACAACCGATAACATGCTCATGTAGCAATATTGATATGTTACTTTGATAACATAGTCAAAAGTCATATAGGACACAAATTGAGGATCATTAATTTATAAATTACCTCAAGGACTCATATGAAGAGTAAATATGAATTATTTCACTCATCTCTCTTACTAATCACATAGAGCACATGTAGTATGAATTACATTTCAATAACATTTGTATGTTTGTACTAGACTCATAACAAATTGTATTAATTGATAAAACATCAATTCATCAATGAAAATAAACAAATACAATTCATATATGTACATATACACAATTCAATGATCCTAAACAATACATAGTATATTCTATGCAATCCTAGAGACATCATGTGGGTCAACAATGTGTCTCTAGAAATAGGTCTCTTTTTAGAAATAGTTTTTTTTTTATTTTTATTTTATGGAACAATTTCTAAGTAAAAGAACGCGTTTGGTAACTACAAAAAATTTATATTCTAAGAATAGAAAAAGATTAGGAATGCGTTTAGTACAACCCACACTTTTTTTATAACATAGAATTTATTTTTATTTTTTAAATAATTATTTTAGATTTTTCTTTTTTCCCTCTCTTCTTCTTCTTTTTCTTCCTCCTCGTCTAGCCGGCGCAATTGGCGATCGGCGACTAGTAGTAGGAGGTGGGTGGCGGCAAACAACGAGGAAGAAAAAGAAAAGAAAAGAAAGAAAACGACTTATTTCTAGAAATTGTTTCTAGTAACAAGAAGTTACTTTTTTCTAATTTTTTTTATTTGTTTTAAATTTATTCCTCGGTTACTTTTCTATTTTGGGAGTAGACAAATTAGTTAATGTTATTAAATGAATTTATGTTCTCTTTTTGTTTTAGAGAATAAAAGAACAAAAAAAAGAAGAAAAGAAATTGGAGTATTACCATGCACATCCTTAATGAATGGATCAACGACCATTCTATTCGTATAAATATATTGTAAGATCATTTCTTTTTGCATTATTGAAATTATTTTTTATATCAATGTGCTTTGTCTGACCATGATATCTAGAATCTTTTACATTGATAATAACTACCTAATTATCACAATAAATTGTTGTTGGTCTTGGAATGTTAATGACAATGGCTAAATTTTTCAAGAATCAATTTGGCTATACTACTTCTTGCACTACAACAACGCATGTAATAAATTCAACCTCCATAGTAAATAGAGCTGTGCATGTCTTTTTCTTACTACTACAAGAGATTACAACTTGATTAAGCAAAAATGCATACCCAAATATCTATTTGCGCTCATCAAAGTCTCTTACCTAATTAGTGTTTGAGTAACCCAATAAACGTAAATTGTTTCTTTGATAACAAAGTTGATATTCCACTGTGCCTCTTAATATTTTAGGATCCTCTCAACTACTTTCCAATATACATTTCCTAGATACTGGTATCGACTCACTAATCACACGACATAACATATATTGAGTCAAGTACACACCAAAGCATACGTCAAACTTCTGAATGCATTGAAGTAATAAATTATTTCCATTCTTTCTTTTCTTCTAGAATCTTAGGACACATCTTAGAATTTAGGTCTTCGTCTTGTATGATAGGAGTATTAATGGGTTACAATGCTGTATAATAATTTGTTCAAGAATCTTTATAATATAATATTATTATGAGAGAGTAAGAAGTTTTCTTGAACGATTTCTTTTAATTTTAACTCCTAATCTACATACATATACATATATGTATATATAAGTAGCCTCTTCGATGTCTTTCATTTAAAAATTAGAGGATAACCATTACTTTATGATGATAACCGAACTTTTATTATTCTTAGCTAATAGAATATCATCAATATAAAGTGATAAAATCATAAATTTATCCTTGGATCGCTTTATATATACTCAATTATCTTCTTTAATCATCATCAATTAAAAAAAAGTTATGACTCAATGAAAACGAAAGTGCCATTGTCTAGATGATTGCTTAAGGCCATATATTGGTCATTGATGCTTGCAAACCTTACACTTCTTACCTTTAGCTATGATTCCTACCAATTGTTTCATATGGATTTCATCATTTAGTTCTCTATTGAGAAATGTTGCATTTACATTCATTTGATGAAATTCTCAATCCAAATTCGTGACAATAACTAGGGTAAGCATATGAATGCAAAGCTTACAACTGGTAAAAAGATTTCTTTATATTCTATATCCTCTTATTGAGTATAATTTCGCCATAGGTAAACTTTATACTTTTTAACATATCCATTCACCCTATGCTTGATCATGAGCATTCATTTATTCCCAATTACCTTGTGCTCAAGTGGTAGATCAACCAAGTTCTAGACATAGTTTATTCTCGTAGACTTCATTTCATCATCTTAAGCTTTGCTCCATTCTTTTCTATTAGGAGATGAGAAAGTCTCTTTGACTATCTAATGCTCTGCATCGTCACATAAAGTAATCATAAATACTTATGCTTCAATCTCAAAGCGATAATGGGGAATATTTATATGATTAATTTTACATAACTGAACTTCTTTTAAAATCAATTTACTAGGCAATGTGTTATTCCCACTAGATTTTGTATATCGAAGTAAATTTTCATTTCCCTCAATATTAGTGAGTATTTTTTATCAGGATCTTCCATCTCATGTAATTATAAGTCTTCGTCAATCTCACCTCTACTAGAAAAATTGTTCTACAAGAATATGACTTCTCAGACTCCATTTCAATCACACTTCAATAAGCTTGTTCACTTGTAAACATATACTGTTTGGATCATTCAAAGTATCTAATGAAGATACATTTATTCCCTTTAGAACCTAAATTTCCATATTTATGAGAAGAATTATGAACATATGCTACAGACCCCAAGGTCATAGATTGATTAAATTTGATTTTCTACCAGTCCAAAATTTATAAGGAGTGAAAGTGATTGACTTAAAGGGCACATGATTAAGTATATACATATTAATCAATAATGCGTCTCCTTATATGAGATAGGTAGATTTTCTTGTACCATTATAAACTTAACCACTTTCAATAAGGTTTTATTCATTTTTTTCAACAACAGCATTTTGTTGCAAAGTCGTAGGAATAGCCAAACGTCTTACAATATCCTTTTCATCATAAAGAAATTTAAATTGTTTAGGTAGAGGCTTACATGTATGGTTAGTTCTTAACATTTTTATTATATTGTCTAACTAATTCTCAACAAAACACATATATCATTTAAAGCAGTCTAATGCTTTTGACTTATGAGATATTAGAAAAAACAATCAAAAAGTGTAAAGTTGTATATGGAGGTGATGAAATATGACCTTCACATGTAATGGACCACAAATGTTAGAATGTTCAAGTTGCATTGAAGGTTCAGCTCTAGTTCTTTTAACAACAGATTTTTTAGTTGTTTTTCCTATTAGACAATGCTCGCATATAGGTAGATCAATTTTAGTGAGTGACCTTAAAAATCCTTTTTTAGCTAATCATTTCATTACTTCTAACCCAATATGACCTAATTTAGCATGCCACACATTTATAGCAATATCTACATTACTGGAAGATGCAATTAAAGGAAAACAACCATCAACATTAATATTAACACGTTATAATCAATGTTTAAACCATTTAGTATATAATCAAAACCATAATAAACTGTTCCAAACTTAATATCAACACAGTAGTTACCATGAAGGACGTCATGTTCTGGCAACTATTTAAATAATAACTTAAGCCTAGAAAAACAACTATATAAACCAAGTCCTACCAACTATCAAGAGCATAAAGGACGTCATGTTAAAATAAAGTTCAACCACGTAAGTATAATTTACAAGTATGGATACCCTTCACTTCAATTCTAGAGTTATTTCCAATATATATCCATTTGATTTTAAGTTGCATTCAACGATACTTTACAAAGGCTCATTGGTATCTAACTACATGATTTGTTACTATGGAGTTTATTGTCCACATTGGATGAGATTTAGTAAGCATCATGGCGCTAGAAACAAAAGTATTAAATGACATAAAGGAACAATTTGATAGTTCATTCAGCTCAGTGCAGTCACGAGCAAAGTGATCCAACATATCACAATTGTATCAATTCGTCTTGGCATTGTCCCTCTTCCTAGTTTGCTTCTTGCATCAAAAGGTTTTGGCTTTCTTGGATGCTTGACCAGTCTCCTTCCCTGTATTGTTGAATTTATGGTTCCTCTTGTGATTGAAGGTGAAGACTTTTCGCAAACTAGTTTTAGAACAATAAGCATGTGTAGAAGATCAAGCAGCCTTTAGACAATCATCCTCTAACTCCAAATGACGTGTTATATCATCAAAAGTTATGCAATTGTTGACACCCAAATTTTGGTGACCTGTTTAATCATTTACCACATTAAAAAAATCAGGGATTGATTTTAACCCCTAAAAAAATTAATTAATTGCATAGCATATAGTTTTATGTGCATTTATTTTTAATTTGCATTTACATTGGGCCGGTGATGGATGGGTTCAAATTGATGCTTCAGAAACTTTAATTTGATGAATCAGGCTAAGCCCACAAACAGAGCAAATTGGTCCAAGCCCGTATCCTTGGGGAGATTTTACGGATTTATCTTTGTGAGATTTCAATTCAAAAGCAAATATTGCGTTTGGAAAAGAAATCTTTGTGGATATGATTTGGAAAATTAAAAACCTTAATCCATGGCCTATAAATAGATTAATATGCCTAGAGTTTAGGGGGACCATATATTGAATACACGGCCACAAAAAAAAAAAAAAAAAAAGGAAAAGAAAAAAAGAGAACTCACATTCTCCACGGTGAGGGTCGGCAAATCAGAAATCTCAAAGCATATCGAGAGGAAACACGTTGAGAAGAGAGAGAGGAGCCTCATGGCCGATTACTCTCGGCTATGCGACCCTTGTGTCCGAGACTTCCCCGATGTTGGTGCTGCCTCCCAGCCTTGACCAGCTTGCTGTCTTGACCAAGCCGCCTGATGCTCATCCGTGAGCCACTTGCACCGATGATCGACGCTGCCGCTTCCTCCTCCGGCAACAACTTAGCACCTGCACTGCGAGGCGACAAAGCATCTAGTTACCGCAACAACGATGAGTTGATGAAGCTACTACACTGCGACGAGGTCACACGCACCTGGCCGTGATGCAACTCGACGGCCCAGTTGTGTCACCGATCCACCTGCTGTTCAGAGACTGCACCACGATGACAATATATTACCGCCATCGCTATTCTTTACCAAGATACAGAATTGTATTTTTTTTCTTTTCTTTTGCAGGTCCTCATAAGCTCGTCTTCGATCACTAATCCAAGCTAAAGCCAACGTGGATCTGCGAGTCTTGCTGAGAAGCACCTCGGGTCAAACTTCCATGGCCCCACGTTTGGTTGTGACAATCGCGAAGGTCACGAGTTCGAGCCACCGCTGAACCTATTTCGACGCTCTAAACCCCAACAATTCCAAGCGAGATCTCAGCCCAGCGTGTCTTTTGCAAGCCTTTCCAGCGAGTTTGCCATGACGAGTAACCTTGGTCGAGCCACATCAAGCTGCAATAACGTGTCTGGTTCCATACAACCGAGACCGATCCTGAAAAGTTCTATTCTTTATTTTTACTGCAGATTTTTTGGCATGGTTTCATCACCCATTACACGTAGAAGATGCCACTTTTTATTTATTTATTTCTTTCGATGTATATAAGTGGCCTAAGAGGGTTGCTCGGTCAAAGTCTTCAGTGGAGGCATCCCACATTGACCTTCTTTTGGGAACAGACGAAAAGCAGGAATTAACCAAGGCATTCTCTATCATATTTCATGCTGGCGTTCCTTTAATATTATTAGTCGTAGAGTCTCTGGCGAGTTCATTGACTCGCTGTTGCCCTGCCGTGCTGAGCCGTGAAGCCTCAACGTGAGCTGCTCCGACACCATCCTTTGGCCCCACGTCAAGACAAGCTGCGTCCCGTTGAGCTCATCCCCGAACCAAGCATCCCGTGAAATTTCTGTTTTGTAGGTTTGTCAATCGTAAGCACCACCGAGAGACCCATTGGCCAGCATCATTATGAACCACCACGTGACCAGCCTGCTCCAAGAGCCTTAGCCGTGCTCGGTCAAGTTCCCCCGCAAGCCGTCCATTGACAAATTCGAATTTGGAATGTTTTCGGCAATTAGGTAAAAAAAATCTCATCTTAATTTGATTTAAACATCATATTGTCTAGATTGATGAGATTGATATCTAACTTAAGAGGTATAATATGGGATATATTTCATGATTCGCAACTGCGCCTAGGTTTTTTATTCCATCTATATGGTTTTAGATTGAGTAATTAATCAAACGGGAATAAAATTGATATTTTGATCTTTAAGGCTTAAGATTAATTTATCAATTTTATTAGCAAGATATTATTCGTTGATCTGAATGATATATGATATCTTTGATGATTCTGAATGGCTTGGTGCTTGTCTCGTCTTGATTATTTTATTCATCTTGAAATATGTTTGAGCTAGATTAGGTTCACATTAGAATGTTGCATGCTTTAGGGTTATTTGCATATTTAGAATAAGCATTTTATTTATCATGACTTTTCGAAATAAAAAAAATAAATTTAGGATGTTAGATTTTCGTTTCATTAGCTTAAATTGCATGTTTAATTATTTGACATTTTTTTTAACTTCGAAATTAATAAAAAAAACAACAACAAAAATCATCATGCATATGTCATGTAGAATTAGGGCATCATTTGTACGTTATTGCACATTAGGATAAAATTGCATATTTCATTTTTAGTTTAGGTTGATTTTTTAGATAGATTGCATCTTGGGTTAGAAATTTCTAAGTTATGATAATATTTTAGTTTAAATTAGGATTTGGCTTAACCTATTTCCTAATACAAATTGAATAGAATCTTAATTTAGTTAGATAATTTTCACATTTTTTTTAATTTCGAATTTCATGAAAAACACAAAAATGTCTTAGAATAAATTAGTTTTATTTTCTAGGATAAATTGCATTTTTTTAAGAAAAAGAAAAAAGAAAAAATGTCATGTGCATGTCATTAGGATTAGATTCATGAAATGCATGCCATTTAGTGATTGTTGCTAGGTCCATTTAATTAGAAATTGCATGTCATTAGAATTAGGTCATTTAGTTAATATTGCATTGCATATTGCATGATTTTCATTAATTAAGTGAAAACAAATAAAAGAAATTGCGTGTTAATTAGAAATCATATCTAAAGTTGTTGAATTCTAATTTAACATTGCATATGCTTTCATTGCTTTGAGGTAAGTTTTGCAATTTATTCATTATTTATTTGGGTGTTAAATTGGTGGTTTACGCACCCGCATGATCGCCTCACATGTTAGGGAAATAGATTTAAAATCAATCCAAACTGCCTGCAAAATATTTTTGAAAATAAAAAGAAATGGTACCGAAATGGCATTAAAAAAGTCTAGTGTAACCAAATCCCCGTACCTAAAGCCTTTGGTTCGTAGGAGTAAAATAATTCTCAAATTATTTTATTTAAGTGTCTAATTGGCCTACCGTAAACTGATTAGTGGTGCCTCCCTTTTGCATGTTAGATATTTGAACCTAAGTCACGAATTGATATGGGCTTGAGAGAGCCTGAGCTAAGTTAGGCTTAGTAGTCTATTAGCCTAATTTTATGTGGTGCACCCAAAATTTAGGTCACAACAACAATTATCATTATGTGTCCTATTGATTTTCATATGCTCCTAACATTTGGAAAGAGACCTACTAATAACCTGAATTTGCTATTCATTGATTAAGGTATGATATGTTGTCTTCAGCTCTCATATAATATTTGACATCTCCTGAAAATACTACCTCATAGTATAACTTTGTCGATTTTGAAAGGTGTCAAACTTGATAGTGAGCCTCCTCAATTTTGTGGTAGACGTACCTCCAAATTAATCTTTCAAGACAACCTAATTTCTTCAACATTATCAAAACCTTCAAACTCAAATATGAGATCATCTTGTATATAATTCAATAACACGATGTGAGCAATGTTATTATTTTGTCTCCAAGTTGATAAGCTTCTTCATTTCTTTTGTGCTGAGCAGAAGTTTCTTGCTCAAATTCAACCATGGTATGGTCGAGGGTTTCCAAAATCTCTTACTCTTTAATAATGTACTAAATCTTTCAATGCCAAAAGTTAAAATTGCTACGTTCAGTTTCTCACCATTGTTGAGGTTAGCCATGATGATCTTAAATGATGAAGCCATAATCAATGACAACTACACATTGACACAATAAATGTAGAATTAATACTAGCACATTTTTCACATTTTTCACATTTAACACTTTTTTTTTTTTTTGCTGCAACAACAAACTAAAGTAATGATAAATTGATAAAAGATGCCGAATCAAAAGTTCACTATGTTCCCAATCATCTTTTGTGTTATAATTATCTTACTATCATAAATTTTGTTCAATTTGCGCAAAACTTAGGTTCTAAATGAGAATACTTTTAAATTCTGCTAACCTATGAGCTCCCATTATAATGAATGACAAAACATAACAAATAAATATTTAAAGACATCATGAAATAATCACATTCTATTAAATATACTAAGTTATGTTTAAAAAAATAAACCATGTCACAAAGTTTTCAAATTTCATATACTTATTATAGGCCACCACATGTAATTTCAAACCATAAAATTAAGGGTGTAAAAACTTGCCATTAAACTCTATTGAGCAATCAAGAAATCACATATCTCATATTTAATACTCCTAACAAGTTTAAATATGAATTTCAAATCATGCTCAAATAATACTAGTGCTAGGAAACATCCAACATTGCTCCGATACCAATATTAGATTATTTTAAATAGTCTAAATTCTCAAAATTGACTTACCTCTTGTAGAACAACAAGAGAATTGCCCAGAAATACAGGTTGAATCACCATCATTTAATGGATCAATTTACAACTCCCTAATGGTATGCATATGATCACTAAGAAAATATTCTTATTCCACAACACAAATGTCAATTACCTTCTTAAAGCAACAACGGAGGCCTTCATACAATTAATTTTTTTATTCTATTATCATCTTTTTAAAGGAGAACATACACCTCTTATAGATAGTAGATCGTAAGATTTTTTTTTTTTAACTTCCCATAATGTGAATGAAATGGTGGGAAGTTAAAATATAAAAAATAAATAAACTTCTCCCACCTCTTCCCATCATAAGCAAAAACTACTCTAACTTCTATCCATCATGGACGAAAATGTATATGAAAAGAGAAAAACAAGAATTGGTGGAATCTATTTAAAAAGATGAGAATAATAAGATTAATTATCTGATGTGTGTAAGTAATATCCTTAAGGATAATTTTGCTCTTTAGAGTATTAAACTCGCTACAAGAGGCTTTAGAGGGTATCCTCCCAAGAAACAATAGAGCTTCTTCTTTATTCCACACTGAATAATAGAAAGAATAAGAACAACATTATGTGTATAACCCAGCAAGGAAAAAAATTAAAAGAAAAGGAAAATTTTCTTTTTAATTCAATGCCTCTCTTTTTTAATGTGATTTGAAGCTTTATTTTATTTTTAGATATAAGAGAGAGCCATTAGGAAACCGTTTTGATAATTATTGAAGAAGATGGCCATTGTAAATAATGAAGAGTTTATAGAGATATAAATCAAACGTTATAAAGCCATTAGAAAATCATTATATGGTCATTGCAAAACCATTACAAAAAAGATGGCTTTTATGGTGGTCATAACTTCTCAAAAATATTTCAAAACTACTGAAATATCCAACAATCCCCACATATTTAAAAAAGTTTTGAAAAGAAAAATTAGAATGATGTTGGATTATTGCAACAAAATGTATCGAAATTGGTGCTTGTTAAACTATGAATGAACCCTAGAAATAACGAAATATAATTCATGAAATTATTAATGAAATTGAAACT
The DNA here is from genome assembly GCA_017140615.1 of Eucalyptus cladocalyx. Classification (NCBI taxonomy): domain Eukaryota; kingdom Viridiplantae; phylum Streptophyta; class Magnoliopsida; order Myrtales; family Myrtaceae; genus Eucalyptus; species Eucalyptus cladocalyx. The sequence goes on along the minus strand of CM029516.1, from coordinate 13,960,916 downwards.
TCTATGAATCAAGAATTTCTTTTGTGAATTATAATTTTCACTAATTACATAACACTCCCACACATTTGGCTTTTCAACGCTAGTGTTTAGTTTTTTCATAAGTGCTCTTCAAATTATCACCAATAATTCTCGTAAGAGTAGCCCCACTCTACATTATATAGGTGATTTCATCAAGTGTATTTTGCAATTTAATACACTACCAATAAAAGCTAGGGGATTCATTAAGAGCTTAGCTCGGCCTCTTTTTCTTTGCAATTTTGTACAATTCTCTCCTTAGGAAGGACAATAATTTTTAATAGGGTATCACTAGATCAACAAGTAACTTGTTATTACCCATATTAACCTAATTCATAAAATTGTCAACCACATAGATTGGGTTACCATCACCATTAATTTTCTTCAATTGGCTTAAGTCCTATTCCCTTAGATGTATAGGCAAGGGATTGGTCAAATTTGTTTATGACTTCATATAATAAATTGACATGATTTCATCTTTAAGCAACTGCTTTACCATGTCATCCCTAAATCAAATGTGTCTATTTTTACCATTGAAAATCATTTCATATAATGGTTTTTGCCACTTGGCGATCACAAGGGCTAGACACAAAACATGTCAATTTATTCCCAAAGGAAAATCTGCTAAGAGTTTCTAAACTACTTAGCCTCATTTTTAGATATGAATGTGAGAAGAATTTTCCCTTTCCTCAAGAACTCGAGTAGTTCTCAAATTACCAAAAAATAATAATAGTTTCTTCTCCTTTCCCTACTAGAATGTAGTAGGATTTTGTGAGGTGAGGGTAGCCTCAAAGGTTATATGTAGAGTGGGTTGACTTCTCCTAAGTGATGTGAGATTCCCTTCCGAAGGGGCTTAACATACACCGGATCCATATATGTCTAGTAGCACCTAAGTCTACCACGTATTCTTTCGCATTGGCCATAATATTGGCTTGAGAAATGATCGCAACAATTATGTCATCAGAATCATCTATTTAAACCAAGTTAATGTTCGGTTTAGTAGGATTGTCATTTCCCTCACAATTTTTATTTCGGCTAGTTTCCTTGTTACAGCACCTCCACCAAAGGCGAACACATATCCTATAGTGGATTTTATCTCACTAAATATGAGATCCAATTAGTATCATTGTACCTTTCTAACATATTAAGAAATCCACTATATAAAGTGTCAAAGATCAGTTGGCAATCATCCCTTAAGAAAGTGGTCATAAAAGACATCAAACTTATTTAATTTAGATTTACTGTTGGCTACAGGTGCAAAGAAAAGATGGCAATTCCATCTCCATGGCAATTAAATAAAGGTATTTTCATTCCCAATATAAAAAGCCAATCGAGTATTTAATTATTATCATGTGAGAATGGACATTCAACATAAATTGGCAAAGTAAATATTCCCAGAAAAAAAAAAACATTTTTTCACGTCATCACTATACCGTTGCCAAACATGTTGCTCCAAAAAAGTTAATGAATAATAAATCCACATAATAACTACAATTAAGTGTAACTATGATTCTGAAAAACATCCTCTCAATATTAAATACGAATTACCAAAGAAAATCTCAACAATGCATGCTTGATGAAAATGTGTAACCAATTTCATTATGCAATAAAATGATATTTGATAACTCTATTAAAAGTCATGCGCGAAAAAATAAAAAATAAAATCAATCATTGCAAAAGTGACATTACACTCTTCAACCCACGAATTTCGTGGCTATTATAAAGTATAAACCTATTTCAATATTTTAAACATAAGTCAAGTAGGAATCTGATAAATTCAGGAATAGGCTCACAATGTTTCACAAAAACAGTGTTCATGTAAAACTCATAGCAGACTTTTACTCTTTAAGCAACATCCAAAGGTGATTTATAATGTGAAACATGGAAAATACATATATAGAGAATACCACAAAAATGCAGGATGCGAAAAGTATACTCACGCAATTGTCAATGTCTATTATGCTAAGCTAGCTAAAGTGGTGATTCAAGGCAATTCAGAAAGATACCACTTTAGCGAGCACAGGATGAGAGAATGCATGGACAACAGTTATCGAATTGGCTAATGATACACCCTCAATATTTACCACATATATTTCAAGTTCAAAGCTTTATCCTAAAATCCTTCTATCTTACCAAATTCAACATGAAAGGTTGCATTTAATCCTATTTTGCTTTCTATACTAAAAGAAATAGGGGCAGAAGCTGAAACTCAACGATATGCAAATTTGTAAGGTCTAACATGAGGGACAAAGCTATTCAATTTCAATGACACACACTTAGACTCAATCGAGCACACATATACTAGGATTACCTTGTGACAAGATCACGTCTGAATTGAACTCAAAGATCATCACGTGTAGTTGTATATGGCAGTGAATGTTATCGGCAACTTTCCAAAGCTAATTATACAAACATAGCGGTAATTTTCAGAATATTCTTTGATGCAAAATCAACTAAAGATAAACATGAATCACGTAATGCCAAATTGACCGAAAATCTTGTTATTTCTTTTGACATCCGGCATGGACACATCACAAGAAAAATCAGTTTCTATCAACTTTATTGACTAATTACAAATAAAAACCAAGAGAAAAATAAATCACGATTTCTTATCTCTTCACTTAATAGTTAACACATGAATTAGAGCTCTGACTAACATAGTAATTTTTTTTCTTTTTTGGAGTGAACGATCCAATAGACGATGATGAAAGAAAATAATGCATAGAGTGGGGGTTATACCTTTGATCTAACGATCACTAAGCTACGCGCATGGCTGAGAGAGCATTCTTGCACCTTCATGCACTTATTGGGCATGCACGTGCGAGCAATTACCAAAAGATAAAAATAAAAAAACGTGCGAGCATATGCACAGTCATAGGCCCACGCCGCAGTCCCAAGCAAGCACGACCAAGTCACGCCACCAATTGGTGGAACTTGCTCATAAATCATGGAGAATAACGCCATTCGCAAACCTCACCCTCATGTCATATCTTGATGGTAAACTTAACTCTTCAAGCGCATCATAGTCCTTCAGATCACCAGTCCATCTTCGTATTTTCAGTTAACATGACAAAAACATCCACAGCGTCATTGAAGCATGGTCTATTAGCAAAAACGAGAATTCAGTATAATAACAAAATAGAACATCCCAAGGCTCAATTAAAGGACATGCTTGATAACGGTGACAGCACAACTGGAGCGGCGAAGGTAGAGGTATCAATTGTGGCGGTGTCGGCAATGGCAACGGTGGTGGTGACAATTTCAGTTTGAGAATCTTTAAGGTAATTACCCTTAAGATTATTGGAAAAATGTTAAATAATATGAAAAAAAAAAAGAATTGGTAGAAAATATTGAAAAAGATGAGAAAAATAGAATTAATTCTCTGAGATGTGCTAGCACTGGCCTTAAAAGTAGTTTCATCCCTTGAAGTACAAAACTTAGTGCAATAGACTCTAGTGGCTACCTTCCCAAAATACAACAAACCTTCTTCTTTATTCTACATTGAATAATAGAAGGAGCAAGAATAACGCTATGTGTATAACCTAGCAAGGAAGAAGAAAATGAGAAGAAAATGAATTTTTTTTTTTTTAAATTCATGGACTCTTTTTCAATGTGGTTTGAAGTTTTGATTTATATTTAAATAAAAGAGAAAGCCATCAGGATACCGTTTTGATAATTATTAAAGAAGATGGCTATTGTATAGCCGTTAAAAAATAATGAAGAATGAAGAGTTTATGAGGAAATAAATCACGTTAGAAAGTCATTTTATGTCTTTTTCGCAAAACCTTTACAAAATTGATAACTTTCATGGCGGTCATAACTTCTAACAAATATTTCTTAACTGCTAAAATATCCAACAAAAACTGCTCAAATATAACAGGAGGATATTATCTCATTTGAGACTCGAACTCACATCCAAATCCAAAAACAGAGCAGCACTCAAAGTTAATATATATGATCAGGGAATGGTGAGTCCCAGTCTCCAGTTGTACCAAAACAGGGAGGAGGACTTACCTTGTATGTCATAGTCGCCGGTCGAGCCTTTACAAGGAGGGTTCGGCAAGCGTCGCCAGCAAGAGCGAGCATCGGCAACAGGAGTTTCACCATGAACCAATCACTTCGGGACCTTGGGACGTGGAGATGAGAGCCTCTTGGGGACAGCCTGACCGATTGTGACCAGAAGCGAGACGACCCTGGCAATGTCCGGTGATCAAAAGGGCGTGAGGTTGTGTGAATGATCAGTGATTGAGTGAGGAGAGCTGAGAGCCAGCCGGAGAAAAAAAGGATCTCCAAAAATCGTCTCTCCCAATCTCTCTCTCTTGTGCACTTTGTCTTTTACGCCCCTTCCTCCTTGTGAAATCGTTGGCTGGTTTTCATTGGAGAGAAAAAAATCCCTTTCTCTAGCTCATTAAAGCCTGTTTATTAACGTGTCTATTTCTTTGTATTTCTGTTCATTTGTTCCCTAGAACAAAAAAAAAAAAATCCATTTGATAATCTCAAATAATTTTTCTATTTTCCAAAATAAAAAAGTGCTTGGGGGATAGATTTAGAACGAAAATAAGAAGTAGAAAAAAATATCTTTTTGTTTCCAAAAACAATTTCTAAAATAAAATAAAATAAAATAATAATAATAATAATAATAATAATAATAATAATAATATCAGTAGTTTCGTTCACGTGACACCTAATCCATGATCTAATTGGGCGGACTTCGAGCGTTGACTTGGACAGACAATGACGCGAGCAATGACGTTATTGAGCAGCCTCTCAAACATTGCAGCGACTAATAAGAGAAGTCTCGTCAATGTTTTTCGTTCACGTGACACTTAATCCATGATCTCATCGGGCGGACTTCGAGCATTGACTTGGACCGACAATGGCGCAAGCAATGACGTTATTGAGCAGCCTCTCAGACATTGCAGCGACTTAAGAGAAGTCTCGTCAATTTTTTCTTTCCCCCTACTTTAAGTGGCTCCTGCTTTTATCTTTTCACCACAAAGAAACTTTCTTAAGGGCAAATTCTTCAATGGCAGAGGAAGTGATATTGTTGGACTTCTGGCCGAGCCCGTTTGGGATGAGGGCTAGGATCGCCCTCAGAGAGAAGGGCGTGCACTTTGATCTGAGGGAGGAGGAACTTCTGAGCAACAAGAGCCCCCTGCTCCTGCAGATGAACCCAGTCCACAAGAAAATTCCCGTCCTCATCCACAACGGCAAGCCAGTTTGCGAGTCCCACATCATCGTCCAGTACATCGACGAGACTTGGGGTCCCGAGTCCCCTCTATTGCCTTCCGATCCTCACGAGCGCGCCCGCGCCAGATTCTGGGCCGACTACGTGGACAAGAAGGTAAGACAGATAGAACATCTTTCGATCATTTCCTTGGTAAGTGCGATTAACATCAAGATATGACATGAGGGTGCAGATATTTCCTGCGGGACGGACGGCATGGAGATCGACAAGGGAGGCCCAAGAGGCGGCGAAGAAGGAGTACATCGAGGGCTTAAAGGTGCTGGAGGGAGAGCTTGGGGACACGGCTTACTTTGGAGGGGAGAGGTTTGGGTTTTTAGATGTGTCGCTAATACCGTTCTATAGCTGGTTCTATGCTGTGGAGACGTTGACTGGTTGTAGCTTCGAAGAGGAGTGCCCCAAGTTGGTGGGATGGGCCAAGCGGTGCATGCAGAGGGAGAGCGTGGCTAGGTCGTTGCCCGACCAGCACAAGGTCTATGACCTCATGTCGGAGGTCAGGAAGAAGGTTCAGGCGCAGTAATAATACTTCGGTCTCATTATGGTCATTTCATGACTCTTTTGTTCATAACCCCTTTTCTTTTCCTTTGGACAAGTCTTAGCTCTTTCTACTTTCATGATTTCCTTCTAGTATTTGAGTGTTTTTGGACCAGCTAATAAATTACATACACCATTTCATGAATTCTGTTAGCATTATGCTTTGTGTTAGTCACGCGCGTGCACCTCAAGTAAGTGATGGAAATTGATTGATTCTGTCATCAATCATATGTTGTCTCGCTTGGGGATGAGCAACCGAAGTAGTTGAAATCAGAAAATAAAACCAACTAGCCCTACCTAACCGATTCCAAGTGTGTTCGCTGGGGACCGATTCGGTTCTCCGTTCCCAACTAAACGGTCAATTCTGTGGTAGAACCCAGTTCAAGTTTGGTTCATGGTGCATACAGTTTTGAATCAATTCAATATCAAATCCTACAAGTCATAATTGAGAGATTTCCATTAATGGGATTGAACATTATTTCTCTCTCGTGGGTGCTGGTACAAGGGCACGAACATAATTAGTTTAACTCATACAAGGATAACTAAAGAGAAACAAATGTCAATTGGACTTCGCGTGACCTCTCCCTAAAAGGTAGGGAATAGGTCTGGTTCATTGAATCTGATGGGTTTTTTATGTAATGATGGGCTACTTAGGCCCATCCGCCCATGTTGGGCCCAAAAATCCGGCCCTTAAATGAAGGGGCCATAGAAGAAGAGGCAGTTACTATAGATAAAAAGAATAAAGAGAATCTGAGTAGTCAGTTATTTTTGGGGGAAGTCACGTAATATGAAGTGAACAGAGAATACGTTTTCTCGTTTTCCTACGTTCTCAGTTTCTCCTTAAAAACACAGTACACTTCTTAGAAGAACAGTATAGGGATTCTTCTGCAAACTGCAACATCGATGTTTTAATCTGTGAAAGACAAGGTATGTTTGACTCCGTAATGTACCTTTTGATCGGTGATACATGTGTTTTCTGGGCTTGTTTTTTTCCGCATTCATTTTTGGGGTTCAATTGAGTATCGGATTAATTTGGGAATCTATTTCCCCTACATTGGTATTAGAGCAATGTTCATGTTTCCTGATCACTTTTCATGTTTCTAAATTATTTTTTGATTGGATTTTTTGTGAAACGCTGTTGTCAGTTGATCGAGGATGGAAAATCCCAACACCGCATACTGTTCACCCCCGTTTATGAATTTATGTAAATTGAAGTTCGTTTCTAATAGCGTAGGGTTGTAGCTCTCGTTGATACGAGAAAGTCGACTGGTGGATCATCGCTGGGGGCCGCTGGACACGCCGCCAAGCGTGGCCAGAAGATCCGGTGTTGTCGGTGCGTGCAACGCACAGGCCGAGGCGGTTCCCAAGCGTGTGCAATGCACGTGCGAGTTGAAGAAACCGCAAGTGCATGCAAGGCACGCACGCGATAATCACATGCACGTATGTGGCACACGTGCGGCAATCGCTAGCACATGCACACCCATGTCAGATGATGTCATTGTGATGTCATCCGGCGGTTGGCCGCACATGCACTGGGCACACGTGGGTGACGTCACGATGATGTCACCTAGCTGGGTCGGTTGATTCGACCCTACTTGACCCGTCTGCATTGACCCATTGACTGTTGACTATTGATCGTTGACTTGTTGACTCTTGATAGTTGACCGTTGAGAGAGAGAGAGAGAGAGAGAGAGAGAGAGAGAGAGAGAGAGAGAGAGAGAGAGAGAGAGAAGTGTGTGTTTCTTTTTCAATTAAGTCTATGTGGATTATATGTAATCCCTTTTTGTTCTACATTTGTTGCAAGAACAATGCTTCCCCGTCAGGTAGGCACACCTATTCGTGCAACTACAAATGAACAAAAAGAAAGGCTTTCAAGGTTGATAGTTGAGTTGACTGGTTATCGATGGAAGAGTGGCAATTTAATTTATAATGTTCTCGAGGTCAACATGAAAAATACAAGAAGTTATTTTGAAGGGTTATCCCATGCCGGATTCTGAGATTGTGTGATTCTTCATGAACACTCTTCCATTTGAATGGTAAGGAGTGTTGAATTGCCTATGGGAGGTCAACAGAGTTACTAAGTATAGGAGGCTTGTAATGGCTATTATAGATGAATATTATCGGGTTGGAGCCACAAAGATTGCGACCCAAGGAATGACTTCAATCCGGCGAGGATGAATGTGCGAAGGAGAAATCCTAAGGGATATCCGTCTGTTTTTCCGTGGCTACCGAGAATGCCTGAAGAATTTACAAAAAAAAAAAAAAAAAAAGCTCGAGAAATTGAACAAAAAAGAGTCTTTCCTTCTTCATAGGCTGACTTGGCGTTAGCTGCTTTGAGTGGTCTTCATTTAGTATGCTTTATGAATATCTTATGTAAATATTTTCTACCTCGTTGATATTGGTGTAGCAACTGATGTGTTGGTTACATTATGTGTAAATATTTTTTATCTATAAATATTAGATGTCCAATATCAATTGCTTATGTTATTATTAACTATTGTGGGAAGTTCATTGAAGTTTATGTAACTTCAAAGAACTTAATTTGCATATAAGATTATATTAATGATAGTTTCAAGTTAGGTTTTTGGATGATGATTGGAAACTTAGTAATCTTTTGATTCTGAAACCTTATTTGAAATTATTCATTAATATGATGGTTTCATGTAAAATAGATGCATAAATAATATGCATTAATAATTCATGCATATGTGTCTGATATGTTCAAATCAATGGCTTCAACCACTAAGAGCATAGTCGCTGAATTGAACAAATGTGAGAAGCTGAACGGCGATAATTATGAAATATGACATATGAAAATTCAATATGTGCTAGAATAGTAAGAGGCACTAGAAGCTCTTAACTTGACTATAGAAAAACTTGAAGATGGGAACACTGCACAACATAAGAGAGATAATGATACATTTGCTGCATAAAAGAGAAAGAACTCCCTTACTCGCATTACGTTGCTGAGTAACATGGAGAATGATGTCATGCGTGAGTTCAGGTGTTTTAAGAATGCCAAGGAAATGTGGGAAGCGTTGGCAGCAAGATTTAGTTATACATCGGTGAATAAACTAAGGCAACTCACTATAAGGTTTGACTCCTACAAGAAGCCTTATGGTTAGACCTTGAAACAACACCTAAGAAAGATGTCAAACATGATTAACAAGCTGAAGGATGCTGGCCATGTCCTAACTGATGAGCATCAAGTGTAAGCAGTGATCTATTCATTGCGTTAGATTCGGGAGCATATGAAGGTGCACCTGACCCACAATGAAAACATCAAAACCTTTGAGGATGCTGTGCGCCACCTTGAACTAGAAGAAGACCACCTCCTAGTGGCTAAGCCAAAAACTGACATTTATTATGCTAGTTCTAACTCATATGGAGTTTTGAGCTCCAAGCGTAAACATCCTGGTTGGTTTAAAAGGTGGAAAGGTAAGGAAGCAAGTTCTTTAGGGAATAAACCAAAAATTAACCAACATGAAAGATGAAAACGTCCTCAAATGAAGAAGCTGTCAAGAGTGAAGTGTTACAATTGTGATAAGAATGGTCACTATGCTCGCGACTGTCGCGAGCCAAAAAAGATAGACACCCATTGTACTTTTGAGAACTTTGCTTATGTGTCAAGTTATATATTCTTAACTGAATCTAATCATTTGTGAACTGTAAATTTGGGAGCAACAGACCATGTAACGAAGGATAGAGAATCATTCGTGGAATTTTGATGAGTATTGACTGGAACTAAGTTGATATATGTAGGAAATAACTCCAAAGCCGATATAAAAGTGATTAGCACCTGCTAATTGAACATGCGTGGTGGATGTACTTTATTCTTATATGATGTTTTATATACTCCGGAGATTCGTTGAAATTTAGTGTATGTTTTAGTGTTGGTAAAGCTTGGTTTTAGTATGAACTTCCATAATAGTGGTGTGAATTTGTATTTGAATATAAACTACTATGGTTGTGACTATTTTCTAGATGGTTTTATTGTATTAAATGTTGACTGTGGTAATGTCAATGTTTGTTATTCCCCTTTCATGTCTTCTAATTCATATGATAATAATGTGAATATGTGGCATGTTAGACTTAGTCATATTAGCAAATAACGTATTAATAGGCTAACCAAAGAGGGCTTGTTAGGTAATATTGAAAAAATCGATTTGCCCATATGTGAGCATTACTTAATAGGAAAAACAACAAGGAAACTATTTGGAAAAGGTAAAAGAGCTGAATTTCCTTTGCATTTAATCCATTCTGACATCTGTGATCTAATGAATGTAAGAGAAAGACATTGGGCTATTTATTTCATCACATTTATATATGATTATATTCGATTCAGATATGTCTATTTAATTTCTCATAAATCTAAAGCATTGAGTTGTTTCAAAAAGTTTATGAGCTTGGTAAAAAATCAATTAGATAAGAAAATAAAAGTATTAAGATCTGATCGAGGTCGAGAATATTTATCTGATGAGTTCAGAAATTTATGTAATGAAAAAGAAATAGAAAGATAGTTGTCTATTCCATATACTCATCAACAAAATGATGTTGCGGAAAGAAGAAATAAAACCATACTTGAAATGATTATGTCTATGATGGCGCATGCTAATTTACCCATAACTTTTTGGAGTGATGCTTTATTAAGTATTGCTTATATACTTAACTGCGTGCCTTCTAAATCAATTACTTCCACTCCATATGAGTTATAGACAAGTAAAAAATCAGACTTAAGTTTTCTTAAACTATGGAGTTGTACTGCCTATACTTATGAGCCCTCTCATAAGTTTGGGAAATTGGGTCCCAGAAGAAAAATGAGTATTTTCATAGGATAATCAGAACACTCAAAATGGTATGTGTTTATAGGTAAGCAGGAAAGTGAGAGTATAAATGAATTTGAATCATGAGATGTCAAATTCTTAGATAATGATTTTCCTAAGAAGAGCAAAATATATGAGAATTCTCCCTATTTGAAACCTTGGATCAAGATAATGAACTTAGTGGAGTTCGTCCAAGTGGGAGTAACATAAGAAGTGATGAATTTAATTTAACTCACTCTCAATTACGATCACATGATGAGACGATATCGTCATTATCTAATTCGAGTGGGAGCATAATGGAAAATGGTGTATAAAGTGTACAATCTCCCATACGGCGAACAAGTCACAAAAGTATTCATCGTCGACGTTTTGACATTGAAGGGGAAACTTTTATGGTTACTCCACAATATAAAGATGAGTCGAGAAATGTAAACGAGGCTATAATTGGCCCTAGTAAAGAAAAATGGATGCATGCAATGGAAGATGAGATGGAGTCAATGAAATCAAACCATGTTTGGGAACTGGTTGATCTTTCAAAAGAACGCAAAGCCTTTGGGAACAAGTGGGTTCTTAAAATAAAGCGTAAAACTAATGGCTTAATAGAAATATATAAATTTTATCTTATGGTGAAAGGGTATAATCAACAATAATGAATTGATTATGGGAAACATTTTTTCATGTTATGAGATATATCTCGATTCGCATTATTTTGCCAATAGTGACAAGTATAGATTTTGACTTACATCAAATGGATGTAAAGACTGCTTTTCTCAATGGAGAATTAGAGGAAGAAATTTATATGAAACAACCTATTGGTTTCATTATGAAAGGCCAAGAAAAAAATGTATGTTGACTTTTGAGAGCAATAAATGGCCTTAAGTAGTTGTCGAAACAATAATATATACGTTTTCATAATACCATAATGACACATGATTTTTCAATGATTGATAAGGATCATTGTGTATATATCAAAAGATCCAAAGATCAATTTGTAATCATATCATTATATGTTGATGATATACTGATTGCCGGAAGCAATAAGGAGTTTGTTAATATTGTCAAAAGTTGGTTATTTTCCAACTTTGAGATGAAAGACATTGGTAAGAATATATACATTCTTAGAGTTAAGATTTCAAGAAATCGTTCGAAGAGATCATTATCTCTTTCGTAAGAAATATACATAAATAAGGTTCTTGAATGATTTCGTATGCAAGATTGTAAACACATAAATACTCCTATTGCAAAAAGTGAAGGATTGAGCCATAGAATGTGTCCAAAGACTCCATAAGAAAATGAACAAATGCAACATGTTCTTTATGCTAATGCTGTTGGAAGCTTAATGTACGATATAATGTGTACAAGACTTGACATATGTTTTGTAGTTGGAATGGTAAGTAGATACCAATCCAATCCAGGATCAAGCACATTGGAAAACTGTTAAAAGAATACTGAGGTATTTGAAGGGAACTGCTGATTATACTCTGAGTTACCAAGGAAAGGATCTGCGACTTGAAGGCTATTCAGATGCTGATTGGAGAGGAGATTTAGATGAAAGAAAATCTACTTCTAGATTTGTTTTCTTACTTAATAATGGCGCCATATCTTGGAGCAGTAAGAAACAAATGTGTATAGCCTTGTCCACGATGAAAGCTAAGTTCGTGGCATTATCAGTAGCAATACAATAAGGCGTTTAGCTTAAGAGATTTTTGGATCATTTAGGTGTTATTGAAAATGCTACAAACTCATTGTTGGTTAACTATGATAGCCAAACAGCAATAGTGTACACCAAATATCCAAAATATTATAGCAAGACCAAGGATATAGATACTAAGTATAATTTTGTCAAAAATATGGTTACACGAAAAGATGCGAACTTACGATACTCTACACACAGAATAGTAGCAGATTCTACAACAAAGCCAATATCTAGAGATATGTATTGTGGCCATGTGAAATTTCTAGGACTGCGTAGAGGTTGATGTACTAAATATTGTAATTTCCCTTAAATGTTCACATTTAATGAATATGTGTTTTCATTATTAATGTCTATGAATTTTTGTTTGATGTTTATGCATCTTAATGCTTAGTACATTATATAAAGTTGAGAAAGTATATCGGACAAATAAAAGATTAGCCCACTCACACGGATAATCGCTTATATTTACTATGTGATAAATAGAGATGAAATGGTTTTTAAGCTTATTATCTAGATGATGATCGAGAACTTAAGCTTAAAATATATATGTCACATTAACTAAGTGTTAAGATGATTACATAATATTTACTATGTCCGAAAATAAAATAACTCACATATTTTACTTTATCTGTCTATGATGCTAGGTGTAAGTTCTGATGAATTATGTGAAAGAGTAGATAAGTGAACTCAAGTTAGCCATTATGTATGTCTGAACTATCATCTGTATGGTATTGAAGGTGTAGACATACACTCCAAGGGAAATGAGTTAATACCGTAATACATATTTCATACTACGTATGCTTAAGACAACCAATAAGAGTGGCAAAAGTTTTGATGCCGTGTGAGACTCTTGAGGAAAAGAGTTCATCAATTAAGTGCCCTCATGACTCTTACTTATTATTAAGATTTTTATTCAGTGTTTGATATCTTAGAATGTTGCCAATGATCATGAATTGATTCGATTTAATGGGACATTTCTATAAAAGCAAGTTGATTTGAAATTAAGAGTTTCAAGAAAAGAGGAATATCGATTTTAGAAAATTACATTATAGTTTTGTATTCATCGGTTGACCAATTATGATTGTTTTTGGGATAATCATAATTGTGAATATAATATATTATTGTTTAAAAAGAGATTAAGAGATATATAAATGTGATCGATTGATTTAGGATATTGCATACTAAATCTACTCATAATGAGATGCCCATTATGAGCTACTATATATTCCTAACAGATGTATGATAATGAGCTCTCAAAGTATGCTAATTGCATGGATTATTCACCAGTATGAATGTTGCAGAGAGGTAAAGATGATTTTGTTCAGCCCACCATGTGCGAGTGGGATATGGTGGGTTTTTTATGTGATGATGAGCCTACTTAGGCCCGTCCGCCCATGTTGGGCCCAAAAACTCAGCCCTTAAATGAAGGGCCCATAGAAAAAGAGGCAGTTACTGTAGATAAAAAGAATAAATGGAAAATATGAGTAGTCAATTATTTTTGGGGGAAGTTCCGTAATATGAAGTGAATAGAGAATACGTTCTCTCATTTTCCTATGCTCACAATTTCTCCCTAAAAACACAGTACGCTTCTCGGAAGAATAGTATCGGGATTCCTCTCTGAACTGCGACGTTAGTGTTTTAATCTGTGAAAGACAAGGTACGTTGGACTCCATAATGTACCTTTTGATTGGTGATACATGTGTTTTATGGGCTTGTTTTTCTCCACGTTCGTTTTTGGGATTCGATTGAGTATCGGATTAATTTGGGAATCTATTTCCCCTATAGAATCAAATAATTCTAAGGATCCAAAATGGTCCATTAATTAGGAGGGCAATCTCTCCCAAACACGTGCCCTACGTGACGTTGAATATTTCATATTAAAGTTCTTTAACAATCTAATATTTCTCGAAGTTGCCGCTAGCATTTGGGGTCAGCTGGAAATTAATCGAGACACGGGTTTGCCGTCTCTATTTCTATGAAACCAGAATTTCTAAGTTTGGGACTTGTTTACACTAATAGTCTTATTGGCGCTCTTTTAGTATGTAACTTGAAAATGTGTTATGTAAGTGGCTATTCAATCTTGATTACCATTTATGATCCTAAAGGCATTATTCCACTAAGTGAGAAGGCAAATGTTTTTCCAGGGTTTATTATGAAAAATTAACAAGTTATTGAAATGACTTCGAAGTAAATAACCAAGTATTGAAAGCATAGGCAATTACACAGGAGATGAAAACTCAATGCAAGTGGCGCAAAGAATAGCATGACCTCATTATAAGCCTCTGGACATGACCTCTCGTAAGCTTGACATTAGAGACTAATCCTAGCTCCTAAATTGAGTTAGAATAGAGTGTGCCCAATTCTACTCGTTTATCACACAATTAGACTAGCCTAAGATAAACTAACCATCATTTAAGAAAATGATCACGAGCCTAACTAGTTTTTACACACTAAACTAGACTAAAACCTATATTAGTTTGATTAATAAAACCTAAGTCTATTAACCATTTGGCCTAATTAAAACTAAACTAGATTAATGATCCTAACACCAGACACCTTCTTGAATCGTCTCCATGGATCACCCTTTTCTATCAACTACTCACCTTCATCTCACCGGCCACTGATTGTCGGTCATTGATTTGGATTCAAGTCATACGAAACTCAAAGTAAGTATCATAGGTTTGCACTAATTGATCAACAAAAATTCAGGGTCCATTTAATTCAATTATTTCCATCACCTCTTAATTAATCTTGTTGACACCTGATTTTTAGTCGACGTGTCAATAAAAATAAAATGTCACAATTAGGGTTTTCAATCACAACAAAACCAGTGAAACAAAAATAAGAATTGGTAAAAAAATATTGAAAAAGATGAGAAAAATATAATTAATTCTCTGAGATGTGCAAGCAATGGCCTTAAAAATAGTTTCATCCCTTGAAGTACAAAACTTAGTGCAATAGACTCTAGTGGCTACCTTCCCAAAATACAACAAACCTTCTTCTTTATTCTACATTGAATAATAGAAGGAGCAAGAATAACGTTATGTGTATAACCTAGCAAGGAAGAAGAAAAGGAATCTTAAAAATAAAAATAAAAATTCATTGACTCTTTTTCAATGTGGTTTGAAGTTTTGATTTTACATTCAAATAAAAGAAAAAGTCATCAGGATACCGTTTTGATAATTATTGAAGAAGATGACTATTGTAGAGCCGTTAAAAAATAATGAAGAGTTTATGAGGAAATAAATCACGTTAGAAAGTCCTTACATGTCTTTTTCGCAAAACCTTTACAAAATTGATAGCTTTCATGGTGGTCATAACTTCTAACAAATATTTCTAAACTACTAAAATATCCAACAAAAACTGCTCAAATATAACAGGAGGATATTATCTCATTTGAGACTCGTACTCACATCCAAATCCAAAAACAGAGCAGCACTCAAAATTAATATATATGAACAGGGAATGGTGAGTCCCAGTCTCCAGTTGTACCAAAACAGGGAGGAGGCCTTACCTTGTATGTCATAGTCGCCGGTCGAGCCTTTACAAGGAGGGTTCGGCAAGCGTCGCCAGCAAGAGCGAGCATCGGCAACAGGAGTTTCACCATGAACCAATCACTTCGGGACCTTGGGACGTGGAGATGAGAGCCTCTTGGGGACAGCCTGACCGATTGTGACCAGAAGCGAGACGACGCTGGCAATGTCGGGTGATCAAAAGGGCGTGAGGTTGTGTGAATGATCAGTGATTGAGTGAGGAGAGCTGAGAGCCAGCCGGCGAAAAAAAGGATCTCCAAAAATCGTCTCTCTCAATCTCTCTCTCGTGTGCACTTTGTCTTTTACGCCCCTTCCTCCTTGTGAAATCGTTGGCTGGTTTTCACTGGAGAGAAAAAATCCCCTTTCTCCAGCTCATTAGGGCTTGATTATTAAGGTTTCTATTTCTTTCTATTTCTTTCTATTTCTGTTTTTTTGGTTCTATAGAACGAAAAAAGAACAAAAATCCATTTGATAATGTCAACTAATTTTTCTATTTCCTGAAATAGAAAACTGGTAGGGAATAGATTTGGAAAGAAAACAAGAAGTAGAAAAAAATATATTCTTGTTCTCGAAAATAATTTTTAAAAATAAATCTATTTTATCTTTTTTTTTTTCTTCTTCCTTGCTGCTCACAGCCGCCCACCGCCGCCAAACACCTAATCCATGATCTAAAACAACAACAACAACTACTACTACTACTACTTAAGTGGCTCCTGCTTTTATCTTTTCACCACAAAGAAACTTTTCTTTAAGGGAAAATTCTTCAATGGCAGAGGAAGTGATATTGTTAGACTTGTGGTCGAGCCCGTTCGGGACGAGGGCTAGGATCGCCCTGAGAGAGAAGGGCGTGCATTTTGATCTGAGGGAGGAGGAACTTCCGAGCAACAAGAGCCCCCTGCTCCTGCAAATGAACCCAGTCCACAAGAAAATTCCCGTCCTCATCCACAACGGCAAGCCAGTTTGCGAGTCCCACATCATCGTCCAGTACATCGACGAGACTTGGGGTCCCGAGTCCCCTCTCTTGCCTTCCGATCCTCACGAGCGCGCCCGTGCCAGATTCTGGGCCGACTACGTGGACAAGAAGGTAAGACAGAACATCTTTCGATCATTTCCTTGGTAAGTGCGCTTGACATCAAGATATGACATGAGGGTGCAGGTATTTCCTGCGGGACGGACGGCATATAGATCGACAGGGGAGGCCCAAGAGGCGGCGAAGAAGGAGCACATCGAGGGCTTAAAGGTGCTGGAGGGAGAGCTCGGGGACAAGGCTTACTTTGGAGGCGAGAGGTTTGGGTTTTTAGATGTGTCGCTAATACCGTTCTATAGCTGGTTCTATGGTGTGGAGACGTTGACTGGTTGTAGCTTCGAGGAGGAGTGCCCCAAGTTGGTGGGATGGGCCAAGCGGTGCATGCAGAGGGAGAGCGTGGCTAGGTCGTTGCCCGACCAGCACAAGGTCTATGACCTCATGTCGGAGATCAGGAAGAAGGTTCAGGCGCAGTAATAATACTTCGGTCTCATTATGGTCATTTCATGACTCTTTTGTTCATAACCCCTTTCCTTTTCCTTTGGACAAGGCTTAGCTCTTTCTACTTTCATGATTTCCTTTTAGTATTTGAGTGTTTTTGGACCAGCTAATAAATTACATACACCATTTCATGAATTCTGTTACGCATTATGCTTTGTGTTAGTCACGCGCGTGCACGTCAAGTAAGTGATGGAAATCGATTGATTCTCTCATCAATCATATGTTGTCTCGCTTGGGGATGAGCAACCGAAGTAGTTGAAATCAGAAAATAAAACCAACTAGCCCTACCTAACCGATTCCAAGTGTGTACGCTGGGGACCGATTCGGTTCTCCGTTCCCAACTGAACGGTCAATTCTTTGGTAGAATCCATTTCAAGTTTGGTTCATGGCGCATACAGTTTTGAATCAATTCAAAATCAAATCCTTCAAGTCATAATTGAGAGATTTCCGTTAATGGGATTGAACATTGTTTCTCTCTCGCGGATGCTGGTACAAGGGCACGAACATAATTAGTTTAACTCATACAAGGATAACTAAAGAGAAACAAATGCCAATTGGTCTTTGCGTGACCTCTCCCTAAAAGGTAGGGAATAGGTCTGGTTCATTGAATCAAATAATTCTAAGGATCCAAAATGGTCCATTAATTAGGAGTGCAATCTCTTTCAAACGCGTGCCCTACATGACGTTGAATATTTCATTTTAAAATTCTTTAACTATCTAATATTTCTCGAAGTCGCCGCTAGCATTTGGGGACAGCTGGAAATTAATCGAGACATGGGTTTGTCGTCTCGATTTCTATGAAACCAGAATTTCTAAGTTTGGGGACTTGTTTACACTAATAGTCTTATCGGTGCTCTTTTAGTTTGTAACTTGAAAATGTGTTATGTAAGTGGCTATTCAATCTTGATTACCATTTGTGATCCTAAAGGCATTATTCCACTAAGTGAGAAGGCAAATGTTTTTGCAGGGTTTATTATGAAAAATTAACAAGTTATTGAATTGAAAGCATAGGCAACTACACAGGAGATGAAAACTCAATGCAAGTGGCGCAAAGAATAGCATGACCTCATTATAAGCCTCTGGACATGACCCCTCATAAGCTTGACATTAGAGACTAATCCTAGCTCCTAAATTGAATTAGAATAGAGTGTGCCCAATTCTACTCGTTTATTACACAATTAGACTAGCCTAAGATAAACTAACCATCATTTAAGAAGATGATCACGAGCCTAACTAGTTTTTACACACTAAACTAGACTAAAACCTACATTAGTTTGATTAATAAAACCTAAGTCTTTTAACCAATTGGCCTAATTAAAACTAAACTAGACTAATGATCCTAACACCAGACACCTCCTTGAACCGTCTCCATGGATCACCCTTTTCTATCAACTACTCACCTTCATCTCACCGGCCACTGATTGTCGGTCATGATTTGGATTCAAGTCGTACGAAACTCAAAGTTAAGTATCAATAGGTTTGCACTAATTGATCAACCAAAGTTCAGGGTCCATTTAATTCAATTATCCCCCATCACCTCTTAGTTAATCTTGTTGACATCTGATTTTTAGTCGACGTGTTAATAAAAATAAAATGTTACGATTACAGTTTTCAATCACAACGAAACCATTTTTATTGATAAAAAATATTGTTTTTCATTTCTTCTTCATTGGTCCATAATTTGTGGCTAATTTTTTAACCATTTTCATCAAAAACTCAAAAAGTTTGACTTTTGATTTAACTCTTTTGGTCAATCATTTGACCAAAAAGTTAACTCCGAGTCAAAGTTTAGTTTTTTTGCATATAAAGTTCCTAAATAGTCTCAATTTCATTTTGGCCGAAAAAGGTTTCAAAAAAATCGAAGTTCGACCATTAGTGATGAGTCACTAGACAAAAAAAATTGAAAACTTTGAAAACTGACTTTGGCCACAAAAATTTCTCAAAAGTCGATTAAGAATCTTTTTTTTTTTTTTTTTTCGAATTTTCCGAATTTATGTTCGAAATCAGCCAAAAATAAAATTACTTATTTTCTAGTCACATTTTAACTTAACTTCTTTTATAACATTAGATCTAGAGGTCATCTTAAGTTCACTCGTGTTAATGATTATGTGATCCAGCATGTTAGGGTAAAAATTTTCATTTTTAGCCTTAATCAGAAGTTCCAATCAATTCTTCATGATTGACAAAACTATAACCCTAATCGACTTGTTTTCTTAATGTCAATCCAAATCCGAGGTTAATTTTGACAAATTCACATGGGAACTTCCCGATTTGACAAACTTGGCACATCCAAAGGTTGCAAAATAAGGTTAATATGTTTTGATTGAGCCAATCTAACTTGACCCATTCTAGACTATGCTTAATTTTATGAATTGATATTTAATTTGAACATTGAACTTCAATTTCATTTTGACGTCTAGTTCACATCATCATATCAATGTAGATTTGAATGTGTTATGCCATATTGGGTGCAATTAATTGAATCAATTAATATTATGTTACACTAATTGCATTCAATTTAAATCGATTTGGCAATTGAGCATGGGAATTGCGAAAATTGCTCTAATTGTTTGGAAGGTCTAAATTCGCATACCCATTAAATCCTTCCAAAATCATGCTCATTTGAGACTGAGAAGTGATAATATGCAATTGCACATTATAATATATCACCATGAATTAAATGTAGATAGAGATATATCGCGTTATTTATATAACTTTCGATGATAAGGTAATCCAAAAAACTTATTATAAGCCAGGAATATTTGTAGATTTTAATGCACTTGTGCTTTTTAAAATTCAAATAAAGATATAGTGAATTAATAAACTGAGTAGGTTTGTTATATCTAGGGCGCGCATGATAACCATTCTATTTATGTTACATAACCATTTTTCTATTACTATTCCAGAACAAATTTTCTATTACAGACTTATTTTTGGAAGAGAAATCCATTTGGTAAAACTATTTCATTTTTCTTTTTTTGGAAAAGATTTTTGTTCCAAAAATAGGTTTGAAACAAAAATCAGAAATAGAAATTTTTTACTTTTCTATTTGTAGAATATAAATGAGAAATAAAAATATTCTCCATCAATCGTCCTTGCTATTAGCCAGTCGTCCATCTGTCACCACCAACCACCGTTCGCCATCGGCCGCCAACCATCAACTGTCGATGGTTGCCAATTGCCGCTGTCGCCACTATCGCCCACCATCGTCAGCCGTTGCTGGTTGCTGCCGCCACCAGTCACCGTCTCCAAGTCTCATTATGCTACATAAACAAGAAAATTTTGAGTAAATAGAAGAAATCCAAATATTTCTTACAAATATTGCATTATTTATTGCCTAATATAGGTAAGATAACTCTCTTTTTATAGCATTATCAGATTCCCTAACATGCTTGTATTTCATTAGCTATGGTTGGTTTGGTCATTGTATGGTGATGGCTCTAGTTAGCGATCATGACCACCGTTTTGGTGATGGGTCGAGCGTAGTCTTAGTCATCGAAGAGTAGAATTCTAATTTGGGGCTTGGTAATAGTTGTTGTTGGTAAAATTTAGGGTTGTTGGTGTCAGAGGCTAGTCGTCCAAAGACAGGTTTCGCTAGAGGAGAGGTCGGTTGAAGACCCCTTTAGGTCGGGCTAGTCAAGGCTTAAGGTTTTTCTAAACTTTGAGGTTGGGTTAGGCAAAATAGAAGTGAGCTATGAATTTAGCCTAGGCTTTAGTTTAAGGCTTCAGGCTAGTTAAAATAGGTAACTAGGCCTTAGGCTTTGTCCTGCTGTAATATAATTTAGGCCTATGGTTAGGCGAAATAGGAAGTCGGGCCTAGGTTGAATTAAGCTTAGCTTGGGAACTTGATCATGCACTAGTCAAGTCCCTATTATCATATTAAAAAATGACTTTTAACAAAATTGAAAAATAGAAGAAAATAGAAAATTGTTTAGGGAAAAGGCCCATTCTTGCTTTTCATTATGCGTATGTTTGTTCTTTGACGGTTTATTTAGGAAGAGATTTGGAATTCAATTAGGGGTTGATGACGTTAGCCTCCCCCTTTGGAATGCAAGTGAGGGTTTGTTATCATTAACCTTAATTAATAATCCTTAGATCCGTTGTGATCCGCCCCCGACGGCCATTTACGGATGAGGAACGGATTTAGAAGCATTTGTTTATAAAGTCAATCTGAATGGTATGTACAAATGAAAGTCTCAAATAAAACACCATTAAATCCTGCAAACGGATGTATAATTCGAACTGTATATACGAACGGCAGTTTCAAATGAGTTTCCAATTTGCTAATATTGCAAACGAATGGTCAATCATAAGCTTGAGTCCTCTCAAACTCATGCTTGGCATGATAGCAAATTATTTTAAGTTTTTAGACAACCTAAAAAATATCATCCATAAGTCACCATTAGCCTCTTTGTTGGGGGTTGGTTGTAAACCCAATCAAGGGTTGAGAGATCTCCCTTGATTTCCACGAAACCAGAGATTTTGTGGGTTTGGAGACTTGGGTTACACTAAAGGTGTATATTAGCACCATTTTTGGTACCTATGAGTTGGATTGTTATATAAAGTGATAAAGTAGTCTTTTTACATTTTTGTGCAATCTTGAGTCTTAATGCTAAATGGTCGCATATGGATGTTTTATTTGTGCCATTTTACACTAACTATCAAAATTAAAAGAAAAGCAACCAAGAAATTCAAATTGCAATAGAGGAAAGTAAACATTCAAGAAAGAATGTGGGCAAATATTCAAGGAGCAAGAAAGAAAGGAAGTATCTTTACCATGATTCAAGCTAAAATTTGATTTCCTAGGGCGGTTAAATTTCCTGCCATCTCTTCTAGGATTATGTTCTTGTCTACACTTATAGCCCTTAAAATGATTATTATTTTTCTCAAAGTTATCATGTGCTTCAGGCAATACTTTTGAGCCAGTAGGTCTAAGATCATGATTTTTGAGCAGTAAGAATCACAGAAATTAATTCAAAGTATGTGGTAAACTGACCCTATCGGTATTGATGTTGCAATACAATATTCAAAGCATGGAAGGTGGAGAAAGTTTTCTCTAACAATTCTGCATCAGTAAGTTTGATACCGCATAACTCAAGCCAAGAAACAATATCAAATAAAGCGGAATTATAATCAGACACTGATTTAAAATCTTGCAGTATAAGATTTTGCCAGTCATATCGTGCTTAAGGGAGGATAACAGTTTTGGTATGATCATACCTATCCTTCAACCTCCTTCACAAGATCTAAGAGTCTCGAATGGATAAATATTGAGTTTGCAGGTTCTCATGCAAATGACGGCAAATAAAAATCAATGCATTTGCTTTATCCTTTTCATTTGAGGTTCCATCATCTATAATTGTATTAACGAGACCTTGCCCTTAGAGGTGCATTTCCATGTCAAGGCACCAGGATAGATAATTTTTTTCACTCACTTCCAGGATGTGGAATTTGAGCTTTTCAATATTTGTCATAATCCTTGCAAAAATAAATCCATAAATTAATTAAAAGGATTTCCAAATATCCACCGCTACTTTAGGAGCAGAAGGATGCTTTTAGATTTGAAATTTGGCTTCGAGCCAAGAAAAATTAAAAATGAAGAATTGATAGAAGAAGATGAAATATAAGTTGATTAATAAAAATAATACCCACCTTGCAAAAATTACTTACTCAGCCGGTAGATCTTCGTGCTGATAACGTGCTGTAAAATATTGCGTTGCGAATATATAATAGAGAAGAGATTGAG
Source organism: Eucalyptus cladocalyx (assembly GCA_017140615.1). NCBI lineage: Eukaryota > Viridiplantae > Streptophyta > Magnoliopsida > Myrtales > Myrtaceae > Eucalyptus > Eucalyptus cladocalyx. The sequence continues at coordinate 13,937,799 of CM029516.1, read as the reverse complement.
AAGAGAAAGCAAATGAATACCAAAGATAGTAAAGAAAGCCAGAGGAGAGAGTTTCATTTCCAGTATCTCACTATTGTTCTGTTATAATTGTGTTCTATATTGTTGTACATCACAACTAAACTCCTATTTATAGGAGAACACGAATGCACTTATCATTAATATCAATGTACCGAATGATATATGTACTGAATAGGGAAGATGAACGTTCATTGTATAGGGAGATGTACTTAGAATGTATGATACAAATGTACCATAAGAAGTACATTAGATAAGATATAATGAATATTCATTCATCTATTTCATTCATTTATGTATCCATAATAAATTTAAATTTAAAATTATATATATAGAGAGAGAGAGATGGACATTGCAGCCCTCGTCATCGCCTCCCCGCTGTCGCCGGGAAGGGCCGACAAAGGTGGGAGGAGGGTCGGCCTAGCTGGGCGAAGGCAAGCAAACCTCTCCGGATCTAGGGGAGGGTCGCGACCCTCGCCCCAAATCTGGGCCAAGGCTTGTGGGCCCTCACCGCCAGTCGGTCGAGGTCGTTGGCCCCCAACTAGGGCTTGGTGACCCTGGTTGACACTCTCCCCACCATCGTCGACCCTTTTAAGAGACGCAGCAAGGAAGCCCTCGCCTTCTTTCTCATCTTCCTCCTCCCTTTTTTAAATAATTAAATTATTATTAAATTAGTATTTAAATAAACAATATTTTAATTTAATATATTAAAATTTAAAAAAATAAAATGACATCATTTTTTTATTCTTCATCGCTGGCTCAGCTTTCTGGCATGCTAAATAGGCGAGTTATATTATTAAAAAATTACCACCTAGAATTTACGGCCACCTTCAGCAAAATTTGCACTTAAGTGTCTCATTTTTGAAAAGAAAAAAGGTGGCACTTAAATGAGCGCACTTTATGTGGAAATTTAAAGATGACTCATACCGTAATAAAAATATTTATTTTTTAATCTAACCTATTATATTTACAATATTAAATTTACCAAATAAATTTTATAAAGTTAATTTTGCCTACACAATTTCAATCTAACTAATAGTGGTGAGCATGGTCTTAAAGTAGAAGCTGAAACCTGAAACCGAACAAGTTTCCATTGGTCTGATTCTTAGGATGAGTAGAAACCTGTTCGATTCCAGATTTCAAAATATGCAAGGTAGATTTTAGGTTCCAAAAATTGAATAACCTATTTCAATGAGTAGGTTCCAAGTTAAGTCGATGGAACCTAGAACCTAAATCAAGTTTTTGTATTTTTCTTAAGTTATGTCTTTGCTTTATCCTGCGATATACCAAGACGTTCGATAATGAATGTATTATCTAGAACCACTAATTTGAATTTCGATTTTATGATTGAGATTTTTTAATTTTTTAATGTTTCATATACTTTGTGGAGTGTCTAAATGTAAGCTATAGTCAATAGATTGTGACGACAAGTGGTGATTATTAAAAACGATAATTTGTTGCAATCATTCAATTAGTAATATAAACGGAATTTAGATAAAACCTGGAACCAACCCTAGAACCTGTAATAAGGTAAGTTTTAAGTTTCAAGGTATGCAAAGTAAGTTTCATTTTCCAAAAAATAAGGAACATGTTCCAGCATGTAGGTTTCAAGTGGAACTTGTGTTGGAGCTAATAATATAACCTAGGGAGTGAATAGGTTGTTTTCAAACTTTGATGATCTTTTGCGAAGATTAGCTAACCGCTAGATCTCAACCTAATGTTTACGTAAGTACTAACTAGCTATATGCCAATGTGGTAAAAAGATGAAAATAGTGGGAAGTAGGGAGTTATAGTGGTTCGACTTTATCCACAAGCCTATGTCCACTCTTCATACTAATAGCCTCAAGATGAGCTAGATTCCATCAACAATCTACTTGGAAAGTTAGGCTAGCACTAATCCTTTATACAATAGATCCCACTATCTGGACTCAGCTACTACTTTTACACTTATATATTTAATCTTTAGCACAATTGTCAAATAACATGAATATCAAAATAGTGTGACAAAGAGCTTATAGCTAAAAACAACAATACATAAGCTACTTGATCTTTTATATGTTGTACACTCTTTCTTTTTTCTTTTTTGGTTCCTCGTGGTTTTATCTTTTATACTCTTCATTAATCTATTTGTTGAAGATGAATTAGAAAAGCATATGACCATTAGAGAGTTTTTGTTTAGCTGTTGTCCAGAGAAGGTACTGCCCATATAGTTTCTTCTTTGAACTTCTATAGGCTAACAAAAAATAGCAACTATTGTTGTCTTCTCACTGCAGTCTCTCATTGATTTATCAAATATCCTAGCTATTTTGCTACATGCTTTATTCTGATTCTATTATTTTACGAATCCAGATCTTTCAACGGTTACTTAGTTGACCCAATGAACATCATCCGATGTACTTCGTTGTTACTTCACCGCTAACCTAATCTTTACTACTTCAATATAAACATCATCAATAGCTAATCTGTTAGGTTGACTGGTGTTATTTACCATAACAGGATGTTTGCAAACTTCTTTCTAATAGATTACACCATGGATGTTGCACGGTCCTTTGGTCCAAAAGTCTGCATACAATATAGTAAGTAATATACTAAGGATAGTTTGAGCATCATTAGAATCACTTAAAGATGTTTTCTCCAGCAACATGTATGAAACCTAGAATTACTTATCCCTACTAATTAACATTAAAAAAATTTTAAAAATCAAATGAAACATTAAAATTATGATATTTTTTTGGCAGCACTATTCCACCACTTTTTGGGTTAAGACACTCATTTTTTCAATCAACTAATCGAAATACCTTTCTTCCCCCCCCCCCCCCAAAAAAAATCATTGCTTTCTTTATCAACCTAACTAACAAAATTGTATTTATTTCTATCATCTATCATATGTTATCACTCTTCACTATATAAATTGTTAAACTACACCCCACGAGAAATTATCTTATCCTAGCCTACATCAAGTTATCATTTTGCTTGAAGAAGGTCATTAGTTTTAATTTGTGTTCCTCATATCGCTAATCACAAAAGTTGCATAGAGAGTCGGAAATTTCTAGTTATGATGGCATATGAACACACAATTAACAGCCTATTTTTTATTAAATAGTTTGAGGGAAATTTTATTTTAAAGCTGAAAAATAAAATTCAATATAATTATCTAGTAGATTTTGACCGTGTCGGTGTTTTTCAGGATTAATTTTGTAGGTTTCCAAAATTAAACATTGTTGATTTGTGATTTTTATTTTTAAGCTTTTCCCATTTTAATATAAATTGCTAGACGCAAGTTGAAGATTTATCTACACCTACTTCGGCAAAAGAACATTTCAAGTGCCATAATTTTGCACAAAGGGACATTTAAGTGCCATAACTTACGAAAGGTATATTTAAGTGCCACATTCGAAGAAAAACAAATCACTTGAGTGCCACTCCGACCAAAGTCCAGCCAAAACGCCGACGTGGCATTTTTCCGGTGAAGCGCACCCAAAACGGCGCCCTAAACGACGTTATTTTGCACGCTAACATGACCAAATAATGCAAAAACGGGGTCGTTTTGGGCTAACAAGTAAAAAAATAATAAAAAATTAATTAAATTAAATTTAGTTAAAATATTTAAAATTAATAATTTTAAAATTAAATTTAGTTAAAATTTAAAAAAATAATAATTTAAAAATTTTTAAAAAAAGTTTTAAAAAATTAAAAAGGAAAGGTGGAGAGGCGGGCCGAGGAATCGGCCCTCCGCCGTCGCCGCGCGTAAAGGGCCGGCGACGGCGGGGGGAGGGTCGGCCGAGGTCACCGGGCCCTAGCCGGGGGCCGAGACCCCGGCCAACCATTGGCGAGGGCTCGCGAGCCCTCGCCCGGTCGAGCCAAGAGCCGCCGACCTCACCAAATTTGGGCGAGGGCCGCAACCCTTCCCAAATCTGTGGCCAATGGCGAGGGCTCGTGGCCCCGCCGCCCGATCCTGGGGTCGCGCCCCCGGCCAAGGCCCGGCGACCTCGCCGACCCTCCTCGCAGTCGCTAGGCCTTTCCGGCGGTGGTGGGGGCGGGCGGCGACGACCGAGGCCTAATCCCTCGCCCGCCCCCCCCCCCCATTTCTTTTTTTTTTAATTTTTAATTAATTTTTTTAATATTTTAACTAAATTTATTTTTAGATTTAATTTAATTAATTTTTCTATTATTTTTTTACCACATCAGCCTAAAACGACGCCCATTTTGCATTATTTGGCCATGTCGCATGCAAAACGTCGTCGTTTTGGGCTCAATTCGCCGGAAAAATGCCATGTTTGCATTTTGGCCGAATTTTGGCCGGATTGGTACTCAAGTGATCCATTTTACTCCGATTTTGGCACTTAAATGCACCTTTCGTAAGTTATAGAACTTAAGTGTCCATTTGTGCAAAGTTATGGCACTTAAAGGGTCCGCACGTCCACCTACTTCACTTTCAAACTCACGCCAAATTTTTTTATTTTAGATATACTTTAAAGTTTTGATCAATTTGATATGAGATTAAATCTACAATCAATATTAATTACTTTCTTCATAGTAGGAGTAGAGTAGCAAGAACCCTTCCATTATGCTCTTATCTTTGTTGATATTTTGATATGACATATATATAAATATGTTCAACATCTGATCATGTCAGTAACAAATTAACCTTTTTCCATATGTTCATCATTTTTTTTCTTTTCCATTTTTTTTATCAAGATCAGCTAGATAATTAAATTGAATTTTATTTTTCAACTTTGAAATATAGTTTTGCTCATACTAATAATAATAATAATAATAATAATAATAATAATAATAATAATAATAATAATAATAATAATAATAAGGCAATTTGTTAAATGTTCACAAACTGCCATAAATAGAAATTTCTTGTGATTGAAAATACAAATCTATAGGATAACATAATGTAAGGTAAAATGATATGTTGTTGGGTGAAATGGAACATCTGTATTGTGAAATTGATGAGAGATGATAGAAATAAAGGTAATTTTGTGAATTAGTTTCATAAGAAAATACAATAAATTAAAGATATAGAGGAGAGGGTATTCAGATAAGTTAATTAGAAAAATGAGTGTCTTAACCAAAATAGGAGTGGAAATAACGCCACCCTAATTTTTTATTTTTTTTATCAGGAAATAAAACTTAATTATAAAGAGAGGAAATACAGTCAGCAGCTATTAGGTCAGATAACAGCAAGTCGAGAAGGGGGGAGGGGGGGGCTTCGGCCCAAGAAGGGGAGAGGCAGCCCTTGTTGTGGGCACGTGCTGCCCAATCAGCAACTGAATTGGCAACCCTAGCACAAAACCTAATTTGCAAAAGAGGGATAGAGCGACAGAGGAGAGCGACTTCATGGAGAAGGGGGCGGATCTCCCATAGAGGCTCTTGCCGGCCATTGAGGGCTTCAACCAAGACAAGGCAGTCCGATTCAATCTCCAGAGGGGTAGTCACTGAAGGGAGCTGAAGCACGTACTGGAGAGCACAAAGAAGCGCCTGTGTTTCTGTCTACAGAGCGGATGTAGCCTGCACAGATCTGGTAAATCCATCCTTCAAAAGCCCCGAATGGTCACGACAGATGACAGCAATAGATCCAATGAGGTTACCGGAGATGAAAGCCCTATCGATGTTGATTCGGAGGGACCCGGAGGAGGAGATTGCTAGAAACAAGCCAAAGTGTCGCCTTGGTGACTATGTCGCAACAGAGAGGGATGGGAGAGCTGAGCAAAACGAAACTGGGCTGTGGTGGCAAGAACAACAGAGGATGGATCCAAGCGACGGTTGGAGAAGATCGCACTATTTCTAGCTTTCTAGAGCTGCCAACAGACGGCTATAATAAACTCCAGGGCAGGTACGAGCTTTTTATCAAAAATTAGGCTAGCAAACCATTCATCGATGCGGTGGATACTTGTGTCTGCGAAAGAAAGACCGATTGACGGGTATGACCATATGTCAGATGTCCAGGGGCAGAACAAGAAGAGATGCTCGATCGTCTCCGGTTGATGGGTGTGACAAAGAGGGCAAAGAGGACCAGGGTTGATATGACGTCAATAGAGGTTGTCCTTTGTGGGCAAGGCGTTATGGCAAACATTCCAGTAGAAAACCTTGAGCTTCGGTGGGAGATGTAGCTTCCAGATGCGCTTCCAAAGTTGAGGAGGCGCCTGATATGACGATGAGGCATGTAAGGTCAGAGACTCTCTTTCTGATCCTCTGATAGAATGATAGCCATTGTGAACTGTATACTGGCCATTTGTTGTAGCTATCCAGATTAGTTTATCATTGATGAGGTTTCGTCGCATTGGAATGTTGAGTATGTCATGTACTGTTTATGCATCATAATAGGTGTTTAAAGTCTCGATATCCCAGTTATTCGAATTCGGAACTAGTAGATCAGCCACCATTGTTGGTTTTTCACGCTGCAGAGGTCCACCAAGAATACCCCTAGGAAGCCACCGATCCTGCCTGATGTTGATATTTGTGCCGTCGCCAACCGACCACTGTAGATTAGGAAGTATAACCTCCCTTCCTAACAGTAAGCTTTGCCAGCCCCAAGAAGGGCGAACTACTTTCCGGGCGTAGCGAAAGTCTTGTGTAGGAAAATAGAGTGCCTTAAATAGTTTACTCCACAGTGAGGACGGCTGTTGGATGAGACGCCATGCCTGTTTACCCAACATGGCTTTGTTAAAAGCCGCCAAATCTCGAAAGCCTAATCCTCCCTTTGCCTTAGGCTCTTTCAACACAGTCCATTGTTTCCAATGTATCCCCGTTTTTCGACAATCATTCTGCCACCAGAATCTAGCAATCTGTTTTTCAATAGATTTACATATAGATAATGGAATTTTAAAAACAGACATTGCATATTGGGGAATGGCCTAGACAACAGTTTTAATAAGGACTTCCTTGCCACCCTTTGAGATTAGATTCTCCTTCCATCCCTCCAATTTGGAGTTCACCTTACCCAAGATCCAAGAAAAGAGCTCTCGTTTTGATCGACCCCAATCAGTGGGGATGCCTAGATATCTGCCCATTCGTTCCAGCACAGGTATTCTGAGTTCACTTGCCAAGTTAGCTTTAAGATGGCTCGGGCAATCCTTACTGAGAAAGATACCAAACTTGTTTCGATTGATGGACTGACCCGAAGCTAAACAATATTGAGACAGAATACTTGCTAGGGTATGGCAGTCAGTAGCGTTGCCATTTACAAAGAATATAGCATCGTCAGCAAAGAACAAATGAGAGAGGGTAGGACTAACCTGTTAAGTTTAACACCTGTGAGCTGTCCCATGTGGATGGCTCGATGAATGAGATTGGATAATAGATTCGTTTAGAGGATGAAAAGATAAGGGGATAAAGGATCCCCTTGACGAATACCTCTAGTAAGGCAGAAGTAATCCAACTGTTGACCATTAAACTTGATACTGATAGATACAGTTGATATGCATTGAAAGATCCACTGAACCCATTGAGGATGGAAGCCAATCTTGTGTAGGTAGGCCTTCAAGAAGTCCCATTCAACTCTGTCAAAAGCTTTCTACATATCCATACGAATGATTGCCGGGAAGTGACGCCAACGTTTTCTGGTTTTAATCTGATGGATAACCTCCTGGACCACCAAAATATTGTCATGTATTTGACGCCCACTAACAAATGCCAATTGTTCAGGTGAAATCAACTGTGGCAGGATAGGTTTCATCCGATTAGCTAGGACTCTGGAAATGATCTTATAGGCGAAATTGCATAAACTAATAGGGTGGTAATGGTCGAGACTCTGTGGGAGGGGGATCTTTGGTACTAAGGTAACAGCAGTTTGGTTGAAAGCCAATGGCATTTTACCAGAAAGGAAGAACTGCTGGACTGAATTGAACACTACATTCTCTAGAGTGTCCTAGTTGGATTGATAAAACAATCCATTGAGGCCATCCGAGCCCGGGGCCTTGTTCCCTCCTAGCTAAAAGGTGGCTGCACGGACTTCGGCCTTAGTAACCCTGGCGGTGAGAGCCATATTCATTTCAAGGGTGACTAAGCAGGGGCACTGGTCGAGGATTGGACCATAATCACGAAACCCAACGGATTGATATAGGTTTGAGAAATAAAGTTGAGTCTTGTCCTTTAATATAGTTTCATCTCTAACCCAGCCAAGTTCCTCATCTAGTAACATCGTAATACGATTACGCTACCTTCTTTGAATGGTAGTGGCGTGAAAGAACTTAGTATTTTTGTCGCCCCATTGCAACCATTTGATTCTCGAGCGCATAGCCCAGAACTTCTCTTCTTGTTGCCAAAGCTACTGAATTTCTGATTTCAGTGTTGTTACTTCATTTCTGTCATAGGGAATATCATGTTGATTGATGATATGTTGAAGTTCATATTGCAGTTCGCAGATTCTCTTGTTAGCATTTGAGAAGGTCCTGCGGCTCCACGAGGAAAGTGCGAGACTGACCTTTTTTAAGAGGTATGGTAAATCATGGTGAGCATTGGTTGGTTGCTGCAAAACATTGGAAATAACCTTGCTACAGTCCGGGTGTTCGAGCCAAAAGGCTTCAAAAATGAAAGGGCGGGCTCGCCAGGGTTGGGAAGCTACAGTATTCAAAAGGAGCGGGCTGTGATCAGAACCCACCGCTGGAAGAGCACTGACAACATCATCCGGAAAAGCTAGTCTCCACTCAAAGTTGCACAGAGATCTGTCCAAACGTTCCTTAATACTATCTTCGCCTTGACGGTTATTTATCCAGGTAAATGCACAACCTTTGCTCTCCATATCAATCAAGGAGCAGTCATGTAATACCTCGCAAAAAGAGGACATACGATGAAAATCAGCTAACTTTTTCCTTACTTTCTCCCAGTGGTAAATTACTTCATTGAAATCTCCTACACAGAGCCACGGTAAAGAGTTAGTTACTGCAATCCGCCGAAGAACCTCCCAGAATTGCTGCCGAAGCCTAAACACTGCTGGCGCATG